>OV743312.1:17230000-17870000 GCA_928268935.1 Lasiommata megera
TAATTAAAATTACATTTAAAATTTGTCCACGTCAATTCAATGTAACAAATGCGTATTCAATGTAACAAATGTAACAAATTGTAGAAGGAAAATGATATTTTTAATCTGGTATATCGTCTACGTAAGCATATTAAAATTCACAGAAAACTACGGCTGTAGTACCTATTCTTATCTTTAAAACAGTACCTACGGAGATTGCCTTACCCCCAACAACCTAAATCGATAGAGTAACTATTTGAAGGTCATCTTAATATATATAAATCTCGTGTCACAATGTTTATCCTCAATGGACTCCTAAACCACTTAACCAATTATAATAAAATTCGCACACCATGTGCAGTTCGATCCAACTTGAGAGATAGGATAGTTTAAATCTCAAATTATAGTCGCAATTTTAATTTATTGCTAATTATTTGTTTGTTATTATTTGACAGTCACAATTATCTGTTAACTCCAAATGATTCTAACAGATGTCGATGCCTTTCGACTGGGTTGAGTAAGTAATCAATAGATGGCGCTGCTATGGTAGATCTACGAACGTGTCATATAAGCTACATTTTAACAGCATAATTACCACGTGTTGTTGACGCTATAAAATTAATTAAATTTATTTTGTAGTAAACGAAATACCGTTTAATTCAATTATTTCCACTTTTTAAATTTTTGGTGTTAGCATAGCCGGCCACGTGTTACTTAGACTGAAGTGTAAATTGAATTCATATTATAATGAAGATAATACAGTGATATTAATCCTGTTTTTTAGTTATTTGTGCTTCACTGATCAAAACTTTATAATTTAATTTGAATATATGTATGTAAGTATTATCACATAGTTATAAAATTTAATTAAAATGTCAATGCAAAAATGATACACAATTTCCTACACTTTTTCATTAGTCGTACAAATATTTTTTTTTATTCTTTTTATTTAACCTCTATTAAAAAATATTTAGCACTTTTTCATATTTTTTTCTTATATTTAAACGATTAAATTAGTATTTCAATTCTTATTGAAATTATTACCGGTTATACTTCGCTCTACTTTCGCGGATGAGATTAATGCATGTTTGAAACAATCATTCTTATGGCGAAGTGTTGAAACACTTCGATTGACCATAAATATGCGAGTACAATTGCAAAATGATCCATCAGCACAAATATTTTCCGAACAACTACTAGATATTGGGAACGGTAAAATAGAACTGCAACCAAATACGCAATGCATTAAACTACCAGACAATTTTTGCACTGTTGTTCAGGATAAAAATGAATTGATTCAGAGTATTTTCCCGGATATACAGAATAATTATTTGAATCATGAATGGCTTAGTCAACGGGCGATTTTGGCAGCCAAAAACGTTGTTGTTGACGAAATTAACTTCCAGATACAACAGTTGTTACCAGGCGATGTCTTTTAAATCAATCGATACTGTTGTTGATGAAAATGAAAGTGTAAATTTTCCGATTGAATTTTTAAATTCATTAGATATCCCTGGAATGCCACCACATAATCTTCGATTAAAGATTGGTTCCCCTATTATTCTCCTCCGTAATTTGAATCCACCTCAATTATGTAACGGTACGCGTTTGGTCATCAAAAAGATCACCGGAAACATTCTTGAAGCAACCATTTTGGCTGGGAAGTTTAAAGGAAAAGTGGTCCTGCTGCCACGTATTCCGATGATACCATCAGATTCTACCATACCCTTCAAAAGGCTACAGTTTCCAATTCGTTTAGCTTTCGCCATGTCTATAAATAAATCTCAAGGTCAAACAATGTCCATTTGTGGTTTAGATTTGGAAAATCCATGTTTTTCTCATGGGCAACTATATGTTGCGTGTTCACGTGTTGGGAAACCGTCGAATCTATTTGTGTTAGCTAAAGGCAGGTTAACCAAAAACATTGTGCACCGATTGGTTTGCCTTGCCTAGCTCATTCATGAGTTTAAGCGTCACATGTTATTTACTGTATTATACTGTAATATACTTATATTTGTTATAAAATTAAATGGAAATAATAAATCTGATAAATTTTTATTTTGTACCTATTGATTTCTGCTTAATATCAAGTGTAAGAACAATTTAATTAATTGTGTTCAACCGGTTCCCCTTCAAATCTCAATCCAGTGAATTTGTATACCAACATCAACATTTTCGTCTTTGTTCGTAAATAATTTCATTGTACTAAAGGGTTATAGTAGTAGAAAGTCAAATAAGGAGATCACCATATTTTTTTACAAATACCATCTGTGTGAAAAAGCATAGTGGACTCCGTGACCGATGTTCTCTTATTGTTCCTCTTAGATTGTTTACTATAATGTAATATAACAAAAACTTTAGCCACAGCAACGCGTGGCCGGGTCAGCTAGTATTCTTTAAAGAGAACTAGTATAAAACTCGCATCGTCTTTATGGAAGCCTTGATACTTTTTTTCAATGAGCGCATGTAGCAACAAAATAATTGCTTAAAAATAAAATCGAAAGGATCATAACAACGTATTTGTGGTTTATTTTAAATTTTATAAAATTCACACCAGACAAGCAGATTAAGGAAACACAGTCGCAGGTAACGTTTTAGCCCTGGAAAGCCTTAGTTCAAAGTCCGGCGTTAAAATATATGAGATGAAAAACCGGGAACCGGGAACCGGAAAAACAATTTCGGCGTTAGTTTTATACACTACAAAGTTAACCTTTGACAGCTATCTCGCCTGGTGGTTAGTGATGATGCCGTCTAGGATGGTAGCGGGCTAACCTGTTAGGTTTAGTGAAAGCCCATATTCCTAATTGGTTTCTACGCGAGATCGTGCCGGAACGCTAAATCGTTTAGCCATACGTCTTTGTCGGTAGGGTGATAACTAGCCACGGCTGAAGCCTCCCACCAGACCAGACTCGAGCCAGGAAATCGAACCTAGGACCTCCAACTGTAGCATTTTAAAGTAACGCCAAGCGATTTAGCGTCCCGGCACGATGTCGTGTAGAAACCAATTAGGAGTATGGGTTTTAAAATTACCTCTTGCCTCGGAGAGCAGGTTAAGCCATCACAACTATCTATGAATCTTTCAAGCCCATTTACTCGTATTGGAGCAGCGGATAGGGTTTAAGTTGTAAACCCCACTTTCCTAAGAGAAGAGATCTAACCTAGCAGTGGGACAGTAATAGTCTATGATAATGATCGTGATAAATTCCCTTCAACCTCCAAAGCAATCACTCAACCAGTTTGTAGATGGCCGTTGCCAAAACAAAATTTACAACATTTACGCGCTTTCGTAAGTAGGACACGAAGGCCTATTTTCACAGAATTTAACAAAAAGTCATATTTATTTGCAGACTATTTTATATCCTTATAAAGCCTTAATGGTGGCCGCAGCTCATCGACTGGTCGCCATGGTGATTTTACCACAAACACCACGCACAATTGAAAGGTACCAACTACCGCCACCTTCAAGGCCACTGCTCAAGGACGCGAAATTTGCGATTGCTTTTTCTAGGAGGTTAAAAATGCTGTTTCATTTGTATAATTGTATGGACTATGTGTATTGTGTATGGACTATATGTATTGTGTTGCTTTATAAAGTTAGAGGTCCTGGGTTCGATTCCCGGCTCGAGTCTGGTCTGGTGGGAGGCTGCGGCCGTGGCTAGTTACCACCCTCCCGACAAAGACGTGTCGCCAAGCGATTTAGCGTTCCGGCACGATGTCGTGTAGAAACCAATTAGGAGTATGTGTTTTCCATACCCCTAACAGGCTAGCCCGCTACCATCTTTTGATTGCATCATCACTTACCATCAGGTGAGATTGCCGTCAAGGGCTAACTTGTAGTGGATAAAAAAAACTATCAGTAAAACAACTGTCTCATTCCTCTAGTGGTGTATTTATTGTCATGGGGTATGGTTTAAGTACTGAGTTTGTGTCCTGATTTAAAAGTTTACTACCCGGATAAGTTTTTGTAGGCTTCTTTTTAGACCAGGGTGCGCTCGGAACCCTCATAGCTTTAAGTTTACGAATGTAGTTATCACCATCAACTCCGTACTCGTAATAATCAATCAATCATAATCTTTATTCAAATAGTCCTTTAAAAGGCACTTTTGACGCGTGAATAATTTACATAATAGTGAATTGATAGTGAAAACTACATTCGTAAACTTAAAACTAAAGCTATGAGGGTTCTAAGAAAGGTCTAAGAAGAAGCCCACGACAAACTTAGCCGGGTAAACTTTTTTTTTGTTATCCTCGTATATTTTATGTTATTGTAAAATACGCAACAAAAGTGCCGTTTAAAGTATTACTTGAATAAAGTAAATTATATGATTGACTGATTGATTGATTGATACTAGCCGTTGAACTCCACTTAGTTTTCTGTTGTTCTGTTTTTCATAATCCTGTACATTAAACTGTACATTATTGTATACCCCAGGTTTCGAACCGAAGTAACAAAAATCCGTAAGATTTTTGTTAAGTCTTTGTGGACTATCGATAAAAATAATAATATATTGTTTAAAAATGCTTCGTCGCACTAGTGGCTTGCGCGGTTTAATTTGTTATGAGAACTCTGACACCGGTGCTTCTTCAGGAGATTTTGCCTCATGTCTTTTTGTATACTGTATGTATTATAAGAGAGACCCCTACTAACTTGTGTACTAAATTACTTAACTACTTGTACTAAATGCGCCTGTCTGTAGAATTTGCTCAATTTTGAATGATCTCAGGAACCTGCGACATCTCATGCAGTTCTGTGACCTCCTTTACCAACTATGACTGGAACTCACTTGAGTAATTATTCCATATATATATATATATCTCTTTTTATTTAATTGTCCATGACTGCGTTATAGGTATTTTTTGTATTATTTAGATTTACATGTGAGGTTAATTTTAATTATGCATGCTGTGATCATCTGGTTGGGTTGCGGTCGTGTGCGTGGGTGTACCCGTGACCCAGCCACCAGGCGACGCGTAGGAGCATTGCTGGGTTTTAGTGGGTATTCTGGTCGTCAGTCTGGCCGCCGGCGAGTCCCACATTCCCCGTCGGAAGCGACGCAGTCTTGTCTGCATCGCTTCCGTAGGGTATGCGTAAACGCATTTCCCAGCGGAAAAAAAAAATGCTGTGATCATTTCAAGAAGTTCACTATCTCATGTTTATTCTTCTTTCTTCTGTTTTTGTTTTCTGTTGTTTATTTTGATTCAATAAAATAAAAAAAAAATTCAATGTTAATCCTCAACAATGTTAGTTAACGCTCGAAGATGATGACATGTAATCAGGATATAGAATTTATCTACTTCATACGTCTTTTCTATTTCATGCGCTCTTGTTGCTACCTGCTTCGTTTTTCTACCGGCGTACGTTCTTCCTTCCTACTACCACGTTCTCCACGTTTTTTTATGTTCTAATTGCTACTTTCTTTTTACTATCCACTTTCTGCCAATTACATTCATCCGCCTGCCAATTACGGTCTTTCAATTTTTACGCTTATGTCCAACCTGGTTCGTTCTTACAACTACATGATTTGCTCGTTCTTTCACCGGCTTCGTTCTTCCTTCTACCAAGAGGTAGAACTGAGGAAGACTTAAGAAAGTCTTCCTCAGTAGTTCCTTTTGTATATGTGTGATGTAAATTCTTACAATATCTGCGTTCTAACTTCTAACTGGTACATTATCTCTTATACCTAAATTGTTCCGTCTGGAGATTCTTCTGGCGCTGCTCTATCTTATAAGCTTCCTACCACATCAGCAAAATATCTTAAACTACCGCGTGCGTAGGTGCCTGAATGACTTTAAGTGGAATAGTAATAAATGGTTATAAATGCCACCTACCTGTTTTTTTATACTAATAAACTAGAACCTTATTTCTATTTACAGAACACATTAGGTTCACGCACGTCCTACTTACATAGTTTTATATTAATGTAATAATTCACCAAAAGAAACATTTGTTTCCCGAAATCTAGATCACCATCATTGACACGGTTAATTTGAATTCAAATTAAGTACAGATGACGTCTATAATACCTTTTATATATTATATATTTTTTGGAATGCTCAGAAACATTTGGCAAAAGTATACAAGTTTTTAAGTTTATATCCCGAATTGAAAGCACGACTTTTAGGGATATATAGATCTAAGTATGTATTTTATATTCGAGTGTCTTCTACTAAATTGGCTGAGATTTGTATGATATTAAGGTAAGGTAACACATTAAGGTATTTTCTTGCCTTAAAATACATTTTTTTCTGTCCCGAAATAAAATATTGTACTACTTTGAAATAAAACAAACAATTACTTATCTTATTATTAAAAAAACAGATGGGAAAAATTTATGCTACTGTGCCCGCACGTAATCTTATTACTTCGAAGAGAGAGAGAGAAAGAGAAGAAGGGATTCAAGCTAGCGCGAAGCCGTAGACAGAGCTAGTAATAAAAAAATATCAAATTGTTCTTTGTTTGACTTTGCTATTAAATATTATAAGGCTGTGTAATATTTTTTAAGTTAAGTGCTAAGCTTAAAGACATTGTACAAAGAAATCAATAAAAGTTAAAAATAACTAATCATGGGTTCTGATTTATATTATACTTGTACCTCTCTCCCGTTATTCGTTAACTTAACCCAACTAATAACATGAATTATAACGAATACCAGCCCGTTAACGAGTTTAGCTCCCAGAATATGTGAAGCAAAATTTCATAGTTACTTTAATAAGTCATCGAACGTAGATCAGAAAAGTGTTAAGGCAAGCGGTGAGCTGTTGACCCCAGGGTGAGAGCACTCTATAGTGGTTAGAATCCGTTGCCATGGTGATTTGCCGTAGTACTTGATAAGGGTTACCAACCGTTTCGGACAATTCTGGACGTCCTGATTTCAAAGAACCAATTAGGAGTATGGGTTTACTATACCCCTAACAGGTTCAGGTGTGATTGCCGTCAAGGGCTAATTTGTAGTGGATTAAAAAAAAACATATAAACAGTCGTGTTTTTGCAATATTCGCGCTTCCATATTCGTTTCGGTTTATTTATTTGTGACATGATTTAATAAAATGAAATTGTGATGACATGATACATTTATTATTGATGTGTCCAAAGATGCTCTATATGATGATGATGAGATCATGGTCTCCACGATACAGGTCACCTAGTGTAGAGGTCAGTGAACATTTTTAGAATTTTGTCTTTTTGAAAATAAAGTTTTTTATATTTAGCATTATACATATTCATTTATTTAATATTCAAATTCAATAGAAATGTGAATGTAACTAACTAAAGCTAAACATTAGCAGTAAAAATTATCTTGTATTGTAAACAAACATTTTAATGCTTCGTCAACTGACATGTAAGTAATCAATCTAATCCAAAGATTTGGATTAGTTGGAATTTAGTTGTGCTTACCATTTCTTAATCTTATTATACCATCTGATCTGCCATCTAAAGACTTACAAATATTAGATTTCGTTATTAGATTGTTAATTAAAATTTGTATATGACTTCTTAATAAAGACAATAATACTGCGGAAAATTGCATCGTTCGAGATGTGGGTGTAAAGGCGGATGCTGCGAATATCATGGAGAGATCATGTTCGCAATACCACTGTGTTGCAAAGAATGGGAAAGTCTACTGAGTTACTCAAAAGTGTAAAAAGGAGAAAAATTTAATATCTGGGCCACATAATGCGAAACTCTAAGTATGACTTACTCCAACTCATAATGCAAGGTAAAATAAAGGGCAAACGAAGAACCCTCGCCAGTGGTTTAATATGAGCTCAAGGTCATTGTTTAGGGCGGTAGTGAACAAGATCCAATTAGCCTTAATGATTGCCAACCTCCGGTAGGAGATGGCACTAAAAGAAGAAGAAAATTGCATCTATTTTGAAAGTCGTGTTAGTCACACTATTTATAACTAAAGAACGGCAGATCTCATTTGGCTAAAAATCGGTGGGGAAGTAGCTTAGTACCTGGAGATGGACATAGGATACTTTTTATCCCGTTACATTTTCCGCAGGATTTATGTAAAACTGAATTTCACGTCAATGCACTATAACTATTGTTTCAGCTTTCCGCAGAAATTTTCCTCGAATGGGTAGCTTATTCCATAGGAGCTTTTAAAAACCTGTAATCTACACACGAATTCGCGGGCATCAACAAGTATAATTCAAATTCAAATAATCCTTATTCAAATAGTCCTTTAAAAGGCACTTTTGACGCGTCAATAATTTACATAGTAGTGACTTGATGGTGATAACTACATTCGTAAACTTAAAACTAAAGCTACGAGGATTCCAAACGCGCCCCGGTCTAAGGAGAAGACCACAACAAACTTAGCCAAATTTTCTTTTTGTTATCACCATCTCACATGCCACTTAAAATTATGTTAAGAGCTATAATATAAAACCAATAGATAAAATGTCGCAGTAACGTTATAGATAGACTTTTGAGTTTTCAATCCCTTTTAACATGGAACTCTCAGATTTTTTAAATTCTCAATTTTTATTATATTTTTATTTATTGAGAAACTTATCCCGGATATAACCCTTTTGTAGTTACCCAGTCTTGTAGGGAGTAAACATTATCTTGCCTATGTTCGAAAATATATGGAAATTGTTGTAAATGAACTCTGTTTTTAGTCCTTGCTGGATTTTATGATGTTCAGGGTTGAAGATTTATTAATGTTGGGTGTGGCATTACCTTGGGAGAGTATAATAACCTTGTTGATATGTTAGTCAATATTTAAATCAAATATCGTTCCTGAATAAGAAAGGTTGCCATAGTGGTAAAAAAAAAACTAAAAGTGACTTCTGTACATCAGTATGTAGATTTTGTCTGTCAATATGTAATATACATTTCGTATTTTATATTACGAAATTTTGGATGGTTGGAGATAATGGTCCAAGATAAAATTTAGCATCGAGATATCTGGAACAGTAGAACTAGTAGCTAGCTACGCAGGCAAATTTTTATCACGATAAAAATGCACGGTTTGTGCTGGATAGATCTTTTAATCAGGCTGACAGATCTGGACTCGTCCTGCCGCAGAGAGCATATAAACATTACGTATTATACGCACACGTTAAGTCAAGTTTAGTAGAAAAATATAACTATTTAATAAAATATAACTAAAAAAAAAATTGTCAATTTTTTTAATCGATCGTGAAAAAAAATATGCAGAGAAAATAGCTTCAATGCTCGAGACGGACGTACTTTTAGTCCCTTCCATTATTATGTATACGGTACATATACCAAAATAACATATTTTACAATTTTTTGTCTGTCTGTTTGTTCCGGCTAATCTCTGAAATGGCTGGACCGATTTTTACGGGACTTTTATTGGCAGGTAGCTGATGTCATAAGGAGTAACTTAGGCTACTTTTATTTTAGAAAAATAAAGTAATGTTGCAATGTCCAAGTACTGTCCAGTACCGCGCGCAGCTCACGCGCATGCCACCACCGTGCCTGTGCCATCACGTCTCGGGCGCCTCCCACTTCTCCCACCAATTGTTTTAGTTTAGTAATTATTTCAAGTAATACGGGTTAGTAATCTATTGCTTCGTGATTGAACACACTAACTCAACGCAGACGAAGTCGCGGGCCTCAGCTAGTAATAAATGAAAACAAGCACATATCATCTAGGTGCCGGTCCTACGGGGATAAAAATTGTAAACTTTATCTTTGTACGGCTTAACAGTAAACTCGATCTTGACGAAATTATATAATAGCTAGCTAAAATATATAGAATATATATAGAATAGCTTATTTCCAAGATAGTAAACTGTTTCAGCGAAAGGCTAATACAAACGCGGACGAAGCCGCCGGCGACCGGTAGTTCTAAAATAAATCTTGCGTAGGCTGTATATTCTTGAACCTTTGCCTATCACAAAATGAAATGATTAGAAAATATTCACTTATTTTTTTTTTCTTATATTAATTTTGGGTGTTGCTAAGCTCTAGGATGATAAGGTACTTCTTAAACACTAATTAAATTCCCATGAACGCATGAAATAATTTGTAATTCTGATAACAAAGAGATCAAAAACCTCCAACTTGTTTCAGTACCAATTAATCAGATCCCTATCTATACTTTACGACAATACAATTAGAGGTCACAGTAATTTTGGGGCTGATTTCAGTGCGTGATTTAACCCCCTCACGCTATACTAAAGCTCCGAAGTACTAAATACCGAAGAGGCCGAGAGCCGACAACCGACCGGCAATAACTACATTAGACCGGTGCCCGAAAACTTCACAAGTTCTTGAGCCGGTAGAGAGCGCGAACGCGTTTAAAAAAATAACGTTCGAATTTCGTATCGTGTTTATTTTTTTAAATATCAGATCTGTTGAGTGGTTCGTGATTTGAATTTCGAAGATGGAAGGCTGCGGAATGAATTGTATAAAATACCTTCTGGTTGTTTTTAACGCGTTGTTTATGGTAAGTTTCGACTGTATTATCTCCAATGTTTTGTGTACATTGCTGTCTCTTTCACTAGTTAGTGATTTCAGGAGTATTTTCGTGGTTGTTATTTTTGTCTCTTCGTTCGTTGTGAGATTGCCCTAGTCACAGAGGAAATAATAGCACTGCCCTAGTGCTCATTCTTATTTATGTTCACGGCAGCGATTCTTTATCTTTATTGATTTTAACAGAATTATTACATCAACAAATTATTTAAAAAAAACTAAAAGTTTTTTTAAATTTTTGTTTTACTGTTTTTTCCTCGTGTCTATGTACTATTGTGATTTTAAAAAAAGATCACTTACTTTATTACTTTATTTCTTAAGGTTTTATTTTCGGATTATGGTGAGAATTAACCTACTATATTTAGAGGTTAGATAGATAGATAGATAAACTCTTTATTGCACATTACAACTTCAAAATAAATAAAACAAAATAAAAAAAAAAATAAGGTTAAATAATAAGGTTAATTGATGGTACGTTAGTAATTAAAATTGTATTGAACCATTTCTATCAAGGGGAATCGTGTTGATCCTTTATCATCAAACATTTAACTCTTTTGCACTAATTTCATCGTAAATATTAAAACAACACAATTTATTTTGTAAAGTGGGACGCAAAATACCAAAATATTTTTCAAATTGTGATGATAAAATATGAAATTACTTTTTATAAAGTAGTTAACATTCATAAACAAAATTTCTGAATTAGATTTTTTAAGGGCTACCTAACTAAATAAATTCAAGCAAATCCGCGAAATAAACGGCGGTAAAAAAGCTTATCAAAAATTTAAAAAAAAGTAACGTGGGGGATTTCGATCGCATAGCCAAACATCTTTTCCTCAATAACCTTTGTATTTCCGTTTGTCCGTATTTCCCCTACTTTCTTGCTCGTGAGCAATGTATCTAGGCTGGAATTTATAGAAGGTACTTTGACTTTTCTCAGAATTAGAAACAGTTAATCGATCGTTTTATTACTAGCTTATATTGAGAAAAATCAAAATAAGTCATTTAGCCTATTAATATTTATAGCCTTTTTTAATGTCCTAGAATATAGCATTATATTATATTACGATAGTATAAGTATTGGTTTTTATTGCTTTCGTTCACCTTTTGGCGAAATAGTTTCAATATTGACAAGTCAGGATCACATGACAATAAATTTATAGCTACCTAATTGTATCTATGAACAATCAAATAAAATTAAATCTATTTATTTGATTGACTAATTCTATAATTCAGGTTACTAATTCGTCTCAATAAATAGATTTCGTTAGTTGAAAAAAAAACAATACCTAGACACCAAGTCATAGTAAAAGAATAAAAAAAAACTTCTTACCAAATTCATTGGTCGCAGTGAAAACAATAACCATGACAATATGTTTGAAATCACATTTCCACGATCTAACTACCTCTGTCAGATTTACTCGGTAAGTAATAAAACCATATCGGAAGTAAGTAAACCGAGGCCTAGGCTTATAAAAGTGGTTTGCCTTTTAATTCTTGTTTAGGAGCATTAGGAATTTAATAAAAACGATCATGCCTATATAAAACTCTTACGTTAAATATTCTTTTTATTATGTAATTTTTTTTTATTATGTACGTTTTAGGAGTTTCCTATGAGACTAAAATTATTATTAAGAATGTACCTAATAGTAGTATTTTTTTTTTTTCATTCAAGCAAATGCAAATGTCAATTTTATTAATCCAAAATTAACTGTCGTGTTGCGTTATACCCATAAACTCTCTTTCTCATCGAAATAGTTGAAGCATCATATCAAAACCTGACAGTTTATATCCACGACTATCAATAAAAATCTGTCTATTAGTATAATATAAAATACATAAAATATAAGTACAAAATGGTACAGAATACAGATTATGTCTGTGATTATCACTGATTGGAGGAAGTTTAACATTTGATGAAGAGGTGTAAACAGACATTAAATTGTAAATTTATTCGACATAAAACCACGTATTTCCGCCTCCCAATAATTCCGACAAAAATTACATAAATTCGCCTCTATTTTATTGCCTTATCGAAAGATAAGCCAACAAACACTATTAAGCATTTAAAATATTATTGAAAAAGGAAGTAAAGATTATACTGTCATCATACAGTAGAGTAAAGAAGAGCCGCACCGCACGTTTCACAGAAAATAATATTGCTACAAGTAGCATAAATATTAACCCTATTAACCCTTGATAGGGTTTGTGTCTAGGGATCTTCCGGTCGTTAAACTAGTTTAGCAAGTATTCATATCTTATGAATATATATATCAACATATATATGTTGTTAAATTTGCAAGATATGAATCAACTATAGAAATCAACTATAACAAAATAACCTAGCGGCTATATACAAACAAAATGGAATTATATCTAATTAGCAAGATGAATACAAAATTGTTATAATAAAATTGCGTGTAACTAGATTAACTTGGACTTTTATCTTTTTTTTTCTGTCTGCTTTCGCAAAAAATGGTAGGGTATTAATGCTTATTGGCCTTTATTTTTATCCTGAAAAATAATAAAGTTTCTTAGCAAATCAAATCAATTTATTTATTTTTGATTTAATTATTAATTTTATTCACATAAACCTATTACAGGCATCTATGAATCGTTCATTTCATTATTTCTATTCGTGAAGTGAACAGTAGTGATAATCTTTTTCTCGATTTTACTCTTTTTTTGTTATTTCATCAGTTATGTTTCAATCGGTTAATTATGTGAAGATCAAAATTAGATAAAAATTGGATTATTTTTAAAATTGTCTAATACCCCAACTATAAAACTCTGATTTTACTTCTGTTAATCTGTTTTTCAATAGAATACGTCAGTTGACAAATTAGTGAGGAAATTTTCTAATATATCATCATGTCATGTAGTAATATGAGTCATAGTTTACCCCGCGATTTACTCACCCTATACCAGCGATGATTTATGCTACGTATGCTAAGTCCATGTTAAATTACAATGATTATGAATGGAACAAGAAGTCACCATAATTATTGTGGTGGCAAAGTTACGTCGGTATTATTCATAGCGCACGTATTCACGTTTACGATGACCTCAAGCGTTGTTGATTATTTATATGTAGATAGGTATATAAGTCATAATGTAACATAAACGAAGCCGGATTGCGTAAGGAGTCATGGCTCCCGACAGGTTTGGTAAAACCATACACCTAATTGGTTCCTACGCGACACTGTGTTTGTGTCGGTCTTTTTAAGTAAGTTATGATTGGTAGTAACAAACAACAGTTATTAAACTAGCAATTAATGTCGGAAGGCGTAACTAGTGTGTAACTCTGTGTTAGCTTATTTTACAAACCCGGGTGGTTTTCTTATGCTAGCCGTAAATATTGTTTTATGTAAACATGTATAAATAAATAAATAAATAAAAATAAAATAAGCTTAATCAATAAAAATAAACGCTAAGCCCCTTGGCGACACGTTTTTATCTAGCCACTGCCAAAGCTGGAAATCGAACTCAGGACCTCCAATTAAAATGTGACTGCAAACGCGCTGCGCCACAGAGGTCGTCGAATTCACTTAATAACAAAATTGTACGTACCTATGTCTAAAGAGATAATAACAACTCACTAGGTTAGAATGAATGAACAAAACACAATACACCTGCAAAGTAATATTCTTTCTAGGAAACTAATAGGAACTCGAAGTCACGTTCAAGCTCCTTCGATGAACTTAACAATATATGACGTATCATATAGTGATTAGTTCTCTCTTTTTATGGCTTTGCACAGATTAGCCAATGTCAAGTTTATAGCAATGTAGAAGTTAGGGAGAAATGGCGGGAAACTTCGCACTCTGCGGACGCGGCTCCCTCAAACCTTTCCCAAATGAATACCAGTTAACCATTCAGAAAACTAGCCACTACACAAACGACACCAAAACTGTCCACGACACAACCAACACCAGTCCTTTCCAAAATTAGCCAGCAAACATTAATACAAGAAAAGCGTGAAAAAACCGCGCCCGCCATATACGAAGTCTCCCGCCTTTCTCCAATACAGTGATTAGAATTAACTAATGTAGAATTAACTAACTCATAACTAATGTATTCTGTAATCAGTTTCTAAGCGGAAGTTTCTAGTCGAAGCGTATGCATGTTTTTTTAATTTGCTTATTAGGAATTATCTGTACCGTAGCATTTTGGCCACGGGTCATTCCGGATTCAACACATTCCGAAAATCCATGTATGGAACTTACCAAGTATGCCATGGCCAGAACCACCGCCGGCCGCAGTTAACAGCTAAAAAAGTATGACTACCGACGAAATTTTGTCAGCAACTATCAAATAATTTGCATCATCATCATAATTAACCCGGCTCACTACAGAACACGGGTCTCCTCTCAATATGAGAAGGGTTTGGCCATAGTCCACCGCGCTGACCATGTGCTGGCAGACTTCACACACCTTTGAGAACATTATAGACAACTCTCAGGCTTGCAGGTTTCCTCACGATGTTTTCCTTCACCGTTGAAGCAAGTGATATTTTAATTACTTAAAAACGCACATAACTCCGAAAAGTTGGAGGTGCGTGCTTTCGGATTCGAAGCCCCGACCTCTGATAGGAGGTGGATTTCCTAACCACTAGGCTATCACAGCTTTACTTCATGTTTGCATAAACAATAAATAAATTCATCACAAATTTTACCACCTAACGGTAAAATTAAGCAAGTTGTCATTTGTGTCAATGCAATGCAATGTCAGCCTCATCATGATTCTTTATTAAATTGACAGATTGATATTTGCAATCTAATTATTTTTACTGAGAATATATTAATCATTGTGACTTTATTTCATCTTCTTCTTCTTTAGGTGCCTCTCCAACTAGTGAAGGTTGGCAGTCAGGATGGCATATTTTGCCTTGTCTCTCGCGAGGCTGAAAAGCTGGGCGGCACTCGCGATCCCTGTCCACTCCCTGATGTTTCGCAACCAAGACTTCCTCTTGCGACTGATGCACCTCTTTCCCGCTACTTTACCCATCATTATGAGTTGCAGGAGCCTGTATCTGTCATGCCTAAGCACATGCCCCAAATAAGCAACTTTTGATAGTCTTCCATACTTCTCGATTACAGCTAACACGGCGCAAGACCTCCTAATTGGTCACCTTTATCTCATAGTAACATATAATTATTATAATTTTCTTATTAGAGTCAAACATAAAATACTTAATCAAGTGATATTCTCATTTATTAGACAATCTTTTATTTCACTGTACATTTCCGTAGTTGATATCTCATATATACCTACATGGATTCTTCGAAGCCAAGAAATGAGGGACATTTTTTGTAAGCAAAGAAGCATAGGTCAAAAGTGAGTTCTGGCTACCTTTTTATAGACCAGCTGACAACTAAGACCTATTTACACGTACTAAGTATTTATTAATGTATTTTATTATTTATGTAATCCGGTGTATGTATTAGTATGCAGGTTTTTGCTTATATTACTACTTACGTCACCTACTTTCTTCTACTTTCTTTTTTACTTATCCTAAGGTTGCCTGGCAGAGATCGCTACTAAGCGATAAGGCCGCCTTTTGTATTCTGTTTCTTCTTGTTTTTCTTATTATTTCTATTAATATGTGGTGTACAAATAAAGAATAAATAAATAAGACCACAACTACACACAACAAATACTTTTATATTTTCGATTTGTAGTGTTCGATTCGACGCGTTGACTGTGGTTGGATAGGTAAACCTCCACCTAGGTTTAAAACGATTAAAATTTATAAGAAATTCCGTTACTTTTGAAGTTTGAAATACGAGGTCGACGATCTTAACTTGATCTAGCTATATATTTTCCGCAGGCTATAAAGTCTATAAAAGACATCAATCAATCAATCAATCAGCCTTTAGGCGCCCACTGCTGGACATAGGCCTTTCCGAGAGCGCGCCACCACACACGGTCCTCCGCCTTCCTCATCCACCAGCCACCAGCGATCCTTTTTAGGTCGTCGGTCCAGCGAGCAGGTGGTGGATTAAATACATAAAGATGTCTATTTAATAAAACAAAATATAGAACTCATAGAAACTACTCAGTTGATTAGTTCACTGAATATGGAAAAACAAGTGGAACGGCGCGAAAATCGTGTACTGAACACTAGTAAAGCTAAAAGGTGTGGAGCAGAGAGTCACGCGATACGACAATCACGGCTAATTTATTTAAAGTCCAATTTCAGGTTGCCTGCATAAACAAGAAATCAATTTCAACCGATATATATTGGATTCGAAAGTATCTGAAATATTAGAGTTACCATTGTGCATTATAATTAACTTTCCTGATATACATACCGTCACCAAATTTTGGGGTACAGAACATTCTAGATTTACTGAAAGTCTACGCCATTGCCTTCAGCCTTATTGAGAACTGCCAAATTGATAAGACTTGTCAACTGTGTAAATTTTAAGTGGCATGTGAGATGGTGATAACAAAAAGAAAATTTACCTGGCTAAGTTTGTTGTGGGCTTCTTCTTAGACCGGGGCGCATTTGGAACCCTCATAGCTTTAGTTTTAAGTTTACGAATGTAGTTATCACCATCAAATCACTACTTTGTAAATTATTCACGCGTCAAAAGTGCCTTTTGAAGGACTATTTGAATAAAGATTATTTGATTTTGAAAAATTTGAACGTTAAAAGGGTAAAGAACATAACTATCACATGTGTGAACGGGACAAAGGATCTGTCACATTGACGCGAAACCACAGAGTACTATACAAAAGTGTAAATTAAAATTTGGACCAATTCTAGAATTTTACTCTAAACGATAAGACGTGATAGCCTAGGTTAGGGCGTTCGCCTCCTAATCAGAGGTCGGGGGTTCGAACCCGGGCACGCACCGCTAATAAATCTGTATTAAATGCCTACAACTAATTAATTGTAACAATTGTGGGTCATCATCATCATCATGATTAACCCATTACCCACTATAGAGCACGGGTCTCCTCCCAATACGAGAAGGGTTTTGGCCATAGGCCACCACGCTGGCCATGTGCGGATTGGCAGACTTCACACGCCTTTGAGAACATTATGGAGAACTCTCAGGTGTGCAGGTTTCCTCACGATGTTTTCCTTCACCGTTGAAGCAAGTGATATTTTAATTGCTTAAAAACGCACAAAACTCCGAAAAGTTAGAGGTGTCCGAATTCGAATCGCCGACCTCTGATTAAGAGGCTGACGCCCTAACCAGTAACCACAATTGTGGGTGCAAGCGCATAAACTGTGATTCTTTTAGGCTTTCCTCATATCGCAGCCATTGCAAGCGTTAAATTGTCATTTAGTAAACAAAATGCATTCAGTCACACCCATAGAATTGCACAGGCATAGGTAATAGGTTTAATAATATTTATCTAGTCGGACTATACAAAGGATATTGTTACTAGCACAATACGATGTGTTTTGTTTCTGGCTAAACCGAACGGCGCGTGAAGGTTGATCCATTTTTTATCACAATACGGGTTAAAGTTCTAATGCACAGGGTTGACATCCCACCAGCAATGTTTCTATTTAAACATGTAGTTCATGTAGTCATATAGTTCATCGCCTCGACCACTGGTAATAACTTGACATTAGTTGACCCATCTGCTTGATTGCTCACGATGTAAATATAAGAAAAGAAGACTTACACTCTTAATTTGTTCATATAAAATTTATAAATAGTCGTTCGACAGATTACGCAAAATGTCTTCTGTCAAAATTTGTACGATTTTCTTACACGCAAGGTCGAGATGTAAAGCGTAAAACTTACACCGTGACTTACCGACAATACAGCAGTAAAAAGCTCTCCAAAACCTACTTTGGGAAAGCAGTCCGACACCCCAACCCTCTAGTGGTCGAGGCATCCAATTACACCCCTCACCCAAACGCCCCTCTCACAAGAAGACGTCCAAAAAACGTCCTTGACGACCCTGACAACGCTTCCCAGGTAGGTTATACACGATACAATACCCAATACAGCGTCTTCGCTGGCGAAGACGAGGTCCCCGTTATCTGACGTCATGCGGACGTGGATCTTATCCAAGGTCACGGGGGCGCTCAGACTGCTACACCAGTCCAACAAACCCAACAATTCCCAACGTCACCCTAAGTCGAGGCCCGAGTCTCACAGGAGACGCCCTTAGGGGGACGTTCCCCCAGATGTCGTCGAGCCCAAGTGCTCTTCTGCTGCTGAGAGAAGAGCACTTGGGCCCGCCAAAAACCCCCGGTGACGCAGAATTAACTAATATGGTTACCTGCAATTGTCCATTCGAAACTTAAGCGTAAAACTTTAGATACAGTAAAGAGATAAAGTCATGAGTCCAACATTAATCTATCTCGTTTTAATACTTAGTCTGAACAAAGTAAACGTAAGTTCTGTAGATCACGTACTTTTCCCACCTAGAATGCACCACACGTATTCACTTTCTGTATCTGTGCCACAGACGGCTTATCCTATCTCAGGGGAATAGAACAATATTCGCCATACATAAAAATAACCGGAAATTCCATAAGTTGCAAGCGCGGCAATCTTTTGTTCTTTATACATATAAGGCACAATATATAGTTGCATTCGTATTTTTTTTTAATTAACTTTGTTGTTCACCATCAGCTAAAACTAAATATTCATATTTAAAATCAAATCAAAAATGTTTAGCTACTCATAGTTTTACAACCACGGGTTGCTGGAAATAAATATTGCTAAATTAGCCTACAACTACAAAAACAAAATAAAAGTAAATCTGGTGAGTGCGTTTTAGTTTTTAATACTAATATAATAGAAATTAGTCGACCTATAAGCGTCGACTTAAGTTATTAGGCATGCTGTAGTTACCTCTAAATTGATTTAGGTATATCCTAGCACTTAAGGTTATTAAAATGTTTATTCTTTTTTAAATATAATTCTGTTGGGGGCACTTATAAATAAATAAATAAAGAAATAATCTTACTAATTTAATAGCATTTCTAATAAAACAATTTCATAGGATAAAAAGGTGGTAAGGGTATCATGTATATAAATTTATGATAAATAAGAAATTTTATAAAACTAAATTAAACTTATAACGTTCTTGAAGCTAAATGAATTGATCTCGAGAATTTGGCTAGAGAAACACTGTGTATGCTCGCTATATTAAGCTCGTTATACAGTTGACATATCCTCGGGATTGACGAGTTTGCCATGTGAGGGAAAGTTCATCTCATAGGATCTTTCCAATTAAGGCATTGTAACAAAGAAGAATTAATTATTTATGTTTATCGTGCCACCTACAATGCATGCATAATTTTCTTTATACGCCTTTGTTTGACTTGAAAGATTGCTATGTAGCGATAATTCTGCAAATTGCACCTTCTGTTTAACCACTCTAAAGTTTCGGTAGATGAATAGGCAATGACAGAATATTGAATTCCTCAAATCTCTAACCATATTATAATTTCTAACATTGGCTTATCCCATTTAATAATTATTCAAAAGTAATTAGCACGCCATAATGGAGAAGTTTTTAAATATTTTTTTTATTTCACTACAAGTGACCCTGTGAACACACCGGAAACGCAATCTCACCTGGTCTTAATTTATTATTAAGTCTGAGTTAGCATAGCATGGTTAACGTTTTGACGTATGACAGTTACTGGTTTCTACGCCACTACGTACCGGAACGCCAAAAACGCCAAACCGCGCAGTACGTCTTATTCAGTACCTAAGCAAAGTAAAAAATAACATTAATCATGTCAACTTTGGCATCGGATTTCTCAATGTAAAAAAAGGCAACTTTTCTAACTGTGGTTACGTGGTAATACGATCATGTAATGGTAGGATTGATTTCGGTGTTTCTTTGGATCATCAAGATCTACTATTTAATGTTATGGTTTTTTTTAATCTAAATAGGTTGGTACGTATTACGTTTCCTTACACAGATTTTATAACTCTCGATCTACCCACGGCTTCGTCCGCATGTTATTATTATATTATGTTTTTTCATTATTTTTCCTAAGTATTATCTATGTGAAAGTATTATGTATGTAAGCTGTGATAGCCTAGTATTTAGGGCGTCAGCCTCCTAATCAGAGATCGGCGGTTCGAATCCGGGCACGCACCTCTAACTTTTCGGTGTTATGTGCGTTTAAAAAAAAATATCACTTGCTCCAACGGTGAAGGAAAACATCGTGAGAAAACCTGCTCGCCTGAGAGTTCTCCATAATGTTCTCAAAGGCGTGTGAAGTCTGCCAATCCGCAAATGGCCAGCGTGGTGGACCATGGCCAAACCCTTCTCATATTGAGAGGTGACCCGTGCTCTGTATCACTACACGCCGCCGGTAATGGGTTGATCATGATGATGATGAAAATATTTTGCACGCCTGTAAAGGCAAAACATGTTTGGTTCCATATACATATCTTATAACTACATCTGTTATTCTGTACCCATGTTTTAAAGCAAATAAATGGGTTTATTATTATTTATTATGTTATCTACAACTTACATTGCTTTAATGAACTTGCTGCGTGAAAGAAGCACGATAAAATGTTCTTACCAAGTATCTTAAATATCCATTGTTTGATTTCCATGCCTAGATACTTTAATAGCGAAGTTATTAAAAATCCATTAAGGCATGTTTTTATATATTTTTAGTTGCACTTTACATCTATTCCATATGAACCGTGCATTATTTGGAGTTGATAATACCTACAGGATAATTACGTCTTCTGTTGTTGTGTTGTCATAATTATCTCGTGTACATGGCATGCTCATCCGCGTTTTCGATTTCTCTACCACCTATGATATAAGTACTTATCTTACTCTTAATCAAGAATGATTAGACATTTTCCGGGCATTGTTTTCAATCTCGTTTTTTTTATCCACTACAAGTTAGTCCTTGACGGCAGTTTCACCTGGTGGTAAGTGATAGTAGCGGGTTAACCTACGGTTAGCCTACTATCACTTACCATCAGGTAACCCATAACCATACACCAAACCCATACTCCTAATTGGTTTCTACGCGACATCGTGCCGAAACGTTTAATCGTTTGGCGACACGTCTTTGTCGGTAGGGTGGTAACTAACCACAGCCGAAGCTTCCCACCAGACCAGAGTCGAGTTGGGAATTGAACCTAGGACCTCCAACTTTATAATGCGACAGCGCACGCACTGTACCACGGAAGTCGCCAAAACGTCTTCATCATAATTATCTCGTCGTGCGCATGGCATGCTCATCCGCGTCTTCCGTTTTCCATACCACCTATGATATAAGTACTTACCTCACACCAAATCAAGGCCTCTTCAAGGCATGTGTGCTCCATCTTATTGTTTCTATTACTTAGCATCAGGTGTGATTGCAAAGCGTTAGGTTATATTTTATTTTGAAATACCACCCGTTTGAGGATGCTAGCGCAATTTAAAACATCAACGTTGATAGTAGGGTTTGCTTACAGTGGGCATGATGGCTCAAGTAAGCGTTATGCCGCTAGCCGTTGGGCATACGCGTCAAATTTACTGTGTAGACGCGCAAAAAGATATTTAACACCAAAACAGTAGTCTTTGTTACTCTCCAGTCCATAAAAGTGCCAATAAATCATGGCATGCTGTGGTTCAGTCGTGAAAGAGGGACAAACTAACAGAGACACCCTCCCATTTATAATATAAATTCAAAACTCAAATAATCTTTATTCAAAGAGTCCTTTAAAAGGCGCTTTTGAAGCGTCAATAATTTACATAGTAGTGATTTGATGGTGATAACTACATTCGTAAACTTAAAACTAAAGCTATGAGGGTTCCAAACGCGCCCCGGTCTAAGAAGAAGCCCACAACAAACTTAGCCAGGTAAATTTTCTTTTTGCTATCACCATCTCACATGCCACTTAAAATTATATTAAGAGCTATCCTTATTAGAGCAATATTTCACACCCATGCTTGTTTATCATTTACGTAATCCTTTACACTATAGTAGGACTTTTCTACAAGCTTACGTTTTATATAAACTTTGAACTTAAAAGTATGAGTAAGGATGTATCGATACAAGCAATTCTGAGTTCGTCGCATACAAAATAGTTACATACTATATAAATGACGTGACAAAATGACGTCATACAGCTATAAAAGTGTTGATTTGGTTCGTCCCTGACACACAACTCAGGGCGAGGTCGCATTGGTAAGACTCGATGGCGATTTTACTATTGTTATGTTTATTTCCATGGAAGGAATGAATAATTGTTAAAACTGTCACAAAATTAGCATTCCCCAAATGGCATGCTTATTAGAAATCAGTCGGAATGTTTCCTATCCTAGAAGCGGTGATAGCCCAGTAGAAGCGGTGATAGCGGTTAGGGCGTCAGCCTCCTAATCAGAGGTCGGCGGTTCGAATCCGGGCACGCACCTTTAACTTTTCGGAGTTATGTGCGTTTTTAAACAATTAAAATATCACTTGCTTCAACGGTGAACGAAAACATCGTGAGGAAACCTGCACGCCTGAGAATTCTCCATAATGTTCTCAAAGGCGTGTGAAATCTGCCAATCCGCACACGGCCAGCGTGGTGGACTATGGCCAAACCCTTCTCATATTGAGAGGAGACCCGTGCTCTGTAGTGAGCCGGTAATGGGTTGATCATGATGATGATGATGATGATGATGTTTCCTATCCAGCAGTAAAAATGTGACCTTACAGCTATTTATACATATGCATGATACAGGCCTCTATAAAATGAGTCACAAACAATATACGCAACATTAAATAACCTTCCAAGTTTTTCATTTACTATGCATATATAATTATATTTAAATGGCGCTGCGTAAAAGGCATTGTAGGAATAAAAAGTATCCACATTCACCAGTGGATAATATGTATTATTGGCATACACCTACGAAATCTTTTGACGACCTCCGTGGCGCAGAGTGTGCGTTGTCGCATTACAAAAAGTTGGAGGTCCTGGGTTCGATTCCCGGCTCGAGTCTGATCTGGTGGGAGGCTTCGGCCGTGGCTAGTTACAACCCTACCGACAAAGAAATGTCGCCAAGCGTTATTAAACGTTCCGGCACGATGTCGCGTAGTAACCAATTAGAAGTGTGGGTTTACCGTACCCCTAACAGGTTAGCCCACTACCATCTTAGACTTCATCACTTACCATCAGGTGAGATTGCCGTCAAGGGCTAACTTGTAGTGTATATAAAAATAATCTACGCATTCCAACTAGGTGTTATGAGTATAGTTAACCAACGAGGATATATTTCGCAACTGCGGGCATAAGGGCACGCTTAGAACCCTCCGCAACACGAATGGATCTCCTATTTACCAATCCAACAGTCGTGCCTGAAGTTTTGGATGAATTACAATCAAAATTCATCAGTTAGTTTTAAAAATTTCACATATACCATATGCTCGTTCTTTAAATGGCATGCTTTGTAGAAATGCAAAGAATTGAAAATACTATGGTACTATTTACAAAAAAATAGTTTTCTCATGGCATAGGATATAACTTGGCCAGTACAGAAGAAGTCCGTCAGGCAACCTTGCCCAGGATATTAAACAAAAGCCACGGTTAGGGTATTCAATCCAAAAGAATACATTGACAAATATATAAACAACTAAAAATATAAACACATATAATAATGTATACAATATATTATACTTATACATAATAAATAATAAAAAAATAAAAATATGTTATAATTAAGCCAAAAGAAATGAGATTATGTGTTTAGTATGTTTTTTTATATATTTACACTATTTGACACATTATAATTTTGACTTGGAAATAAAGGCTAATTTTATTTTAATTTTGTTTAGGTTTAAATAAACTAACTAAATACACAACTCAAATGATTAGTTTATCTAGTGGTTAGCATATCCAACTACAGTCTACGATGGTCTGGGTTCTGTTCCTAGCCGGGAAAGAAATTTGTTTAGTTTTTCTGAGTTTGCAAACGTGCTTTTTTGTGAAGAAGTTTTTCTTGAATGTCTGTGCCCAGCTGTGTGTCATTAAAAGGTTTAGACTGATGAATGTAAACGCGTCCGCATAGTTATCTATACATATGCATGACATATCGCCTCTATAGGTTGAGTCATCGGTAATCCGGCAAATTTAAAGAGTCATCGTTACTAAACATCTATCGTGCATAGCTAATCTTTTCAATTGTGCCGTGTCAAAGGAGTCGTATGATGAAATAGAATCACATAGGTTATGCGAGGTTGTTAAAAACCGTGTGGGTGTAGTTTACGCATCACTACATAGTATTTATGCTCGCGACTGTGGCTTTACTACAAGATGTATATTTTTTTTATTCACCACAAGTTAGCCCTTGACGGCATCTCACCTGATGGTAAGTGATGATGCAGTCTAATATGGTAGCGGGCTAACCTGTTAGGATATTGTAAACCCTTACTCCTAATTGGTTTCTACACGACAACGTGCCGTAATCCTAAATCGCTTGACGACACGTCTTTGTTGGTAGGGTGGTTACTAGCCACGGCCGAAGCCTCCCACCAGACCAGACTCGAGCCGGGAATCAAACCCAGGACCTCCAACTTTAAAATGCAACAGCACGCACTGCGCCACGGAGGTCGAAAAAAAAATAGAATTTTCCTCCATTTGTTGGCTTCCATTAAAAGCGACGGTATTCTCCTGATCAATTTACTAGTGAAAACACAAATCGAAGTGTCACGTTTGATTGATAGTTACCTCCATTATTAACAACCTGCCCTTATTGCTCTAGCACGTAAGGGTCACGTAAAAGGAACGCTTGAACGTCTTACTGCGCATTAGCAAATTTCTCAACTTAAGAGTTGACATGAAGTTTGATAACGAGTACACGAACGAAGTATGTTGTTTGGTCCTAGCGCTATAATGCTTTTTAAGGAAATAGCAAAAGAATAGCCGACATCACAGGAGACCGAAGAGCTGCCAGCTACCTCGGACAACGAATTAATCTAGCTATTCAACGGGGGAACGCTGCCAGTATCTTCGAAACCTTGCCTAAAAGGACTCCTTTTAATAATATATTTTAGTTATGATATATTTTTTAAGGTATTTAGTTTTAGGTCAATCTAAGGTTAATTTTAAGTTACATATGTATTAACGAAGTTTGAACAATGACTTTAAAGTGCAAGCATGCAATTTTCATAGCAATTGAACGCTGTGAACAATTAAAGATGCTGTGTTATCAGTAAAACGTGCGTAGATAACGAATTTTGGAATATCTGTATTCTATTGCGTAAAAATTAAGTCATCACATTTTCACCCGTCTATACTATTGACATTTACTAAATTAAATTTTCTTATTGATAATATAAATTTCAGTGTCTTACCATACCATGAGGTTAATAGAATATATTTATCACATTTCCAAACTCGGAAAAAAAATCCCATAAACTATAACGTCGTAATGCAAAATATCACGTGAAGTCATTGCTCTGTTGCAGAGTGATTAAAGCATATAACAGATTAACAAGCTTTTGGACTTGTACGTTATGGAGAACTTTCAAGACTTTTTGAAGAACTTTAATATCCTAAATTAAAAAAGGCTAAATTTAGAAAAAAAAAATGTAAACGCAATCAGTCCCTCTGCAGTTATAACCACTATGACCGCTTTACCGCACCGCACGTCGATCGTCAGCGCTTCTTTTACGTGAAACCTACCACATCACATAAACCTATTTAACATTAAAGGTATTCTTCCGAAACAATTTGTTAATGGAAAATCGATGACCCGGTTGCCATAGTAAAACTACTGTGTTGTTGTTTTGATAAATCCATTTCCTTCTATTATATTTTTCCAACAAAGCTTGATAATTGTAAGTTTATGTTAGCGTGTTTTTTCATCCGCTTATCTGTTTCCTTATAACTCTCCAACCGGCAACATGATAATAATATGACAGACTATTAATCAGTTCACTAGATACCTATACGAAATCTAGACATTTTGTATTTTTACTAATGTTCGAGTCTCGGAATCGGTCGAGTGACAAAAACAATTTTGTATATAAATTATAATTAATATACAATATTTTTTATGTATATGCCGTCTTCGTCCTATAGGCAGCATATGGGTGCATGTATGTATACTCGAGGCTATTACTAACCTTGTTTTCAAGCCGTATTACTAACAAAAATCGGTTGTAGTCGCCTCAATAAATAAAGTGTATTATTATTATATACTTGGTAAGTCTCATCATGGTCATGGGTATTAGTCATCCACCTTTTAGGTACGATGGAAACCGCCATACTATAATGGTAAATGATTAACAAGTTATACCCCTACCATGAAAGACTTTCAACCAGTCAAGGGTTCACTTATAGTGGAATAAATAATATTCTATGCGGTATCATGCAAAACGTCACGTCATACTCGGTATATTATGCACAACACCTTTTTGTGTCGGGGGTTAAATTCGGATTAGTTGTTAGTTTCACCAGATTTTCAATAACGCGTCAATAGGGTCGCGGAAGTAGGTCGAATCCCAGGCGGTTTGAAACACGGTTATCGATCATCAATAGAACATTATTCTATCGGGGTGGTTAATGATTATTACAAACTTATCACAATAAATATATATTATATATATATATATATATATATATATATATATATAATATAGTTAAGTTTCTAGTCCTTTTTAGAACATGTAAATAACCGACATAGATTTCTCAAGTATATGTATCCATCTCTCCAAAACTAGACTAACTAGCAATAACAGAAATTGCACAGCGAAGTGTTTGTTGATATTAGGGGTTAAAGGATGAAATTGCCGATTTGTACTGAAAAACAAAAATTAGTTTTTTTTTAATTTAACATATTTATTTAATCAAAATAACTACCATTATTATTTATACATTGCTGCCATTTAATGGGAACTCTGGTGATCTAGATTCGACAGCGACATAGACATAGTAGACATCTGCCGTTATTGCTTGACCAGATCGAAGAAAGCTATAGTGAATAACACCACGCTGAGACCACCAAACATTTACCATTACCTTTTTATTGGTAAGCTTTGCTTCTGTTTGACCTGGGGTCAGCCATTGCATTTTCCGCTTACGATTATCGTAAAGAATCCATTTTTCACCACATGTCACAATTCGATCCAATATTCCTTCATTTCTGTATCGATTCAACGAGGCAACGCAAGTTTCAACACGCGTTTCTTTCTGCAGATCAGTCAAATCATAAGGCACTCATTTTTCATATTTTTTTATTTTATTGATTTGCCGCAATATTGTTGGTAAGGTAACGTTAAGCCATGCCGCTAATTCCTGGGTAGTTTGGCTCGGATCGGCTTCCACCATTTCTTTCAAATCGTGGTTATTCACCTGTGTGGGCGGTCTTCCACGTGGTTCGTTCTCCAAATCGAAGTTTCCATCACGAAAGCGTTTAAATCAAAATCGAACAGTAAGCGATTCATTAGCAGTCCCCTCTCCAAACGCAACATTAATATTGCGAGCTGTTTCTGCCCCGTTAGTTCCGCGTCGGAACTCGTATTCCAAAATCACACGAATTTTCGAAGTATTCTCATCTTTATTGTCTAAGCTGAATAAAAAACAACTGAAAGTTTATAATCGAATGTTGCACATTTTTTAAAAGAAGAACTACATCGGTACCGTTTCAAAAGCGTTCACCCTTTGAATAGCAAAACTAATTCGTTGTCCGAGGTTACAGGAGGCAGCTCTTCGGATAAAAAAAATTATTGACATCAATATCGAATGTGATTGTGATGACGAGTGTTTTCCGCAATTAATCCTTAGTGTCTCTGTATCTTGGAATTGACTTAATAGGACGCGAGCTCATGTCGTTTAGCTCATTGACTAATTGACGCAATTCAGGACTAAAGTGGGAATGATTCCAAAGTAGGTAGTAGTAGCTGTAATAGAATGGTTATTCGCATATTTCGTCGGATTCGCTGCTCTTGACTCACGCTATCTTCAATGGCGTGTACAGAATATTTGATATAGTAGAGAGTACTTTTAAACATATATGAAGCGTGATAATGTGTCGGTATATTTTTCAATAATACCAAGCCGACAGATTTCTAACAAATATGTTCCCATTTCTCTGGAAACTAAACTTTTTATACACTACAAGTAAGCCCTTGACGGCAATCTCACCTGATGGTAAATGATGATGCAGTCTAAGATGTTAGTGGGCTAACTGTTAGGGGTATGGTAGACCCACACTCCTAAGTGGTTTCTACGCATCGTGAACGCTAAATCGCTTGGCGAAACGTCTTTGTCGGTAGTGTGGTAACTAGCCGCGGCCGAAGCCTCCCAGACCAGACTCGAGCCGGGAATCCAACCCAGGACCTCACATTTTATAATGTTAAAGCGCACGCGCAGACGTTCCCTTATTTTCTTCGAGCCCTAGGGCTCAAAATTTCTTCTGGCAGAGCTTCTTTCCGAAACTCGCCAAACAGCCCGACAGTCCGAAAAAAATAAAAAATTAAACTACTTATAATCCTAGTATGGCATTCACAAATACAGTAACGTCTGAGTAAAATAAAACGTGTCTGCATAGTTTTACAATTTCGTTCGCCCTATAACCCCAGCAGAAATTTGTAAAAAATAATTAAGTTGTACGGAAATTGTGTCACTAAAATAAAAGCATAAGGTCCATTTTACACTGACGTTATGCAGTTTCGATACTCGAAAGCGACTCCACTATTGCCCGTGTGCAAATCTCATACATGATGCTGTGAGGTGGGTTCCTATATTTAACATCAAGCTTAATTTGTCATAGTCAGGATAATCTTTGGGATGTTGCTTAAAATTCTTCTAACGTCGCAATACATTATTCGTCCTAAATATATTCTTTACCACGGAGAAAACAAAATGCATTTGGTTCATATTCTCTATGCACGTTTCACTCTAAAACTGGAGTATTAAGAGATGTTGGCTTCAATAGTTAAAATTGCGAAATCATATCAATTTACTCATATCACTTCTATCTTCAGCTTATTATAATACGATTACGTCCTACTTTCCTAAATTTTCGCCATTACGGAAAATGCTCGATACCTATTTCCGACTATTTAACACCGTTACATAACTAGTGGACGCCATTTTTAACAGTTAACCACTGCTCCAATTACGCGGTACAATTAGGCCGTCCTATGACCCACCACCCGTATTAGGTATAGACTAAAGTAAAATAGAGAGAAATCGAACTTAAAGAAAAAATCATTTGACAAACGCACAAAACAATTAACGAGTGCACAAAAAAAAAGGAAAATTTTTGTACACGATTGTATTACTTAAAATTACATTACTTAAACACAAATTACTTGCATATACCTACTATAATACGTTCTTGAAGCTGCGCTGCCTCTTATCTTATTTCGGAAAATAAATCAAAATGGAATATATACTGATTGTATTTTTAGTGTAACATTAACGATAAAATGATAATCGTGTTAAAATAAGCATTTATTATAGAAATAAATAATTTATAATATTTTTAATGGTATGTATATTATGTAAAAGTGTTTTGATTTCCCGTCTTTTATTTCTGTCAGCTTCTTACAAAAAGGTAGCCTGGAAGAGATCGCTTTAAGTGATAAGGTCGCCTTTTGCTTTTATATTATGTATTTCTTGTTGTTCTCTTCTTCCTTTCTTTTGTATGCAATAAAATTGTATAAATAAATAAATAAACAAACCAGTAATTAGAGAGTGATCTCAAGACGTATTTAATCTTCACTTGATTTTTTTTACCATCGAACCGCATGACATGATAAAGCATGCACAATTACTTAGTTAATATCCAATAGGAACCAACGAAGAAGTTTTTTCTAATACGCACGGTAAAGATCTAGAATTCCATTCAGGCTTACTCTTACCCAATTACCTATACCTACCTTTATTAATACAATCGAATCATTAACAATAAAGTAGGGTTGCAGACAAACTATACCTCCTTACTTTTATAAACATCTTCAGTCATTGGTCGCGAGGACTCCGTCTGTCTCTTGTCACTAGTCTGTGGTGATAGGGCAATAAAGTTCAGCCCGTCATCGGTTGTTGTTGGAACGAGGTCGCAGGAAATGAGGTCAGTATAGAGTACACCCCTGCCATAAAGGTGCGGGATTCCATAAAAACTGATACAAAGACATCGCCACAGAAGATGCTCAAAATTTGAGTGTGTGTCTTGATTGTGTTGATTTTTATCTGCTTGTGGGATGCTTCGGCCGTGGCTAGTTACCACCCTACCGACAAAGACGTGTCGCAAAGCGATTTAGCGTTCCGGCACGATGTCGCGTAGAAACCAATTAGGAGTATGGGTTTACCATATCCCTAACAGGTTAGCCTGCTACCAACTTGACTGCATCATCACTTACCATCAGGTGAGGTTGCCGTCAAGGGCTAACTTGTAGTGGATAAAAAAAACACTTTCTGGTTTGCTTTATTCGCAATTCAGCTTCACGCGAATCGATATTGTGTTCAGAACGAATCATCATTATGATCAACCCCTTGTCGACTCACTACAGAGCACAGGTCTCCTCTCAATATGAGAAGGGTTTGGCCATAGTCCACCACGCTGGCCATGTGCGGATTGGCAGACTTCACACGCCTTTGAGAACATTATGGAGAATTCTCAAGCATGCTTGATTCCTCACGATGGTTTCCTTCACCTTTGAAGCAACTTTTTTTGATTGCTTTAAAACGCATATAATTCCGAAAAGTTAGAGGTGCGTGCCCGGGTCGATCCCCGACCGCTGATTAGGAGGCGGATGTCCTAACCACTAGGCTAACACAGCTTTTTGGCTTTAACAGCTTTTAGTTCAGAAAAAAATACTTCAATTTTATTCGTCATACCTATTTATAATTGCGTGAGGTTCCAGAGTAGTTTTTTCTTTAAATTACAGCCCTCGCCTCGGAAATATATTGCCCAATCGTTTTTACCTCTCTAATAGGCAGTGACAATGGCATTAAAATTTAAACAAACAGTCTTACGCATTAGCACAATAGCCTACACGACTCTCACACTCATGCATATGTGGATGGATGATTAGATTCGATTAGCCAATGTGTGATAAATACATATCAGATGCGAAAGCGTTGGCGCGGAACTTTGGATCGTGGGTTTCGACTGCAAACTTTACTAATCCAAGGCCTTTAAAAGGTGTTTAAACAATGAATAGAAGCAGGCGTTACTTTGCAGAAGTCCATGATAAACAATAAACAGCAAGTATAATTTGCTATATTCCGCCGACAACCGGGAGATTTGTATAATATAACACCACACAAAATCTTCCAATAGAACCTCTACGCCAAAAGTAACTGTGATGTTATACTATACTTATCTCCCGGTTGTCGGCGGAATATAGCAAATTATACATACTGTTTATTGTTTAGGTGCTTAAACTTTAAAGGCATGCCTATACTTATTTCTTTTTCAATCCACTACTTTTTATGGCAATCTTGCCTGGTGTAAGTGATGATGCAGTCTAAGATCGTAGCAGGCTCACCTTTATGGTATAATGTCGATGATTCGAACTGATATCTAGCATCACATCTTAAGATAGTAAGTGAATGGTGCATTGCCGAGCTATATTCTCGACTTTATATTACACAAACACATATACGAGTATATACAAACAAATATCGGTGTTTTGGTGTTATTCAATGGCCGTATGGAATTATTAAAATATGATGTAATAATAAATTTCAGGAAACAATTTTTTTTTTCTCGCGCATTATAGCATAATATTCAATTTAAATCATCATCGTATCGTTACAAGCGATGGACGTATACTGGATGATAGGTCTTTTGGGTGTAGGAGCAATTTCTTCGGTCTTTTACCGCTTGTGTCTAGTTGCTCCCTTTTTTTATTTTTTTTAACGTGGGTAATCCTCATGGATATCCCGCGTCCGAGGAGACGCGGCGGTTATGTCAGACTCTTACTGACTAAACCCCCACGGTGCATATCCTTTCCCGCCGCCTGGTGGCCGGGTCACGGGTTTCGCTCGCGCACACAACCGCAACCAGGCCGGCAGAGTCCGTCCTTAGGACGGTGCCAACTCGGGGGCAATATCAGATGCCCCCCAATTGAACGCCATAAGACGCACCAGGAGCACAGGGTGCGTCTTCCAGCTCGAGGACGTAACTCCTGGGTGTTGGACAGATCCTCGTATAAGTGTCTAGTTGCTCCCTACGGCTCGTTTGATGTAGTAGGATGCCAACCAACGCTGCATTTACCGATGCGGGGTCGCCATTCAAACATCTTGGGACCTCATCATCTATCGGGTTTCCGAGCTTTGTTTCTGGCCCATTGTCACTAGAGAGATTAGGAGAGCACTTTAAGCGATAAGTCCGCCTTTGTTCATTATTTTTATTATTTATTTATTTTTGTATTTATAGTTTCTTGTATTATATGTACCTTGCCTAAAGGGACACTTTTTAGTAATTTATTTTAGTTATGATATTATATTTTTTAAGATTTTTAGTTTAAGGTTCAATCTAAGGGTTATTTTAAGTTTCAGTTGTTATAAATAAATAAAAAAAGAATTTATCTATCTATCTATCTATTCATTATTATTCTATTTGAACCTGCAAATTGTGGAACCAGCTTCCATCTTCTGTGTTACCTAATGGCTATAATATGGGGATCTTCAAATGCGGATTAACAAATTGCTCAAGGGCCAGCAACGCATTGGCGGTTCCTCTGGTGCTGCCAATGTTCATGGGCGATAATCACTTACCATCAGGTGACCCGCCTGCTCGTTTGCTCGCTATGTATATAAAAAAAAAATCTGTTTGTGTTCTCCGTTAGCTATCGTTAACTCTGGTTCCTTAAGGGATTCTCTCGTTTCTGATCATGTAAAGATTACTCCCAGAATAGCTCTCAAGTCACTCTTTCTCTGAGCCTTATTTAGCAAACCTACTAGGAATTAATAAAGTGAAGAAATAGTCAGTTAAATGCTAAAACTAAAACGATTCGCCCTTGAATCCGTCGCTTCGTAACAATGGTAACAGGCGTTTATTAGACTCATCTCCCAATTGCATTGTTGCTAACAATTACACTGAAGTACAATACAATCCTATACAAGTCATGTTTTTGTTTGTATTACACTACACTATACTCGAGATTTAAAATATTCTTTTTAAACTTCCAAAAATGTGTAAAAATTTACATACATATTTATACATACATATTTATTTATTTATACTTTCCAAACTAGTGTAAACTGTATCTTGGAAAGTGGGAACTTCCCTCTATGATACAAACATAGTTGCTAGCATGTGTTGAGTATGTGTTGAGTTGAGTGAGTGTGTTGTATGTGTATATATGTGTGTGTGTTTGCTTGTGTCTGCGTGTGTACGTGTGCTGTTTCTTGAATATAGTGTTTCACATGTTTTATGTCTTTTTATGTTATCTCTATCAGAAGATCTTCTGTTTGATTGTAATTTAGTGTATTAAGGTATTTTAGTAATTGCTCTTTCAAGTTACGGACTCTAAAATCTCTTAATCTTATTTTCTTGCTTATTGCATTATACAATTTTGGGCCAAGGTAGTTGATAAATTTATGAGCAAAGACAGTTTTTTGGTGAGGAATATTGTAGACCTTATCTTGTCTACGATTCAGTGATCTATCAGGTTGATTTTTATGTTGAGTGATGATTACTTGTTTTATAAAAAGTTAACGCACGTAGAGAACCTTCAATTCAGAATACAATAAATGAATAGTATAAGTGAATTTTTTGAAAGTCATTACTTTTAGTACAGAGCGCTGTGCCCTTTCAATACTTAACAAAGTAGTTTTGGATGTACCACCCCACGCTTTAATCCCATAGGTAGTTATTGATTGATTGATTGACATAGAGCATAGTAAACCGTCAAAAGTAGGCTAGGTGAGCAAACATTTCTAAGTAGCTTAAATATATAGATCAGTTTCCTAATTCTACAACTTAATTTTAAAATATTTAAAATTCTCATTCGAATTTAAATAAAATGTCTGGTTTTTGGTCTGCATATATTTACTTTTCAATTTTGTAACATTATTATCTCCTTTAGGTACATAATGTTTTAGTAAGTTGTGGAAATTTGTTTGGTACATAAAAAATAAAAATTTACTCTTGTATGTGTATAACAATTACTGTATGTTTCGCTGAAAAGGTAGGTACCTTATATATCAGGCATATAATAAAAACATTAGTTAATTTACTTAAAGCTGTGACAGCCTAGTGTTAAGGACGTCAGCCTCCTAATCAGAGGTCGTGGGTTCGAACCCGGGTAAACGCACCTATAATTTTTCGGAGTTATGTGCGTTTTTAAGCAATTAAAATATCACTTGCTTCACAACGGTGAAGGAAAACATCTTGAGGAAACCTGCACGCCTGAGAGTTCTTCATAATGTTCTCAAAGGCGTGTGAAGTCTGCCAATCCGCACATGGCCAGCGTGGTGGACTATGGCCAAACCCTTCTCATATTGAGAGACCCGTGCTCTGTAGTGAGCTGGCAATGGGTTGATCAGAAGAAGAAGAAGATGAATTTTCAGTAAGAAACCCTCTTAATGCGTGCAACTCACTATAGGTATTACTGTTAACAAAGAGGGGTCACGACCTTGTCGCTAATTTATAAATTAATTCATATTAAAAGCTTCTTATACCGTGCCAGCATATAATTTACAAACACAGTACTGTATAACTCTTATAAAGCACGCAAACAAAGCAGTCCAAATCATTTATCACAAAAAATGAATGTCGACCTAACGACGATAGTCCATTTAATTTTAACTATATTCATTATTATTTAACATATAACCGAACTTTATTAAAGCTACACACGTAACATTATGTTAGTACACTCAATCTGGTCGAGCAAAACATATATACATGTTTTACCTGAGCAAATGTTGATAGTGGATGATTGGTCCAAATTATTTTCCTTAAAAAATCCAACAGTAGCAATTGGCAGTTAGATTTAAATTGAATAAATCGTAATCGGAAACTTTTTCTATCATAAATTATAGAAGTGAGTTAGAAGATCGAAATTGAAGATTGATTTTGCCAACCGTAATTATAAATTCTAATATATAAAGCTATCCATTTTTTTTTTCCCGCTGGGAAATGCGTTTACGCATCCCCTCCGGAAGCGACGCAGTCTTGACGGCGTCGCTTCCGGGGGTATGTGGGACTCGCCAGCGGCCGGACTGGCGACCAGAATACCCACTAAAACCCAGCGATGCTCCTACGCGTCGCCTGGTGGCTGGGTCACGGGAACACCCGCGCACTCGACCGCAACCCAACCAGCGATATAAAGCTATCCATAGTTAAATATCTCCTGACCCTCTAAAACCAAAATACTACCAATTACCCTTTGACTCCGTAATGTCTTTTCTAATTATTTGACTTTTACAACTTAACAACTCACGTTTGCAACAAGACCAAAATGCAAAGGCCTATCTATTTATTTGACGACATCCGTGGCGCAGAACGCGCGCTGTCGTACTATAAAGTTAGAGGCCCTAGGTTCGATTCCTAGCTCGAGTTTCTGGTTTGGTAGGAGGCTTCGGCCGTGGCTAATTACCACCCAAAGACGTGTCGCCAAGCGATTTAGCGTTCCAGCACGATGTTGCGCAGTTAGCCCGCTACCATCTTAGATCGCATCATCACTTACCATCAGGTGAGATTGCCGTCAAGGGCTAACTTGTAATGGTAAAAAAAAGGAAACATAAAAGACTTTTACTAATTTTTGCTAGCTGTATCCTGTAGATAAATATAGGGTTAATATTGACCGAAAAACGATCCATAAAAATAAATCAAAAATAAAATAGTCTTAATGAAAATTACCTATTACATTATTATTTATGAAGCGTTCATATAATTATGTTCCATTATTTTAATTCATGAGATGATGGTGATAGCTACTCTAGCCAACTTAAAAGTAAAGCTAAGAGAGTTCCTATCATGCCCAGGTCTAAGAAGAAGCCCACAACAAACTTAGCCGGGTTTTATCGCACGAGACGTTTCAAAACGTGCGTAGAGGTTCTAGTGGAAGATTTTGTGTGGTGTTATATTATACAAATCTCCCGGTTGTCGGCGGAATATAGCAAATTATACTTGCTGTTTATTGTTTATCATGGACTTCCGCAAAGTAACGCCTGCTTCTATTCATTAGCGAGTTCTAATTTTTTTCTTCTTCTTGTTCCAGATCTTTGGCATAGTGATCATAGCAGCAGCATGCGTGGACCTGGGTATGATCAAGGGGTTTGCCGGGATGGAGACGACGGGACATGAGACAGATATCGTCCTCATCGTGGTGGGGGTACTGATCTTGCTGGTGGCTGCGTTTGGTTGCTTTGGTGCTTGGAAGGAGAGCCCGAAGCTTCTGTACATTGTAAGTTCCATCACTGTTTCAGTATCATGTATCGAACTTTTACCTTGTGAAGTCGTATATATAGGGCATGTGTGAGAAAACTTCGATAGTGCGATGCAGGATTCGTATGTATACTAGTAACGCCATCTAGTATGATGATATGGAAACTACTATCACACCCTTAGTAGAAAATTCAAATGTCAATTTTCATTTTCAAAATGGCGGAGTTAAATGGTTCTAAAAGCGTTTATTATAAAATAAATTATTACTATTTACTCGAGTACTTCAGTTTTTTCCTTTTTTTAAAGAAGTGAACTGTTAATTAAAATTAAAGAAGTGATTAAGTTAGAAGAGATAACGATGATTAACTTCTGAAATTTAGAAATTGGACAAATCTACTGCTTTGTGCCTTGTAGATTTTTTGCGAGTTATTATTTCTATTATACCGACTTACCTATCGACGAATGTTCCAGTTACTATTTTATGCTTTTATGAGATAGTGGTATTAACAAATACTTGGTTAATATTGTCTATTTGACTAACACAAATAATGTACTTTTCCAGTTCGCCGGTTTTCTCATCATCATCATATTACTGGAACTGTCTGTCGGTATCGCTGCAGCAGCGTTGCGGCCTCAAATCGAAGGCACCATGAAAACCCAGCTCCGTGCCTCTTTCATCAAGAACAAGTCTAGCCGCGAGGAAGACTCTACATACAAGGAATTCTGGGACAACATCCAGACCAACGTAAGTAATTCTCCTCCCACTAGCTAAGATTACTCTATCATTTAAACTCGCCAATAAATCGACTATTTTTGGCCAAATGTGTGGTACATTTAGTTGTGCCTTATCAATTTCCATGACGATAATAATATTAATGTATGAATATTATTATATAATTTTTGTTTCGCCTTCCTTTTTAAAGGATTTTAAAGGATTAAAAATATAACACTACATATTCCTTAAATAACCAGCGCTTAGCTAGCATTTTTTTGCGAATGTTTCATTTACTACTTTCAATGGAGTCCGGAAGCGGTGATAACCTAGTAAAGCGGTCATAGCTTCTTGGTTAGGACGTCCGCCTCCTAATCAGAGCTCAGGGGTTCGATCCCGGGCACGCACCTCTAAATTTTCGGAGTTATGTGCGTTCTAATATCACTTACGTAGCAGTCAAAATATCATTTGCTTCAACGGTGAAGACAAACATCGTGAGGAAACCTGCATGCCTGAGAGTTCTACATAATGTTCAAAGGCGTGTGAAGCCTGCCAATCTGCAGATGGCCAGCGTGGTAGACTATGGCCAAACCCTTCTCATATTGAGAGGAGACCCGTGCTCTGTAGTGAGCCAGCAATTGGTCGATCATGATGAATCGAGTCCGTTCCTTTAACAGTTCGCAGATTGCGGAACGTTGCTTGCTGACTCTATATTTTGCCAGAATTCCACTCATTCACTTTTACTCTCTCGTAAAACTCAAGAGTTCAGAGCCTGATAATCACTGGAAAACTAGTCCAGATTAAATTTAGCCCATGCTTATTACTAAAAATACCAGATAACTTATCAGCCAGTAAAATATCACACCTTAACTAGTTAATTTATTGATTAAATATGTAAAATAATAACACATACCTACCTTGCTCAATAATTTCTGTTACGATATTGGTTTTTCAACTCCTTTCTATAATTACTTTCTCAGTTGGAATGCTGTGGTGTGACCGGCCCTGATAACTATATCGCGTCCGAACCCCGCCTCAACCCTGCCTACAGCTGCTGCCCCCCTGACAACTCGGATCACCCAATGGAGACCAAACGCTCCGACTGCATCTCCCTCACCAAATACTACCAAGAAGGTTGCGAAGATAAAGTACTCAGCACAGTGCACAGTGCTGGTATGACGGTTATTGTCTGTGGCATCCTTTTCTGCTTCTTGGAGGTAAGTTATTCTGGTGGGAGGCTTCGGCCGTGGCTAGTTACCACCCTATCGACAAAGACGTGTCGCCAAGCGATTTAGCATTCCGGCACGATGTCGCGTAGAAACCAATTAGGAGTGTGGGTTTACCATACCAAGACTGTATCATCACTTACCACCAGGTGAGATAGCCGTCAAGGGCTAACTTGTAGTGTATAAAAAAACAACGTAATTTTGCATCGTAATATATGACGAAGATAAATTTTAAGCACGTTCACAGTGCCAGTAAACTTTCAAGTTTCTCGGACTAGTATCAACAAGCATTCAAACATTGGTTTTTATCTTCATTCAAAGATAATATAAAAACAAATTACTAGGAATAAAATTGCAAGGGAGAAGTATTTACCACAGTCCATAGCCTCGTCTGCCTTTCAAATGCACTTTGATGATAAACTTTTGACTCCTTCTCCTACTAACTTTTCCCAATAGTTTTACTAAAGCTGCGAAATTAAAAAAACTTTATCAATTACTCTTTCTCCATTTCCCTCCGTAAGAAAATTGCGAGGATAAAGTACTCGACACAGTTCACAACACGAAAAAAAAATGCTATTATTATTTATGCTTAAGCGGTGATTGCCTGTGGTTGGGGTGTCAGCCTCCTAATCAGAGGTCGGCGGTTCGAACCCGGGCACGCACCTCTAACTTTTCGGAGTTATGTGCGTTTTAAAAATTAAAACATCACTTGCTTCAATGGTGAAGGAAAACGTTGCGAGGAAACCTGCACGCCTGAGAGTTCTCCATAATGTTCTCAAAGTCGTGTGAAGTCTGTCAATCCGCACATGGCTAGGCGTGGTGGACTATGTCCAAATCCTTCTCATATTGAGAGGAGACCCGTGCTCTGTAGTGAGCCGGCAATGGGTTGATCATAATGATTATAAATTTGTATGTTTCTAATTTAGTTTAGAATCTCCATGGCTTCATCTATCTCCCTTATGAAATGTATTACCTGTAAAGATAAACTTTAAAAAAATCCTTATGTATTCTAATACCTACTCGTACTATAATATAAAAGAAAATATTTCTTTCCAGGTCGCCGGTATCGTCCTCGCACTGTGGTTGGCGCACTCAATCAAAACCCAGGACAAGGGGAGAGAAACCGCTTAAATTTAAAAATTAACCGCTTAAATTTACATCAACCGCTTTTATAATGCTAAGAAGCACTGTATTAAGAGATTTATTTTTACACAAAAATGTAAAATTGGTCCGTACCTTGTACGTAAACTAAAGTGTTACTAGAATCGTAGTCATTATTATTTATTGTAGAATAATGTCAATGTTGTAAAATTAGAATACAACTGAATTTGTTTTTATTTCTTCATTATTAAATCGTAATTACTCACGTAGATTTTAAGGTTAGGATTGAAGATCGTTGTATTAAAAGCAATATCTGTTTTAATTACAATAACTATTATCTTATTTATCAATAATATAAATTTTAAATATATTTGCTAATATTTAACATTAATTCATTATTATACTGAATTTTGCACTGAATTTATTATTGGTGCTAAAATAATTTTGTATAGACTTCATTATATTAATTTGTACCTACTTGGAACATATAAAATATTTTTAATATTGACACTTTATTTTAAAGCATTATGTAAAAATGTGGGATGGAGAAAAGTAATAAGGGCCTTTTAATTTATTTAATATTTCTACTAATTGAACGCTTAATTCTGGATCAGATATTTTGTAGAAGTTTTTACAATCCATGAAAGCTCACCTGCAGCTGCTGGAAAAGGGTATGGGTTGCGACACGTAAAAAGATCTCTGACGATCTGCGCAGGAGTTGATTTATACAAATTTTATAAAAGTAAAAGTGTTAAATAGTATGTTTAACCTATTGTTATATATATACGTAAGTTTAATATCTATTACGCTTAACGACAATTAATTTGTATGAAATTTTTAAAACTGCTGCGCTGGTCAATCGTCAAAGTTATTTAAACGCAATTTTTCTTCCAGCAGCTAGCTAATTGAGAATTAGGATAACATTGTATTAAAGTGTGTCTACTAAGCATTTACTAGTCAAATAAGCAACCAAAATTACGCATATATTTAGACTAAGTTTTATTTATAATTCATGATGTATGTTTAATGTACTTTTTAGGGCTCCCTAACCAAAATTCCGATTCAACTTCTTAATAATTTGTCCCTCTACGCTATCGACTTGAACTTGGAACAGTTATAGAATGCTTAAACTTGATTGAATTATTCAAAATAAGCAAAAAAATAGTAAACGAGACATATACTTGGAGTTGATCAGGTCTGGTATCGTATGAAAAAACTTTTATAAATTTTAAAACGCTTTTTTTACACTCATTGTGAAAAAATGTACCATTCCTTCCTGAGCCTTTCTCTAAGCTAATAATTTGAAATAGTATTTATAGGGGTAAAGGAATATTACAGTGAAATTAAAACTATGTCTCTAATTGGTACAGTTTTTTTATTAGTTATGTGGTTCGGCGTTGCCTGTTTTATTCATAATAATTTATTATTTAAAACAGCATTTATTTAAAAAGTGAAAAACTTTTGCACATGACTTCGGTGGTGTTTAATCATATCCTAAACAATTTAATTCTCCTCATCTAGCAAAAAGAAGACTCACTATGCAAAAAAATCTTCATAGATTACTCCTCATTTATTTACTTATTTGCTGCGTGATATTTTATTGCAAAGAATTGTCAACGGCGCGGATCGAACGTTAGTTCTCTTTTTATCTGACACTTACTTCCCTCAAATATTTTTCTCGTCTCTCACGAATCACTACCGTATTTGTTGATCAAGTCATTGCGATTATTATTTAGGGTAGGTATTTTTTATTTATAGTAATCCATTCCTTCCTCAAAATAAATGTAGTGTAATTTTAATATATAATATTTCTTGAGTGGTATTTAATATAACTAAGTAAAATATTGAAACATGTATCGAAATATATTTTTAAATACATACATAATACGTATAAAATTGTAGTGCTGGCAGGATACGATCAGTAAATAATTTCAAATAATTATATTAAGGTTCAACTCAAGTTAATTTTCATCAAAATATGCCGGACTAGTTTTAAACTAGACTTTGCCAGACACAAAAGCAAATTTTCTTTGTTAAGTTAGCAATATTCGAATGGGCTTAAATTGCTATACCTGTATTTTAGGAGTTACCACTTATTATATATAGTTTATTCATGTTTTACGTAGCATCTTTGTAAAGATGAAAAATCAAGTTATATGTTACATTAATATGTAAATTCTAAGTGTGTGTTTTCAACCAGAGATCATATCTTTAATGTTACATAGAAATAAATATTCACTTTTCACACAAGTCTCTGTTGAAGTACCAAGTTGTTGTTTAAGTAAAATTACATGTAATGAAACTATACGTTTATGTACGCTTGTACCCGGTTTTTCTGTAATCGGGGATAAATATGATGGCTAACGTCATTGAAATAAATCTAATCGGTGTTTAATATAAGTAAAACTTCCTTTTTTTCTTTAAGATATATTTTATTAGTGTGTAATGCAAATGTTGATACAACTTCTTAAATAAAATATCGGTGTTTAAAACTAAGAGTTTCAGTAACGATCCTCCTTCCTCTCGAAATAAGAAGCTTCAGTATTCAGCTTATGCTAGAAGCGGTAATACCATTTAGTCCATGGACTAGAATTTGACCAGGGCCCAAACACCGGTTCAACTTTATTAGAGTACATGTTAAAAACAAAAGTAGTAATAGTTGTTTCGTTCATAAAAAAGTTGGCATTAATTGTTTCTCAATTATAGCTATCAGGAAAAAGCTAGGTTTAAATCAGTTCCTTTGTGTGAACGTTGGCTGAGTTGATTGACCGCTCATTTGATCGGTCCTGCGCAAGCGTCGTAAAGAACGACTGGGGAACGCGGGCATGCGATTTTTCTATGTTTGTTACTCCAGGTTCATGTGTCCTGTCGATCATCCACTTGGTAAACTACTTGAAATCGGTTTGATCATTAATTTTTTACATCGAACAATAGCGAAATTATGAAACCGATATAATGACGCAATTTTGTGACAGTTAAGGTTTCAGATCACTTACAATATGAATACAAACTACTCTTAAGTGTTAAATTAAAGAGATATAAATTAGTGTAATAACTAGATACTATTAAGTATACCTAACAGTTAAGGGCAAACAATGCTCGAGAATATTTAGGTTAAATACTGAGAAATATAATCTTATGATCTTAATTTAAGTAATTAATTAGAGCCAAAGCATATAAACTTAAATTTTACTATACAATTAATAAATTATAATAAATGCAAATAAATGCATGCCACACTTTAATTCGAAACGAAATAAAATAAAAATAACATGGATACAAAATTTTACAAGAATAAAGAGTTCGATTTATTTTATTATCAATTACTATTAAAACGGTTACTAAGTTATTGCAAATCAATATAATAATTGATAATAACATTGATCGATTATATCTATAATACCTTATAAATGCAATAGTTAGAAATTATTTAATGTTGCTAATTCCACTATACACAAATCTCTAAATTAGAACAAAATTTACTGGTCTAAATGACATTCTATCTTATATAATATTCTAAATAATGTTTGAAAAGATAGGAGTATTTTTTTTATCTTCTATATAGCCCTTGACATCAATCTCACCTGGTGAATGTGATAATGAAGTCTAAGATGGCAGCAGGCTAACCTGGTCAGGGTAAGCGGTACTCCTAATTGGTTTCTACGGGACAGCGCCGGAACGCTAAACCGCGTGGCGACACGACTTTATCGGTATGGTGGTAACTCGCCACGGCCAAAACCTCCCACCAGAGAGAATCGATCCCAGGACCTCCAACTTTATAATGTGACAACTCACGCGCTGCGCCAATGCGTCAAAAATGTTTTGAAGTATCGATATTGTGTAGATATAGTGTATAGCCGAATCGCAACTAATATTAGATCTTACACGTTTACAATTTTATATTGAATTATATTATATTAATGACAATATTTAATTAAAATCAAAGAAAATTTAATATATTAATTAAAGTACATTATTTAACTTACTATTTATTTAACAGATATCGGTGCTGATTTGTTCGCTTTTCACACACTCTAAACCGCATTGATAACTCTCAATGAAGTTATATTCATTATTCACAAATCGTTATGTATAAAAATATAGCACTATTTTTACAGGTACCGTCTGTTTTGTGTTTTTTATTATGATTTAAACGAGCTGTTTGTCTTATTCTATTTAAATTTTTACTTCGGAGACAAAACATGATAAAATAGCGAGACGATCGCAAATACATATCTTAACTGGATTTAAAGTATTTGCATCAATGGCAAAACAATATTTTTTTTTACTTTTGCAAAATATAATGAAAGTTAGTAGTTGCTGAAACATTTTATCATCAACGTTTCAAAAATATAACTCAAATTAATAATTATTGAAACATTTCAACTATCACTGCGTAGCATATTGTGGATATTTTTTTTTAGTCACATAAAAGCTGTCAATAGGGTTTAGTTCGTGTACAAACGAATTAGCACCGTTACGGTATCACTACTTTTTATCACAGTCATCAGCATATACTTCATTTTTGTGGGGAAGTAACCCATGTCTTAACGAACTAAAAAGCTTGGCACACGGAATAATTAAAAAAAGATTTATTGTGCTGATCTTGGAGATCGAGAGATTTTGTGATGTGCGCTCGTAAAAGAGGAAGTCTAGCCCAGCGATGGACGATATAATGTTAATGTCAGTGAAAACGAAGCAAATTAATTGCAAAACAATGTTGCCGCTTCCTCTTTCATATGATTTTATAAACGCAACTAAAATGGCTGACACAAACACTCGGACAAAAACAATCTTATATTTAAACCTTTAATATGAGTTTACTTATATTTGTGTGCTGAAAGTGTGTACCTCTATTTCATTATTTGTCAAATGTCACATCATGTCATAGATAAACCAGAGGGTGGACACTGGCGCCAATTCTGGTGTGCCAAAGCTCTTAGCTAAAAAAAAGCTATCTATTCTATATTCCTTATTAATTCCTTGTTGTTAATTTTGTATACGTTTAGTTAAGTTCCTTCGCACGACTTATTTTGTCTAAATCTGCATACTGTAGCCCCTATAAGTGGAATTATATGTTGACTTAGCACCTAAGGCCTAAATTATGAGCAAATTTGATATGTATAATTCTGTTGGTGGTTCTAATAAAATAAATAAATAAATAAAAATTTACAGGCCTAAAATATTTTTTGTAGATAGAAGACGGTTAATAGAACAGAATGACACACTTTTAGACCTTTACAGCTTAGTTTAAAAAATGTGTACCACAGAATAACAGGCACCATTGTCCCCTCTTAAAAATTTAAAAACATCGCATGAGACAGAACTTCAAAAACGTATGCATTTAACGTTACCGAAATATTTACGTTTACGATAAATGAAACTTATCTCAATATCCGTCTTAAAAATAAAAAAATAACGCTAATCCGCCAAGTAACCTTGGGTTAATTGGCTACAAAATATATATCTTTATATATTTTTTTAGTGGGCTTATTAAAACTAAGTACGGTGAGTTTTGTCAAATATTGTTCGTTACGCATCCCGCGCTCACATGCCGAATATAAGAAATACATCCTAGTTTAAATGTTTGTAATATTAATTAGTTGATTATCGAAGAAACATAATTTCAATTTTATGAAATCGCAATGCTTTATGCATGAGTGCCATAACTTCAGCCAGTGACGAAAATCTTAATCGCATAGTATCATAAGTTTCGCATCGACCTAAACATTTGCATTAGAACGATATTATCGTCCATACGAAATACTCATGGCATGCTTTCTAGAAACAAGAATATGAGCGTAATTCTCGAAAGCATGCCACGAGAACCATATCGGAAAACGTTTTCATTGTTTGTGTTAACATTGGGTAAGAAATATTTAATACAATAAACTGATTAAGAAAATATATTTCATTATCGGTTGCAACGTGGGTAGTACAAAAATAAAAAAGACAGAGGGTCTGTATTGTTTTGACCTAATCCGCGTGACTCTATTAAATATTTCTTACCCAATTATTGTTAATGCTAACATTTGATAGGGAAACCAAAAGGGTTTGTGAAATTTCATAAAAGCATGCCAACGAGTAATATAAACTTTCCAGCTCGCACTATCTGGATCAGACAATTTATTTACCAGTTATTACTGCAATTGTCGCAAGACTCTATACGCGATATATCAACAGAGTAAATTAAAACGCCTCCTGAAATGCCGGAACGAAACATGCGAAATTCGCACATGGCATTCGTTATCCACGAATATCCATGTATGAAATACCAGACCGACTTTGACAGAAATTACTTATTTTTTAAATTGTTTCTGTTTTTTTTTTTAATTTTAATGTAAGTGCTTCATAGTTCGTCAAAAACTCTCTGTCCATAAAGTTATGAAATGTGAAACCAACTAACAAATGTTTAAATTATTTTTTTATCATTCTTATGATATAAACAATACAGAATCACAAAAAAACCTATTCTAAGTGATTCTACATTAAAAGTTTATATTTTTAGGCCATGTAGCCGACATTAAAAAACGGAATTCGAGTTCAGAACAGATGTTTGAGCCCGGTCTTTTAAGCTTAAATTAACCTATACTAGAGAACCTGTAGATATATACGACAAAACAAAAATTAAGAAATACTTATCTGATTTTAATTTGCCAGTGTTGTTTCTATTTTTGTGCAATTTTTTTTGCCGTTTTTCAAAAAAACTCCTAAAAATCTGTTTTATGCAATTACGCCAATTAGGTACGTATGAGAGGGTATTTCGATATTTATTTATTTACGAACGGAGATTATGGTAGAATATGGTTCAATTATTTATTTATTATGTTCGGAAGTAATAGGCATTTAACGCTCGGGTATGTCATATTATCTAGTAATTGGGCTGAAAATTTGGCCATTTTACAGGTTTTTAGTTGTTTTAAGGGAACTCGGCATAGTATTTTTTATTTTTCTCTTGTTTTATATGTGTTATTATGTATCAATAAATCCTAACATTGATATAATATTGCAACATATAGTTTACTTTAAAAAGTAATTTTTCATCGGCAATACTAGATCGCCGATTAGGTCTCAAAGTGCGCCTGCAGGGTTTCTTGGAGCCTACGGCGCTCGGTTCTCAAGGTTCTGGCCATCCACAGCGCAAGTATAATGGAAGCGATCTGAAATAGTGATATATTAAAGTAAACAAGGGTACATAGCATCTGTATGTAATGGTCGACAAAGTGTTTTACTTGCTGAACTTGTGAAACAGAATAATTGTTAGTTATACAATCATCATTATTATCATCCTCATCATGAACAATCCATTACCGGCTCACTACAGAGCACAGGTCTCCTCTCAATATGAGATGGGTTTGGCCATAGTCCACCACGCTGGCCATATGCGGATTGGCAGACTTCACACGCCTTTGAAAACATTATGGAGAATTCTCAGGCGTGCAGGTTTCCTCACGATGTTTTCCTTCATCGTTGAAGCAAGTGATATTTTATTCTTTTTTAAAACGCACATAACTATGAAAAGTTAGAGGTGCGTGCCCAGATTCGAACCGCCGACCTCTGATTGGGAGGCTGACGCCCTGACCACTAGCCTATCACCGCTTCATCATTATTATGATCATCCTTAATCAATACCCATAAAATACCGTCATCAACACAACGGGATCGAAGCCGGGACATGCCACTTATAAAACCATATAGCTCGCCACTGCACCAGAGAGGTTGTCTAATGTCATAAACTGTGCGATAATCATCACAACTAGCCTAATTAATATGCCACTTCTTTTTCCATTACAAGTTAGCCCTTAACGGCAATCTCACCTGACCACAAAGGCGTGTCAAGCGATTTAGCGATCCGGCACGATGTCGCGTAGACCAATTAGGCTTGGGGGTTTACTTACCTAGCAGGTTAGCCCGCTACCATCCTAGACTGCATCATCACTTAACCCCAGGTGAGATAGCCGTCAAGGGCAAACTTGTAGTGTATAAAAAAACCTCGTGGTAAGTGTTCATGCTGTCTTAGCTGTTAGCGGATAAATTGTCAGGGGTATGGTAAACTCATCTCCTAATTTTAAGCGACATCGTTTGGAACGCTAAACACGTCGTCGTCGATAGCCTGGTAACTAACCACGGCCGAAGCCCCCTAACGGACCGGACTCGGGAATATTACCCGGGACTTTATAATGCAACAGTGCACGCTATGTTGTACTGTGCCGCATCCCAAATAAAGATTATATCTAAGCCCCGGCTAAGTTTGTTGTGGGCTTCTTTTTTCGTTTGGAACCCTCATAGCTTTAGTTTTAAGTTTACGAATATAGTTATCACCATGAAATAACTAGTATGTAAATTATTGACGCATCAAAAGTGCCTTTTTAAGGACTATTTGAATAAAGATTATTTTGAATTTGAATTTTGAATTGAATCTCTAAAATAAGAGCGTTTATACTATTAAAATAAGTAATTGAGTGCAATAATGAGTAACTCCCAGGTTTTACTTATTATAACGGACACTGCGGACTTTACATACTCTATCAGGCACGTATTCTACCTTACCTCGAGCAACATAAAAAGCATGCCGGTGGAAATGAAAACTTTTGCCGTCAAAGCCAACTTCTGTTTCAGTATCTCCTCGCAGCCTCTAAGGTAGTACGCCTTGTTGTTGAGGCACTCTGAGTGGAAGTGGCGACGAGCATCCCCCTCGCGTAGGGGGTGTGCGCGTGCGCAGCAGGACGTGGGGATTTCGCGCTGGAGGAAGGCGTAGTCATCAGGACCGTCCACGCCACAGCATTGGTTCTGGGGATGACAATACAAGATGAGTGAGGTTTAGGAGTTGGGAATTTCCATCCGTAATTTACGTACCAGATATGCACTCCCATATAATCTAAATCAATATTGACTAATTTTGTAAACTTTTAAAGTACGTAGTAAATCCAGCAAGGTAATTAGCTGTGGTTCCTGGCGAGGTGAATAGACAACAACAAAAGAGTCGCAGGGGGTCACAAGCGGTCCTAGATTCTCCATCTTGCTCTGCATCATATTATTATTATTATCAGCCCGTACTGTCCCAATGTTGGGCAAAGGCCTCCCTTTCTTCCTTCCATTTGTCTCTATGTAGGGATATTTGGGGCAAATCCGACATATAGGCATCGAGTTCGTCACGCCAACGACGCCTCGGTCTGCCTCGACGTCTTTTTGTTTTTTGTGGCACTCAATGTGTAGCGGCCTTTGCTTTGCATAAAATACTTTATTTATTTATCTCCTCTTAGCTAGCTTAACAGGACAAAAACCTAATTTGCTAGAGTAGCCTAATATAAAAGTATATAATGTTTATAAAAATTGCCTAAATTTAAATATTCCGGTAACCATCATCATCATCATTTCAACCGATAGACGTCCACTGCTGGACATAGGTCTTTTGTAAGGAGTTCCAAAGGCCACTGTCTTGGGCCGCCTGTATCAAGCGGCTCCCTGCGACTCGTTTGACTCGTCTGTCCACCTTGTGGGGGGTCGACCAACGCTACGTTTACCGGTGCGAGGTCGCCATTCCAGCACCTTGGGACCCCAACGTCCATCGGTTCGCGGAGCTATGTGCCCCGCCCATTGCCACTTCAACTTCGCAGCTCGCTGAGCTATGTCGGTAACTATGGTCCTTCTACGGATCTCTTCATTTCGGATTTGATCACGTAGAGATACTCCTAGCATAGCTCTCTCCATTGCTCACTGAGTGACTCTGAGCCTTCTTATGAGGCCCATAGTGAGTATTCCGGTAACATATATTATCCATGATGTCACTCTTGTACGTTTCCTAATGATGATCCTTACCTCAGACTGCAAGCTATCCCAGTACATCGGTTGGCTAGGGCCCTCGTCCAGAAGAGTGGAGTTCTTGTAAAAGTGGGCCCTTAGTTTACTCGGGCCGCTGACCCAGTTGTTGAGCACCGCTCCCCCTGCCGCCACCACCAAGTCCACCGCCACCAGAAAGATCAGGAAACAGGCGTACTGGACAAAAAGGACCAAGTTTTACCACCATCGTCGTTCTCCACTTGAGTGTGATATACAAGGTCATTTGGAAAGGGGTAATAATACAGCTCCCATATAAGTATGTCGCGTAGAAAGCAATTAGGAGCGTGGGTTTACCACACTCCTAAAAGTTTAGCCCGCTACCATCCTTGACAGCATCAACACTTACCACCAGGTGAGATAGCGGTCAAAGGCTAACTTGTAGTGTTGAAAAAAAAGTAGTAATCAGTAACCAAACAGTAAGAAGAGAAATTATTGTAATAAGCAAACTGAAGAAGAATTCTCACACATTTTGCTGGACTATGCTAATAAGACCTCTTATCTAAAGATACGTCTTACACTTAGGAGGATCGTTATGTCGTACTGAAATCCACTTCACCTATTGACTGTTATGTTTATAAAAACTTAGATAATTACGATAGTTAAAATGAAACTATTCTTCCAAAAATATTACTAAACCTCTAGCAATGTCCTCGTGGCGTCCATTGTTATTGCTATTTAGCGTGGACCAATCACTTGCCACCGTTTTGGCGGGAACCAATAGTGTGGCGGCACGACATGATGACAACCAACTTAATACATGTATAATAGTATTCTAGTCAAGTTTTATACTCTTTTAGACGTATACAGATTAAAAACATATTAACCCTTAGAAACAACTTGTAAAATATATGTCTTAATTAATAAATACATGATGTATTTATTAATTAAGACATATATTGTATAATGTGTATATATATATATATATATATATATATATATATGTTGTGAAAAACGACTCATTCTCTCAACAATGATATCTGCGAATTATTAACGTGATGAGAGATGATTTGTTTGAAGGAAGAGTTACATATAACTTAAGCTTGTACAAAAACCCTAGTATAGTGTAGAGGATTATGAAAATGATAAAGAAGCTTGGGTATGAAATCTTTCTGTAATTAGATAGCTCTTTAAAATTTTGAGCGTGAAAAAACAATATTAAAAGTCGAGTGTTTGTTTTAGGCGCATCTTAACCTCTCGCTAAGCACAGGGTTTTCATTCATTGCATTACCCCTAAGTTCATAAATTATTATTCTTGTATCGACCCTCATCTATTGTAATGACTCGACAACACGTATAGACGTGTGTGAATTATTGTTTTCATAAAGCAGGTACCTCCTCCCCGTACCGCGTCCCTCTGTTTGACCTTAAACGTAAACACAGGGGACAGGTAACTGCGTTTCTATAATGGAAACTGTGTTAAGTAATTTCTTTAATTTCAACATGCATAGCGTTATTTATTTATTTATTCAAAGCGCCACCAACAGAATTATATGTAAAAAACAAAACATTTTAATAACCTTAAGTGATAGGATATACATATAAATCAATCAAGAGGTAACTACAGCATGCCTAATAACTTAAGTCGACGCTAATCATCATCATCATCATGATTAACCCATTACCGGCTCACTACAGAGCACGGATCTCCTCTCAATATGAGAAGGATTTGGCCATAGTCCACCAGGCTGGCCATGTGCGGATTGGTAGACTTCACACGCCTTTGAGAGCATTGTGGAGAACTGTCAGGCGTGCAGGTTTCCTCACGATGTTTTCCTTCACCGTTGAAGAAAGTGATATTTTAAATTTTTTTAAAAACGCACATAACTCCGAAAAGTTAAAGTGCGTGCCCGGATTTGAACCGCCGACCTCTGATTAGGAGGCTGACGCCCTAACCACTAGGCTATCACCGCTAAGTTGTATAACTAAGGTTATACAAGCCCATAATGTCAGATAATTTTAATTTAAGATAATAGTTATCTCACATTATTGTAACATTTTTTTTATACCCTACAAGTTAATCTCACCTGGTAATGATGCAGTCTAAGATGGTGTTAACTTATTAGCGGTATTTTACACGAAATCGTGCCGGAATGCTTTAAATTTCTTAGCGAGACGTCAGTAGGGTGGTAACTACCCTCGTCCGGGAAGTATAGTAGTCCGTCCTTCGGGAATTCTTGACGAACACGATCCACTAGCGGAAAAAGAAGTAGAAGAACAGACCCCTGCGAGGTGGATAGACAACATCAAAGGAGTCGCAGGGGTCCAAGCTTCTCCATCTTGACTACATCTTGGTGGGAGTCCAACATAACCTCCTTCCCGCCCAAGGGTACGGAGGTAACCATAAAGCTTTTCCACCACGACAAAAACAAAAAAAGGATGGTAACTACCCACTGCCGAAGCCTCCCACCAGACTCGAACCCAGGTCCTCCAAGTTAATAATGCGACATCGCACGCACTACGCCAAGTGGTTCGTCAAAAAATAAAAGCGGATATCAGACAACTTTCCTATACGGGCGTTTAATAGAAAATCCACCCTTTGAAGGGGGTTAAAAGCCAGCTAAGGAGCTCGTTCATAAACTTTGCATCAGTCGGATCAATAAGTGGCGGCTCCATTTCCCTTTAATATTTAATAAGCAATGGACACTCGGTTATATCGATTTTCCGTGCTGTAGATAATTCTCTTTGTGCAGGAAATATTGGTCTACGTATCATGGTAAATGGAATCGTTAATCAATAACCTCCTATTAATTTTCCACCGCTGAGAGCAGAACTCCTCTCTCACAGCAGAGAAAAGTTGCTGTTGTTTTAAGTTAGAGGTCCTGGGTTCGATGCCCGGCTCGAGCCTGGTCTGGTGGGAGGCTTCGGCCATTGCTAGTTACCACCCTACCGACAAAGACGTGTCACCAAGCGATTAAGCGTTCCGGAACGATGTCGCGTACAATCAATCAGGAGTGTGGGATTACCATACCCTTATCAGGTTAGCCCGCCATATTAGACTGCATCACCACTTACCACCAGGCCGAAATGAGATAATGACCAGGACCGATACTTTAACTATTTTATATTATTGGGTAAAACCTATTTCTATACAGAAAAACCTTATAATATTTGGCCCATTCAACGTGAGAATCGAAATGATTGAACTTGTGACACGCGAGGTTATTTAATTCAGTTTTTTTAGATTACCCTTGCATGAAAAAACTGAACTATAATATGATGCTAGAAACTATAATCCTATCAATTAACCAAGTAGGTAAAACAGATACTTTGTGTTAGATACATGTTTCTAGTAACACCTTTTTAAATGACCTTGTATGCACTTTTTACAATTTACATAATGTCATTTATCTTCTTTCAATTACTTACGTGTGTTACTTTTTTATTTGTTTACTTTTATCATGTTCTATTCTTTTCTATGATACTACCTCACATCATAATACCTTTAACCACTATACCTATAAGCATTTCTCTTCTGTAAGTTATATTTTTGAAAATTGTAATTGGGTAAACTACTATAATTTTTCGTCTCCATTCTGTTTTAGCTGTAAGTTTTATGCAAACAAAATAAACTAAAAATATACTTAGTGCTAATGAATTTTTTATAAATTAGTGATGGTGATAACTACACTCGCCAAATTTACGCCAAAACCTAAGAGGGTTCAAATCGCGCCCAGGTCTAAGAAGAAGCCCACAACAAACTTAGCCGGGGTTTTTTTTCGTTATCACCATAATTCGTATGCCTGTGGTATCTGTTTATTGCGTAGTATATAAAACTGCATAGAATGTTAACAGCGTAGAAACCAACTAGGAGCGTGGGTTTACCATACATCTAACAGGTTAGTCCGCTACCATCCTAGACAGCATCATCACTTACCACCAGGTGAGATAACCGTCAAGGGCGGACTTGTAGTGTATAAAAAAAAACGTCCGAATTCTTGCTATATTTTTCTTCGGTGGTATCTTCTTTCCCTTCCAAATAAGTATAATAGTAGATTACAATTGTTTCTCAGTGGTCGCTCGATATCGATTTTGTTATAATGAAAAAATAATGGATAAAAGCTTAATAAAAGAAGCCTATAAAAAATGTTATATTTTGTTCGATCTCTTGTACTCATATTATGGTGCCTATTAAAGATGTTTACTTTTCATTCGGAAACATTAACTGTTTACTTGGTTACTTATACTATAATTTTCATTTAAAAAATACATGGTTATTATTGTACTGATGGACAATAATGATGTCATTGATCGACTATTGAGACACAATTGCAATCGCAGACTTACCCCCTTGTACTTACCACGTAAAGGATCTTGACGTTCTCCCTCAAAGTGCCAATGCAACCCAGCACGGCTGTCAGCACCAGGCTGAGGGTCAGGGTGATGAGGAAGGCCAGCACTCCGCGGGACAAAGCCGTCTGCTTATCTGGCTGAGACTTGCGCTCGCGCATGTCGATCACGCACATCGCTAGCAGGAACAGTCCGAAAAGCTGCGAGGAAATCATTACTCACGTGATTACAAAAATCAAATACACAATATTCCACATTTGAAAATAATAGCATATTATGACACCACAAAGTAATAGTTTTTTTTTTATCCCACAAAAAAGTGAAAGGCAAGGGGATACAGCCATCACAAAGTTGTAGTTAATAATAATATGCCTTTATTCCCTATTTTAATAATAGAAAATAAATCAATCATCAATTATGAATGTCAAAAATAAAATCATTTTTCTTCATATTTTGATAATTAAGATGATATAAGTTATGGTGCAATAACAGCACTCACATACATACAGCTTTGTGTGAATGCAAAACGTTATATATGCGCATAAAAACAATTTTGAATTCAGAATGCTTTTTGAATTTTCTTACCACTATCAAAAAATATTAATTATGAAAGTTAAATATTAACTAAAAAAAATAAAAAATTAAAAAGTTAAATTACAATAAGACTATTGCCGTAGAAAACCCAGCAATTTTTCTGCTTTAAAGAAAAAATTAAACTTGTAACGACAACGGAAAATTACTTCTTTCCATAACGTGCGAGCGTAATCAAATAAAAAATATAATATAAGTATATATTATCTCATATATAATAAACAAAGATAATACCGAATAAAGCTTTAAAGAAATTAAAATTGAACTCACTATGAACACGATGTTCAACAGTGCCAGAAAAAACTTCATGCAACGGATGCTTCTAGACTTCATGATGAAACACCACCGTCCACACCTCGACGTGATGACTGATATCTTTCGGACGGATGACACCCTCGACTCCTCCTCCTCGATCCGCTCAATTTTGGTGAATTCAGCCTGTGACCAAAATTACGTATAAGTATTAAAGCAAACAATTCCTCTATTTCGGAACCCTAAAAATTTTGTAGCAAAAACGCAATCGATAATAATAAAAATAAATAATATTTTTATCTATTTAAGTTTATTATCTCTTTTTGGTTTTTTATATGTATTTATTTTGCACACGGGCGTGAGAGGTAGCATATACTGATAAAAATAAATAATATAATAATAAAAATAGTGTTTGTGAATTGTAACATTAGCCGAATACGAATCCGTTAAGCTTAAAATGGCTAACAACGTTTGGGATGTTATTTATATTAACAGTCCTTTCGTATCAACGCAAACTATCGCAAACACTCAACTATATGAGTGAATATTAAAAATTAATTGAGTAAAGTGGATAACGAACATCAGCTGACCGATCTCTAATTAAAATAGAGTTATTATAGCTATGCATTTTATTACGTTGCTAGGCAAATGGAAGACTCGCTTATTAAGACTGCAGTTTTACTGGATGAAGTTTAACTGTAATAAGTATTCTTTGAACCAAAAACTAAACACGATTTGTAAATAAAAAGTCGGACCAGCGAATCTCGATCGAGCGGATAATTCAATGGCAGTACAGCGTTAAAATCTGATAGTCTACCGAAGCGACCCAAGTCAGACTGACCTCTGCACTAGATCGGTTCAACGCATCGAAAATACAAAATAAACGCGACGTGGCCCGTGCCGATAGGCTTGTTTGACAGCTGCTAACTGGCAGAGACACTAGGAGTTGTGTCATAGAATATAGAACAGAGACACTGTGGCGATCACAGACGCTTTATGATTGCCTGGTACTTTAGAAATCTACGCCGCCTATGTAACTCACAATGTTGCTCCAGTGTGGGATGGTGGGCTCTAATATTTCATTAAATTTAGCGTAAAGCAACAATTGCGACAGTCTTTATAAGAATCGTAACTATCACAATCTCACTATCATAAAAATACGTAGTTAACAGGATATTCCTCTGTGATTATCAAAGTCGAAGAATGGCGGCAATTAAATTTTTATTATTGTTGGTTTCACTTTCCGAAATAAAATGATCTGCCAATAATTCAGTTAAATTAAAAAATAAAAGAAAAGAAGAATTTGATAAGTAATAAAAAAAATAGAAGTACTAGATAACTAACTCACCACTGTTACAATTCTCCACGACCGTCGGTGGTGAGATGTCCGGTGACGATGACGTGGGGGCACTAAGTGAGGTGAGGTGGTATCGACCACTGCATGCAACCCCAATGACCATTACATGCCGCGATGGAGTTATAAGCGGAGCGTGCTTTTATTGCTTTTGTTTAACTTTTATAGCGGGGTATGGTCATGGTTATTTTTTTGTTTCAAATGAATGTTTCAAGGCCGTAGACGGGGTTATAGCCTCTCCTGAAAAGTCTGAAATAACACCTGTCTAAAATATTTTCCGCTTGTTTTTTGGACTGTTACTGATTCTAATAGTATTCAAGCGATTTTCAGCGCGTTTTTAAAAAATTATTCATTGTAACAAACAATATAAACACAATAAAAAATATTCTTAAATATAGAAGATATATTAGTATCTCTCTATATTATGATTATTATATCACTTACCACGCATTTAAAGCAGTGTTTTTAACGCTTTGGTCGCCTGAAAGAGGTCGCTAAGACCAAATATAAATTTTTTTTTCATTAAACCTAATACAGGCAAATATGAAACGATCCTATAATATATTTTAAATGATTAAATGTATAGTTATAGTGATAACTATATTCATCAACTTAATACTAAAGCTAGGAGGGTTTCAATATCACCCAGGTCCAAGAAGAAGCACACAAAAAACATAGCTGGTTTGTTTTTTTTATCACCATCTCACATAATCTATAATTATAATTAAAGTTATAGTTAGTTCTGTAGCGATAACACCCTCAAATTGTACCTTCTAACTCACGTCTCTAGTCTATTTGCATGTTTGTTTTACATTCAGTGATGTATAATAAATGTGATATTTAACCATTCATTGATTCATTCATCTCTGGATTTTGAGGACTCTGGTTCCAAAGCTCAACCCCCTAAATTACAGCTACATTGGTTATTAAGCTAAAATTTTGCCTACGTACCAAAGAACGTAGAATTCAACAGGTATGACCCGAATGAATGTAAAATATACACGTGGTATGTTTATTACGGGTTGTAGCTATCTTAGACCAGTCACCCTTCAGTAGCTTATGTAGGAATTGCTCACCGGTGACAAACTGTGCTAGTTTAGTGGTTAGGTTACGTCAGCCTTCTAATCAGAGGTCGAGGGTTCGAACCCAGGCACGCACCTATAACTTTTCGGAGTTATGTGCGTTTTTAAGCAATTAAAATATCACTTGCTTCAACGGTGAAGGAAAACATTGTGAGGAAACCTGCACGCCTGAGAGTTCTCCATAATGTGAAGGCGTGTGAAGTCTGCCAATCCCCACATGGCCAGCGAAGTGGACTATGGCCAAACTCTTCTCATATTGAGAGGAGACCCGTGCTCTGTAGTGAGCCGAGAATAGGTTTATCATGATATTGATGATAATGACAACCTATGCTATCCATACAAAATTTGCCTCTATGGTATAATTAACAAAGTCAAGGTCCTTTCAATGCACTACTTACAGCACATCGTGAGGATGAAAAACATCCGACGACTCTGTAATTGTCATATCAACCAATATACGACCAGAGCTGGACTTAGGAACTTTGTAGGAAGTTTCAAGTTCTTTTTTCTTCACTACAAGTTATCCTATGACGGCAATCGCACCTGATGGCAAGTGATGATGTAGTCTAAGATGGTAACCTAACCTGTGGGTATGGTAAAACCATTCTCCTAATGGTTTCCTACGCGACATCGTGCTGGAACGCTTTAACTTTCTTAGCGAGACGTCTTATTCGGTAAAGTGGTACTACCCACGGCCGAAGCTTAATCAGACCGGACTCAAGCCGGGAATCGAACCCAGAACCTCCAACTTTGTAATGAGGTCGTCAAAAATCATGAAATAGTTCGTTTAGTTTAGTTACCAATAAATCGTTTAGTCCGTAAACAAATTATCGGGATAGATTAGCCTGAATTAAGAAAACTCTTGCTAATTTATAAGCCTCTTCTAAGTACAAGCCTGGGGTAAAGAAATAGGTGAAACCAACATCACGGAGATCACGTGTAACGCGAGTATATACAAAGTCATATATTGTTTAATTTTTAGTTTAAAGAAATAAAACCGCTTCGCATCCCTTTCTTTGGAGCAGCAAGAAAATATAGAGCATCGGAAAACATATGCTATTTCCCAGTGTCTTTGTACCGATACAGCTATCGAAGGAATATTGATTATATTCGTTGGGTATTTTCGTAAAGGTCGCGTCATGTCAAAAGCATGATATAAGCGAACCGGTGCTGTGTTGGTGAACTGTCATCTCATCATGTAATGGACGTAAACTGGTCGGGCATTTTATTATTTATAGGGATTTTTAAATTCAATATTCATAATCAGTGGCGTGCACTTCATATAAGTATAAAAGCAATGCATAATCTAGAATTCTAATTTTTGAACAAACGTACTTAATATATGCTTAAAAGCAAAATCTTTTGAGAACCACTTAAGGGAAGGAATTTTTCATATCATAATATTTGACTGCATATCCTGGGTGAAAACAACGTGCACGCCACTGTTCAAGATCTACTCATAGTTAGTTTTATAAATATGTGTTATTTAGTTACATTTAGATGTGTATTTATGTCTATGGATGATCGCTTTTAATGTATTTTTTGTAATCCACTACAAGTTAAACCTTGACGGCAATCTCATCTGATGGTAAGTGATGATGTGCTCTAAAATGGTAGCGAGCTAACCTGTTAGGGGAATGGTAAACCCATATTAGTTTCTACGCGACATTGTGCCGAACGCTAAATCGCTTGGCGACACGTTTTTATAGGTACGGCGGTAACAAGCCACGGCAGAAGCCTCCCACCAGTTCAGACTAAAGCCAGGAATCGAATCCAGAACCTCCGACTTTATAATGCGAGAGCGCTTCACGATCCACGGACGACAAAAATTTCAATCTATCAATATGTATTTATTTGTACGCATGGAATTTTCCTGCTCCCTAGCCACAGGTTCTCTCAATTGTAGACTGCCTTTAAGAGATTGCATATCTGAAATTTTTAGGTTCATTTCTGCAATTTGTGCTGCATATTGTACGTTCTTCGTATTTATCTTCTTCGAAATTCTTTGGCTACCTGTGTCTTGAGGTACCTTGCAACTTCAATTTTCAACTCTCGCACCCTTCGTGCATATCCATACAATAATTATTGTTAACTAGAAGTCACAGCCCATTACCGGCTCACAACAGAGACTGGTCTGCTCTCAATATGGGTAGGGTTTGGCGATTGTCCACCACGCTTGCCATGTGCGAACTGGCAGACTTCACACGCCTATAAAAACATTAAGGAGGACTCTCAGGCATGCAGGTTTCCTCACGATGTTTTCCTCACCGTTGAAGCAAATTGACATTTTCATTGCTTAAAAACACAATAACTCCGATGAATTTGAGGTGCATGCCCGGGATGAACTCCCTGACTCAGATTAGGACACCGGCGGCGGACATCCTAACCACTAGGTTATCACAGCTTCAAAAGTTACTACTGGGGATCACTCTTTTTACAAGACACGACTTACATCGCACACGTGTGACATTTCACATGGAAATAATGCAGTATGCGATTCGTAAGTAGTCGTTACTTTGATGATACCTAACTAGCTAATGTTGGGTTTACTATCCTTTTCCAATTTTATTGCAGAAATTTTTTTTTTTTTTTTTTTTTTTTTTTTTATTAATCAATTAACTTACAACTATCTTTACAGGACAGGGTTGTCCCAATACGACAATGTAGCCCTTTTAAAATACTTATTCTACTTAAAACTACCTATATTTTTTCATAGGATATAATCCACATTGCTACTCTTGTGAGTTCACTCAGACTGCAAGTAAATAAATCCACCCTATCAGCAACCACGTTGAGGATGCGCAGTGCGCGCGTCAGCGGCGCCTCCTTCAGCAACTTAGTGCGCCCGTTGGGCACCTCTAGCAGTGACGGTCGACGTCTCCGCCACACGTACCCATCCGGGGCCCTCAGGCTCACCTGGCGTAAGATGTCAGCGTTATGTAATTCACCCCTCATAATCTTAAAAATATAAGTTACGAGCATTAGCTCTCTTCTCACCCTGAGCTCGTTGTACCCTACCATACCCAGAACAAATAATGTCGGGTACATCAACGGGTAGTAAGGGTACACCCCATACAGCCTCATATACAAGTACCTAGCAAATTTGTTCTGGACTCGCTCCAACATGAGACTATATTTAGCTTCATGTGGAGCCCAGATGACTGCATTACCTTCTAAATGGCTCCTAACCAATGCGTTGTACAACGCCATTACAGCTTTCATATTAGTGAAACCACGAACTGTACGTAGGATGAAGCCTAAATTTCTATATGCTTTTTTGCAACATTTTGTTATATGATTACGAAAAGTTAGCTCAGTCGTAAAACTAACGCCCAAATCCCTGACTTCTGTTACTCTAGGCATTCGCACCCCGTCGATACAGTAGTCACCAAGAACGGGGACATGTGCCCTAGAAAAGGTGATCACTGTACATTTCTGTTTATTAAACTGTAACTGATTTTCATTGGTCCATTTGACCACCCTATCTATATCTTCTTGCAACCTCGCACAGTCCCCGAGTTCGTTCACTGCGAGAGAGAGCTTGAGGTCGTCCGCAAAGAGTAAACATTTCGCTTCTTTCACTACGTTTGGGAGATCATTGATCATTAAAATAAACTGCAACGGTCCTAAATTGCTGCCCTGACTTACACCGGATCTGGTGAAATATGGTTTGGACTTATACCCCCTGTATTCCACATATTGCTGCCTGTCCCTCATGTAGCTGGCAAAAAATGTGAGTAGATGTTGGGTAAAGCCAACTGATGCTAACTTTTTAAGCAAAACATCGTTATCTACTAAATCAAAGGCTTTCCGAAAATCGAAGTATGCTGCATCAGTTTGGCCTCCCTTGTCCACTACTGGCACAGTATGACTCCTGTATGAGAGAAGATTGCTGGTAGTGCTTCTCGCCGGCCGGAACCCGTGCTGAGCGTCTGAAAGTTGTGCTCTAACCTGCGCATAAATACTTTTGTGAATAGCCGACTCTAATATTTTTGCGGGCGTTGATAATACTGCCACTGGCCTATAGCTATCTACCTGCGTCCCCGACCCGCCCTTCGGTACTGGGACTACTCTAGTTATTTTCCTAGTGATGGCCTACGTATAATTTTCCATTACTTATGCAACGTTTCATTAAGTATTTGACGACCTCCGTAGCGCAGTGCTCGCGCTCTGTCGCATATCAAAGTTGGAGGTCCTGGGTTCGATTCCCTGCTCGAGTCTGGTCTGGTGGAAATCTTCGGCTGTGGTTAGTTACCACCTACGTGCCGCCAAGCGATTTAGCGTCCCGGCACGAGGTCGCGTAGTTAGCCCGCTACCATCTTAGACTGCATCATCACTTACCATCAGGTAAGATTGCCGTCAAGGGCTAACTTGTAATATAAAATAAATAAAAGGGTGGTAACTAACCCTACCGACAAAGACGTGTCGCCAATTAAGCATTCCGACACGATGTCGCGTAGAAACCTATTAGGAGTGTGGGTTTACCATACCTCTAACAGGTAAATCAGCTACCATCCTAGACTGCATCATCACTTACCACTAGGTGAGATCTAACTTGTAGTGTGTAAAAAAGTGCTAGTCAGCTAGTATCAGCTAAATCCGAATATCTTAATTCACGTAAACCTATTACAGGTATTTATGAATCATTCATATCACATTTTTCATTATAAAGAAGTGGTGATAACTACACTTGCCAGCTTAAAACTAAAGCTAAAAGAATTCCAATGGCGTTCCAGGTATAAGAAGAATCTCACAACAAACTCAGCCGGGTTTTTTTTTGTTACGTTCCTAAATTACCAATCTTCACCTAGCCGTGGCGAACTTTGCCGATCGACCGATGGTGGGTGATCATTCCTCACCAACTGGCTTAAAATCCGATGAGAGGACAAGGACTGTGATCACCCAGCCGAATGACAAGCATCATCATTTTGGTCCTGGCTCGAGTCTGATCTGGTGGGAGGCTTCGACCGTGGCTGGTTACCACCTTACCGACAAAGACGTGTCGCCAAGCGATTTAGCGTTCCGGCACGATGTCACGCAGAAACCAATACTCCTTATTGGTTACCTTTACCATAGCCCGCTACTATCTTAGACTGCATCATCATCAGGTGCGATTGCCTATTTGTGGATAGTAAAAAGAAAAATAATGTGCAATGTTGTGCCAATAATAGGCTAGCAGGTACGGTCATGTAATGGGAAGGGAATAAAGTCTTATCACCAGAAGAATTTTAAATATGCATGTATATCCTCATGTATAATAGAGGTAGACCAACATTACATAGTTTGTGTGACAAGGATATGCTTGTAGAAGCTGTGGATAGTAAAGTCACGCCTGATAAAAGAGAGTGGAAGAAGAAGACATCTTGTTTCGATCATGGAGTGAGGAAGACTTAATTTTAATAAATTTAATTATGTTTAAATTACTTGTATTTAATTAGGTTTATTGCTTTTTTTGTTCTTAAATCTGTTGTAACGTAATGTTTGCTTGGCGCATTGTGAACGTTGCGTACAGTTATTATTGATATAGATACGTATCAGTGTGTGTAATAGTGTGTAATTATGTGGCGAGTGTATGATATGTATATTGTTAGTGTTTTTTTTTTAAAAATATATATATTTACAGTAGGGTTAAAGAGCTTCTGACAATACGAGCCTTACTACTTGATAGGTAAATGTAAAAGTTCATCCTTAACTCTTCTATTTGCACCTAACACGTGGTAGTGTGTCATCGTAATAAGGATACAGGATTACCACAACGTTTTTACTCATCAGAAATACATTTAATAAAACGAACTTTATAATTTTAATGAAATTTATTAGCTAAAGCTTAAAGTAAATACATATAAACATTTGCCTTATAGTAAATAAAGAGAAAACTAATCAGATTGTGCGAGAACATCTAAGAGTCGATAATATATATATATAAAGCAAGATCGAGAAGATAGAGATAGTGGGTTTATGATTGGTCGCTAGTGATCTGTTTGTCCGTTTGCAGGACACAGCGTACGTTGTGCTTGGTAGCTTGGTTTGTCCTTCGCTTTTTAAAGCAGCTAATAATATCTTATCGATCCCATATCGACCTCATCATTTATGGCATATTTGGCCACCCGCAACGCGAGAAGCATTCCCGCTATCTGGAATTGGAAAAAACATAAATTAATCGTCATCATTATTTAATCAGCTGTATGACTCATTCATTAAAAAAAATTAAAATATCACTTGCTTCAACGGTGAAGGAAAACATCGTGAGGTAACCTGCACGCCTGAGAGTTCTCCATAATGTTCTCAAAGGCGTGTGAAGTCTGCACATCCGCACATAGCCAGAGTGGTGAACTATGGCCAAACCCTTCTCATATTGATAGGAGACCCGTGCTCTGTAGTGAGCTGGTAATGTGTTGTTCATGATGATGACTCATTCTGGACTAGACCAGCGAAGGATTCTTAGCTTAAACTATTCTTGCTTTTCAGTACGGAGCTTAGGAATTGTGATAATATATGTAAAGAATAGCGTTAGTTTATTTCACGTAGAAGACGTATCGCCAAGCGTTAAACAGGTTAGTCCGCTACCGTCCTAGAATGTATCATCACTTACCACCAGATGAGATATCCGTCAAGGTATTAACGCGTTATCTAACGCCAGACCAACCAGAAAAAAAAATATATCTACACGTTTTCCTGACTCATCCTTTCTGGGTGTGATAAGGACCTAGTAGATATAACACTACACATCTAAGCCCTACAGTAACAGTGGAACGTTCATAGACATTCGTAAAGAACATTGAACAGATAACATCAATAAAATAGGTCGTACCTCTACACATAGACAAGTTATAATAAAACCGACGAACCAAGTCACATCTGATTTTAACAAAACAAGTATTTGTTTTTCACACCCGACGCTGTAGAAGGTATTGTTTCTGAAAAACAAAAAGTCCCATATACTACATTAGTACTACTACTTCATTATATAGGATGTTCTCATTCTATTATTTCTTCTCTCATCTTGTTCGACCCAGGACACGAAATTGGCGCCAGTGTACGTTTTTATGTTAGCCAACGTCAATATGTCAAATTTTAAGTTATCTGTCATTTTAAGGACTAAACGTCATGATTTTCAAAACACCACATGACAGATTAATACAAATAGATAAAGCTATGATGTGGCCGCACATGAAACAGCAAAATCCAAGTAATTTTTAAAATTTCCTCTAAATAGAAACAGAAAAATACGAAATAATAAATAATCATGCTCGTTAAAACAGTGGTAACAGATTTAGAACTTTACCAGTTCGCCCTCCAATGATTATTACATTTTTTAATCAAGGTGTCAAACTCGCAGAGAACCAAATGCTACCAAAGTTACAAAATCTTAGAAATGGGTTCAGAACCCGCACATGAAATAGCAATTTGCAAGTAATTTTTACTTTTACGCAAAATTTTCCACAAATGTGACTAGAAACACAATACAATACACCAAATAACACAGAAATACAAAATCATGCTCTTGAAAACAACGATAACAGTTCAACAACTTTAAAAGTTCGCCCACCGAAGGTTAATTCATTTTTGAGCTACGAACTCAAACTCGCATAGGCACATACATCTTATCAAGTTACACAATCTTAGCAATGGTCTCAGAACGCATAGAGAACAATCATACTAACATTGATTTTTATTAACGTAGATTATAATAATAATAATCTTTATTTGTAAAACTCAGTACAGCACAATACAGTGAAATCCTGATCCCTAAACTAGGAAAACCCGTATAAGGGGCCAGTGTCTTCCCAAACATTGAATAAAATAAAAAATTACATATCTAGGTTTACCAATTATTACGTTATAGTTTTTTATGATTTAAAGTTAAAGATAAGTTTAACAATTAGTTAAAAAAAATGTTAACAAAAACAATTTTAAACAATAAAGTATAATTTGCTATATTCCGCCGACAGCCGGGAGATTTGTATAATATAACACCACACAAAATCTTCCACTAGAACCTCTACGCACGTTTCGACCCGACACCGGATCATCCTCAGGAGATGTTGACTTCACAAGCGAGAAAAGTAAAAAGTCGAAACGTGCCTAGAGGTTCTAGTGGAAGATTTTGTGTGGTGTTATATTATACAAATCTAACGGTTGTCGGCGGAATATAGCAAATTATACTTGCTGTTTGTTGTTTATCATGGATTTCCGAAAAGTAACGCCTGCTTCTATTCATTATTTAAAAAGAATTTTGAAAATATTGCATGTTGAATATATCTTGTGTCTAAATTATGTGTGTGTATGCGCGCGCGCGTGTGTGTGTGTGTGTTGACGCTGATAACGCTGTTTGAATACTGTAGACCAGGAATAAGTTGGAAACGAGAAAGATGCAATTGACAAAACGGACTCGTAGACCATACATACTGTATGCAAATCCTATACAGCTGTTCTTGATCATAAGCGATTCTGGCGTTGTATGCTTCAGAACAGCACGCAAGGCTTATGTGCCTCCTGAGAGTCATGTAGTCCTCTGGTCCATTGAGACCGCAGCATTCGTACTGTGGAAAATAATTATTTTTTAAGAATTCATATCGAATATAGAAGGAAGCTGTGATAGCCTAGTGGTTAGGGCGTCAGCCTCTTAATCAGAGGTGGGCGGTTCGAATCCGGGCACTCACCTCTAACTTTTCGGAGTTATGTGCGTTTTTAAACAATTAAAATATCACTTGCTTCAACGGTGAAGGAAAACATCGTGAGGAAACCTGTACGCCTGAGAGTTCTCCATAATGTTCTCAAAGGCGTGTGAAGTCTGCCAATACCCACATGGCCAGCGTGGTATGGCCAAACCCTTCTCACATTGAGAGGAGACCCGTGCTCTGTAGTGAGCCGGTAATGGGCATGATGATGATAGAAGGATGTTTTGCTTTATAGCACGTACAAATTACAAGTACTCGTATTGCCGATATTAAAGTACAAGTATTTCAGTAGTCAGGGAAGGTATTGATGATTAATGATACCAGAAAAAATTAGGGACACTGACCGTCGATTGTATGATATCCCAAACATTCGCGTGAGCGTCAACATCCATGTCTGTAGTGTTGCGGAAGAAATCCTGTTTCAGCCATCCAGAAATCCTCAGCTCAAGCCCATGCCGCCTAATGGACATGTAAAACAGGATCATCATCTCCAGGCCGATCATAATCAGCAGCAGGAAAACGTACTGAAACAAATTAAATACAGGGATACATCATTTTCAGAACCTAAGCAATATTTTGAGAGCTTATTAAGAATAGGCGTAGTAGGTACTTGATCAATTGTGTTTTTTTTAATATCTTCATCATCATCATCATCATGAGCCCGTTACAGAATACAATATTTTCAGAGCTGGTTCAAAAAAGACAGTATACTAAATTGAATGAGAAAATATTTTTTTAAAGAAGTTTTTCATCATCATCATTATAAGAAGTTCGGAAGCTGTGATAGCCTAGTGGTTACGACGTCAGCCTACTAATCAGAGGTCGGGGGTTCGAACCAGGTACGCACCTCTAACTTTTCGGAGTTATGTGCGTTTTTAAACAATTAAAATATCACTTGCTTCAACGGTGAAGGAAAACATCGTGAGGAAGCTTGCATCATAATATTCTCAAAAGCGTGTGAAGTCTGCCAATCCGCACATGGGCAGCGTGGTGGACTATGGCCAAACCCTTCTCATATTGAGAGGAGACCCATGCTCTGTAGTGAGCCGGCAATGGGTTGATTATGATGATGATGAAATCATGTATAAATAAGGTTGATAGGTTACCAAGTACAGTATCCTGGCATTTCCCTTGATGACCCCGACGGACCCGAAGGAGGCGATTGCTACCATCAACAGGCACGTCGACATAATGATGGCGTCTCCCGCGCTGGTGCCAAGCGACTTGTCTTCATACTGGCTCAGACTGTTAACGTCCACTATACACAACGTTATGGCGCCGATCGCTACCAACTGAAATGTTAAAACATCCGAACGGAAACATGTTTATTCTAATGCCCCGACCTAAGCGCTCATCTGCGAAAGAGGAGACTTAAACATATCCATCATGACCCTGACGATCAGATGACTACTGACAACATACTCGTACCACACAATCATACGCTACACACCGTTTTCGCCGGCGAAGGCGAGGTCCCTGTCTTACGTCACCCGGACGTGGGCTCCATCCACGGCCTCGGAGATGTACGGACGACTCACCGTTCGACCCCCCGTTATCCCAAATGTCCCCTAAGCCGAGGTTCAGCCTCAAAGTAGGCGCCCGTTAGGCAGTCGTTCTCTTAATTTTTTCGAGCCCTAGGGCTCAAAATTTCAACAACAGCCCGGTTACGCTGTGGCAACCAATAGGGTTAGTACAGCTAATAGACAGTCCGAAAAAAAAACACGTTTATTCATATATATATATTTATCTGGGTAATATACCACAAGTTGGGCTTCCGGTACTTTACTTCTCCAATTCCAACAGTTCAGACAAAGCTCTACAGGTTGCAAAGCTGAAACGCAAAGCTGTTACCCGCGACTTCGTCTGCGTAGAAATTCTGATTTCCCTTGAGATTGAGGTTACCCGTGCCAATGCCCAGCTTCAGACAGTAAGCTACAGCCAAATGTCAAATTGCCGACTTTCGTGTTTCTAAATTAAAAAACATTGGGCTTTCATACAAACTTCAAACCAAGTCACGAAATTCGGAAATTAATTATGATGAGAATACAATTATGGATTTCCATACTGTCATTCATCGTTGTATAAAAGCGTAAATGTGTCTGTGTCTTTATTTCTTGGTTTGCTGTCTATATGTACGTCTCTAGCATTGTGCTGATTTCGTTGTTATTTTCCACAAATACAAGTTTTACCCTGGATATGCAGATAATAAGATGTTTATACTGGAAAAGAACCAGGGAAACATACCTACTGGGTTTAAAGCCTATGCCTTTATTAAGTGTGCATGGACACGTCGTGGTGAAATTTCGCATATATATTCACTTCTGGGGACCGATGTAGCATTCAACCGGATATTAAACACATTAATCATGATCAACCCATTACCGGCTCACTGTAGAGCACGGGTGTCCTCTGAATATGAGAAGGGTTTGGCTATAGTCTATCACGCTGGCCATGTGATACTTCACACGCCTTTGAAAACATTATGGAGAACTCTCAGGCGTGCAGGTTTCCTCGCGATGTTTTCCTTCACCGTTGAAGCAAGTGATATTTTAATTGTTTAAAAACACACATAACTACGAAAAGTTAGAGGATGCGTGCCCGGATTCGAACCGCCGACCTCTGATTAGGAGGCTGACGCCCTAACCACTAGGCTATCACCGCTTCGCTTAATCTATCTATCGCTTAAACACATGAAATCGGGAATAATAATGGTTTCAACGGGATTTAATTTAATACCGGAATCATCGCGGACTAAGTAAAACAAGGTAATAAATAATGATTACTCACGATGCAACATCCATTGAGCATCAAAAGGGAGACCTTCGCACACCCTTTACTTATATCCCCAAAGTATTTGACCATGGCGGGAACTCCGTATTCAAGTAAAGTTTTACAAACTCACTCCCAAGCCTAGAGTCACCCGTGTGACTAAAGACTTATGTAATACTTCTATAAAAAAGAACGCCATGTTTAGTACACTGCATAAATACTCCAATTAAACAATTCCTAGCACGCTATATTAACCCCTATTTCTATGGGTTTTAAAGCTATATTGAAATGTTTGTTACACACAGTTAAACATTCAATAGCTGGTTGTTCGGCTATAAACGTGTTAAGCGTTTCAGACGCCCGTTCTAAGCGATGATAAAGCCGCCTATAAAGTTAATAGTGTCAAGTTCAATTTCATTTATATGGCTAATTATCTTGTAGACTGTTCAGTAAATACGGAAACAGGTTTTTTTACATAATAATAATTAAAGAAGCGGTAACAATGAAATTACCTACACCAGACTTATACATACACAAGAGAGGTTTAGAATTATGTTTTTTTTTATACACTACAAGTTAGCCCTTGACAGTAATCTCACCTGATGGTAAGTGATGATACAGTCTAAGATGGAAGCGGGCTAACCTGTTAGGGGTATGATACCATACTCCTTATTTGTTTCTACGCGACATCGGGCCGGAAAACTAAATCGCTTGGCGACACGTCTTTGTCGGTAGGGTGCTAATTAGCCACGGCCGAAGCCTCCCACCAGACTCGAGCCGGAAATCGAACCCAGGACCTCCAACTTTATAATGCGCACGCACTGCGCCACGGAGGTCGTCAAATGTTTACCATATCAATAACAAGTTAGCCCGCTACCATCTTAAACTGTATCATCTTACCACCATGTGAGATTGTACTCAAGGGCTAACTAGTGGATTCAAAAACAAACAAATAAATAAAACTGAGCTTGTTATTAGTTCAATACAGCGTTCTTGACGCGCGTTTAAACCGCTACACATGCATTGCACCTAAGCCGAATGCAACCCTCATTCATTTATTATAGATTTCCCTACGTCCTTGCAACAAAATGGAATGATCGATACGCGACTATAATATTCTTACTAGGAATTACTAAATAGGTTTCAAACAAATATTCTTCGAAATTCATTAAATATAATAAAACTTCATCCTGTGGCACTAAGGTTTGGAAATGTAAGATACTATTTATATTTCCCAGAACACACGCCGATATTCTACTAGAAACGCTACTCGTTATAACAACAAAAAAACCGATTTTCTCAGACAGTTTGTCTTTCTGTCTGTCAGTAGTTAGCGGGAACGCCACTTAAATTGTCCAGAATTATACTTTAAAAGCGGTGATAGCCTAGTGGTTAGGGCGTCAGCCTCCTAATCTGAGGTCGGCGGTTCAAATCCGGGCACACACCTCTAACTTTTCGGAGTTATATGCGTTTTTAAGCAATTAAAATATATAATTTATGCCTTGTTTATCATACTAGATCTACTCGCGGCTCCGCTTATGCTAAAAGATTAGAGCGTTAGACCTTTTGGCTGCTTTTAAGACCTACCATGGAGTCATGGTAGGTCTTAAAAGCAGCCAAAATTTCAAAGCAAAAAAAAAGATCTTTATTTCTCAAAATAATCATTAAAAAATCGCTCATATAAGAAAAAAACAATTAGATAACTAACCAAAGTAAACTATTTATGAATGTTCAATAATTCTAACTACGAATAAGTTTACATAATACATAAGGATAATAAATTATTTAATTTTTCGAAATGCGGGTAGTTTTAAAATTATATTTACTTATTGCGCAGAACACGACCAGTTTTAATAAAACAAAGATCTACCTTAAAGTCAAAAATTCAGATAACAGATGCTCTATTGCTGCTATGCAATAAAAACCTAAATTGAAGCGGTGATAGCCCAGTGGTTAGGGCGTCAGCCTCCTAATTAGAGGTCGGGGGTTCGAATCCTGGCACGCACCTCTAACTTTTCGGAGTTATGTGCGTTTTTAAGCAATTAAAATATCACTTGCTTCAACGGTGAAGGAAAACATCGTGAGGAAACCTGCCCGCCTGAGAGTTCTGCATAATGTTCTCAAAGGCGTGTGAAGTCTGCCAATCCGCACATGGCCAGCGTGGTGGACTATGGCCAAACCCTTCTCATATTGAGAGGAGACCCGTGTTCTGTAGTGAGCCGATAATGGGTTGAACATGAAGAATAAAAACCTAAGGCAACAAACCAACAAACACACTCTCGCAGCGAAAACATCAAAGACATAATTTGTATGACAAAGTACTCGTAAAATAAACATGATTTGTTTTGTTATTGGTTGCTATAGTAACACTATAGGAATAATATATAAACCCTCGACCTATTTCGTTTCTAGAAATGAAGCCCGCTGACAAATAGACAGACGGACAGACGGGTGGCGGTTCCCTTTAGCGTTCCTTTTCCTTGACTTAATGATGAGTTCGTACAATTCTTCATACAAACAAACCGCAAGTTGTCCTCGTAATAATTAATGTATGTCGATATTCCAGGGCCTTGTTAAACCTTTTCAAATGTTGTGGGCTTATTCTTAGAACAGGGCGCGTTTGAAACCCTCGCTTTAATTTTGACTTAACGCATGTAGTTCTAGAAGCATCGATAGCCTAGTGGTTAGGACGTCCGCCACTAACTTTCGGAGTTATGTGTGTTTTAAGCAATAAAAATATCACTTGCTTCAATGGTGAACGAAAACATCGTGAGGAAACCTACATACGCCCGATTCTCCACAATGTACCCAAAGGCGTGTGAAGTCTTCCAATCCGCGCATGGCCAGCGTGGTGGATTATGGCTAAACCACCACCATTCTCACCATCAACTCACTACAATGTTAATTAATGGCTCATCAAAAAAGTCTTTTAAAGGATTATTTGAATAACTTTTATGATTGATTGGTAGGCTAGTCCGAGAAAGTTTTTTATATGTAGAGAGAGATAAGCTTATTTCGTTAAGTTAAACGCCGTAAATTAAAAGACAGTTAATTGATCGACTGTTTATATTTTAACATCTTAACTAATAAATTACTAAGACATTTAAAAAAAAATTAAAAGTAAGTACCTATTAGGTACCAATTAATAAATCTATGAAATAAATTCTTACAAATTAAATCATGAAAATGTATACAAAATTCAAAAATTACATGAAATTATGAATCATGAAATCCTAGCAATTTTTTAATATTAATATATATTTTATTAACTTTCTCATTTCTTAGTTAAGTACTCTTTTTTAACTGTATTTCTTTACAGTTTTACAATGAAATATCAATTATGTTTAATAAATTAAATTAATTCATAACACACTACCTAAGTAGATCTCGTAATTTAAGTAAGCGAAAACACTGTCTATAATTACCTAAACAAGAATTAGTAAACTAACGCTTTACTTGCTTTAGTAATAGAAACTTAAATTATTGAAGTAACATAGTCATGGCAGACAAGACGAGAAACATGACCGAGGTGAACCAATATTTGCTGGTAGATGCTGCATTCCGATCCCAACCGTCCACGGGACTCCTGAAAACAAAATTATATTATATTAATATGAAGGAGTCAACCACTTAGTCTTTAGCCCCATTGCTGTAGGCCTCCTCTGTCATCATCATCATCATCATCATCATTAACAACCGATTGACGTCCACTGCTGGACATAGGTCTTTTGTAGGGAGTTTTAGAATGCTCACGGTCTTGGGCCGCTTGCTTCCAGCGGCTCCCTGCGACTCGTTTGATGTCGTCTGTCCACCTAGTTGGGGGTCGACCAACGCTACGTTTAGCGGTGCAGGGTCGCCATTCCAGCACCTTGGGACCCCAACGTCCATCAGTTCTCCGAGCTATGTGCCCCGCCCATTGCCACTTCAACTTCGCAATTCGCTGAGCTATGTCGATGAGCTAGACCTCTGTCATAGAAGCAAGTAAATTAGAATAAACTTTTTTCAGTTTCAGTCAGAAAAAAAAAACAGAATAAAAATATTTTAGTGTATCGGATGTATTTTTTTTTATTTATTTATTTATCCGAAGAGAAGAGAGAAATACCGAAGAAGTTTGTCTTCGGTGCTAGTTATTTTTTCGATACTACCCCCTCAGTTTAAAACTTATAAGACAGAATACATTTAATTTATTAAAGGCGAATCCATTGATATTATTAGGTCGAGGAAAAGTCTATTCGCATATAGAATATTTATAAACATAAAAATATATATAATATAAAATTGTAAATCCTGTCGGCTGTACTTTTAGTATCTTATTGGTTTTGATGCCATTATAAAGGCACAGTAAAAAAAAGTGAGTAAATCTTATTAAATTCGATACGTTTTTAAGTTTTATTACAAAAAAGATAGAATGCAACGCAAGCTTCGATATATTTCGTGACGTTTATGGACATAACACCGGCATTACGAATAAAATGGACGCCATTTTTGAAAAACTGGAGAATGATCAGCATCTAGAATAGTCTACATAGCAGGAGAACTGGAAATTGACCATAAAAAAGGTTTTGGCCTATTAAATAGATTCAAATTCAAATAATCTTTATTCAAATAGTGCACTTTTGACGCGTCAATTTACATAGTAGTGATTCGATGGTGATAACTACATTCGTAAACTTAAAACTAAAGCTATGAGGGTTCCAAACGCGTCTAAGAAGAAGCCCACAACAAACTTAGCCGAGTTTTTTTTCCGTTATCACCATCTCATGATCAATAATAAACTATAGTACCTATGGAGATAGAGCAATGCATACCCAAGCTTTTATATCGTTTATATAATCCTTAATATCGTTATATGACTTTTCTGTAAGCTTTCGTTTTATAAAAACTTTGATAGACATCTCCAAGATATCAATAGGTAATTTATTATAAAATAAAATACAATTTCCTTTGAATGAGTTACTAATTTTGTGCAGCCTACTAAACGGTACTACAAGTTTACTTTTAATTCTGATGTTCAGTGCGTTACAGTTAATTTTTTTCTTGAATTTATCAATATTTTTATGAACATACATTAGATTTTCATATATATATATTGGCTATGCACTGTCATTATTTTATCATCTTTAAATTTATCTCTTAATGACTCTCTGGGACCTAATTTGTATATAGAGGTGGATACACCCAAAATCTCGATACTGGATACCACACGAGCTTACTAATGAAACCATATGAATTGTGTACTAATTTGGGATTATTTACTGAGTAATGTATTGTATGTATAGTATTTTTGTAGAGATTTATAACTGATGATGAAAAGTGGATCACGTACGAAAAGAAGGTGTTAAAAAAGTCGCGGTCAGAGGTCGGTAAGGCTTCAGTCTTTGTCAAATTCCTGGTTAACTCGAGATAAGATGATGCTGTGTGTATCGTGGGATTGGAAGAGCTTTTACTGCTTGGCTGAACCGTAGATTTGCATCTCTACCGTCAAGAAGCAAAAAGTTATTAAACAAAGTGGCATATGTATATTATTATTAGATATAAAAAAATTTTGAAAAAATTTCTAGAACAGTATAGAAAATTTTTCCCCAACTTTTTTTTTTAATATTTATGGTTCTGACTACTCTAGAATGTAATACCTATATCATTGAACTGCATAGTCCGGTCAGAGTAAGGATGCCGTCATGCAAGGCTCATCAAATATGCAGTTGATAAATAAACCACTTAAATATGAGTTGTATTGACACATGAAGGGTTCCATACACAGTGCAATATAAAATGCTACACAATATTTAAAAAACACATTTATATTGTAAGAGGACCACTTATACGATTAATTTTCGAATATATATTTTTACTATATGTTGGTTTTAGCTGGATGGTTCGTGAAGATTAAGGGGTTTATCCCGCTGGATTTTAATAAAGGATTTTTTCGCGCTTTTGAAGTCAACATCTCCTGAGGATGATCCGGTGTCGGGTCGAAACGTGTATAGAGGTTCTAGTGGAAGATTTTGTGTGGTGTTATATTATACAAATCTCCCGGTTGTTGGCGGAATATAGCAAATTATACTTGCTGTTTATTGTTTAATTTTGTCGGGATTAAAACCTGGCTAAATTGTAACAATATGTTTGTTTGTTTTACACATATTTACATAAAAGCTTTCGCCTTTTCAATCTTAGTGTAATTTCACGACTATACACACTTAATACACACTTTTCATTAAGTCGTTAATTTATATAGCACATTCATTGCCACAACAGACTTCCGAAATAAGATTTGTAGGGATACAGACTGGAAACGGGAATGGGAATAGCAATAAGATACGGAATTTGTTTGTAATTGAACATTCAATAAAAAACTTTGCTTACTTCACATGAAATTTTAAAAACTCATATCTAACGGGTGTCAGCTAATTAAAAATAAAACTATTTAAAACATACAAAGGATAATTATTGTTGATATAGAAAATACCTGAATATGATACCTCGTTTGACAACATTCCAAGTCGAAATTTCGACAACCCATTTTGGCCCCAGTCATACTAAATATAGTCAATAGTAATTATTGAAATATGAATTTAGCTGACTGACGGTGCATTGACATTAGAGATTTCGATTTAAGATTTCGGAACAGACCCCTAAATAGAAGATCTATAAACTTACTTGGTAGTTTTTTTTTTAGAACCAAATGTCGTTCAGATATATTAAACCCGCGTCCTTATGTTGACCATAGAGTGACCTTTTACAACTGTTACCTACTTAAGATAAATGAGATATGAGCGGTTCGCATATTAGATGAATCTTTAATACAATTAATGCATTATCCGCTTCGGAATCGCAAATTCTAATTTGTTTTAAAAGTACACTAATCTGGTCTATCCAATCTCATCTATATACGTACGTTGCGTAAACAGTCAAACTACGAGTAATTACCTCTTTTTCAAGATGTTTTTTTAGAACAACAACAATTTAAAAAATAAGCTATTTTGATAATAGTGTTTCTTTATCATTCATTTTGCGGAAGAATTCGCGGTATATATGTAGAATGATGATTTCTAACAAGAACAATAGGCTACTTGATTTAGTTATATCCAACACTACTCAAGTACTGGTCACCGAACAACCTAACCCCATTAGTGTCATCGACAGCCACCACCCTCCTCTGAATATAGACATTAAGCTTGGCGTAATGTCAAATTTAAAAGAAAAGCTCGATGAAAAATATAACTTTTACAAGGGCAACTACAACGCTATTAACAATGAATTAGACAACATACCATGGTTGGAGCTATTTCAAAATATAGGTGATGTCAATTCTATGATAAATTTATTTTACGACAAATTAAACGCAATTATTGAAAAACACGTCATGAAGTCTAAGCCTAAAAACCAAAAGTTCCCTGTTTGGTATTCTCATAAACTGATCTCTATGTTAAACCTGAAGAATAAATATAGAATTAAAGCTAAAACTTACAAAAACCCATTAGACATACTTAAATTTTCAACCTATAGATTACACAGTAATAAGTTAATTCAAGAATGTTACAATAGGTACATTGAGTCTATTGAAAACAACTTAGCAAAGAACCCCAAATATTTCTGGACACATCTTAAAAACATAAAAAAATCGCCAAACACTTACCCGGCTACAATTATGCTTAACGATAAAAAGGCCACAGATGGTCCAAGTGCATGCGTTCTTTTTGCTGAATTTTTTTCTTCAGTCTACGATAGTATTGACCTTCCAAGCAATGATGCTTATTCAACACAAAACATCTGTAACAACTACCTATGCTCCGTAAATATCACCGTTAAGGAAGTAACTCAGAAACTAAAAAGACTTGATATTAGGAAAGGTGCTGGTCCCGACAATTTACCCCCGTTACTTATCAATAAATGTGCTACATCATTGTCACTTCCAGTCTGTTTGATCTTCAACAGATCGCTTAAGTCTGGAATATTTCCAGATGTGTGGAAATGCGCCAGAATTGTGCCTATCTACAAAAAGGGTGGTCGTGAGCATGTTGTCAACTACAGACCGATCTCGATCCTTTCAGCCCTATAGGTCTTCGAGTCTCTTATACATCCTGTACTATCACGTCACGCACATCATGTGCTCTCGGAAGCTCAGCACGGTTTTGTGGCTTCTCGATCCACAGTTACAAATTTGTCAAATTTCACGACCTTTGTGACAGCTTCTGTAGATTCTCGCCAACAAGTGGATGTCATCTACACCGATTTCTCGAAGGCCTTCGATAAAGTGAATCACAAACTGTTGGTGGCAAAACTCAGTTCCTTGGGACTAGGTGGATCGCTTCTGTCGTGGCTTTCGTCTTATTTATCTGACAGATACGCTTATGTGGCAGTTAAAGGTCATACATCCCAAATGTATAAGATTCCGTCAGGAGTTCCCCAGGGATCAATTTTGGGACCATTTTTATTCAACATCTTCATCAATGACATTACAAACTGTATTAAAAACACCAAATACTTTATATACGCAGATGATCTAAAACTTGCAAAAAAGATTGTAGAAGCAAATGACGTTGTCTCACTACAAGAGGATCTAAATAGAGTAGCAGGTTGGTGCGAATTAAATGGAATGGAACTAAACTCCGCGAAATGCTCTTTTATAAGTTTCACACGCAAACGCTCTGTTTTCGATGCCAAATATACAATTAATAATATTCCGCTTCAAAGAGTTCATTTTGTCCGGGATCTTGGAATCACAATTGACGCTAAACTTAGCTTTAATCAACACATTGACAACATTTGTAGATCTGCGCGTAAAATGCTAGGGTTTGTGTTTAGAAACTCCAAGCCATTCAAAAAATTGAAAACTAAAAAGCTTCTTTACTCCACTTTAGTCAGAAGTAAACTTGAGTACGGGACAGTAATTTGGACTCCTATTTACCAGACTCACAAAGATCGAATAGAAAGTATTCAGAGAAGGTTTACACAATTTGTCTCCGGATCTAACAACAGAGTACCCTACTCTATTCGACTTAAAACTTGCAAGTTAAACTCACTATCGGACAGAAGAAAGTTACATGATATGGTATTTTTTCATAAGCTCGTCAACGGAACCATAGATAGCCCGGAGTTACTGAGCCAGGTATCTCTAAAAATTCCCTCACGTATGCCACGGTACCCAATTCATCCCTTTACACATAGTTTTACTAGAACTAATCTTGGTTATCACTCCTTAATACCCCGGCTAAGTCGACTGTACAAGGAACTATCGGTTAAAGACGATTCTATCGATTTGTTCTGTGACAATCTCAATAAATTTAAAGATAAGATCCGAAATACGTTCTGATGTACGCGTCTAGTTTATATTTCTCTGTGGAAGTTTATTTGTTTTAATTTAACTTAGTTTAGTTTTAAGTCATGTAATAGTTTTAATTTGTTATTATGACGTTTACAATATTTATGCATGATGTGGCTACCTATAAGTAGAATTACATGTGCCAAATTACCTCATAATATCTAATTAAGTTTATTTATTTTACATGTAATTTTGTTGGTTGTCCAAATAAATAAATAAATAAATAAATTTCTAAGTTTATTTTGATTTGTTTTTCCGCTCTGCCGAGTAAAAATACAGTTCGTCTTTTCTTTAGTGAATTTATAGTGGTGAACAAATAAAGAGTAAATAGCCAAAACTTTGTCCGCCTTTTTATCAATCCTTTGCCAGCGGAAACTGTTAGTTTTGCAATAGCAGACGGATAACGAAAGCAGGTTGGTTTATCTTTCAATAAAACACACACAAATACCAATTAACACACACACAAACCCACACACACATGCCCATCCGGATGCCACTCTTATAGTTATAACTAGTGTTGTAATAATAATATTGTATTAATTCTGTTATATTTAAAATAATTTGTAAAAACTCAGATAAATACGCCAGTTAATTTAAAAGAAAAGAAAGAAAGCTTTCTTTCTTCCAAAAATAGCACTATGTCAGCAAAAATAAAAATAAATCTACCACTAGTTGTTGCCCTTCCACGTTTTTATATAAAATATTTTTTATCCGGCCTAAAAACTATCCTTTTCCTTTCTATTTTCCTTACCTAATGCAACTGCAATAAACTTATTATTATTGCTCACCAATAGAACACGTTTGCAATGCAATGCAAACGCAAACTGTGCAAAATTTTATCAAAATTGGTGGCGGTAGATAAATTTCCATATTGAATCTTTTGCAAATATTTCATTGCAATCATTATACCCAGAATTTAGTATCGGTATAACATTATACGTTACATTACTATCTTACTTCATCTGCCAAATAAATGTGTGATATTGAAAATTGAATCTTTCATCATCATTATCAACCCGGCCTACTAGAAGGGGCAGGTTCTAGGCTAATGCGGATTTGTAGACTTCACACGCCTTTGAAAACATTTTGGGAACTCTCAAGCTTGCAGGTTCCATCTCGATGTTTTCCTTCACCGATAAAAGTTGCTTAAACGCACATAAAAAAGCGTAAATTGTAGGTACTTTTTTTATAGGGTTGTCCAATTAAACATTTTTATCTTAGGGGTTTTGAACACACAGAGTTTTTAATAGTTGCAAGCTCTGTATAACAACAGAAAGGAAAGTGCTAGGCAAACATTTCATGCCGATTGCAAGATTATTCGATCATGAAAGTAAACTTAAAATTTGGATGGACTCGAAAGAGCACAATCAGTTACGCAATAGATGGCGCTCTTTCGATTCCATACAAATCGAAGTTAACGCGATCAATTTTGTTGAAACCTCACACTCTGCCCTATCTGAATAATAAGGGGTTTTTAATTTCAGTTTAGGGGTGTATATTTTTTAGGAGTTGGCAGCACTGCTGTCGTTCTCTTTGGGCATTACAGATCTATCTCTGAGGTTTAGGACTCTTGGTATTGAACCACAGAGTACATTACTACACATACTTTTCTATATATCCACAAATTCTTAAATCTTTATATCAAAAGCCGTAGTCAAGATTATATTATAGTAAGTTCAATTCCATATATACCTAAAATCATCAATGGGAAAGGAGAAAAACAAAATTGAGTAATAAAATATTTTATCTATATAATAAAAATGAGCTGACTTAAAGACGACAGGAACCTGTTACATTACTTTAATTGTAACAAATAAAAATCCAAACGAAAAAGGTGCGTTAACAGCTAAACTGAAGGTCACAAAAACAATAAATATCGTGTACTACCAAAATAATGAAACAGTCCCTTCGAAAATATTCCTTCATTGACGAACACAAACACGACATTTTTGCCTGAATCCTCACACTCGACTATAAATTTAAGCGCATCTCAAGATCAAAAGAAACAATTTTTTATATAGTGATGGTTATTTTTGTCTTTTATGAAGCAAACTTACTCTTCTTGCTGTATGGGGTAATGACAAAATATTGTCTTGGAACCATATGTATAGTTTGTACTTATCTTGACTTATTGAGGGTGCGCTTAAATTTAAGTGGACGTTTCAGCTTTATAGAGTAAAGTTAATAATAAGAAATTACAGGATTCCAATAACACCGCAGGCGACCCGGCCTCCAGCATTGCCGGTCTTCTTCGAGTCAGGATGGTCGGACCTTCCGAAGTCGTCAGACATGGCGTGGAGGACGACGGCCCTGCCGATGATGTTGTGGGGTCCGTGTAAAGCGATGACGCCGTCCATGATGTCCAAATGGCTGAGGCTGTCAGCATTGAACTGGATGTTGCCGAGGTCTCCGACGTGGCGGTTCTCATCTTCGGGGTGGCCGTGGTCTTTCTGCGATGTGAAAGAAGAATTAGTAGTGCTACCATGCGCCGAGATAATTGTCTACCCACTCCGTTCCACACCCTGGGAATGCTTCTGAGCCTCCGCATTCATCTTGCCTGTGCCGACCGGGCTGAGAGGGCTTGCAAGAGCTGTGTAAGCAAGAGCCTCGAGGTGTAAGTGTGTCGATTGTCGTAGAAACAAGGAAACCCACGAGTCTACCTGCGATGGTGAACTTTACGGGGTCGCATTTTACAATACCCAAGAGTGCAAACATAATAATGCATACATACAACTATAAACTACATTATTACCTACAATTCAATATTAACTAAGTCATTGCTTATGGCTCACCATACCATTTCAAATAGCGTAGCGGTGAGTCACTGATCTACAGTTTTACCTATTCATCTAGAACCGTTTTCATCAACGAATTCACTCATTAGGAATTGCTAGCAATGATTGTTGGGCGTCGCTGATCGAAGAAAATTGTATGTCGACATTGATAGATTGTTTCTGGACCCTGGTTCTCAAATTTCGATATCTCATGCACGCCCCAAAGTTGGTCTCTTACCTTAGCTTTCCAAGACGAGTTGTCTCGTAAAAAGAGGCACTACTATTAACATGCTAATATTATAATTACCTTGCAACTAACATAAACAAAGTGTAGAGGTCTCTCTTTTATGAAAAAGGAGGCTTATGAGGCATATGGGTTTGAGTTTTTTCTGTATGAGATAAGCTCTTGACGACCATACCTGCTACTGGACTAAGCGAGATAAGAATGTGAGTTACGGATGTGAGCAAGAGATATAAATAATGTATTTAGGTATCTATACAATCTATGATAGTGCTCACGTGGTCAGGGTTGAAATGAGCTCCAGTAGATAGACATCCTCCGGTAATGTCTCCAGTCTCGTGGATGTGGAAACCGTATTCTCCCTGAGGCATGCCGTAGATGTGTCCGTGGATGTGGACCTTGTCTCCCTCCTCAGTGAAGGTCACGTTGCCGTGGATGTCGTGTCCGTCCGGACTGGCCAGACGTACGACTGCTCGTAGAGGTTGTTCCGTTGTTTTTGCACTGACCTCGTGGGTGTGGTCCTGAAGGTATCAAAAGATTTATGACGACAAACTGCCGACTATGGATGAAATTATAATCAACCATCTTCATGGCGCTTTCTTAAGCCAAGATAAGAGGGGGACAGACGTCTGTGTGTTTGTTACGAGATAAATCCGCTTAAAAAAATACGAACAGATTTTAAAGGTTGCATTTGTAATTAATAGGTGTATTTCAGACGTAATAAATATCATATGAATTCATGAAAAAAAAAACAGGATAGAACGTTTTCTTCAATCGGTTTTTAGAAATTATTTTTAAATTACATCACCTTTATTTAATATATTTGTTACGTAGGGTATAAGGCTGTTGTTCGAAAACCTCATACAAACAAACCTTGTTGCTTGATACATCCTTATGAACAGTTACCCATCAAAATAATCTAACAAATATGCCATCGAGTTCAAAGATATGCAAGCAAATTAATTATGTACATATAAGCTCTACTGTAGTTTTATAGATAAGATAAATACCTTTTAAAATTGTATTCGTAAATGTAAATTTAAGCAACTTTTTACGTATGATCGCGAGGTTCCGCCATATTATCGTGAGTGATTTATTGTAATAAGAAAGGCTGAAAAGTCTATCATAGTTTGTCTTCCATGTTGGAGAAAGGAACACCTTCAACAACGAACTACACAATTTCAAAAATAAAATAATAAAAACACTAGTCTAGTTAGATTTTGCATAGTGCGTATATACCTCTATATATTCCTAATTCGTTATTATAAACACAAGGTTATTTTTCTATTATTTTGTTATAAGTTCCTTTTTCTGTTTATCTAAATATTTTGCATACTATATTATAAGCGACATATTAGCGTCGACTTTAGTTATTAGGCATGCTGTAGTTACCTCTAAATTGATTTATATGTATATCCTAGCACTTAAGGTTTTTAAAATGTTTTTTTTTTGTTGCATATAATTCTGTTGGTGGCGCTTTGAATAAATAAATAAACAAACAAAAAACATAGTAAAGAATACTTACGTGCCCGTGTCCAGTCACAAGGAACGCCGCTGCTGCTATCAAAAACATCTGGTACATCATCTTGGTTTGTTTTCTGTCTGTAAACAAGTTATCAAGCACATCAGGATCACTGACTTCTATAATCCTTGCCACTGTAGCATGAGTGTATGAATAATATTCAGACGTATGGAAAGGAGTATATGTTCAGCTGTGAAGGAAAACACCGTAAGGAAACCTTAACGTCTGAGAGTTCTCCATAATGTTCTCAATGGAGTTTTTTTTTTATCCACTACAAGTAAGCCCTTGACGGCAATCTCACCTGATGGTAAGTGATGATGCAGTCTAAGATGGTAGCGGGCTAACCTGTTAGGGGCATGGTAAACCCACATCCCTAATTGGTTTCTACGCGACACCGTGCCGGAACGCTAAATCGCTTGGCGACACGACACCCTATGTCGGTAGGGTGGTAACTATCCACGGCCGAAGCCTCCCACCAGACCAGACTCGAGCCGGGAATCGAACCCAGAACCTCCAACTTTTTTTAAATGCAACAGCGCACGCGCTGCGCCACGGAAGTCTTCCATTCTGCACCATGTCCAGCGTGGTGGACTATGGCCAAACCCCCTTCTCATATTAAGAGGAGACCCGATCTCTGCAGTTGTTGATTTATAGCAATGTGTTGATATAGACATGAGGCATTATAAAGTTGTGAATAAACAACGCATCTCGTGTTACACAAACTATTTCAACAATGCTTATTATCCATAGCATCGATACTAACGGCAGTAGGTATAATTACCGATTAATGAGTCAACAGCATAAATGGATGTAACGTAATCAGCAATGTTATTATTATTTATACCTACTAGAAAATCGCATTCAATAAACAAGTACTATTTAACATTAGATGTCGGTAGTCATGAGAGTAATTTGTTGTGATAGGTCAGAATAAGGCAGCCTTTCCACTACATATAAGGTATATTGTTCGTCTATTGAAGTGTGGTGAAACAACAGTGAATAGCTAAGCTTAACCTAGCTCTTGTAGATACAGAAAAGCTAACTCTCCATCCAGACTCCAGACATCACACTCCTTTGAGAACATTATGGAGAACTCTCAGACGTGCAGGATTCCTCACGATGTTTTCCTTCACCGTTGAAGCAAGTGATATTTAAATTGCTTAAAAACGCATATAACTCCGAAAAGTTATAGATGCGTGCCCGAACCCCTGACCTGTGATTAGGAGGCTGACGTCCTAACCACTAGGCTATCACAGCTTATAGAAAGAAAGAGAAAAATATGTGAGTTAAGAATGCGAAATAGGGGGCGAGCTAAGCGAGCGAGGATGAAAGTGATGCAGATACAACGTTTAATAAACCTACTTGCAAGAAAGCCCAATAATTCACTTCACTCCGACAGACTTCAGGCAAGCCTAAGGTGAAACGTGTTCCTATAATATGACCTAGAATAACGACACCTGAGCTTAACATTTTCACCCAATAAGGAGTTTTATATTTATTACTACAGGATATATACGGCGGAAATTACCAAGTTTCAATGTAACAATACATCGCAAGGATAAAGGCATGGCCAAAATGACGTCATTAGCGTTCAAGTCGGCGTCCTGCGTGCGACCAATCACAAGGCACACCTTTTTGATCAAGAGTTTTCTGATTGGTCGACCACAGGATTCAGAACGTACCGGAATAGTACGCCGCTAGCAACGAAGATAGAACACCACGGTGTGGTATTGCATAAATGACATATGAATCTATATATATAAAAGCGAAATACCACTGACTGACTGACTGACTGACTGACTGACTGATGATCACTATATCTCAGGAACTATAAAACATACGATCTTTAAATTTGGAAGGTAGATTCCTTTTATGAAGTAGAGGTCAGCTAAGAAACGGTTTTGAGAAAATCTACCCCTAAGGGGTAGAAATGGGGGTTGGAAGTTTGTATGAAAGTCCTATATTTTTGAAGTTAGAGACATGAAAATTGGCAACTAAGTTTTTTATTGTAAATGATAAAGATCTGTATAATCAATGTTACGAAAATCTACCCCAAGGGGGTGAAATGGGGGTGGAGCGTTTTCATGAGGATTGTATGTTTTCTAAGTTAGGGACATGAAAATGGGCATTTAGGTAATTTGTTTAAAATAATAAAAACTTTTATACGCAATATTACAAAAATCCACCTAAAGGGTAGAAATAGGTGTTGGAAGTTTGTATGAAAGTCCTTTATTTTTGAAGTTAGAGACATGAAAGTTGGCAACTAAGTTTTTAATTATAAATGATAAAGATCTGTATAATCAATGTTGCGAAAAACCACCCCAAAAGGGGTAAAATGGGGGTTGGAAGTTTTCATCAGGATTTTATGTTTTCGAAGTTAGGGGACATGAAAATTGGCATTTACGTAATTTGTTTTAAATAATAAAAACCTCTATACGCAATATTACAAAAATCCACCCCTAACGGGTTGAAATGGGGGTTGGAAGTTTGTATGAAAGTCCTATATTTTTAAAGTTAGAGACATGAAAGTTGGCAACTAAGTTGTTAATTATAAATAATAAAGATCTGTATGATCAATGTTGAGAAAAACCACCCCAAAGGGGGTAAAATGGGGGTTGGAAGTTTTTTCAAATTCAAATTCAAAATTCAAAATAATCTTTATTCAAATAGTCCTTAAAAAGGCACTTTTGACGCGTCAATAATTTACACAGTAGTTATTTCATGGTAATAACTATATTCGTAAACTTAAAACTTTTTCATCAGGATTCTAAGTTTGGGACATGAAAATTGGCATTTAGGTTATTTCATTTAAATAATTAAAACCTTTATACACGCAATATTACAAAAATCCATCCCAAAAGGGGTGAGAGGGGTGAGGGGTTGGAAGGTTACATGTAAGTTCTAAGTTTATGGAATTAGAGAAATGAAAATCGGCAATTAGAGCATTACTTTTCAGTAACTATGACATGTAGGTATAAGCCCTTTTGCAAAATCACACATTGAAAGTGGAAACATAAAGAATGAAAAGGAATTTGGAAGTTAGGTCCTGCTTAGGCGTAGACATCCGCTAATAATTTGTGAAAATCCGCCGCAAAGAGGTTAATACCGGGGTTCATGTTGGTTGAAAATCTTATAAAGTTTTACTTCTTTGAATCCATTGAAATACTTTGTACTAAGAAATCCTTACTATCCAGACAAAATCATAGTAATATTATAAATGCGAATGTGAGTTTGTATGTTGGTTTGTCCTTCAATTACGTCGGAACAGCAATGGATCGACGTGATTTTTGAAATTATAGTTGAGGACCTAGAGAGTGACATAGGAGAGTTCCCGTTGCAATTTTTACAACTTATTCTGACTGAATTTTAAACACTTATTCCACGCGGGCGAAGTCGCGGGCGCCAGCTAGTGTATCTATATAATTACAAAGAGTATTCATTTTGACTATAGGAATAACTAGTTCTAAAAACCAGCAAAACAATTTAAACATCTGTTGAAATCCGTGTGTCGTTCCATAAATAAAAAGGACCACTGTTTTTGGATCATAAAAGCTTTCTTTTTTTTTGTGTACGCGTTTATTTTACTTAAACTTAAAACATAAGGTATAAAATTTGCATACCTACCTACCTATTTTTATTTTTAATGGGCATTTTTGTACCAAAATACATTTCTTATGGTTTTCCCATTGAACGCGATTGAGGCAATTAAAAAACAACAGCAAAAAGCGCGCACGAAAACAATATTAAGAGCTACTTTATAAGTAATGATGTTTGATAATGATGATAGAACATCCCACGCGCCATGCCTACTCCCCTCCATGCTGATGATCGAATAGAAGCGGTCAATCAACCCAATCAATGCTCAGACAAGAACTCATTACACTATTAATTGGTTGCTGAATTTCGTTTACTGATGCCACACCCAAATATTACAAGTTTTAAAATTTCGCAACAAACGTCACAAAAAAATTAGCGTTGTTAACTGTCAGTCAGATTGTCAAATCATGACGTTTGGTCCCACGTATAAAATGACAGTTCATCGCTAACTTTTACGTTACGGTGCTAATTTATACTTTGGTTTGGCAACAAATTTGCATATACTGCTTGATTCCAATAACTTTAACATAATTAAATTGTTTGTTTGCGGAATGATATAATGTAGCAACTGAAAATCTAAAGGTGTAAAAAAAAATCTTCTTATGACCACTTTTAAGCCATCGAACCGATGTGCTGAACAAAGCAAAAAGATCAAAAAAAGGAAGGGCGATGCGACGCTGCAGGTCGAGGTATAATATGTAAAATTATAGCGGGTGAAATTATTTTAGGGGAGAGCTAGTATACAATAAAACCTCAGTTCCACATTACACTGTTAAATGCGCAAAACGGATAAACTAAAATTATTGCTCTAACTCCATAACTAATTATAATATATTATTGATTATGTGAGATGGTGATAACAAGAAAAACCCCGGCTTTTGTTTATATGTGCTTGTTATGGATTACTTCTTAGACCTGGACGCGATTGAAACCCTCTTTAGCTTTAGTTTGAAATTGGCGAGTGTAGTCATCTCCATCACTTCACGAATAAGATAATGGAAAATATGACATAAGTACAATATATGAACGATTCATAGATGCCTGTAATAGGTTTATATGAATAAAGATATTTTTATTTTGATTTGTAAAATACCTTAGATTAACTTTCAGTACGTAATAGCTTACCGAAAACTCCAACAATATAAAACAGACTGTCCTGAGAAGAGATCACGCTGAGTTTATATTGCTAAAGGTAACTGTGACACTTAGATAAGATGTGACAATACCTAGGAGAAGCCATGTTATTATATCATCATATAAAAATGCAAACATTTCTTTTTATTACCCACAATTAAGAACACTAGTTTCATGAATATAATCTGCTTTATTTCGTTAGTATATGTAGGTATATCCTGTAGGCATAGCATAGTTTAGATTTATCCAAGCAACACATTTGAACCGGTCATAAAAAGTTTTATATCGTTGTAAGGTGATAGTACAAATAGAAGCATTCTTTACTAGAAATTACCCGGTACTTTGTTTGCGGTTTGTTAGTTTTTTTTTTTTATTCAGTGGGGATCATTTATTTTCGCAGGACAGATTTTCTATCTCTGATAGAAAATTGGTCCGGTAGATAATCCTACATACGTACAAAGTTAAATTTAGTGGTTTCACAGGTTTTAAACTTCATCTGAAAAATCGGTGTGATGGACGATAATAAATACGATATACACAAACATGCAGAATGGATTGTGAAGTAGGCACTCTTGTCAAAAAAAATTATTCTATATATTCCAATTCAAGTTTTTACGAGTTTTTTTTTATCCATTAAAAGTTAGCCCTTAATGGTAAGTGATGTTGTAATACTCAATCGGTTTCTACGCGACATCGTACCGGAACGCTAAATCGCTTGGTGACTCGTCTTTGTCGGTAGATTGGTAACAAGCCATGGCCGAAGCCTCCCACCAGACAAGTGAGAGATCAGTTTTCCTGGTCAGTCGAAAATATTTTACAAACAAACACCCTTTCCCATTTATTATAACATAATACTTGTTCTCAACTCAAATTAATTTATATTTTAGCCAAAAAACGTTTATTTTTTTGTTTTGAGATGTAGCACAATAAACAATAGTTTTTTTTTGAATTAACGTTTCTTTATGTTTTATTACTTAAATCAAATGATTACAAATTATTTAAATTAAAACTTTTAGCTTATTCGATTTTTTTGCTGTTGCTCACTGTTTTCTGTAAACAAGTAGGTAAGATTTGGAACAAACCATTGTACTTAACCACTTAACTTAACTTGTAACCATTGTATTTTATGTATGTATGTTTGTATTATAATGGTTAGCAATATCGTTTAATTAATTTAGTCGCACTGTACACAGATACTAAGGATCTATAAGGCGAGCTAAGCCTTGCCTTAGACACAGTTTAAAGGAGACAACGCCATCTGTCTGACACAAGTCTATCTCGTTTTAACACTTACCTTGACTAAAAACCTAAATTAATTTCACAGATTTACAGAAAACTAGCGGAACTGTGGATCGCCCATACACATTATAATACAAGCACTTCCAATATTATTTTTGGGACAATATCCTTCCCCAGGTATAATACGTTGAATGGATAAATTAAAATCCTTTCAACGTATTATATGCTTATTCGTAAAAAGTATCAAAAAAACCAACAAACAAATTACGGCCGCATTTGACATCGCAAAACCTATCGATAGTTTTTACTTTTTATATTTAACACGAATTAAAACACCGTCGATTATAAGAAGTGCAATAAAAACAAATAAATTCTTCAAATGTCGATCATAGGTCAAACATACTTGAGTGAAAATGGAAAGTTCCGATAAAAAAAAATTGAATAAATTGTATAATACTTGACGTAGGTATATAAACATATGACGTACTGTTGTATGATAGGTATATGAAATGAAATTTCGGATGATCGACAAGGGTTATCGAAATAATCTATCGGATAAAATATTATCTTTATCTGAGTACAAGAACACGACTTACCTTCGCTGGGCCCGGTCTTAAGTGTCTCAATGAAATCTAAAGTCGTACTCATTTATTGCATATAACTGACCACTATAACGTGATCTATTTTCCTCCACCTCACAAACAGATGCAGAATGAGATAAAAGACCGGGGGGCTAGCTGTAGGGGTCATAGTATTATGGTTTATGGACCGGTTTAACAGAGCTACTCAAGTAAGTGGCAAAAACTTCACGCGATAGTGATGTGGTATAGACGATGTTGTTATAGTTTTACGTACGGATTTTCTACAGCCCTTGACGGCTATCTCACCTGGTGGTAAGTGATGATGCTGTCTAGGATGGTAGCGGGCTAACCTGCTAGCGGTATGGTAAGCCCACGCTCCTAATTGGTTTCTACGCGACATCGTGACGGAACGCTAAATCGACACTCTTTTGTTGGTAGGGTTGTAACTAGCCACAGCCGAAGCCTCCCACCAGACAAATTCAAACAAAGATTTCCGCATGAAAGTGGTACTGTCGTTTCAAAATTTCAGGAACAAATTGTAAAGTATTTTATTATTTTACAGCACATAATTGTATGTTTCACAATGGATTTGATTCTGAATTGCAAATCAAATCCAAATTATCTTTTAAGTATTGTATAAAGTATTTATATTTTTATTATTAAAGACACATAAATATGTTATGGTATGGTAAAATATGGTAAAATACTTATATGTATGACATGTCATGCCCGGGAATTTGCCTAAAATTGTCACGCTAGACAAGATTGCATCGTGACGCCTATTCAAATTTTGTTTGTTTTACAAAATGTTTAAATGTTTACAAACGTAATTTTTACTGTTATTATTTTCATCAGTATGACGGCAAGTCATCCTACAAGTACAAAAATTGAACACGATCATAATGGCAAACTTGGCCCTAAGGTCTGAAAAATTTACGTGTATGGATCGTTAGTCGTTCACTGGATGGAAATCAGATCTAAAAGTTTTTTTTTACCTTTTCTATTTTAATATAACCAGCCCGCGGGGCTTAGCTCGTAAACAATTTTCATTTTTCCCTCGGGAACTACTTAAGGAATCGAAATAAAAGGTAGTCTATATTCTTTTCCATGTCTTCCATGTCAAAAGCTACATTCATACAAAATATTATACAAATCCGTTCAGCCGTTTTTGCGTGATTGAGTAACAAACATTCACACATCACATTTATAACATATAAACTATAGTATCCTATAAGCTTGAAGTATAAAAAAATATCCGCAAAATATTCAAATCGATAATCGGAAAAAACTCGACGCCCATCCCTAATGTTATCGTAAACATAATGCGATATAGTTTAATCACTTATGTAAATAGGTATGTGGTAAATAATAAAGAACAACGTTCGAAAGATCCAAACATAATGAAGAGTGCATCCGAACTGGTTTAAATAATCTAGTGTAAGAAGAATATTGCACAATATAATGTAACACATTTTTGTATACATACTAAGCTGTTATATCTTACGAGTTGCAAGTATGTTTTGTAGGCCTAATAGTTGTTTTATGTCACAAAGCGAAGGCCACACCGACGCGTCCAACCTGCGTCAAAGTTTGAGTCCTGCGGTCAACCAATCACAACACTCAGGATCAATTAGCCCGCTAAGTTTATTTTAGGCTTGTTAGATTCTTAGGGTGCATTTGGAAGATACATAGCTTAAGTTCTTAAATTTACGAACGTATCAAATCGAAAGAGCCATATAAAGGCAAATTCGAATAAGGATAACTTTGAATTTTATATTTTAGTCGCGTCTTGTAATTAATTGTAAGCAGAACGTCAACTTAAACGCGGGTTGGACGCAGCCGTTTTGCCTTGCCTTTACTGAGAATATTTTTTGCTTACTTCGTTACCGCAAGTTCCAAGTCTGCTTCATGTTACAACAGACAGAAAAATTGCGTGAATGCATTAATGGAAACACATAATATACAGCACAGAGAAAAATATAAAAATGCAAATACAACAGGTGGCCTTATCGCCACATTATAGTTGCTATCTTTTGCAGACAACCATAAGCCTAAAAAGAAAATGCTTTAGATGGTTAACAATAAAAAAATATTAAAAATATTACATACAACAGGTATGAACTTACGTTAATAATTATTAAAATAAAATGGTGTTTGAAAAGAGCGACTTTTTTTATTTTATTCGGACTGACTTTTAGCTAACCCTATTGGTTGTGACAGCGTAACCGGGCTGTGTGGTGAGCTTCGGAAAGAAGCTCTGTCAGAAGAAATTTTGAGCCCTAGGGCTCGAAGAAACTAAGGAGTGACTGCGACCAGTGTACTGTAGGTAGAATTTGCCTTCCGAACCAATGTAACTATAAACTTGATGTTTCACAAGTGCATATAAAGAAAGTCTACTTGGAATAAATGAATAACGAATTTGTCGCACGCAGTACGCAAACTTAAACGCCGCGAAAACGCCGGATGGTCGCGGCATTTTTGACTTGTCCTTACACACACATTTATATTTAAATTTAAGTTTTTACTCACATACCGGTATTGGATAGGTCTGTTTTTAACAACAATGTTTACAATAACAGCGGGCAGGTACAATTTTTTATGAGTACGCGATGACAACCACGACGTTTAAGTGTAAATAGGTTCAGAGTTTATTATGGCAATAGTAAAAAGTCTAAGATAATATTAAAATAAATAATAAATAATTAGTAAGTAATTCTGATTACAACATAATATTAGAGAAGCCATTTTTTAATAGGTATGTAAACGATTACATAAAGAATAAAAAATGCGTTTTTTTTTATAATCACATCTCCAGATGAAAGAGTGACCCTTTTCATAAACCAAGTATATACCTATCTCCATCCGAATCAACTTGCATAAAACTGTGGATTTTATCAGTTTTTATACAAATTTATTTTATTTATTTTCTCGTAAGTAACCAACAATGTTACAAAATAAATATTATTACAAATAGATTATCTTAAGTCTAAGGCCACACAGTAAACATAAATAAGCGCTGGCTGGCTGGGTTGCGAAAAATGCGCGACCGTTTTCGTGACCCACCCATCGGGCGACGCGAAGGAGCACCGCTGGGTTTTATCTGGTGGGAGACTTCGGCCGTGGCTAGTTACCACCCTACCGACAAAGACGTGTCGCCAAGCGATTTAGCGTTCCAGCACAATGTCGTGTAGAAACCAATTAGGAGCGTGGGCTTACCATAATCCTAACAGGTTAGCCCGATACCATCCTAGACAGCATCATCACTTACCACCAGGTGAGATAGCCGCCAACGGCTAACTTGTTGTGTATTAAAAAAAACGATATACCCTGCCTGAAGCGGCGCAGTTTTGCCTACGTCACTTCCGAAGGGGATGCGTAAACGCATTTCCCAGCGTTAAAAAAAACTGCATAACACGAATACCACAGTCCAAAAACAAAAAAAAACATAATTATTTTAGGTTCCAACATCTGTATCTCGTCATCATCATCATCATCATCATCACCACCTGAAACCTGATTATGTCCCTAATAAATTATAAGTAGGTACAGATACGTTATCAATACGTTATCGAGAGTTTTATTGCTGAGGAAGATATTATATCCCACATTTGTGAAATCAGGTATGTTAGAGTTTTTTTTTATCCACTACAAGTTAGCCCTTGACGGCTATCTCATCTGGTGGTAAGTGGTGATGCTGTCTAGCAAAAAGCGCGCTGGCGACCCTGCGGCGCAGAGGTCAATAAACCTTGTTATAAATAACGAGGCGGCAACTGGCAAATACGCTCGACAATTTGCAGTCCCCTTCCAATTCAAATTGAGTTGCCAATAGAAATTTGCAAATTGATCCAAGTCGAGGGATCGTTCAAATGTACCTAATTCTAAACTTAGTATTTGCTACGTTTTTGAACTTCAACCGAATTTATTAGACATACGAAAGAAGATCAGACTGAGCACCATATAAATAAATAAAAAAATCTAGATTTCTATGAAAAATCCAAATATATAGATTTTGACGACCTCCGTGGCGCAGTGCGTGCGCTGTCGCATTATAAACTTGGAGGTCCTGGGTTCGATTCCCGGCTCGAGTTCGGTCTGTTTGGAAGCTTCGGCCAGTGCTAATTAGCACCCTACCGACAAAGACGTGTCGCCAAGCGATTTAGCGTTCCGGCACGATTTTCCGTAGAAATCAGTTAGGAGTATGGGTTTATCATACCCCTAAGAGGTTAGGTCGCTGCTATCTCAGACTGCACCATCACTTACCATCACTTGAGATTGCAGTCAAGGCCTAAGTTGTAGTCTAAAAAAATCGTCGTAAAACGGCCTCTAATCCGAATAGTTAAGGTCCATTTTACTTTGACGTCATGGTGTTTCGATAATTGAAAGCAAAATTTTATACTCAAGCTGTACCCAGCATACTAATAGGCCTATGCCTATGTTCCTATGAACATTAAGATGATGATCTAATAATTATATAATACGGAATAAGTATAAACCCTGACGTCATCCATGAACAACTTCGGGTGGTTAAGAATTGGGAGGGGTTGTAAGTGTTAGTAAGTTAGTTTAGAGAATTAGATTAAGGTACGCACAAAGGAGATTCCATTTCTTCACTCATGTAACAAACCACGCGTGCCCAAGTGTAGTTTCAGAAAACAAAAATAAAAAATATGCCCTCTTTTCATAGTAAATATACATTTACATATTAGATGGAATATCATCATCATGATCAACCTATTACCGGCTCACTACAGAGCACGGGTCTCCTCTCAATATGAGAAGGGTTTGGCCATAGTTCACCACGCTTCACACGCCTTTGAGAATATTATAAAATATCAAGGTTGCAGGTTTCCTCACGATGTTTTCCTTCACTGTTGAAGCAAGTGATATTTAATGGCTTAAAAACGCACATAACTTGGTAGACCTGTAATCCTAATTAGTCTGTAGGCGACATCGTGCCGGAATTCCGAAAAGTTAGAGGTGCCTGCCCGGATTCGAACTACCGACCTCTGATTAGGCGGCGGACGCCCAAACCACGAGGCCATCATCGCTACTAGCTAGATGGAATATATTTATCTTTAAGTATTATACCTTATATAAATTATATTAATATATATATGAATTTGATTGCGCGGTGGTGAATTTGATGCGCCAATTTCCTACTCAGATATGTATATACTCGTGCAAATGTACACGTTTCGAGAAACTTTAGTTATGGTTACAGGAAAACTCAAACCAAAAGAACTTAATAACATTAATATACCTACCAGAATAAAATTATTATCTAGTTGTACCTATTTTATTTTGCAGTTTACCCGCTACTTGGAAGAAAAATCTATAATTATGTCAGTAATTAAATAACCATGAAAATTAAAGGAAAATGATTAAATGAACTAATCTTTTGATTTTATTAATCAACTTTTCTACTAAATATGGCAGAAATAATTCAATCACTTCAATCAATTAATTTTAAAATAAAACATGAAATTTGCTACTTAAATTGTATTCTAGCTGAGATAAATTATATTTCATCTAAAATTCTAATCACAAGTATGAAGAATGGATAAATTATTACTACCTATATTATAAGAAGCAGTATTTATATAGCATTTAGCAGTAAACAAAACATAAACATTATTTAATAAAGCTAGAAGTAAAAGATTGACGCCTCGATATTAGGTTATAATAACGATGTACGATAGGACTGTCATATGCATAATATTTTGTAAAAGCCCTAAAAAAAAAGATTAAAAACACGTGAACCCTTATCGTGATATACTAACGAATAAAAAAAATTATATACGAACGAGGCACTTAATTGAAATGCAGATACAACATGCATCAGGTAGGTAATCTATATATATAAAAATCAATTGCTGTTTGTTAGTCTCAATAAAACTCAAGAACGTCTGAACGAATTTATCTTATCTTGGTCTTGAAATGTTTGAGGAGGTCTAGGGAAGGTTTAAAATGTGAGAAAAGTTCAAATAATTGCCGGGAAAGCCCTAAAAACAGCCCTTTTTTCCCATATAGACGTTTTCTAAATAAAATGTAGAGTCAATTTGAACTTTATTGCTATTCAATAAAGTTCATATTAAATTATAATCATTGTTGTTTAAGAAATGTAGGTGTGTTCCTAACTTGAAAGAGTCAATTTGCAATTTATTACGGCTGCACAAATTTCAAATTCAATAATGTCTAAATCAGTTAATTTCAATTGTTTTATTTAATCCGATACGATGTCCGGATCCGGGTCCGATGTGAAAAACTCTTTCAACTCAAACAAACTCGATGTCCGATAGTCGATTTATTGAAGACGGCTATAGATATTTAGGCAATATTTTATCCCGGTATTTGCAGGGAAACGTGAACTACGCGGGTGAAACCGCGGGTTACAGTATGCTACAGTATGCTAGTATCAAATCTTTGTAACTTGTATGTTTTGAAACAACATAATTTGTATCAATTGACTCGTGTACCTTGATCTAATTACTTTCAAAGTTCAATACCGTCGCTCAACTGCATTAAAATGACCATTGAGTTACATACAATAAACCGGAATAGCTATGCTTGATTTCATACCATAAACTTTAAGCTTCATAGTCTGTAGTCCTTAATAAAAAGATATATCTGTGCAGACTACACTGTAAAATTTATTTGCTCCGTAGTCTTTTTTTTCTTTTTAAATTTTATTTTAGATTCATGAAAGCAAACATAAAATGTTCCACACCACGCCCTGGAACATTTTATGTTTGTTGTTTTATTTAGGCTGAATAAGCGAAATTTAATTTAATTTATTTATTGTTTTTGAGGCATCACGTCGTAGATCGTTTATAAACGTTTTTAATTATTTCTAAACGGTTTGATGATGTTTCTGAAGGTAATCAATCAATTTAATAATATTATAATATATACTTAGACTACCCTCGTCTATTTTAATAACTGCCTATATAAAGCGGAGCGTACTTTGAGCGCGGATTCGGTTGGCAGCTCTCGAGATGTAAATATCGACGTGATCTGGGTTCGAACTTTCCTTTTTTTATTTTTTGGTTTGATTTTGTTCCAATTGTTTTTATTGAAATTTGATTGTAAACTGAATTATTTTTAGGTTAAATAAATTGTTATTTTTTTGTAACTTATTGGGCTATGTGAATAAGAATCCCACTTCTGAATTTAGGTGCATAAGTGAAAATCAATTAAAAAAATATATGTTTATATTATATATGTATATATATATATATATATATATTATATATGTGTGTTTCGTGGCTTTGTATATTTTGTAACTTTGAGGGCAAAGGAAGATATTACTTATCCTTTATCGTTAGCATATTAGCATTATTAGCTGGTCTTCAATAACTATGGTAATTCATAATCGCTTCATAAGCCTACTCGGAAATTCTTTACTGTGACTAAATTATCCATAGATTTATTATAAGTACGCATCGACTCACGTATGAAACATCTTAGCAATAATCCAAGCACGTACCTTATTAGTTACCTTGATGTTATCATGAACGTGCACTATACATGGCACGTAAAACGTATACATACGTATATTCATAAGTTTATTGGTATGTATTTATTTAATATAATATGGACTACCAACAGCTGATTTATTAAATCTCACATGGGCAACTTCACAGGTCACATTATTAAAGTTACTAGTCACGGTTAATAGTTCAAAGCGTTCAATATTATTTAGAATATAATAGATAGATAGATAGATACTTTATTGCACACAAATTATAGAGAAACAACAACAAGAAACACTTAACAAATAATTTTTATTCAAATAGTCCTTTAAAAGGCACTTTTGACACGTCAATAATTTACATAGTAGTGATTTGATGGTGATAACTACATTCGTAAACTTAAAACTAAAGCTATGAGGGTTCCAAACGCGCCCCGGTCTAAGAAGAAGCCCACGACAAACTTAGTCGGGTTTTTTTTTCGTTATCACAATCTCACATAATCAATAATAAATTATAGTACCTATGGAGATAGAGCAATTCACACCCAAGGTTTTTTATCGTTTATAAAATCCATAATATCGTAATATGATTTTTCTACAAGCTTTCGTTTTATAAAAACTTTGAACTTATTGATAGACATCTCCAAGATATCAATACACGATAGATGGCGCTTCTTCGATTCCAGACAAATTGAAGGTAACTTCTACGCGATCGAATAAGTAGAAATCGCGCATTAGGCACTCTGAACACAAGTTTGACTGTCACTGTACCGTTTTCCTTCCCCGTTTCTAATATGACCGATAAGGTGTTGAACTGCATACTGAGTGCCGATCTCTGCGTTTTGCTTCCACGTAACTAGAGCAGCTTGCCTCCAACAAGGTCAAGGTTTCTTATCCACTACAAGTTAGCCTTTGACGGCAATCTCACCTAATGGTAAGTGATGATACAGTCTAAGATGGTAGCGGGCTAACCTGTAAGGGGTATGGTAAACCCATACTCCTTTCGGTTTCTACGCGACATCGTGCCGGAACGCTAAATCGCTTGGCTTTGACACGTCTTTGTCGGTAGGGTGGTAACTAGCCACGGCCGAAGCCTCCCACCAGGCAAAGGTTGCCAATTTTATTGTACCTACACAAATCATTCATCATTATTATGATCACCTTTCACAGCACGGGTCACCTCTCAATATGAGAAGGATTTGGCCGTAGTCTACCACGTTAGCTATGTTGTCCATTGGCAGACTTCACACGCCTTTGAGAACATTATGGAGAACTCTCAGGCATGCAGGTTTTCTCACGATGTTTTTCTACGCCGTTGAAGCTAGTGATATCTCAATGGTGGTGTGTACCCGGGATCGAACCCCCGACCTCTGATTAGCAGGCGAACTTCCTAAGAACTAGGCTATCACGGCAACTACAAATCATTAAACGAGGCTTACCGGCAAGTATTTATGTAATGCCGTCCCTTTCATTGTGTTCAATGTGGAAAAGGATAGAAGTATTTTTACGGTCGGTTTGGAGGTTACCATTTATCTTCAAGACATATTTCGAAGAGTGTACTCAAAAGCTATTGGATCTAGTTCCCGCCTCATCTATATAACATCGAAACGCGAGGAAACGTAAGGATCTGTATCCTTACGTAGTTAATATCCCATTTCTGATACGCAACGTTATGATATCAAATCCTAGCATCTCTTTTGTCACCTCCAATAGTGTGATTACCTTCAAATAAAGAATCAATAGGCATTTTGTAAGCAACCGCGCTCCGTCTTAAACTCATCATGAATTCGGATTCGCCCCAATAAATCGCTTAATACGTACAATAATTTGAAATGCCCTGACATTGACATCTTTCATGACAATTTACTTTTAAGAAAAAATTGTACTTAGCATGATTAATTTATGTAAATATTTTAATTTATCTTATCCTAATTCTATTTATTTTGTAATTATTTCTTAGCCTGACATTGTAAATATTTAATAACTTTTATAAACTATTTAAAAAAATTGTTCGGAGAATGTTGGCAATGTTGAATATGCCTATAATTGATAAATTGTAACAGCACCAGCACTAACTTATTCAGATGGATATAAGTGTAATTAGCAACTAATCGCTGGCATACCTTATGAATAAATAAATAAATGTCTATAACAGGTGTGAATGTAGCCCTGCCAACCCAGTAGAGTGTTGTATATTAAAAAATAATCTATATATTTAAAAAAACGTTGACAGATTTGAGTTGGTACAATAGTTTGGCACTAATAGATGTTTTCAAGGCAAGCGTGCGTCGTACCCTTGACCTCATACTGCTGTCCATCATGCATGACTGAAACGCAAACCTAAAGTGCCAAAAACAGTCACATGCTAGGAAAAAAACTTTTTTTCTGCCATTAAATCCTTAATTCCTATCATTCGACCTTCAAACAAGGTTCTGAATATGAAGTATGAGTTCTGATATGGCTATGTAATTCAATATCTGAGTATTAGTATTTTCTCTCAATCTCAAAACTTGCACCTTTACAAGATAGTTGTTTCATGTAATACTGTTTTGCATTGATGCCAGGTAAGGTTAGACCGCAACCGTAAAAAATGCATTTAAAAAACGATTAAAAATGGCGATCCTAACCTTCGCAACCTTTTAAAAAAACTTGCATCAGAGTAAAATAATCAAACCCCTTTTCTTTGGTAAAGTAAACTAACTCTGGATCTCAAACACAAAACTGCCGACCGGAACCATCCTTCTGACATCAATAACAAAAAAATAGGTCAAGATAAGTAGTGAAGAATAATTAAAAAAAAAAAACACGCCAAATTTGTATACTTAAACATAAAGAAGTATTGTTTATCTGTTCGTACAAAATTAAATATCACAAACTTACATAATTTTCCGGAAAACTAACGAAGTTTTCACTTCACACTATAATAACTTTTCACCGCACTAAAACTATCACTTATTCAGTAATTTGTTCGCATATTATGTATTTCAGTCACAAATAATGCTGAAATAAAATCACAAATAAAGAAGCAACGGTCCCGGGTGACCAACGCCGCAAAACTAACTGTAGTATATGAAGCCATTGATAAGAAGTGAAGCCTTCAACATCGCGACAGACTCACGAGAAAGTAGCACGACGCGAAAGGTTATCTTTACAGAGTACGTACTTTAGATAGAACTCTCGACTCTAAAACTACAACCGTTAGGTCCAGTTCTAAGACATTACATTGAATAAACCAATCTTGCTCTAAGGGTGAGGAATCTAGTCTAACGCAAAAGTAACTGAACGTGATGTTACTTGTTTTGGAGTCGTAAAATCTGTACCACCGTTTGTAACTTCACAAAAGTACCGCCTACAGCGCTAGTTTTAGAAATGCAAAAGAATTTCAGCTTTAAAATAAGGGGAATAGTTTTCATTTTAGCGCGATAGTATTTCGGTTGGTGGAAAACGAATTCACTTTCGAACACGTAACACGTAGTAAATAAACGTCCAATAAAAAGTCATCATGTCTGTATGGAGTGTCTACTTAATAACTGCCACGTATTGTCACAACTCATTCTAAGCTAAAAGTTTTGAGAAAAGTTAAGAATTATGTTTGGAGAATGACTGAATCCCAGTTACGATTTCAGGTGTCATGACAAAAGAAGTAGTAAGTTTCTCTATTATTTTAAGTATTTTGCAAGCAATAAAAGTCTTGAAAAACGTAAAGAGTTTTTATTAAACTATGAATCATTTATTCAACAATAAAAATTATTAATTAATAACACTGCACAATGATTGTTAAAAAAGTAAATGCCGACCGAATTTAAACCTGGTGCTACCAGCCTTTGTAAGGCACACGGAAACCTTTTTGAATCTAAAGCTATGGAAACGCCATCGAATGCTAGTTTATTCTGTATTTAGAGAAATTATTAAAAACATTCAAATGTTATAACATCCAGAGAAAGACGCCCTTTCTCGAACCATCTATAGGAATATCTTCGTAGTAAACTACAGGTTATACTCCCGGTTTATCCAGGCTCGGGTGTGTTCGGTGCGGTCTGAGAGGTTCTCGGCGGAACCGGGGCGGGTTCTCCCTGCAGCTGGGAGAGGGCGCACCGTACGGCTGACAGCATCTCGGGAGTTGACTTCCTTCCACGAGGCGCGTGAGGTCGGTGCGGGCGCGCCACTCTTTCCGCTGTTCCCGTGGCTTCTAATAATAGATATTAATATAAGTTAATATTTATCATTCGCCGGTTTTATTTTAAGTTTTAACGCCATAATATTATACTATTTTATCCTATTTTCCTATTCTTTAATGTCCATTAATTCAATAATTCATTAACGCTCGAAATTGATTGTCCGTAATATTATATTGTAATGTTAATTATATTGTACTCCGAAATCTTCAGATCAAAAAACGAGTTATTTGAGCCGTCATTGTCGACAGGGGAGAGTAGGAAAACCACTGAATTACTATTAGAAGATTTCCAATTTCGGGCGTAGAAATGACCACTTTGTCTAATGGTGAAGTTATTATAAAAAAATAAGGTCTTAAAATTATCTCCTAATGTCAATATCGAAAGAACATTAAAAAGTAACAATGTCACTTTAGCAATTACACATGGAAATTTAATTGCTAATTAAAATTGTAAGGATCTGAAAACTATAACTTCGTTTAGAAATGCTTCAATGTATAATGTATACTTATAAGATACTGACTTTTACCCACGGCTTCGCTCGCATTGAAGCCATTAAATAAGTATTAGAGATCATAACAATATAAATGAATCTGTACAATAACTAAATTTTAACAAACCATTTTTTCATCAATGGTTAATTTGTTTTTATTTACTTCTTAATACCCCCAAGAATATGCGTAAAAAGTTTCATGACGATCGGTTGTGTAGTTTTTACAAACATACCTACATTCATATTTATAAATTTTTTACATTAATAAGAGTTGAACATAGAAAAGTAACTGGCTTTGTTGTTAACGCTGGTTATCAGTTTCGTGTTTAAATGTATTCACATGTATATTTCGTCCTTAACTAAAATAAGATTCAATATCTCATTACTATTGCTTATACGGACGGTTCATCGGCATTTCCACTAACAAATTAAATAGACTCTAAATTCGTACGTGTTATTTTTAAATGACATTTTCATTAATTACTTAATAACTAATTTATTGTAAACATTTCATATTTATAGGCATAGAGAATTATGACATTAAGATAGTACCTAAGTACCTATCGAAATTATTTGACAGCAAAGTAGATGTGTATTTGTAGATGTAAGATAGTGTTAACTTTATCGGTTAGTATCATTCTGTAGTGATAGTGTAAGATAGTCTGTTAAATAAAAAAATAGGTTTTTCTGACCTCTGACAGCACATGCAGCACATTATTGTTGAAAAGTGTAAAAACTATTATTACTAAATTTACATATTTAAGATTACTAACATAAAACAAATTACTTAAATTCATAAATTCTCAAATTCAAAATAATCTTTATTCAAATAGTCCTTAAAAAGGCACTTTTGACGCGTCAATAATTTACATAGTAGTTATTTCATGGTGATAACTATATTCATAAACTTTAAACTAAAGCTATGAGGGAAACGCGTCCCGGTCTAAGAAGAAGCCCACAACAAACTTAGCTTTATTTATTAACATATTAACATTTTCCAGAGAGGCGTTGAGCGTTGATGTCTTTTACGTGGGAGATCCCGCGCAGAGGGAATTCATGAATTTATCATTTCTGAATTTCTACTGGTCTGGTCTTGTGGGAGGTTTCAGACCCAGTAGAGACTTAGTGGCCACTTTGGCGTAGCGATATGGCGATTAGCACTTGGTCACATAAAAATTAGATGAATGTGTTTAATATAAGTACCATATCTCTAATAGGTAACCCTGCTATCTTAGACTGCATCATCATTTAGCACCAGCCGGGATTCATGTCAAATTCGTCCACACTTCCCATTAAAACTTTTTAAATTGAAATAAGTGTTAAAATTGTGACTCTAATCCCAAATTATAAGATCCATTTTACTTTGACGTTATAGCTACGATAATCGAGAGTGACTCCACGTTTGCGAGTGTGCTTATTCGATGTGTCTGTGATAACACCAGGTAGCTAGTCATAGAGAACATACTTGACTAAAATATATGTATATCTTCAAATAGCTGCAATATTAATAATAAGTATCTATGTTGATTCCAGTCAGCCTCGCTCACCATCTGAGGCGAATGGAATTCCTTGGCAGTTCACTCGCAGCCAGGATGCAGAAAGCGGTGTTACTGGACTCTGCCAGGATAGACCGCAGGTTTCTCACCCTATCACCCTAACTCTCATCCTTTTTGTCTCCCCTGCCGGGGTGTAATCCTCTGCCCGGTGCAAATATGCGTTTATGTAATGTGTATATATGTAAGGTTTATTTATTTATAAATATTTTATTCCATTATTCTTTTGCATTTTATATGTATTTATTTAGCACACGCGCGTGAGATTTAAAGTGTAATAAGTGCCTATCATAAAGCTAACTAAACTGCACGCCTGAGAGTTGTTCATAATGTTCTGAAAGGCGTGTGAAGTCTGCCAATCCGCACATGGCCAGCGTGGTGGACTATGGCCAAACCCTTCTCATATTGAGAGGAGAACCGTGCTCTATAGTGAGTGAGTGCGGTAATGGGTTGATCATGATGATAGAGCTAACATGATCAAATAAGAACTTTGGATTCGGTTCGATTTAGTTACGGGATTAAAGAAACAGGTTAAAATTTAGAATCGTGCGGCAGGATTTTGGGGGAGAAAGATGTTTTATTTGGTAGAGGTTTGGTCCCCGATTGTAACAATAGTAAAAGGAAATGCAGTTTTTTCGAGAAAACAAAAAAAAACTAACATAACCTATAAATAGGTAAAACATTGAAAAAATTATGCAATATTACGGGAGAGCTACAAATCAAATGGGCTACGCCAGACGACTCGCTCCGTCGCCCCTTCATTCAGCTTCACCTACTCGACCTTCGTTTCGCTACGAAGGTTGCCAAAATAAAACATCTTTCTCCCCGAAACTCCTGCCACACGATTCTAAATCCAACCCAAGAAACATGATGTTAGATGAGACATACGGTTAACTCTCGGTCGGTTTTGGTCTGAAGCGTCGTCCATCTTCTGGCAGCACGTACAGAAGTAGCAGGGCATGCCCGGCATGCCGCAGCAGAAAGCCCCCCACAGCCACTTGTTAATCGTACTCCCCGCTCTAGACCACGCTGTCGGTCTGTCCTCATGGTTGTACACAAAGTCGCGGTTCATCACGGATTAACCATGTTTGGACATGTACTGAAAGTCCGTATGAAAGTTCTTCGTTGGTTCAATATCACAATAATATTTAGTCGTGATCCATTATGACAAATTATCTTTCGTAATGGATCGATGTATTTTATTTTACGATTTGTTTTTATGTATCAAATTATTGACAGCCACTGGATAATTTTGACGTCAGGTGACATTTTGAGAGTTTGTCAACGACTTCGATGTTTTAATGATAATGCTTACTTAATGCGTCTGTCATTGGGGACGGTCATATTCAATTCTCATTAATAAGGTCTTATAACAAAGTTTTAATAATTCCTTATTGACGCGATTTCTTATTTATCCAATTCTGGCCCACAGTCTCACATGCCTCAAATAATCTGATTGATGAAAATATACAGTTTGTAATCTTCCATAAACTAATGTAAATGTAAAAATATTTTTTAATGGAAATCATTTAAACTATATTAAACTTTTTACACTACTACAAAAATAAATTGGTTGAATCCAAAATTTCTTTACCACCTCCGTGGCGCAGTGCGCGCGCTGTCACATTATTAAGTTGGAGGTCCCAGGTTCGATTCCCGGCTCGAGTCTGGTCTGTTGGGAGGCTTCGGCCGTGGCTAGTTACCCCTACCGACAAAGACGTGTCGCAAAGCGATTTAGCGTTCCGGCAAGATGTCGCGCAGAAACCAATTAGGAGTGTGGTTTTATCGTACCCCTAACAGGTTAGCCCGCTACCATCTTCAACTGCATCATCACTTACCACCAGGTGAGATAGCCGTCAAGGGCCAACTTGTAGTGTATGAAAAAAAAGTCAAGGGCTATCGTATAGTGGAGTGGGTAAGTACCTACATAGTCAAGTGGTAACTATTAATAAAATTAACAGAGATTAATAGCAAAGCTATTATTTGCCGAGTTAAGAGTTAAAGCGCCTGCACGAAATAACTGCCAACATCCACTCCAACAATAGCGTATCTAAACGGCCACATCAGGGCCAGGAGTATAGCGGGGTTCCAGCGGCGCTGTAGCGGAGGCATCTTCGTGATTACCATCATCAGGAGCATCATCATCTCGATTACTGATGCCCAGAATAAAGTATCTATCTTTAAAATAAGTTACCGTTCTTAGAATGCGATATTCATCAGATTTCCTGGTACTTTGCGCTAGTATGAAATACAATTTAAAGCAGCAAATATTTATTTATTTATTTAATAGGAAGCCAACGGTATACAAAGAAATATATATAATATAATATATATATTTTAAAAACAAATTATGTATTGAGTATACATAAGACGTGTCGCCAAGCGATTTAGCGTTCCGGCACGATGTCGCGTAGTAACCAATTAGGAGTGTGGGTTTACCATACCCTTAACAGGCTAGCCCGCTACCACCCTAGACTGCATCATCACTTACCATCAGATGAGATAACCGTCAAGGGCTAATTGTAGTGCATGAAAAAAATACATATATTGAGTATACTTACAGGCTAACTCGACATGCGTAACTTTTACCTCAAAATATCCTTATCAAAGCAAAGAGTTAAGTTTTTGACGCATGACCAATAATCAATAGACACCTAAATGCCCATATTTGGCATATATCTGTATATACTTACTACAGTACTTATAAAACAGAATTTGTTGGTCATTTACAGCTATTGTATACTATTGAAGCTGTGATAGCCTAGTGGTTAGGATGTCCGCCTCCTAATCAGAGGCCTCCTCTATCATTTCTTTAACAAGAGTTTTTAAACAATTAAAATATCTCTTTCTTCAACGTTGAAGGAAAACAGCGTGAGGAAACCTGCATGTCTGAGAGTTCTCCATACTGTTCTCAAAGACGTGTTACGTCTGCCAATCCGCTTATGCTAGCGTGGTGGACTATGGCCAAACGCTTCTGATGATGAGAGGAGGCCCGTGCTCTGTAGTGAGCCGGCAATGGGTTGATCAATAGAAGATGATAATATTAATTTCAATCCAGCAGTAATCGGTACCACAGTAACCAATTTGTATATGAATGAATGTACGAATGAATACACTTTTATATTACACCACCGAAAATAATACCCAAAATGCAAATAAAAAAGAGCGTTAAGATAGGGATTGGCGGCCTTACCGCTAAATGGCTAATTTATCTAATGAAAATAATATTTGAAGCGGTGATAGCCTAGTGAAGCGGTGATAGCCTAGTGAAGCGGTGATAGCCTAGTGGTTAGGGCGTCAGCCTCCAAATCAGAGGTCGGCGGTTCGAATCCGGGCACGCACCTCTAACTTTTCGGAGTTATGTGCGTTTTTAAGCAATTAAAATATCACTTGCTTCGACGGTGAAGGAAAACATCGTGAGGAAACCTGCACGCCTGAGAGTTCCCCATAATGTTCTCAAAGGCGTGTGAAGTCTGCCAATCCGCACATGGCCAGCGTGGTGGACTATGGCCAAACCCTTCTCATATTGAGAGGAGACCCGTGTTCTGTAGTGAACCGGTAATGGGTTGATCAATGTACTGCACAAACTGTTCATAATCCAAAGACCATGGCCCAAGACTTACGTCACGCCTCTCAATCATAGAACCTTGGCAACGCACGAAGACCTAATGACAACCATCCACACGTATTACTCCAAGAGCTAGTGGGAACGAGGATCCAACAGTTTAAACGCTTATTAATAATAATTGAGACAACAATAGGTTTTGAGACAAAAGTGCCTTCTAAAGGATTATTTGAATTTGAATGTAATATAAAACGCATAAGTATAAAAATTAATACCTATATGATTCCCAAAATGATAACCAGATATTTTGACCAAAGACTCCAGGAGTTAAAAAAAATTCAAACCGTACAGAAACCACTTACCTTTTAACTTTATGAGTAGAAAGTGTTTGCTACTACCTACTTGTGATCAAGGTTCTTAGATATATATAGAAATTACTAATACGCGACGTATGTACTCGCATAACATGAATGTATGTAGAATTTTTGAAACCAACCAACCAACCAATTGAGAACTCTTAAGTCATAGAGACAAATGGCAAGGACGGCCCTGCAGTAGTAAAAACTGTATAAATATATTAGTAATAGTAATTTTGTATTACTAATACATTTTTTTTTATAACTGGACCTGGGTTTGGATCCTATATTAAAAAGGTTGCCTCATCAAAGGTTTGTTAAACTGGAAAGCGCGTGATGATATTTAAAAACTTCAAGCAATTTTAACTCACAAAAATCTCCACAAGCTCTTGCTTCAGCATATTAATTACAAAAACTAAGAAAAAAAGCTTAAACCACCTCTATTCTAAAAACCAATTCATTGTTAACAAAACCTTTGCTAAGACAACGCGCTTGTAACGAAATGTTAGTATATTAGAAACTTGATTATCCGGGTCCCGATTTTTAGGAATCCGATTACCCGTTAAATAGATTTCATAGTAAGCCGGTTCAAACAAACATAGTGATTAATTTTTTGATCTGTATTGAAAGGCGAATAGTGCTGATCTCTTTCGTGATTTTCGCGTAACTTAGATTCACTGTCATCATGACCTACAATCGGGACAAACAATCACATTTGTTCTGAATCAAGTGCATCTTAACATATAAATAGTTTTTGCCCTTGATTTTTATTTTACCCGGATATTAAATCGGGTGTATTCTATAATCCGGTTATCCTGATATTTTTTTTTAAACAAAATCATATCGTTCAGTTTGTTCCGTTATTTCAGTTTTAAAGGATCTTATCGTTAATGTTATTTTGATGTATTTGTCCGGATTTTCGATTTTCGGCACGCAGGAAATTGAATAACCGGATTTCAATACGTCACCATCAACAATTGAATTAGGTTTTTAATCAAGTTTCTAATGTATTTCCTAGCTGTTTGAAGTGAATTTCAATACCAACCGTAAGAAAATAAAGTTTTTAAAATGAATTTACGTCTGCACATATTTTTCGGTCAGTTTGTTTGGTTAATATCCGCACTGAACGGTAAAAGTTTGCAAGGAATACCCGGTTATGGAAGGAACCTGGTTATAAAAGCTATACCGGCCGTCGACGATTACCAGAGTGCTCTCTATGAAGTGTTCATGGAACCATATTTATATGTGAGTAAGATTTATTATTATTGTTGAAGAAAAATAATGGCATCTTTTTTTATTTTAAAATTCTAAAAAATTATACAAATTAATGTACGGCTGCGAGCTTATAGGATGTTAAGAGATTTTATTTTTTTATAAACCACAAGTTAGCCCTTGACGGCATCTCACCTGATGGTAAGTGATGATGCGGTCTAACCTATTAGGGGTCTGGTCAACCCATACTCCTAATGGTTTCTACACGACAATGTACCGGATTATTGGCTTGGCGACACCTTCTGGTCTTTGTCGGTTCCAGTCAAGACTCGAGTTGGGAATCGAACCCAGGACATCCAACGTTGCCACGGAGGTCGTCGTTGGAGATGACGAAATAAATACCGTTATGGTAAAGTAATGTAAATACCGTAAAATAAATACCGTTATGTAAAAGTACCGTTTCCGAATAATTAAAAAAATACAAAAATATTGAAACAAATTGAGTTGAAATTTGTGTTTAATTGAACTGGCATCTAAAGGATTGAGTTTCTTGACAAACGCTAACAATATCTCTCATTTCAGGAACTTGGCACAGGTTATCCTATAGGAAATGATCGGACGCAAAAGCAAATCGAATTGGCTGCGGTAAGTTCAAAAATGTATTTCTTTAAAATTCTGAGAAATCCAAAGTGAGGCTAAACAATAAAAAATATAAAATTAATCAACTATTGATAAGTAAGATTATTAGATATTGGTAAACGTCAAAGGGGCTGTTTCATAAATGTATGAAGATATTGCCATTGCCTATTGTCACTTTCATATTCACAATTTGGCGTCATGAAATAAGTAGTTAGTATCTATATATAATATAAGGGACGCGGGTCTTTTCTTCCACCACGCTGACCAAGTTTCTTCACGATGTTTTCGTTCATCGTTGAACGTCGTCGTCGTTGCGCTGCGCGGTCGTCAAACGACCTCCGTGGCGCAGCGCGCGCGCTGTCGGATTATAAACTTGGAGGTCCTGGGTTCGATTCCCGGCTCGAGTCTGGTCTGGTGGGAGGCTTCGGCCGTGGCTAGTTACCACCCTACCAACAAAGACGTGTCGCCAAGCAATTTAGCGTTCCGGCACGATGTCGCGTAGAAACCAATTAGGAGTGTGGATTTACCATACCCCTAACAGGTTAGCCCGCTACCATCTTAGACTGCATCATCACTTACCATCAGGTGGGATTGCCGTCAAGGGCTAACTTGTAGTGGATTAAAAAAAAAATAAGTTAATTTGTTTTAATTGAAAATTGGTTGAATTGTAAATAAAAACGGACATAACAACGAAAAATTTGAGGTACGGCTGGGGTCTACCGATATGTTAAACTGCATTATCGGCTACTTCTGTACCAAATTTCATTCGAATCCATCCAGTAGTTTCGGCGTGATGCGCGGCCAAGATACAGACAGACAGACCAAAAATCTAAAACTGAAAGATTTTGGGCTCAGTATCGATCCTAAAGCATCCTCCTAAGTATAGAATTCGTCCTGTTCAGTTTTTTTATTATACTATAGATTTTTAAAATACTTGCGACGTAAAAAAAAAAGGCTGTACATCTCTGAAGAGGTTTTACACACGAATCTGTTTTAAGGAAATGTTTTGAAAAATTTCCTCTCCAACAGCATTTCCAAAATATTGTTTTTTACTATTCAACTCGTTATTTTGGTGTTACTATGATTTTATCCAAAGTTTTTAATTGTACCTATTCTAGACAGATATGGAATAAACTTTAGGACACATAAAGTATGTTATAAAACATAACAAAAATAAACTTAGGTAACCAGTTTATATATATATTTTAATGATGATAATTGACATGTTATTTCGAAGTTTACATTTCCATTGCCATTCGGCGAATCACGAAAATCTTAAACCGAGCATCGTAAGGTCGGCCATAAAAATAATTAAACTTAATTTACTATATCTAATTACATTACTTCACTAGGAAACTGTTCATATCTTTTGATATCTTTTAATTTACATACGCATTTAATAAATAAATGTGCTAAAATCTTTCGAAGTATTTAGCTAATTGTTATATAAAGACAAAGCAAGGGTACAACCTTGAAATTGCAAGTTTGTCTAGATTTCCATAGATTGGTATAATATATTATACCCAAATACTGAGTTTTAACATTAGCCAAGTATAATGATCATCATGATCAACCCATTACCGGCTCACTACAGAGCACGGGTCTCCTCTCAATATGAGAAGGGTTTGGCCATAGTCCACCACGCTGGCCATGTGCGGATTGGCAGACTTCACACGCCTTTGAGAACATTATGGAGAACTCTCAGATGTGCAGGTTTCTTCACGATGTTTTCCTTCACCGTTGAAGCAAGCGATATTTTAATTGTTTAAAAAAACGCACATAACTTCGAAAAGTTAGAGGTGCGTGCCCGGATTCTAACCGCCGACCTCTGATTAGGAGGCTGACGCCCTAACCGCGGGCTATCACCGCTTCCCACTGGGCTATCACCGCTTCGAAGTATAATGATTTAAAAAATAACCAGCCAATTACGAATCAGACTTGCACGCTCCGTATGAGTGTTCTGTATGAACCTACCTATCTACCTTGAAAGGAAACGTAGAGTACCGTTAACGTAGTTTACAAATAGTTAATTGATTTGTCTAATTAAATACGTACGAACTTTAAAACTAAGTTTGTTTCTAGAGTACCATAGCATTTTTTTTCAAAACTGTGTTTTCGAGTGAATTTGAAAAATATGACGACATCTTTGGCGCAGTGCGTGCGCTGGCATGGTATAAAGTCGAAGGTCCTAGGCTAGATTCCCGGCTCGAATGGTCTGGTGGGCGGCTTCGGCCGTGGCTTGTTGCCGCTTGGCCACCCTACCGACAAAGGCGTGTGGCCAAGCGATTTGGCGTTCCGGCATTATGTCGCATAGAAACCAATTAGGAGTATGGGTTTACCATACGCCTAACAGGTTAGCCTGCTACCATCTTACACTGCATTATCACCAGGTGACATAGCTGTCAAGGCCTAACTTAAAGTGTATAAAAAAATTAAAAACTTATTCTAGAAAGTACAATGAACGGCCTCACAAGATACAACTCGACTTAAATATTACCACCACCGATGGTGGTGATGGCGTAGAAACCTTAGTCAGCGCTGAACCAAAGGATTAAATAAAGACTCTGTATAAGAATGAAACTTAAATATTTATATATATTTCAATAAAAATTTTGTTAAAATATAGATAGATTTCAACTGTCGACTACAATTTTTTGGTTAAAATATAGTGAAATGTAGGTAGGATTTTACCCTGACATTTCTATTCTCGAAAACCATTTACGTTAACGAGATAAGCCAATTCCCACTAAGCTCGAGTTTGCATTTAATCTTTGACCTACTAGGAAGGTGTAGTGTAACGTCTGGGCTACAAAGTTAGAGGGCTTCACTTCTCTAAATAGGCTTTTAATAATTAGCGGGAGTCATTATTTAATTATGTCGGCTGGTTACGTAGATAATAAAATTACTGTACGCTTACTAGTTGACAAATAGCATTTTGAGAAATCACGCGTAGTCCTTTTAGGTTAGATTTATTTGTTTACAAAAAAAATACTTATTTAACCTAAAACGAAGATAACGGGTTTGCTTTCTCAGTAAGTAAGAAGTAACCGATAGCTGTAGTAATCGACTGGAGTTTTTTTTTATAGACTACAAGTTAGCCCTTGAAGGCAAACTAACCTGATTGTTAGAGAATATGCAATCTAAGATAGTAGCGGGCTAGCCTGTTACGAGTATAGTAAACCCACGCTATTGTTTTCTACGCGACATCGTGCCGGAACGCTAAATCGCTTAGCGATACGACTTTGTCGGTAGGGTGGTAACTAACCACGGCCGAAGCCTCCCACCAGACCAGACTCGAGCCGGGAATCGAACCCAGGACCTCCAACTATATAATGCGACAACGCCACGGAGGTCGTCCAAAATATCAACATGCAATGCAATTGCTAAGGTTGGGAAATGCATCTTTAAAATTTAAAACTAAAACGCCTGTAAACAAAAAATAGCAATTTATGTAAGCAACGTTTACAGAAAGAATAAGGGGTTACTCGAGTTATTTTTTTTAAATCTCAGATTACCAAGCCATTTAATATTATGGCAGACATTTTAATTATTCACGATTTCTGTGTGCATATACCTAAATAGCATCTTAAGCGGTAATTACACAATAATTAAATCACGCAAGATCAAATCAGAAATTACCATAAGAAGGAAACTGATATTGCGCGATGCAAAAACAGATTTTGAAACTACTTCTGTTGTAAGCGTATTATTATACTATCTATCTCTCCATCTTTTTATGTACCTACGTTTAAGAATCAAATCAAATCAAATCATTTATATTGCACAGATTGAGTCGGTATATTGGTGTTACAATAAATTAGTGATGCTTTACAATCTGCCGGGTAGGCATGCAAAAAATAATATTTTAAAATTTATGTTTATGGTCAATCAATAGTAAAAGTCATATGTAAAATTTAATTATTTATAAATGTAACTATATATTACTACTAAAAATTCTTTAATTTTATTTATAAAATTTAGTAAAATTCAGTTTTCGGTATGCATATATATGTATAAGCACCGTGGACAAACCTCTTTGGTTTTTTCGGTGCCTTTATTGTATAATTAATTATATTCCTTGTATATTAATAATAAATAAATAAAATAAATATGGATTTGAAAAGCTCTTCCTAAATAGCTTCGAGTATCCACTCTCATGGTGTCAACCATTTCTTGTTTTGTTTCCAGTCCCATCACCCCGCTCCCGGGCTTAAAGCGATCGTCCACTTGGAAGCCGACCAGGAATCCGGGGTAGAAGGCGACCTCGTTTTCACACAATTCGTGCCAAATGGACCTGTAACGATTGAAGGCAATGTGACAGGCTTACCAGCTGGTCTACATGGCCTGCATGTCCACCAGAGCGGCGATATTAATGGCAATTGTATGGATATTGGCCCTCACTTCATAGCTTATTACGTGAGTAAAGAAGTTTGCGGTCTGCGTGCGACAATAGTACGTGTCCAAATTTATTTTTTTCAGGTTTCAATATTTTTTTTTTCTCTTTTTATGGCTTTTCACAGATTAACCAATGTCAAGTTTGTAGCAATGGACAATTGAAGTTAGGGAAAAATGGCGGGAACTTCGCACGGCGGACGCGGCTCCCTCAAACCTTTCCAGAATTAATACATGTTAACCATTCAGAAAACTAGCCACTACACATACGACATTAAAACTATAATGTCCACAACACAACCAACACCAATCCTTTTCAAAATTAGCTAACAAATATTAATTCAAGAAAAGCGTGAAAAAACCTCGCCCGCTGAATACGAATTCTCCCGCCTTTCCTGGTTTCAATCTTAAAATAGTTAATAACACAAAACAAAAACAGATTAAACAAAATAGAAATGTCAAGAAATAAAACTGACAAAACTATTAATACTTATTATTTACTCTGTGGCATCAGCACTGCTACATGTTTGTCCCAGCAGTGCCAGACAAACCTTCCCGCGATCGTCTTCAGAACAGCGTTCATTGATTGTACGTAGACATTAACTTAACACCGCTAAGGATACATGTTTTTTTTTTCGGACTGACTAATAGCTGTACTAACCCTATTGGTTGCGACAACGTAACTGGGCTGTTTGGCGAGCTTCGGAAAGAAGCTCTGCCAAAAGAAATTTTGAGTCCTAGGGCTCGTCGCGTGGTCGCCGTTTGTCTTTACCTAGTAGTTTAGTAGTACAAGTTTGCCTCCCGGTCTACACAAAATGCATGTTCTATCCGAAAGTGGCACTATTTAGAGAGACTGATACCACAATTCAAAACATCCGCGTTAAAATAATCAAGGTGACCTTTATAGTTTGCATTTATTGTTATAGACGTGACCATGACAAGTTTTTTCATCTCATCATCATCATCATCATTTCAACCAATAGACGTCCACTGTTGGACATAGGTCTTTTGTAAGGAGTTCCAATGGCCACGGTCTTGGGCCGCTGGTATTCAGCGGCTCCCTACGACTCGTTTGATGTCGTCTGTCCTTGTTGGGGGTCGACCAACGCTACGTTTACCGGTGCGAGGTCGCCATTCCAGAACCTTGGGACCCTGATGTTTTTAAAGGTTCTGACACTGATAAATACCTCCGGGGCGTCATGTAGTCCATAATGTCATCTATATGAAGACATTTAATGAATAAAAAATTCTTTCATATCAGATTCAGAACTATCTGCGCTCGTTAGTTTATTCTTAAGCGAAATTAATGCTAAAGGTCTGTACTGTTCCCTCTAGGCTCAAAAACCTTTTATAAATATATTTTCAGGGCCGACACGGTGGTCCACGAGATAGCATTCGCCACGTAGGTGATCTGGGCAACATAAAGGCGGAAGAAGGTACCCCACTTAACGTCAAAATCTTCGACCACCTCATCTCTTTGACTGGTCCCAGGTACTGTTATTGATTATTATTATTTTACAACTAACCGAGGTTTTGCGTAATTACTAATAACCAAGCTATAACGTGTGTTTAGTCTTTTTTAGAGTAGCCAGTACTTACCTGAGGATAGTATACGATATGCTTTTTAAAAATCTATATTTTCTACCTCGTCCCAGGTGTAGTATTGTATCAGCATTGTTTTGGATGTATTAAAGACGTAGAGATAGAATATATCCGAGATAGAAGACGATCCGAAGAAAAGGTACCAAACCGAGCTTTTAGTGGTTATCTTCAGATTTCTAACTGAAACCAAAAAGAACAGGAGTATGGGTTCCAAATATCGACTGTGATAAAGCGTGCTAAATCTTACCTGACTTAAGATACTGTTAAAACGGGACAGTTATTCGTACGACCTAAAACTTTGGCTGAGCAAAGTCTGCAGATTTTAACCTAACGCTTCTTCTACCGTCTGTAATCGTTACCCCAAAGATATACCGTGATGTGATGTCGCATTATTACTTTGGAGGTCCTGGGTTCGATTCCCGGCTCGAACTGATGATGACATGTCGCCAAGCGGTTAATCATTCCGGTGCAATGTCACGTAGAAACCAATTAAGAGTATGAGTTGACCATACCCCCAACAGTTTAGCCAGCTACCATCTTGAGACAGGATCATCACCAAGTGAGATTACGGTTAAGGGTTAACTTTTAGTCGAACAAAAACAAACGGGGTCGCCCAGCTATATACCATCGAATAAAAATATTATTTTGTAATAAAACTTTTTTCTTTTCAATTTATTAAGTGTATTTATTGTCATGGAACATGGCTGAGGTTCAGAGTTGGTGTCCTGGTTTTAAAGTTTACTATTACTCGGATAAGTTTGCTGTGGGCATCTTCTTAGACCAGAATGAACCCTCATTGCTTTATTTTAGTTTACGAATGTAGTTATCACCATGAACTCACTACTATGTAAATTATTGACGCGTTAAAAGTGCCTTTTAAAGGATTATTTGAATAAAGATTCTGATTGATTGAATGACTCATAATTAGGCACTTTTAATATTTTATATCTTACGTGAAATAGAACAACACGATGAAATACCGATAACAGCTCAATACAGCCCTTAGTTAACAATTACAAGCTGGAATTCAGGTTTTTACCTTAATCAGAGACAAAAGATTTTATATGGCGCAAATACCCATAGACATCCATATACTCAAAAATACATTATCATCATGATCAATCCATTCTCGGCTCACTACAGAGCACGGGTCTCCTCTCAATTTGAGAGGGGTTTGGCCATAGTCCACCACGCTGGCCATTATTGACGCATCAACTGACATTGAAAGCATTATTTGAATAAACTTTATGGTTGATTTTTTTACCTCCAGGTCTATAGTGGGGCGATCTATAGCCATCACCAAGAGTGAGGATGACTACGGGAGAGCCAGCACAGAAGAGAGCGCTCTGACTGGCACGTCAGGGCCGGCTATAGCCTGTGGTGTGATCGGATATTTTAATTAATTATTAAAAATTAAATGGCGTAATTTGGCAATTTATTATTTCCTAATTTTTGCCCACACTCCGCTCGCTTTATTTACTTATTGGTATCAGAGATCATTACAAGAGAAATGAATCTATACGATAACTATATTTAAAAAAACGGATTTTTTTTGCTTTCGTAAAAAAACATTAAATAATATCCTATGTTACTTCTAATACATTTCCTTTTACCTTGTTCTTGGGTTGTTTGGGTCCTAATATGCTGGAAATAAACAAGCGAAGTCATGGGGTTCACATGGAACCATTGAATACGTAGGTATATCTTGACAAGGATACTTTTAACACACGATTTTGTTTTACAATGAAAAGATATAAATAAAATAAATGAGATGTGTTTCCGGTGATTTATTTCACGGCAATATAAAAAAAGTTAACAAAATAATCACGACCCCATAATATCATAAAAGTAGAGTAACAATAAAAAAAAAAAACAAATTGGAAAGCACCATTTTCTTTGTAAATTTTATATCGCGCTAACTGAGCGACCATAACTGCCATAAAAGTCAATACATTTTGTATGATATAAAAAATAATTTTTGCTTTATTTAAATTTGTTTATTGAAAAGTCGATAAAAACTAAAGTACATATTAAATAAAGTCACTGGGTAATCCCATTTTAATTTAATGTACGAAATTGTTGTATGTAGTTTTTTTTTATAGTGAGGCCACTTTCATTCTTAAGCAACGTTGTGATGATTTTATAATCTAGGCCGAACCTTATACGGTAGAAATAAATAATTAACAGTATATTGTCCTTATTCTCGTTGTCATAAAAACAGTTCGACACTGGCAACTGCTTTGTGACATTAATTTTGACAGTTCTACTATGATACATTGTCATAATAACGTCACAAAATACAGGAGAATCAGGACCTCTATAAGTCTTTTTCGATGTTAGTAAAAAACTTCATTAGAAAACTGAAATACAAAAATATTGTTACTACTTAGGGTAAATATAAAATATATTTGTGTGATTCTTAGACAGAGGCGGTGATAAAAATATGAAACAAAAAATAAAAATACACAGAAATTCCAAACTGACAATGTCTGAATGTTTGACATGCCTAATAGTAATTATTGGCATAATTATTGTAAATTTTTTAATATTTTATTATGCATGTGATCATACTACAATTGTATGGGACTTAGTTTTTTTTTAGTTCCAAGACATTGCCACTTCGAACCTAGTGCACAAAATATAAGTATTTTAGATATAAAAAAAACAATCATTACAAAAAATGCGCTTATTTGTATTAGTAGGAAGCATATTGATTTCTTCATATAAATAACAACTTTGAAAGATAACTTATACTTACAACTCAAAAATATATTATATTTTTTGATAACACTAAGAGTATTATGTCGGTTATTGAATAAAAGTAATAAAAACACAGCAAAGTCACTTTCCTTAGCTTTCAATATTTTTTTTGTGATGACAAGCGAATGACAGTTTTCTTTTAACTTTTTTAATGTCAATATTTTTTATTCCAGAACAGCTGTGGCAAACAAATCTTTTAGATTTTTAATGTCATAAGCTATAGGTGTAGTGACAAATGCTGTGTAACATATTTTTTTGTCTGTACTTTATAGGGTTTTTTAATCTGTACTCCTATTGAAGATTCAAGTAAACTAACCTGACATTATATCAAACGTACATCTACCATTATCTGTGACTTTTGTGTAATGGCAACATAAATTATTTTAGTGTTTAGGTTAATGGGAAAATAACTCAACGTTAAGTGGTCGGTTAAGATGATTTGAAGTTTAATTTTGTTAATTTGAAAGGGAAAACACCTCATAGAGGCGTTTACGACAAACTATCATCTTATATAAAAGGTATTATTTAACAAACATGGCAGATTAACGGTTTTGGGTTCATCAAAAATTTACTCTCTTTGCACTGGACACGGTTCTTCAACTCGACATTGGCTTAGTGTTATCTTGTAAGCTTATTACAGTTTATTGGAGACCAATCGACGCGACCAGACTCTCGGCCTTGGCGATATAGGCCTTCTGCGCGTCTTCCTTTGACACGCCCTTTTTGCCGCTCCACGCCTCGAATTTGGCCTTTCCTCTGAGGTCGAACAGGCCTGGTTTGTCTGTGAATAAAAGAAAAGTTTATTTAACAAACCGATAAATCAAAAGTAGTTGTTTAAAACAAAATGAACTTTATTCAAATAATCCTTAAAATTTGATAACTTTTGCACATTTGATAACTCTATAAAAGTATAGAGTTAGAGTCGCAATGTCATAAGTTGATGGTGTTAAATTTTTTTTATACACTATAAGTTAACCCTTGATGGCTATCTCACTTGGTGCTAAGTGACGATGCAGTCTAGGATACGATGGTAACTGGCTAACCTGTTAGGGGTATGGTAAGCCCACACTCCTAATTTAGGTCGTTCTCATTGTGTTACGGTCATTAAGCCGGAACAAATTGACTTTTTCACTGACGTAAATAGCCTCGCCACGTGGACAAGTTCATCCGTGGACGTCCGAATAACGAAGGTTACCTTTGCGTATGTCTTTTTTTTTTAATTAACATACTCATCGTCATTATAACAATTATAACTCCTTAGACAACTTTTTTACTGTCTGACGTTATATATAAACCTTTGATAAGATTGGAATAATAATTAATATTAGATAAGTAGGTACTTTAATTATTACCGAATTACCTTCACGTAAGGATTAATCCCTTCAGTATTAATAAATGATAGGTGGTGTTTTAAGACCGGATTTATGAAACTGGTGGTGCCACAGTGGTGTGCACTCCACACATTCATCATCATCATTCATGATAAACCCATTACCGGCTCACTACAGAGCACGGGTCTCCTCTCAATATGAGAAGGGTTCGGCCATAGTCCACCACGCTGGCCATGTGCGGATTGGCAGACTTCACACGCCTTTAAGAACATTATGGAGAACTCTCAGGCGTGCAGGTTTCCTCACGATGTTTTCCTTCACCGTTGAAGCAAGTGATATTTTTATTTTAAAAACGCACATAACTCCGAAAAGTTAGAGAATGCGTGCCCGGATTCGAACAGCCAACCTCTGATTAGGAGGCTGACGCCCAAACCACTGGGCTATCACCACTTTTACTCCATACATACTCGTATATAAAAGCAGCGCATACCCTAGTAGTCGTTCGGAGTAATGGAAAGAAATTCGTGAGAAATCTATGACATTTTGTTGTTATTGAATAAATGTTCCTCAAAAGCCCTGTCTACCCTGAAGTCTATAACTTTTTTCTATATTGTATCAAATGTCTGCATATTGCAGAAAAGGGTATTTAATCACCTTATCAAATACCCGAAAGGTCTTGGTTGCTATCACTAACCTGTGATAAGCCCACCTACCGACATTAGAGCAGCGAGTCTCGTATGAGACTGCAAGCCCAGAATTTTTCAACTTAATTTTGCTTTATTATTTGTTATTGGCAACGTTAGATTCGGCGTTGGTAAGAGTAGAGGAAGACCATAGAAGGCATGGATGGATTGTGTAAAGGAGGATATGCGTGTAAAAGGTGTACGTAGTGAAGAGAAGGCTGATAGAAGTGATTGGAAGAAGAAGACATGTTAAGCAGACCCCATATAAGGACCCCGGATAAGGACGAAGATTGTTTGATACTAAGCTATGTCTCATATTGGTGGGGTTTCCCATTGAGTTATAGATGCAATCCAAAATGCTGCTATAGGACCAATCTAAGTCGTCATTCCTTAATATCAAGGTGAAATAGATTTATACAAAGATTTTTTAGTAAAGGACAAGTCAATCGATTTGTTTAATGATAAATTACTTCCGTTTAAACGCAAATTACCGAAATCACTAGACTCCTCAGTGGGAGATATCAGGCCCTATTATTTATCAGATTGTTTTTTCTTGTTTATTGTAGAAGTCAATTCTCACTTCAATTTATGTTGTTATTTTAGGCTATTTATTTTCTTTAAATTTTAGTTTATTAGTATATTTATTGCATGACTGTTTTGTCTTAATATCCGCTATGTAACTTCCTACAATTTGGGTTACACATGTACTTGAGGCGTATTTTTTGGAACATATATAATATGTTTAATTATATTGGCGGTTAATAGTAAATAAGTAAGTATCCGAAACTAAACTAGAGCATACAGCACAAGTAACAAAAATATTTGTGCCCTATCAGCAACAAATATCACTATCAGTCCATACCGATGTAGTTACAAACAGATAAACGAGGTAGATTAAAATCATATCACACATAATCCTACATCGCGAGCGTAATACTCGTGAAAATTTCTAACCAGCTATTAATAGATAGTAACTTATTATTTGATCCGCTTATCGCTGTTATTTATTCACTTTATATGTATACTAGCTGACCCGGCAAACGGTGTTTTGCCATATATATTATTTCTAGCGGTGATGCCTAGTGGTTAAGGCGTCAGCCTCCTAATCAGAGGTCGGCGGTTCGAATCCGGGCACGCCACCTCTAACTTTTCAGAGTTATGTGCGTTTTAAAAAAATTAAAATATCACTTGCTTCAACGGTGAAGGAAAACATCGTGAGGAAACCTGCACGCCTGAGAGTTCTCCATAATGTTCTCTAAGGCGTGTGAAGTCTGCCAATCCGCATATGGCCAGCGTGGTGGACTATGGCCAAACCCTTCTCATATTGAGAGGAGACCCGTGCTCTGTAGTGAGCCGGTAATGGGTTGTTCATGATAATGATGATGATCATGATTATTTCTAGGGAATTTCTATTGTAGAAAAAAATAACTAACTTATTGTGGTGTGTAAGGATGTGGTATATGAGTGAAAAGAGTCATGGAGCGCTGTGAACGATGAGGGAATATAAAAATAACATAAATATTGTTTATGTTCAAAAATTTTAGCTTTACAATAAGCACAGTGAAATTTTAGTCGAATCAGAGTGAAAAACATTACAATAAAGACGATAATTGTTCAGTTATCGAGCGGGATGACAAATGATTGAATTACTGAAATGACTATTAAAAAATAGGGGTTGGCGACAGAAAGGTGAAAATTTAGGGTCGTATTTATTTTTCAATGCCACATAATACAAAAAAATTACAAAAAAATTAACAAGTTTTGTCAAGATTATCTGTTGAAGGTGGCAAGAACTAAAATGATTTACCATATATTTGGTCTGAGTATAAAGTATAAATAAAAAAAATAAGAGACTTTTGATAGTCATACAGAATGCAGAGTCTAGAATCTTTACTTAACAGGTAACAACGGCTGGACTCATGCGAATTTGCACACTGATGTTAATCACTAAGGTGACCTGTCTGTATGTATATATAAAATTATACAATACTTAAAACACGCTTTTAGCTTCTCTGCCATGTCAAAACTATGTTTAAGTAGTGTTTTATATTGCGCATTTTTATTATTGCACCATCTTCATCTTTTCGTAACTGTTTTCTACATCTTTGCCTTGCCTAAAAAAATCTCGCGATCTACGAGTAGCTATGTAGCGATAAGGCCGTCAAATTGTATACTGTTTTTTTTTCTGTTTTTATATTTTCCTATTATTTTACAAGTACAATAAAAACGTATACATATAGTTCCTGAGAGTTCTCCATGATGTTCTTAAAGGCGTACGAAGTCTACCAATCAGCGATAGTGGACCGTGTCAATAACCCATCTCAAGCTTAGGGGAGATCTGCGCTCTGTAGTGGGCAGGCAATGGGTTGATAATGAAGATGGTAATTTTAAAGCAATGACGACTTTTTATTCCAGACAAACTTATTAACGTGAATGGAGTCGCGCGCGAAAGCTAAGTAATCACGAATAAGTAATATTCAAATTATATTAAACGATTTGCCTCAACCGACCTCGCGAGGGATCACTGTACTTTGTGAAGGTCTATGCGATACCTACTTTTATTACAAAAGTCATGATTCTATGGCTTTATACTGGCTGTTATCCGGGGCTTTAACCGGGGATTTTATGGCTTTTACTGGCTGTTATCCGGGGCTTTAACCGGGGATTTTATGGCTATATACTGGCTGTTATCCGGGTCTTTTGCCGGTTAGTTCCTGTCCTCGTGGGAACACGGGGATCAAATATAGTCTATGTTAGGGACATTACGGAGAACTCTCAGGCATGCACGTTTCGTCACGAGGTTTTCCTTCACCGTCGAAGCAAGTCATATTTTAATTATTTGAAAAAAAAAAAAAAGCACATAACTCCGATAATATAATTAGGCTATCACAGCTTTTACTAGTAGTTAGGACGAATAAGTAGCAATATTGAGGATCATCATGTGATAGCCAAGTGGTTAGGTCGTCAGCCTCCTAATCAGAGGTCGGCGATTCGCATCACCTAACTTCACGAGGAAACCTGCACGTTCTCTATAATGTTCTCAAAGGCGTGTGAAGGCTGCCAAGCCGCACATGGCCAGCGTGATGGACTATGGCCAAACCCTTCTCATATTGAGAGGAAGACCCGTGCTCTGTAGTGAGCCGGTAATGGGGTTGATCATGATGTATAAAAACACCGCTAAACATTGAGACAGCCCTAAGACTCCACTCTGGTTACTAAACATTGAAGCTCAGTGAACAATGAGGTCACTACGTGTACTCTAGAATTAATGATAATTTGAGTCTGCGAATTAATTATCAAAATTACCGTTAATGAATTAGTCTGGAAACCGCTTCGTTGCTATTTGGTCTATTTTTCTTACTCGCGTATGTATTTTTTTTTTTATCGCAAGAGTCGGTATGTATGGTTTAAAAATTAAAAATCGGTCGTGCAAATATTTTTGCTCGCTTTGATACAAACACAGCGGCCGCCGACGAAAACTTAAATACCGCGTCGTCGGTTCCTTCAAAGAATCGGCGGGTGCTGTACACCCGCAGTGTATATTGGTAACGACACTTCTACGACAATCTATTTCGAGAAATCAATCCGACACCCCAACCCTCTCGTAGTTGCGGCTTCTTTTTACTCCCCCGACCTAAGCGCTCCTCTCCGAAAGAGGAGACCTAAACATATCCTTCATGACCCTGACGATCAGATGACTACTGACAACACACTCGTACCACCTACCACACAATCATACGCTACACACCGTCTTCGCCGGCGAAGACGAGGTCCCCGCTATCTTACGTCATCCGGATGTGGGCTCCACCCACGGCCTCGGAGACGTACGGACCACTCACCGTCCGACCCCCCCGTTAACCCAAACGTCGCCTAAGCCGAGGTTCGGCCTCAAAGGAGGCGCCCTTAGGCAGTCGTTCCCATAGTTTCTTCGAGCCCTAGGGCTCAAAATTTCTTCTGGCAGAGCTTCTTTCCAAAGCTCGCCAAACAGCCCGGTTACGCTGTGGCAACCAATAGGGTTTGTACAGCTAATAGACAGTCCGAAAAAAAAAAAAAAATTGGTGACGACTTACAACTCTTTTGTAATAAATAATTTTTGTATTCCGTTGTTTCATTGTTTCAATTAATACAAAATGTTGGAAGTATGGGAGAGGATAAAAAAAACTTTTTTTTTTTTTGTTTTTCAGGCCTGATTAACAAGAGTTAGCCTAGAGTTAGGGTGATAGTCCCTCCCATACCTCAGAAAGCATTTAAAGACGTCAGCTCCTCTTATGACCACTATGAAATAACCAAAGCCAGGCTATAATTATAATTATGTTTATTATTTAAATTTTAGATATGATTATTTTAGTTTGATTATTACGAGAATTTCCCAAAAGAACATGAAATAGAAATTTTGTCCCAACCACCATTTCGGGACCATTTTGTGATTTTAATTAAGTCCAGGACCTAGTAATCTCTAAAACAATAATGCAATAATCCAATAATGCTAACCACTTGATAAACGCAGCATTTAAAAACGAACCTGTGCTAACGTCGATAGATAAGTCATAAGAAGTCTTCCCATCGCATACGTACGTGCGTGGACTATTAACGTACATGGTTTTCCCTGTACAAACAGGAAACACTGAATTTAAGGATGAAGATAAGACCTAATAACATATTGTATTCGAGTAACACGTTAATTTTATTCGACCCCGACGGAATCAAATTACTGAATTTTCTCTGGTCTGGAATTTTGGTTGCATTTTCATGGCCTCATGAATCCATGCGATTCGGGCTTTAGCGTTGTAGCAGACTAAAAAAATGAATAAAATTTACGTAAGTATCCGAAATGTGATTCCGAAATCTAAAAATATACTACCTATTCGACATGCAGTGCTAGTACATTATTGATTATTGATAGAAATGGTTATATGGTATAAAAATCTTAACGACTTAAATAAAAAATGATAGGGAACCTATGACCTTTCTGTTGATCTTTCTTGTCCTACCGTTTGTCTGTATGTCTAGGAAAAGTATGTACGGTATAAAAAATACAGAATGTGTGTTACTTAGAACCAGAGAAAATTGAGTAATGTGATAATCTATTGCCGCTCTAAAAACTAATATTCCCCAATAAAACAAAAGTTTTTCAGCTTCATCTTAACAATGACGACCTCCATGGCGCAGCGCGTGCGCTGTTGCATTGTAAAGTTGGAGGTCCTGGGTTCGATTCCCGGCTCGAGTCTGGTCTGGTGGGAGGCTTCGGCTGTGGCTAGTTACCACCCTACCGACAAAGACGTGTCGCCAAGCGATTTAGCGTTCCGGCTCGCTCGCAGCGCACAGGTTAGCTCGCTACCATCTTAGACTGCATCATCACTTACCATCAGGTGAGATTTCCATCAAGGGCTAACTTGTAGTGGATTATAATAATTTAAAAAAAATGTCAAGACTTTGTTTAATTTTGCATTTGATACGGAACCTTTAGCTATTAAATTCTCCGAAAGGAAAGCCTGTGAATTGTGCCAGCAGGAGGAATTAATAAGCTGAAAATTATAATGATGAAGGTGATGATGATGGGCATCTATATAAATAAATAAAATATAAACTTACTAGCAGGATCCGCATCACCAACGGTGGCCTGTTTGAAGTATGCGTACAGTTCAAGAAGGTCTGCGTCGCTTGGCAGAGTCTTTAAGTTCTTAACGTTGGCAGCAGCCTTATCGAATTGCTGAAATCACAAGTTTCAATTTTAATCATTATTCAAAGTTCTTTTGTTAAATTGGTTTGACATCGTACCCACTAGCACATCCTGTCGCACAAGTGAGTACGATGTCAAACCAAAGCGATCAATGAACCCCGTCAACGCTCGCCCAAAGAGACTTCATTACCCAGTGATTTCGTTCCTAGCTACATTCAAGTACAAATATTAACCAATTGTTCACAAAGTTCTTAGTTTAATATGAGATTAGAGTACTTCTTAATAACCCTGTAATAAGTAATTTCCCCATTTCCTTAAAATATCATAAGTGAAAAAGCCTACAAGACATTACCCATTCACTTATTATATTAACCCATTTTACAGTTTTTTTTAAATGGGCCCTTACATAAAATTACTTTTAACGGTTATCAGTTTTGCTTGTAATGTCATACATATTTCAAAATATTTATCGCTGATTACTGTATTTTAAAGATTTTTATCATTGATTTTGTAGATATAAGATCTAAAGTAAACAAAATCAAAGTTATTATTATTATCATAATGATAAAAAAGTGATTAGTTGACTAAGTTAATGCAAGACTAAGTTAAGCAGTTTTAGTAAATACTAGCTGGTGCCTGCAAATTCACCACGCCTACGCCTAGATTGAGAGATATCTGTGGCATAAGCTTGTAATAATATGTTTGCAATTAAAAATTATTTCCTCACTCCTGTTCCCATTCCCATTTTCCCTTCCAATCTCAACATATAGATGTCAAGTAAGTTTTTTACAACTAACTAATGCTATAGTTATAGCTAATCAACAAAAACTTAGTTGTCATGAATCCCACAGGATCCATGGATTTCCAGAAAAAGAAATCGCATAATTTTTGTTTAATACAGTTTAATACATTTTCATGTGGTCTAATAAAATATTCTGTCTATTAGTATTATATACCTACAGTGTATAAACCAAGTTCATTACAATTTTCATTTTCATGTGGTCAAATAAAAAATTCTGTCTATTAGTATTGTATACCTAATAATATCTTAAAAGTGGTAGTCACACTAGTGTAAAAAAAACTATAACAGCCAAATAATAAATAGTTTTACGGACACTGATTATCACATACTTGTGAAGTTTCATACTGTACCTACCTATTATAATAATAAAAAGTGTCAGAATAGACTTTAAAAAAAGGCATATTGCCTGTAGCTGATATTTTCTCAGCTATTGGTATTGTTAAATTCAGACCCCAATAAGAAAGATGTTATGTAAGTCCTACTAATTAACACATGCATTATATTAATAAAAATTGCCACAACATTTGACCTTGAAGCGTATTATTTTAACTTGCAACATATTTCTGATTTGGCCTATGTCAGTGTAAAGAACCTTCTTGGGTATTAATCATAGTAATCATGAACATCAACCCACAGTATGTGAGATAAGGAGCCAAGCAGTAATCAAGAATTGGTGGATAGTAATATAGAATTCCAATTAGGACGCATTACTAAATTGTTAAAGGAAACTAAATAAATATATAAAAACCACCCACCAACAATTGTATAGAAATAATTAAATGAATAAAATACATAGTAAACCACTATCAAACCAGTATAGTTGCATATTTTTGTGGAATGAACACTTTATACAAAACAATTACTATGGAAGTGCTTTACTGATCCAGTTAAATTCTTGGTTTATGGCTCACTGGTTATTTACTTAGTATGCCAACTTTCTCTACATTTTGTAGTGTGCAGAAATTGTTTGAGTGACTGGTAATGTTAGCAATAATGTATATTATTTATCTTTTTGTATAAGAAGCATTATGCTGAACTATAATGCACTAAGTAAGAGCTTTAAACTTATAATACCCATAATCAACAGAATAACATTAAAGGGACAGATAGTAATTAAAAGCTTTAAAATTTTTAAGAGATTAAAATCATTTTTTGTATTAGTTACCCAATGTGTATATGCGTAATAATAATTATGGATTTGTAACATGATGTTAAACATGTATAATAATGCAGATGTAAAATACCTACAAAAACCCAATTGGTTAGAAATAGTTGGCAGGTGAATACAGTGGTGTCAACAGGTCATCATAAAATATGTAGAAATATACAGACTTGACATGTACCACAATAATATCATTTCCTTAAAGTGAATGTCATTTTGCATCCTATAATATTATTCCACCATAAATTTTATTATCAAATTGTGCAAGACTAAGTTGAAAACCACTTAATTCTGGTTGCTATTTTTAGAAAACACCAAGTAGCTATAAAAAGTTGATAAAAGATAAAGTAAGTACCTACTAAAACAGATGCAATACTAAATAATAAGGTAGGTAGGTTGATATTATATGTTAACCCTAATAAAGAGCCGTTTTAAAAATTATTTAGTTAATTTACAATACACTTATATATATTATTAACATAACAGATCTTAATCTATTGGTGAAAATTGCAAGAGAATATGTTCAGTAAATTATCAACATTCTTTTATAGTCTGCATTACCTACATTATTCTGAATAGGTAGTGATTAAACTGCATTATCATTCAAGTACATACCTACTTAATCATTATCTAAAATGACCTTTAAAACTCACCTCCTGTAGAGACATGATGAGGTGAATCGGCAATTAGGTAGGTAACCTAAAAAGAAAACACCAGTACAATAGTTAAGCGTTATTAAAAACATCTTGATGGCCGGCTTTTTTACATGCACGAGGCAGTAGAATTGCCGGTCATTAAAAAACATATCTAAAATACTACCTAGATGTTGATCAAGGCTACTGGACTGTGCATTTAAACAAATTAACAGATTTTTACCGTTATAAAGATCTACTTAGCAAGATATTATAACATCATAGAACTTACTTTGAAAACTGGCAACCGCTCACAATGAGAGTCGGACACAAACTGAGGGCAAATTATAAACTTTTAACTCGCGTTTTATTGCGTAGTCACTCGCGTGAATCAACACCATTGGCGTGTTAACAATCCCAGTAATCGAACCGATTGCTATCACAGTGCTCGAAATTATCAATTGGCTTATTTCTATTACTGCTAACAATTTATGGAAAGAAAACACGAAAATCGAAGTTCTAACCTAAACTTTTACGTCAACCAAACTCCAAAGGTCATTATTTTTGAAGCGACGTTGTTGTCAAAAGTTCATTGACTGTACGAGGTGCAAAAAAATCCTTAAACTAGTTTGCGGTTCTGGAATAAGTATAGAGACTTTAACACCTATCTAGACTAAAGAACAAGTTGGAAATTATTGGAAATGTATCTACATCATGATTAACCCATTACCGGCTCACAACAGAGCATGGGTCTCCTTTCAATATGAGAAAGGGTTTGGCCATAGTCCACCACGCTGGCCAATTGCGGATTGGCAGACTTCACACGCCTTTGAGAACATTATAGAGAATTCTCAGGCGTGCAGGTTTCCTCACGATGGGTTCCTTCACCGTTGAAGCAAGTGATGTTTTAATTGTTTAAAAACGCACATAACTCCGAAAAGGAATCATCCTATCAAGTTGCGAGGTTTTTTTTAAACCTCGCAACTTGATAGGATGATATTTGAAATGTGTTTTAGTACTAATGGAATTCAGCCCCGCATCTGTGGCTTTCGTGGCCGAAGCGCCTGATCAGGTCTTACCATGTCTAAGGATAATTTATACCATTGCAGGTGGTTAGTTAACGTTACCTAACACAACATATCGTAAAATTATTACTTAATTTCTAGATACTGAATTATATTTAGCATAGGATTTTAACTAATACCGTATTCTCTTTATCATACTAGTACTTAAGGTGTACTATATATGTCTATATAAGTCATATAGGCAATTTTAGTGTTAAAACGGGACAGCTTTGTGTCGACCACATAATTTTATTTGGTTCGAACTGTATCGGTAAACGCGCTTTATAGTTCTCGGTCTTAGGTAATCAAATCTCAGTATTGTGGTATTTGCATCCACAGCCTCGACATAATAGAATCACAGGCGCTAACAATGGTGTTAATAATAGTTAATGACTAACACTTAAGAGGTCAGGGGCTGAGAGCGTAGTAATCGTATGGTAAAGGAACACAATCTTTTCTAATCCCACTTTGATTAGTTAAGCAGAAGGCTTCTGGTATCGTATATCACTGTACCAAATAATAATTTGGTCTATAAGGTCATACACGTTGTTGTCATGTTGAAATAATAACTGAGCTTCAAGGTTATAAATTTATATTTTACAAACTTACAAAAACATTATACCAAACATATTAAGTCTCAAACATCACACAACTTTGTTTTAAAAAACTAAGTTGATGACATTTGTGCAATTTAGAATTTTAAATTATCATTTTAACCTAGGTAACTAACTTAATACTAAATCAGGCTTATGCGTATTTAGATTGTAATTTTTCTGCCAACTCGATGTACTGTGTCTTAGCATCGTCTTGTGAGATACCCTTGCGCCCAGTCCATGCCTTGAACTTCGCCTTGGCGATTAAATCGCTTGGCTCAGCTGAAAAAGATGAGATATATATATAGAGCATACATAGTTAGAGCTTTAGTTTTTTTTATATGTGTATTCAAGTTTGATAGGACATTTTGTAGGAATTCAAACTCTATTTTGAGGCAAGCTCACTATGCAGTGAAATAAAACTGGATTAAGTGAACAATATTTAATTCATTTAAGTTTTATATTTAATAAAGTAATCAACATGTCTAACTATTAAAATGTAAGTATCTAATAGGTATTTTGCTTACCAATATTCACATCACCAAGGGTGGCCTGTTTAAACAAAGAGTAGAGGGCGAGATTTTCGTTGTCGCTGGGCTTCTTCTTCCAGTTTCTTACAGCTTCGGAGACTTTGGCGAATTGCTGTCATATAAAGAAAATTAACAATAATTATCTCCGAATGTCCGAATTAGCAAAACAAATGTTTCAATATCAGAAGGTTCTTATCATGAAATAGTACAATTAAGTAGTAACAGTTGTTAAGGAACTTTATAAATAAGATTTAGAGTGGATTAATACCTGTATGCCAAATATACGATATACTATATATACTTTGTAATACCTATATATAATATCTTATCAACTTATCACTTAATTTGCGGAAAATTGATGGATCGCTAGAGACTCTTCATCAATACCGCAGTAATATTACAATCTATCATAAAATTCCATGGTTTATCACGTTATTTGTGATTATATATTTTTTTTTTGTGGATAAGAAATAATTAGTTTAAGACTAGAAACGATTACTTTAGTTTAATTTTTAGAAACAAAAATTGAGGTAGTTTAAAGAATCGACAAAATGAAATATTTTTATTTATGTTTTTGTGTAGGAAGTTACTTATTTAACTGGTCTCTTCACTGTTTACGTCAAATATTTCGTTCATAGTAATATGCACGAAGATATCCATATTATTTATTAGTGAACTGTATATCTTTACTAAACATTGAAGAATTAACCGTTAAATAGGTATGTAATAAACCTCGAGTGAGCTAATATTAACCTTCCTCTTAACGAGTGACACTATTAAAAATAATATTAATAAAAACCTTAGTGAACAAGTCATAAATCTGTGTAGACAGCGTATTATTTTACTACCTAGATTAGCTGGTTGTTTGAGTTTTAGGTACATTCATTATTATTATAATTTTTCTGTTTCTCAATTATTGAGATTTATACTGATTCAATTTTTAATAATAACAAAAAGCTTTAAGTGTTGACGTTACTTTCATTTTGTAAGAGTTCCTAGGCACATGATCGACTAGCTATGGTTCCTAACTAGATTTATTTATATAGATACCTCTTTAATCTCTAGGTATCCCTTTCTGTAATTGCTCCTTTAAAAATTCACAACCTTGAAAGTGTTACGGTGTGTTACTTTGCCACTTTGCTTACTGTACATTTCCGGCCATAATCATTTTAACGATTTTTTTTTTTCATGCATAACAAGGAATCCGATTTCAGACAAATAATTCGAACATTTAACTATCAAAGAGGATACAAAAACATGCATAAAATTACAAAATATCTGCTTTAGATAGGTATAACATTCTGTAAAAAATTCAACTTTCTACCTATCACGTTGAGACGACAAAAATATTAGTATGCAAGTTATAAAACTGGGGACACTATGTTATTTTATGATATGACCGCTGACAAACAGATACCGACAAGCGAATAGCGAAGGTCAGGTTGGCGGCCTTAAAAAAATAGTTTACATTACCTTACCTACACAAGGCAAGAAAATACGCAAACCAAGTGAACTAAAAAGTAAAAACCGTAGGTAACATTAAATTTACTTTGTAAATACAACCACGGTACTATTATTATACTTATATATATTACCGTGACAAGTGTAGTGAGTGTTTTGCAATATACCTGATACCCAAGAGAATAATATATAAATAGTGATGAATGACGTAAATCAAATGCCCTCAGCATAATTTCCTCAACTTCTATCCTTGAATGAGTTAACTTAAAACCCGAGTTATTTACTCAATATTAAATTTTCACATTTAGGTCGGTAGGTACTTACGTAGGTACCTACTGTTTAAGTTCATGACGAAAATACAAAGTACGCATAACTCAACAAATTCAAAATTTATTTATAAGAAACTACCAGGAATACATACTTAATTATTAGTTATGTTATTAAAATTAGTTCAATATAGAGATTTTATTCCAATGATAATTTGTTTTTACTTTTAAATTCAAGTTGCTTGGCTGTAACACTTACCTCGTCTAGAGACATTTTGGAGAGTGATTGAGATCTGCAAAATTAAAGAAAGTAGGTTAATTAAATTACCATATAATATGCTTTCACGTATCAAATATTCACAAAAGCCGGCTGTATTTTGTGCGAAACTTTTGATTCACTCTGTATGCTCGCTCAGATAAGTAGGTACAACTTACTTTAATCTATAGATTATCTCTACTAATCTAATAGGTACTTATTATAATTACTAGATACCTTTTAAGTTCTAAGTATAACTGGTTCTGTTATAAATTAAAACGTTATTTTATTATATTATTGTTTATTAAACTCATAAGTACGTACTTAGAACCTAATCTTATTGTAAGAACGTGACATAAGTGTCATAGAACCACATGAGTAGGTATATGTCTGCGATTGGCAAAACACACACCCGTCTATACAAGGCTTCGTCGATTTTGACGGAATTTTTACAGTCAGCTGGTAAAACTATATATTACGCCCAGGGTTAGTTTCTTCCACTACCTGTGTGACATAGGCTTTATTTATTTAAAATGACGACCTCCGTGGCTCAGAGCGCGCGCTGTCGCATTATAAAGTTGAAAGTCCTGGGTTCGATTCCCGGCTCGAGTCTGGTCTGGTGGGAGGCTGCGGCGTGGCTAGTTGCCGACAAAGACGTGTCGCCAAGCGATTAAGCGTTCCGGCACGATGTCGCATAGAAACCAATTAGGAGCGTGGGCTTACCATACCCCCTTAACAGGTTAGCCCGTTTCCATCCTAGACTGCATCATCACTTACCACCAGGTGAGATTACCGTCAAGGGTACTTGTAGTGGATAAAAAAGGGCTTCAATTTGATTTTTTTTTGACACACTAGTGTGTAAAAAAAAAAAGTTAGCCCTTGACTGCTATCTCACCTGGTGGTAAGTGATGATGCTGACTGTGAGGAGTATGGTAAATCCATATACTTAATGAGTTTTTACGCGACATCGTGCCGGAACGCTAAACCGCTGTGCGACACGTCTTTGTCGGTGGCCTAAAAGATATTAGGTCTTTACTGTATATATTAAGGAATATGTATATGAGAAGCGGTGATAGCCTAGTGGTTAGGGCGTCAGCCTCCTAATCAGAGGTCGGCGGTTCGAATCCGGGCACGCACCTCTAACTTTTCAAAGTTATGTGCGTTTTTAAGCAATTAAAATATCACTTACTTCAACGGTGAAGGAAAACATCGTGAGGAAACCTGCACGCCTGAGAGTTTATAATATTCTCAAAAGCGTGTGAAGTCTGCCAATCCGCATATGGCCAGCGTGGTGGACTATGGCTAAACCCTTCTCATATTGAGAGGAGACCCGTGCTCTGTAGTGAGCCGGCAATGGGTTGATCATGATGATGATGATGATATATGAGATAGTAAATACAAGCATGCTGGCGGGGACCTAAGTACAAACGCAAGAAGAACGCATACGAGTACCTTTCAGTTCCGTTTTCTATCAGTTAACTCCTACCGTGAGCCGATATTAAAAACGTAATTGTGAAGATTTTTAAGGCGCCTCGCAGGTCGGTGGTAAAAAGGTGGAAGGAAAATGAGATCAAAACATTTTTTTCGAGCACACTCGCCAAAATAATGATATTTTATTAGTATTGCACAAAGGAAGTGGTGACACTTACCGCGGGGGGTGGTAGTGGGACGGTATCGAGCACACGAATGACTTATTTTGCGCAAGCTGTCACATTAAATTTTCACGATCCGAAGTTTATCTATTTAGTTGATAATGTTAGGGTTGTCACAATATATCAATGTATGTGCACACATATGTATAGCGGCTTGATCACACACGTTTGGTTTGTTTGTGGTTTGGTTTGTTATATCATTTTTTTTTAAATCCACTACAAGTTTGCCCTTGACGGCAATCTCACCTGATGGTAAGTGATGATGCAGTCTAAGATGGTAGCGGGCTAACCTGTTAAGGGTATGGTAAACCCATACTTCTAATTGGTTTCTACTGGAACGCTAAATCGCTTAGCGACACGTCTTTGTAGGTAGGGTGGTAACTAGCAACGGCCAAAGCCTCCCACCTGACCAGACTCGAGCCAGGAACTGAACCCAAGACCTCCAACTTAAAAATAATCATTGTTAAAAGGCGTTTTTTTTTTTCAGTTCGATCGAGTTTGAAATGCTGCCGATATCAAAGCATGCCGTTTGTCCAGCGACTTGCTTGATGCCGTATATGCATAATGGTGGATGGTCTACCAGCGCTACTTTTACCGTTATCAGCTCACCACTCCACCGTTTGGTACCCAAACTACCATTAATCCTTCGAGCTACGTGTCCTACTCAGTTCCTCTATTGTTCCTTATGCAGTCCTTGAGCTATTTCAGTAAATCTGGTTCTTCAACGGAAGTTGTGTCATTTTTGCAATTAAGTCGAATTATCAAAAAGAGGAAATTACATTGAAAAATTCAGGCCAAACAAAATAGAAAAAGCATGTAGACAGGCACGAATTTTATCATGCCTTTTCTCAAATGCCATGTGATTTATATAGGAGGTAGTTAGTTATTTTGACTTCAACACACTATGGCCCGTAGCTTCACATCGTTTGCGTCATCTGATCTCGTCTGGTGACAGACAAGCATCTTTTGCGCAAACGAACTCCCCGGCTATTGCTGCCTGAATTATCGACACCATTCTTTGCGAGCATAAATTGTAATGTAATTAGTTTAAGTTATATTAAATCTAGTAAAATTAGTACTAAGTTTCTTTCTTTCTGACCGACTGGACTGTTAGTCAGGCTGGCAGGATTAAGTGCAGTTCCATCATAGAACTTCGACCTCTTCATTCGGTCAATTAGTGCCAACCCTAGCTTATTGAAGTCATTTCATATTCTAATAGGATATAATACCTATAGAAATACACCGTTTCAAAGTTATGGAAGATTTACAAGTAAGTTGATAACTTATCTTTTGTAAATTTTTTTATACACTACTTGTTGGCCCTTGTCGGCTATCTCACCTGGTGGTCAGTGATGATGCACTCTAGAATTGTAGCGGGCTAACCTGTTAGGGGTATGATAAACCCACACTCCTAATTGGTTTCTACGCGACATCGTGCCAGAACGCTAAATAGCTTGGCGACACGTCTTTGTCGGTAGGGTGGTAACTAGCCGAAACCTCCCACCAGACTAGAATCGAGCCGGGAATCGAACCCAGCACCTCAATCCAACAGCGCGTGCACTGCGCCACGGAGGTCGTCAAAATTTTCCAGCATTTCCAAGTATAAATGTATTTATACATGGTATCCTGCAGAGATTGGCGTGCAAAAAATGTGCATCTTTTTATAATTTTAGATAAATTAATAATAATTTAACAATATTAGAAACGGACAGGAGGTGTAATTTAATACAAACGTACAAATAAAACAATAATTAATATCTTTTTTTTTTATTTTTATACACCACAAGTTAGCCCTTGACGGCATCTCACCTGATGGTAAGTGATGATGCGGTCTAGGATGGTAGCGGACTAACCTGTTAGGGTATGGTAAACCCATACTCCTAATTGGTTTCTACACGACATCGTGCCGGAACGCTAAATCTCTAGCCGGGAATCGAACCCAGGACCTCCAACTTTAAAATGGAACAGCGCACGCGCTGCGCCACGGAGGTCGTCAACCACACCCGACTTAGACCAATCATAAGACACTCGATTCAACTGCTGCGTCCTGTGAATGGTCGCACGTTGTACGCCAACGCATCATCATCATGATCAACCCATTGCCAGCTCACTACAGAGCACGGGTCTCCTCTCAATACGAGAAGAGTTTGGCCATAGTCCACCACGCTGGCCATGTGCGGCTGGCAGACTTCACACGCCTTTGAGAACTCTCAGGTGTGCAGGCTTCCTTGACCGTTGAAGCAAGTCATATTTTAATTTTTGTTTTAAATTAAAAAAAAACGCACATAACTCCGAAAAGTTAGAGGTGAGCGGCCGGATTCGAACCGCCGGCCTCTGATTAGGAGGCTGACGCCCTAACCATGAAACATGACATGACACAAAAACACGCTTGCGTCACTCTTGGTGTTTTTATGTTTATATTCATAAAATATTCAAGAACCTATAAAACTACCTACTCTTTGCTTGTTTATACTCGTAAAATACTTAAGAACCAATGTTAATTCACAATGTTTTCCTTCACTGTTGAAGCAAGTGAATTGCTTAAAATCGCACATAACTCCGAAAAGTTATTGATTACGAGGCGGACACCCTAACCACTAGGCTATCACAGTTTCATGCCTGATATAGGTCATCTCAAGTGTGTGTTATCGAGTGCACAGATATGTTTTAAAGGGTTTAGAGCTTATCGTGTGGCATACTCCGCCGGTCACGCCCTGGCACACCTGTTTGCAGAAAGCCTAACGAAGCTTGGGAATTTGCGCTTTGCTCAAAAAAAAATAGGTACAGTTGAACTATTTCGAATTGGTTGTAACTACTCTAACTACTCAGAATGTTGTTTCTTTGAACAAGTAATTAAAGATTGTAGTGTATACTTAAAATTAACAATGTAAATTCATTTCTTCACAGCATACCCTACATTAAACAAACAAACATAAATTCAAATTCAAAATAATCTTTATTCAAATAGTCCTTAAAAAGGCACTTTTGACGCGTCAATAATTTACATAGTAGTTATTTCATGGTGATAACGATATTTGTAAACTTAAAACTAAAGCTATGAGGGCTCCAAACGCGCCGTTCCATATCAAGAATTAGTAAATTTATTCACAACTTGATAAAAGCTCAAACGCAGAAAAAAAAACCGAAATCATGAATAGAGGTACATGAGTACAAAGTATGTTTTGTTGATTTATTCAGAAAGCGCTGAATTAATTTTGATAATATTATAAATATGGGACCACCACTGAAATATGAATCAAATCAAAAATAGTTTTGTTCATGTAAACCTATTACAGGCATATAATATATTTTTAATTATATTAATCTATGAGGATGATGGATGATGGTGATAACTACGCTAAGAGGGTTCCAATCGCTGGTCTAAGAAGAAACCCGCAACAAACTTAGCCGGCGTTTTTTTTGTTATCACCATCTCATATAGACAATAAATCAATTACAATTATGTATGAAGTGGGAGCAATTTATACCCAAGCTATTTTTTATGATTTACCTAAATAATCCTCAATATCATACTATGAATTTTCTATAAGCTTACTTTTTTGAACACTTACATAGAAGATTAAGATTTTAGATTAAACAAAAAAGAAATATCAAATCAATTTATAAGTGGCGGAGTACTCGCTTAAAAACGTACTCCTGTACGTACTTTTATATATATAGATAGTAAAATAAGTATTAAGTTTCTTTCTTTCTGACTGACTGGACTGTTAGTCCGGCTGACAGAAAGAAAGTCGGTATAAGCGCAGTTCCATCATAGAACTTCGACCTCTTCATTCAGTCAATTAGTGCCAACCCTAGCTTATTGAAGTCATTTCATATTGAGTACGGGGAACCTTCCCCTCTTTTTGAAGTTTGCAAAATAAAAAACCTCCTTTTTGATAATAACGCTATCAGTTTAATCGAAAAACCGGCCAACCCGCATTGACGCAGCGTTTGAGATCTTAACTTCACCTCTATGAGACAGAACAACTGTGCTCGGTAAAGCAAATATTCCTATCGACTGAGGATGAATGATGCTATACCAAGTAACTAATTAACTATATTGCTTATTGTTACCTTCAATAAACTATATTGGAAGGAAGTTCCTTACGGCAGGCTTGGAGGAGATAGGGATTTTGCTGCACGACCGAACTGAAAAAACTGTGATAGAACAACTGTAAGAAAAAGTCTGTGGAATAAAACCGTTAAATGAGACGTGCGCAGACGCGACAGTCGTATACACAAGCGAGTAGTGTATAATAAATACCTTTCTCTTTCTCCCTCTTTAATTATTTCTATTTCTATGTAATTTTATGTTGTCAAACAAAAATAAAGAGACATATTTTGTTATTTTAGTTGATAATTTGAATTACGATTTACGTAATTTATTATTTCCTAAAATACTGAATTTCCTAAATACTTTCCTGTACTCAAATAAAAACTAATCAGCAAAATTTAAGAGAAAAATCAAGAAAACCTACATAAAATTGAGCACGATTTTTTTTGCAAATTGTGTCGATTCTACATTAGCCGTGTCCCACGACACCACATCTTTTTTATTTTGTTAATAGTACCTAAATTTTTCAACTGACCGCCATTCGTACCCGGGATTAAAAGGGACCTGAAGTAAAATATCTGACAGCGAAATTGATAACGGTGACGGATACGTAGGATTATGTGATTAGGATATCGTATGGGGGCCTCTTATCATTCCGCTATCCGCGAAGTTTGACGGAATGCATTTTTATCCCTTGTTGCGAAAGGGACGTGTATTTGTCCGCATTGTAAACGGACGAATCAATTTAATAATGCTTCTGCATTAGGCATTTAGTCTAGCTATACGTTCACAGGATTAAAACTTTTAAAAACCTAGAAATAATCTTATATACCTTCCTATGCTTGGGGCAGATATGTAGTTAGTTTAGTAGCTAAGGAATTTTGCTAGCTTAAATATTTTACGAATATAAACTAGCAAAGAGCTAGGTAGTTTTATAGGTTCTTGAATATTTTATGAATATAAACATAAAAAACACCAAGAGTGACGCAAGCGTGTTTTTGTGTCATGTCATGTTTCACTGAATCTCTACTGAACGCCTACTGCAGGACCAATCCAACGATTTAATATGTTGCTTCTGCTTAAAATAATGTTACCTATTAAAATATAAGTATCATATGACAGCTTGGAGCGATGATAGCCTAGTGGTTGGGGCGTCAGACTCTTAATCAGAGGTCGGCGGTTCGAATCCGGCCACGCACCTGTAACTTTCGGAGTTATTATGCGTTTTTTTAATTTAAAACAAAAACTAAAATATCACTTGCTTAAACGGTGTAGGAAAGCATCGTGAGAAAACCTGCACTAGTGAGGAAACGTGTGAGGAACTAAGAGTTTTCCATAATGTTCTCAAAGGCGTGTGAAGTCTGCCAATCCGCACATGGCCAGCGTGGTAGACTATGGCCAAACCCTTTTCATATTGAGAGGAGACCCGTGCTCTGTAGTGAGCCGGTAATGGGTTGATCATGATGGTGATGATCATATGACATACCTTGACATCTCTAAAATAAGGATTATTAGAATTCTGAACCAAAAATATCAATAATATTCAAAAACTAATGCTTAAAGCGCTGGTAGTAAGCCCACGGGATTGTTAAATTAATTTATTATTAAATTAAATTATAAAGGTAGTCCAACACTGATAGCAAAGTACACCTATCCCCCGATTTACACTGAAGATAGGTTCCAGTCAAATCCGTGTAAAATCAAATCTTTGTTTTTCCTATATAAAACCGTGTAAAACGAAAAAAACTGCGCAATTAAGTCATTTATTCAAATGGAACAAGAGTAAAACATATCCAGAAACTTTAAACTAGGTATAGTTTGCCTACAAAATGGCGTGATGTCGTAGTGAACTTATTCTAATAATGAAAATAAAAATAGTAACGAAAAATTTTTCAAAAAGTACCAGCTGAAACTTAACTAATTCAGGTATGTTCAAAATTTACATTTTGAGAAATTTTCCGAATTTCATTAGTTTATGAAACGTGTAAATCGGGGGATAGGCATCAATTGCCTCAGTATAAGAATGTCAGGTTTAAATTTTCAACCTGGAGTGACGACCTCCGAGGCGCAGACCGCGCTAACGCATTATAAAGTTGGAGGTCATCACGAACAACCCATTACCGGCTCACTACAGAGCGCGGGTCTCCTCTCAGTATGAGAAGGATTTGGCCATAGTCCACCACGCTGGCCGTGTGCGGATTGGCAGACATTATGGAAAACTCTCAGGCGTGCAGGTTTCCTCACGGTGTTTTCCTTCACCGTTTAAGCAAGTGATATTTTTTTTTAAACGCACTTCTCTCAGAAAAGTTAGAGGTGCGTGCCCGAATTCGAACTGCCGACCTCTGATGTTGGAGGTACTGGGTTCGAATCCCTGCTCGAGTCTGGTCTGGTGGGAGGTTTCGGCTGTGACTAGTTACCGACAGAGACGTGTCGCCAAGCGATTTAGCGTTCCGGTATGATGCCGAGTAGAGACCGATTGCTGCAGAAAAAACGTTGATGCAAATGTTGATTGGCAATGGCACTTCAACTCGGTCAAGTAAGGTGACCCGTCTGCCCGTTATGTGAATAAAAATTGTCACAACTCACTCGCTGATAAGCCGATAGCAATAATCCACGACGACAGCTCAATCACAATAATCCTGTGTATTTATTGTATAATCTGCGTTGCTACTACATCCGTGAGCTGGCTCAACTGAAGGGATTTTAGCTTTTTAATATTCACCAGGGTATGAAATTATTGCTCTAATAAAATAGCTCTTAAATAATTTTAAGTGGCATGCGAGTTGGTGATAGCGTTTAGTTTAGAACTTCACAGCTTTAGTTTTAAGTTTATGAATGTAATGTAATTTTTTTAGAGTCTATTAGCTGTACTAACCCTATTGGTTGCCACAGCGTAACCGGGCTGTTTGGCGAGCTTCGGAAAGAAGCTCTGTCAGAAGAAATTTTGAGCCCTAGGGCTCGAAGAAACTAAGGGAACGACTGCCTAAGGGCGCCTCCTTTGAGGCCGAACCTCAGCTTAGGCGACGTTTGGGATAACGGGGGGTCGGACGGTGGGAAACGTTGTTATAACCATCAACTCACTATTATGTAAATTCTTTTAAGTTTGGATGGATGGCACCTGCGTGGCGCAGTGCGTGCTCTGTCGCATTATAAAGTTGGACGTCCTGAGTTCGATTCCCGGCTCGAGTCTGGTCTGGTGGGAGGCTTTGGCCGTGGCCAGTTACCACCCTACTGACAAAAGACGTATCGCCAAGCGATTTAGCGTTCCGGCGCGATGCCACGTAGAAACCCCTAACAGGTTAGCCCGCTACCAACCTAGATTGCATCATCACTTACCACCAAGTGAGATAGCTGTCAGGGGCTAACTTGTAGCGTATTCTACTGTTGTGTAGTATACTCAGAAAGTCAAGGCGAACCCTGAGCTCTCTTTGGATTTTCCAGTTTCCTCCGGTTGTCGTCTGTCGGACAAGCGGCATGGGCCCTAGCTTGGCTGTTCTTACGCGTCAGTAGTTGTCGAACGTTGGCCGGCAATTCCCTAGGACCGAAGTCGTTAGAAATTGTGCGGGAACAGTCGTTGACTGACTGACGAACGTGCCTGGTAAAGTGAGACGAAAGGAAAAACCTGAGAAAGAAACAGACAAAAGCTTCATTCATTCGTTTATTTTATTGCTTACACACACATTTCATACTTGTAGGAATAGAAAGGACGTAAAATTAGTGACGAAATTATTTCAAGTTGTTTAACATACATATATAATATTTACTTAACTAAGTTATTCTGGCTTATACATGTAAATCCTTAAACCTAATTGTAAAAATGATTTAAAATTTATAATAAAACTTATATTAGTCTAAATGCAAGATGGTATTAAAATTAAAGTTAAATGTATGGAAATGTTTTAAAAATAAGAATTGTGAATTTGTTACAATGAAATAAATGACAATCTTATTTTTTATTACATGAAATAAATGTATGTTTGTTATCATTTTACACCCTGTGATGTGATCAACCCGCTACCGACTGACTACAGAGCACGGGTCTCCTCTCAATATGAGAAGGGTTTGGCCATAGTCCACCACGCTGGCCATGTGCGGATTGGCAGACTTCACACGCCTTTGAGAACATTATGGAGAACTCTCAGGCGTGCAGGTTTCCTCACGATGTTTTCCTTCACCGTTGAAGCAAGTGATATTTTAATTGTTTAAAAGCGCACATAACTCTGAAAAGTTATAGGTGCGTGCCCGGATTCGAACCGCCGACCTCTGATTAGGAGGCTGACGCCCTAACCTCTGGGCTATCACGGCCCTACCTACCCTACCCTGCCTATCTTAACATTACATACTGGACTAAGTTGCCAGATCTCTTATTAGCGATAAGGTTGCACCTTTTTTCTTTTCCATGTGTTTTACTTCGCTGTCTTGTATTTCTTCTTTTGTTTGGTGTATACTAAGTGTTTTTTCAATTTATTCAAGTGCTTATTTAGGAGACTGCATTAGTCACCTTTAAAAATGTACATTTTCCTCTGAATCACCGAGTCAGCCACTATCAATGCACGTCTGGAAAATACTATCTTATCGACTACACAGGTTCGATATGAGCTACTGTAAACACAACTCAGAATCATAGTTATTTTGTAGCATCTACATTAATGTTTCTGGGTGCAAGAAAATCATCATGATCAGCCCATTATCAGCTCACTACAGAGCACGGGTCTCCTCTCAATATGAGAAGGGTTTGGCCATAGTCCACCACGCTGGCCGTGTGCGGATTGGCAGACTTCACACGCCTTTGAGAACATTATGGAGAGCTGTCAGGCGTGCAGGTTTCCTCACGATGTTTTCCTTCACCGTTGAAGCAAGTGATTTTTTTTTTTTAAACGCACATAACTCCGAAAATGTTAGAGGTGCGTACCCGGATTCGAACCGCCGACCTCCTAGGAGGTTGACGCCCTAACTACTAGGCTATCACCGCTTTTTTTAAATAGCCAATAACAAGCAAGGACATATATATCCATAATTAAAAAAATAGAAACAAATTCCTGCATTAGTATAATTTGGGAGTTCCAGGACTATATTCCCGACGTTAAAATAATTTTATTCAAAGTTAGTGTTGTGAAAAGACGAAAGTTTACCAGAAGATTTCTCATTTTCCAGTTGCTCATAATTAAAAACGGCGATGGTTTGATTGAAAGTTCCCCATTTATTTATCACTGCCCAAAACTAGACGATTGTATCTTATCGTAAGGTATCATCAGAGGGTCGGTGGACGGCATGCTGACGGTCGCAGCTAGGACCGGGTTCAGCTTCCCCTCCTTCAGCAGAAGCACTTTGATCAGAGACCCTTCGCCAGCCTGGCCGGTGACGTTGCGGAAAAAGACATCAGGGTTTATGTTCTCGCTGAAGATCTCTTCAATTTTAGTGGGGAACTTTATTTGGTTGCCAGGTCCCAGGAGTGGTACCTGGAAAAAGGATTTCATAATTGGGTTGATTTTGATAAATATTAGCTGTAACCTTTATGTGGCATCGGAGTAAAATGGTTTCTAACTATCTTGTTTTAAAACTCAGATTTGGGCACACATTTGGGATTAAACACACATTTTGAGAGGGGTTTGGCCATAGTCCACCACGCTGGCCACGTGCGGATTGACAGACTTCACACGCCTTTGAGAACATTATGGAGAACTCTCAGGCGTGCAGGTTTCCTCACAATGTTTTCATTCACCGTTAAAGCAAGTGCCTTTTTAAGGACTATTTGAATAAAGATTATTTTGAATTTGAATTTGAATTTAGTGATATTTTAATTGCTTACAAACGCACGTAACTCCGAAAGTTAGAGGTGCGTGCTCGGGATCGAACATCCGATCTCTGATTAGGAGGCGGACGTCCTAGCCTAGACTAGGCTATCACGGGTATTCTATATTTCTTATATATATAAGAATTATATATTTTTATATATTTCTATATTTCTTATAAAGATATTTCTTATCAAACCGAATAAACAACGGATAATTACCTTAATATAGGGATTGTATACTTTATAGTTAGTGGAGTGCACGTGAAACAGCACGGACAGGCCGACCACTGCCTTGTCAGCGGATGTGTTTTCCACTTGTAGAGTCACGCGGAACACCGGACCCAAACCTTCCACCTGAATGGGTATAAACACTAAGGTAATTTAAAAAACTAACGAATGAATATCACACTTATCTTAGCTTTTCATGTATGCGACGGAATCTTTCAACGTGTATGTCACCGCCTTTCAAACGTAGGATATATTTGAAACATTGCACAACTTTCAGGTTCCCCGCTATCTTACGTCATCCGGACGTGGGCTCCATCCACGGCCTCGGAGACGTACGGACCACTCACCGTCCGACCCCCCGTTATCCCAAACGTCGCCTAAGCCGAGGTTCGGCCTCAAAGGATGCGCCCTTAGGCAGTCGTTCCCTTAGTTTCTTCGAGCCCTAAGGCTCAAAATTTCTTCTGGCAGAGCTTCTTTCCAAAGCTCGCCAAATAGCCCGGTTACGCTGTGGCAGCTAATAGGGTTTGTACAGCTAATAGACAGTCCGAAAAAAAAACAACTTTCAATAAACATATAATGCAATAGCGGACTTTTGTTTTAGCTTGGTGTGTATGTAACGGAGTCTTTTAACGTGTGTTTCACCCCCTTTTAAACGTCGGATTTATATGGAACACTGCACACCTTTCGATAATCATATATTGCAATAGCCTACTTTTATTTTAGCTTCGTATGTATGTAACGGAATCTCTTAACGTGTAATTCAGCCTCTTTCAAACGACGGATTTATTTGAAACATTGCACACTTATCAATAACCTTATGATGCAATAGCGGGCTTTTATTTTAGCTTGGTATATATGTAACGGAAACTTTTAATGTGTGTTTAACCCCCTTCAAAATCTCGGATTTATTTGAAACATTGCACACCTATCAATGATAATACAATAACACACTTGTATTTTAGCTTGGTACACAAATAGTATTATTTCTTTTATAGACAATATAGATCTCCATATTGCCCGCTAAGTTCTATAACAGACAAAGAATATACCAACCTCAGCGGATAATCTGATAGGCTCCATAGCGCCCGCACCGATGAAGTTATCGGACTTAGTGTATGCTTCTAGAAGTGTTTTAGCGGCCAGCAATCGAATTCTGTTTAGCTCATGTTGAAAGCTTTCGTGCATAGCTAAAAGGAAAAAATAAATTAGCAATATCACATATCAGTACCAATCACACTATACTTTTTTTTTATCGAACGCTAAACCGCTTTGTCTTTGTCGGTAGGGTGGTAACAAGCCACGGCCGAAGCCTTTCACCAGACAAGACTCGAGCCGGGAATCGAACTCAGGAACTCTCGATTTATAATATGACAGCGCACGCGCTGACTCACGGACGTCGTAGAAAGCAAGAACAAATAATAATTCAAGTGTTGAAATAACACTAGGTGTACACCAGATTGTTCAGATTCACCCCAGATTACACAAAATTGGCAACCGGCAATAAAAGAACTACTCGCTGTCACTGGAACGTCCAACTCACGCAGCAATCTTCCTCCAACTGATTGACCACGGCACAATGGTTGGTGCATAAGGAAGTAATAGACTGACGCTTATGAATGTAAATCTTTTAGGTTTTAAATAAAGAGAGGTGATTGTCGCTGTGATTGAAGCGGTGATAGCCTAGTGGTTAGGGCGTTAGCCTCCTAATCAGAGGTCGGCGGTTCGAATCCGGGCACGCATCCCTAACTTTTCGGAGTTATGTGCGTTTTAAAAATTAAAATATCACTTGCTTCAACGGTGAAGGAAAACATCGTGAGGAAACCTGCACGCCTGAGAGTTCTCCAATATGTTCTCAAAGACGTGTGAAGAGAATCCGCACATGGCCAGCGTGGTGGACTATGGTCAAACCCATCTCATATTGAGAGGAGACCCTTGCTCTGTAGTGAGCCGGCAATGGGTTGATCATGATGATGATGATGATTGTCACTGTCGTTACGAACGAGCGTTGTCCCGAACAATACTGAATTGGTGGCGACGCTCTTCCTTCCGCTAGGTGGCGCTGTCCGTGACTTCAGCGATATGGCATTTTGGCCAATCAGCGAGCGCCGCGGACGGAACCACAGTAAACAGGAGTGAACTCAATATTACCGCTTGGCAAAATCGTGCAACCATAGTTTGAATACTGAACACTAGGAATACTCTAGTATTAAAATGCGAACGTAAAATGTTCTGCACGCAGCAACGACCGGCACATTAATAGTCTTAGGCCGATGATGAACAAAAGCGACCACGAGACATGCTTAAAAGAAAATTGCAAAATTGATTTGTTTTTTTTTTTTCTTTGTTTATAAGACACGTGTGTTATAGGAAGTTCTCCCACCGAAACGAAGTTCAGTTAACTCTGCTCACTAACCTACAGCAGTCTCTCGCTCCCTCACGGACTGTTCCAAAAACAGCTTTGACTTCTTCGGTATGAGCCATGGCTTTTGCGCTACCGTGTTGGTTGTAGGTTCGATGCCAGCGGCGTGAGGGTTGAAGTCCGCCGTTCTTTTTAAGATTTTCAGCATCAGGTTACCACCTGTGATCAATAAATATTGTACGTTTTTTATTTGGCTCTGAGACAAAGCGAAAGAATTATTTAATAAAATTTAAACAATTCCAAATTAAATATTACTTGCTCTATCGGCGCGGGAATAAAACGATGATAAATTTAACTATCTCATATCGCTAAATCATTTACATCTTCTTTGCCTCATTTAGAATTCAATCTTTTACGCTCGCTACGTTTCAAAGTAATAACAGTCACAAATACATAATTTGAATAAGTTAACATATATTTTATATACCTATATGACTTGTACGATATTGTCGGCTCACTACAGAACACGGGTCTCCTCTCAATATGAGAAGGGATTGGCCATAGTGTACCACGCTGGCCATATGCGGATTGGCAGACTTCACACACCTTTGAGAACATTATGGAGAACTCTCAGGCGTGCAGGTTTCGTCACGATGTTTTCCTACACCGTTGAAGCAAGTGATATTTTAATTTCTTAAAAACGCACATAACTCTTTCGGAGTTATGTGCGTTTTTAGTTGAAGGTGCGTGCATGTATTTGTGCGCTCGAGGATGAAACTTAGATAAGTACTATTAATAACTTAGCCTGTAAGTTCCATTTAAGAGAAAGTTTGTTTCTTTATGTTACAATAAAAGTCCTAAACCATATTAACATTATTAATACTTACTAGAAGTTACGATGACGAACACGTGCTCTTCTTGTCCGAGTTGACCAAACTTCATCACTGACGCCACATCTATAATGAGACACATAAAATAATTAGTGCCATGCAACCGCACAAAAATTGGCACCTATGGCACCCAAGCATTGATCTCATCTTATTGGTTCCGTTGATCTTTCACGTTATTGAAAGTTCACTCTGTTTCTTTAATAAATTTAATTAGTACTTTTTAAATATTCCGCTCACATTCGATGTTATAGTACAATTAGTACTTTTGAAATATTCCGGATTGAAGTAATTTTTCAGGGGGGGGGGGGGACAATTATATCTTGCCCCATATCCACGGATAGAAAAAACTATAATAGATTAATATTTTTTTATTCATTTGTATTGATAAATCGTCATATTATGTAAAATACAACTCATTATTAAATACCAATAGACCAATCAATCTTAAAGTTTCTCGAATAATCCTTTAACAGGCACTTTTGATGCGTCAATATCAATAACTTGAGATGATAGTACCCCTATGATCTTGCAAGAACATGCACGTACATGGCACTTTTCATGCGTCAATAACTTGAGATGATAGTACTCCTATCATCTTGCAAGAACATGCACGTACATGGCACTTTTGATGCGCCAATAACTTGAGATGATAGTACTCCTATCATCTTGCAAGAACATGCACGTACATGGCACTTTTCATGCGTCAATAACTTGAGATGATAGTACTCCTATCATCTTGCAAGAACATGCACGTACATGGCACTTTTGATGCGCCAATAACTCGAGATGATAGTGGTAGGTAACTTGCAAGAACACGCACGCACATGTCTTACGACTTACCCCTTATGAACATAGAGTCGCGTCTAGCTTTCCCATCGTACAGATGCAGATGCCCGGAGGCGAGCGCCACGGCGACCAGGGTAACGCCCAAGTGAACGACCGGCACTAAAGTCATCGCTACCGGCCGGTGTTCTAGGCTCACCAGCCATAGCTTCTTACCCTGAACAGATAGAATTCCCTGTCATTATCTCAATCGATAGTCATATGTTTAGGAAAATAAATAAAACTCGGCAGCTCTAATCACAACTATATACGCTAGGTAGCTTTTCTACGCACATTACCATTCATATTTTTTCCTACCTACTTAATTCTCTTTATTCAACAAAGTAAAAAAGTATCCACCTCAAACATTAGTTTGAGGTGGGTACTGTACACAATACTGTAGGTATTGCTATACCGTCATTATCTCAATCGATAGGTGCGCACTGCTGTTTTTTTTCCGCTGAGAAATGCGTTTACGCATTCCCTCCGGAAGCGACGCAGGCAAGACTGCTGTACCGATAGTATAATATTTGTTTACTTACAATTGTCGAGTCGTTTCCGAGTATAGAAAATCGCTAACTTCACTGTAAATAGAAACCCATCCACCTAATTCTAAGACACGAATTTGTCCACACTTCCACAGCCCTAACTAGATTTTAAAATAAAAATTAAATATAAATAATACGGAAAATGTAACACTAAAGTGAATGCGTAAGGTCCATTTTACTTTGACGTTACAGTGTTTCGATACTCGAAAGCTACTCCACGATTGCGAGTGTGCAAATCTTATACTAAGGCTACTGGAGTTAAATAAAAGAACCATCAAGGTCGATTCACGTGTAAATTTGTTAATAAGTAGTCAAGTTTTTTTTAAAGTTGCATACTTTTATTTCACACAAACGGAAAAGGTAGCTCCAGCATGAATTGCTTATACCTGCTTATTATTGACTACTAGCTGACGCCCGTGACTTATTCTGCGTTGATTTAGTATGTTTGTTTGTCTTTCAATCGCGAAGCAATAGATTACTAACCCGTATTACTTGAAATAATTACTAAACTAAAACAATTGGTGGGAGAAGTGGGAGGCGGCCGAGACGTGATGGCACAGGCGCGTGAGCTGCGCGCGGTACTGGATAGTGCTTGGACATTGCAACATTACTTTATTTTTCTAAAATAAAAGTAGCCTAAGTTACTCCTTATTACATCAGCTAGCTGCCAATAAAAGTCCCGTAAAAATCGGTCCAGCCATTTCAGAGATTAGCCGGAACAAACAGACAGACAAAAATTGAAAAAAATGTTATTTTGGTGTATGTACCGTATACATATTCATATGCATGTAGTAAAAAACGGTTATTTCAATATTACAAACACACTCCAATTTTATTTATTTGTATAGATGTGAGATAATGATAACAATATAAACCCGTCTGAATATTTTCGTCTATCTCCTGTTAAAAAACTTACCTTTCAACTGTAAAGAACTTACCTTTCCATTGCAAACTGTACTTACCTTCTTACTGTAACAAGCGAGGGTGTTATCGGTGGATATAACCATAACACTACTGTCCGCTGCCAACACCTCTATAGCAACTATGTGTTCTTCCGTGCTGAACAGCAAACGCCCTTCCTTCCAATCTCTCTTCAACAGGCAAACGCATTTCTCTCTATAATTAGAAATTATATTTAATGAACGACACGTTTTGGGAGTTACAAACCTAATATATCGGTGCAAATGACAGGTGAAACCAAATTAAAGCTTGTATAAAAGAATATCATCATCATCATGATCAACCCATTACCAGCTCACTACAGAGCACGGGTCGCCTCTCAATATGAGAAGGGTTTGGCCATAGTCCATTACGCTGGCCATGTGCGGATTGGCAGACTTCACGCGCCTTTGAGAACGTTATGGAGAACTAAAACTAAAACAGGTTTCCTCACGATGTTTTCCTTCACCGTTGAAGCAAGTGATATTTTCATTGTTTTTAAAAACGCACATAACTCCGAAAAGTTAGCGATGCGTGCCCGGATTCGAACCGCCGACCTCTGATTAGGAGGCTGACGCCCTAACCACTGGGCTATCACCGCTGTGAAAGAATATAATTGACATTTAATGTGAAAAATTAGGTATAGCTTCAGAACATTTATCTAATGAAAGCAAATACAGCGTAATATGTATGTGTTTGTATGAAATATTCAATATTTTTAACTACTATACAGTAACAGTGAATGTTTGGTGGTTCATTGGTAAATGTGATCCATAAAACATCATAAAGTGTAGAACTAGTGCATAGTGCAATCGCCATAAAGTGTAGAACCAGTGCAAATAATAAGTGCACTTTACAATCCTGTGTTATATACCTTGTGCCTACAGTAATCCTGTAGTCCACGTTATAAAGTCCAGTGGCTACTATTTGGTACGGCGTCTTCTTAACTGTACACAATTTAACCTGAAGTTCATAATGACCTATTAATATATTGAAGCAATCGCTTTGTTAGTTTAATACTATGTCACATATATTTTTTATAGACAGATTTAAAAAGAACAGCCATGAACTTCTATGGCTAAAATATGTCATTAATTGGTCTAAGGTTGAGATCTATAGAGCGTACTTTAACTTCGCTCAGCCAAACCTATTGTTCAAACCAGTTAGATTTATGTTGCACACATGCATTAGCTGTTTTCAAATCCCGTGTTAAGAAGCATTATCTGTCAATTTAATTTATATTTATTCCTTCTTTATTTTTATATTAGTATGTATTTATTATAGAAATTATTTATTTATAATATTTTTTAATAGTATGTATATATGTATAAGTGTTGCGATTTCCCGTCATTATTTCTGTCAGCTTCTTATAAAAAGGTGGCCTGGAAGAGATCGCTTTAAGTGATAAGGTCGCCTTTTGCTTTTATATTATATCTTGTCGTTCTCCTTTCAATATGTATGCAATAAATTGTATAAATAAATAAATTAATAAATAAAATGAATTTGTCTCATTTTGACTGTATCTTAAGAAATGTGACCTAAAACCGACATCTATCAAATGAACTTAGCCTTACCGCTGACTTGAGAAACATTTAAAACGTGCCAACGTTATGTGTCCGACTGCCTTCGTCGATTTAACACTAACTTTTTTTTTTGTACACCGACCACTTTATATTGTAAAATGTTTCAATGTTGGCCGCCCTTACACCGTTTTTATGTCTTTTTTTTTAAATTTTGTTTTGTATTGTCTTGTGTGTAATAAAGAGTTTTTATTATTATTATTAACTTTGGCTGAGCAATGTCAAAGTATGCTTTATAGATCTCAGCCTATTAAGAGTGGAGAATGCCGAATGTCTAACTCCGAGCTGGGTATGAAAATGTTTTCCTTTATAAAAAGTCAATGAATTAAGAATAAGGAGGTAATAGAGAAATACTTACTAAACTAATCTGAGTGAAGGTCTGTGGATCCAAGACAATTATTTCACCATCTTCAGTACCCACAACGATACAGCTGACAGAGTACTTATCGACAGAGCTCATTCTCAAAGTTGTGATGCACGCGACCTCTCTTTGTCGTTTTCTCGGTGTATCTGTGACATTTTCCAAATATTCCAACTGCTGTTCTAGAGTTAAAGAGAGGAAATCACGGGATTGTATGCTCAGAATCTTTTGTGGCATATTGTGAAGAGTTTCTGTCAGTGCCATTATTATTTCTTCTTTGTGGTTTGCTGGGTCAGTCAACTGAAATGATAAAAAAATTATGTAACGTTCATGAGCCATTAAATTGCTTACATTGCTTATTATTAAAGCAAAAATTTGTTTGTTAGTTTGTCCATAGATCTCCTAGCAACAGAACAATGGAAATAGAATTGAACTTTTGCTAAAAGTAAATTCTGTTTTGACCTCTTTACATTTAGTTAATATTACTTAATCTTATTTTTACTTAAGAAATAGTTTAAGTAAGTTAGATATGAGACCATCATTAGACTTTCTTTTTAACAAAGCTCGACAAAGTATGCTTTATATATTTTAGCCTCATACATTTTTGCTTTATATAACATAAGTGGGAAATAAATACACAGTACATTAAAAGTGGTTGAAGCCAGGGCTACTTCTGGTATAATATTTTATGGACTAGTTATTGCCTGCGACTGTATGGATGTGTGATTATATATGTGGTACCTGATAGCCTTAGCAAAGGACATTTGCACACACAAATTTTTGAATAAAGATAGATTGCACAATGGGAAAAAGTGACCATCACCGGACACGCCTGGCAGGTGTGAAATCAAAGTTTATAGTAAAATTCATTTTAACGTTATATTGTTTACCGTGACTGTTTATGATAACGACAACTCGACTCATTGACTATCATATGAATAAACCCACTAATAGATGTTTCAAATAAACAAAAATATCCGTTGGAATTCAGTCTCTAACAAGTATTTATAAATAATAAATAAGTAAATTTATGTGGCAAATTGTGGGTACATATCAGGTCACAAAAGGTCAGGTAAAGGTACACAATCAACTGTCACCAACAGTGTGCAAATGTTTTAAAAATTAGAGTTAACTTTAATTAATTATTTTACCTTTTTCCACACCTCTGTCTCACTGCTATTCAGTTCAAGAGTGGGCAGATAGTATTTATAGAACAACTTGAAATTCCTGTAAATATATACACACGTACTAAACGCCACAGCTATCAGAGGTGTGCTCCGAGGTGAAGACTCACTTGTGTACAGATTCACCACTCCTAGCGGTAAATCTGGTAATGTTATATCAGATAACTGCATTGCACCTTTGAATATCTGTAATGTAAATAAGGCATATAGTAATAACTGTAAGGTCTACCTTTAACACAATTAACACTTGCCCAATCCAACTCATCAGAGTACTTTCCCTGAAAAGTATGTGACATTTTCTGTTAAATTTGAGAGTGTTTTTTGTTACACAAATTTTAATACTTATTAATCAAAATGTAGTTTTCGGGTTTTATTTACCATTCATCAGATTGGCATTCACAGCATCTCCATTTTGACATAGGTATTGGTATTTTTGATATTATATGAAAAGTTTTCTTCATTGTTCACATTATGGATCTAGAATGATCTTCTGGCTTCCATGTTACCATTAATATTGGTTCCTTCAAATCAAAAGTAAATAGGTATTTTCTAGGCAAGTTTGCCGTTTGAGAACTAAACACCTAATGAAAAACCATAGCACATAACCTATTTTACAAATAAGACTATAGTCACTCAGGATTATTTAAATCTGGCCATTATTAGCATTGACTTTAAGTTTCAACACTGTAGGTTTCATTTAATGTCAAAATGTACTCAAGTAGAACAGGCCTAGTATAGAAAATAATAGAATATGTTTATTTAACTAATATAACAGCAGAAAATATACATACAGAGAATCTAATATTCTTATACCTCGTTATAGAAGACTGTTTTGTGCAAAAAAAAACATTGTAACTAAACGGAACATTATATGTACTTCTTTTTTTTAGTTTTTTGGTACATTAATTTACCTTCAATCTGGGGCCTTCTTCGCCTCGCCCCAAATCTCCGACAACCAGTTTAAATTCATTGTCGTTTTGTAAATCCACAAGCGCAATGTTTGAAGGAAGCGTATTGATGTCTATGTCATCAGTCGCTACCTCTACGTCCAACCAACGGCTCATACCGCCCATTTTGAATATAAGATTTCAATTTTAAAGACAAGTTTCACACAAAAATCACATTTTTTAACCAAATCTCAAAGGGAAAGGCTAATTTTATTATTTGTTTACCTTTTTTTTGCGTAACAACCAACTAACGTCAATTTCACATTTACTTGTCACGTATCATTTTGACACTTCCATGATTACCATTTTATGAAGAGAAATTGCTCGTAATTCAATGAAATCCTATGCAATGTTCGGTCAGTTATAACGTGAAGAGATAAAAAAAAATTTACTAAGCAATCGAGATACCGGACCTTTCTAATGCTTATACTGCTTGAATATAGAGTAAGAGAAACTTTACAGATGTTGCAGGCCGTGCGCACTGTATAGCAACATACAAAACCAATTTGGGTATGGAATTAGTAAAATCCATGATTTATTATTGGGGATTTTCACGAAGTTGCAGTAACAGTAGTTAAAGTTTACTAGTAGGCCCCTTATACGCTTACCCTTTTAAGCAAGTATTATTTCTCTCCATTGTTTTTTGTTTGTTTCAACGTCAAAAGCTTTTTTTTGTCGATATCGGATGTTAAACTTAATATATTTTAGTATCTAGAAAATTCACTGGACTGAACAGAGCAAAATAAAATATATTAAATTGTTTAATATTATATACCAATGTTCCATTAAGCATGGGACATCTTTGCTTAACTAGCAATACGAGTAGCAGTAAATGTCAAACGATTTTATGCTGCGTTACGTCAATTCAATTTGACAGCTTTGTAGTTTGTTTGGCGAAGTCGTGTGGGTTTGTGTGTTGTGATTTTTAACCGTGTATGAATTTGAAAATCAAACAAAGGAACATCGTGTGCAAATCAAATTTTCAGTTTTTATAAATTTTGTTGACAATTCTACATTAGTCGAATACACGTACTCAAGAGTGTTTTGTGTGAACTAAAGTCGAAGTAACACAGGATTGCCCTAGCAATGACAAATATTTGTTCACGGTGAGTTATTACGATTAACAATTATTGATAATAAGGCTAACAGTTTACATATACAGAATACTTACCTATGATGTCAAATAACTGTAAAATAACTATAGTAAGTATAAACGGAGTCGTGAGCGGCGCCACCGATGTTGGTCTGTGGTCCTTTCAATGAGAAAAATCTTTTCTTTCTTTCCTTCTATCGCCTTCACATACCTGAGCTTGATGTTATAATCATATTTGCGAGCACGCACGTACGGTTGCTATTACTTATTATCTACACAACACGTTCTTATTCAGTATTAGCCTTGATATTGACGGTTTGATTATGAAAATTCAAATTTTATAACACTCATAACGCGAAGAATGGGAGAAATCTCGTCCTATGACAACCGATCATAACTGATTTTAAGTTGAAAAACTTTCCACGATTTGGGATTCGCAAATAACTGAATATTATTAAAATTGAAACTGTAAATTGTAACGGCCGCGAACTCCCGCGTTTTTTTTTACGGAAATTGAAAACAACCTATCGAACGTAGGCAAAAGGCTTAACCTACTAGGCTGTCCCCGCTTCCTATCTTCTATTGTCTAATTATGAAGATCTCGTATTTATTTATTTTTATTTACCAGAGCTCCGTGCAATTCGTGTTCACTGTATTGAGAATTAATGAAATTGTGTTAATAGCTCTACCGTACCTTTGCCGACCTAAAACTTCAATCCTTCCGGGGAATCGTAATATCCGCATTCCAAACGTTCTTAACTTGATTTAGGAATATAGTTAAAAATAACCCCTACTTCATGCTTGCCATTATGAATATTTTATTTTTATTTTTGACGATCTCCGTGGCGCAATACGTGCATTATAGAGTTGGAGGTCTGGGTTTGATTCCCGGCTCGAATCTGGTCTGGTAGGAGGCTTTCGCCACCACACGCTAGTTGGCACCCTACCTACAAAGACGTGTCGCCAAGCGATTTAGCGTTCCGGCCCGATGTCGCGTAGAAACCAATAAGGAGTGTATGGGCTTTCCATTCCTCTAACAGTTTAGCCCGCTACCATCCTAGACTGCATCATCACTTTCCACCAGGTGAAATAGCCATCTAGGGCTTGTAGTGTATAAAAATAATGTTTGGAATGTTTGAAAAGTGGAATAAATATTATGGAATTCCAATAAAACTATTCATTTTAATATTTCGCTGATTTTCAGCTGAGTAATGTAGCATAAAAGAAAAAAACCGTAACGTACCAATCAAAATGAAACAGGTGGACGTAGCAAAAATATGAGGATAAAATGATAATAATTACTATAAATATGCTTTTGCATATTTTATAATATAAGTTTGCATGTAATGATAATGACAATAATACCTGTGGGATGATTCACCAGTGGAAAGGCGAGAAGCAAGGCAGCTTTGCTATTATAGTTCGCTTTTATTTTGTTTTACGTCTCAGACCTCGTATTTCTACGCCGAAGAAACAGTTCTGTCCCATTTGAGTCACAAACCAGTTTTCAGCTATTTGTAAATCGTTAAGGAGGACGATGTATATTTATAATTTTAATATAGATAGTACCTAGTAGTAGATTATTCGACATGGGTGGAACGCAATGAATTACGTTATTGGCGACCAGATAAATCTCAAACGAACGACGGAATTTTGAGTAAACAATATCGTCCTAAGAGAGAAAAACAAAAATATTTTTGTTCTTAACATAATACAAAGGTAACACTAGTGTTCAAATGCCAGCCGGATGGCATGCACGCAGCAACGGCGCAATGGATCGACACAATAATCTGAGGCCGATGATTAATTAACGTACCCACGATACAAGCTTGATACAACATTGTAAAGGACTATGGGGGTGTCATATAGGTACTAATCATCATCATCATCATGATCAACCCATTACCGGCTCACTACAGAGATCACTACAAAACTATTGAGAGGAGACCCGCACGGGTCTCCTCTCAATATGAGAAGGGTTTTGGCCATAGTCCACCACGCTGGCCATGTGTGGATTGCCAGACTTCACACGCCTTTGAGAACAGTATGGAGAACTCTCAGGCGTGCAGGTTTCCTCACGATGTTTTCCTTCACCGTTGAAGCAAGTGATATTTTAATTAGTAAAAACGCACATAACTCCGAAAAGTTAGAGGTGCGTGCCCGGATTCGAACCGCCGACCTCTGATTAGGAGGCTGACGCCCTAACCACTAGGCTATCACCGCTTCTTCTACTAGGTAGCTAGGTAGGTACTAATACCATAGTTTTTATACAAAATTTCACCATCATCCTATAGTTAAGTCCCACCGCTGGGCACTAGGAGCTTCGCTCATAGGCTCCACGAGTAAGAAATCCAAATGCGTATAGCTAAATCTTCAACAACAAGGTTTACTGAGACCGATTGATCCCACGGCTTTACCGTTTCTAAGCGACATTATTTACTTTGCTTTTTAAATAAAAACCAAGCTTACAATTTGTGTTAAAGCATGGTATAGTTGATAAATAGTGATAGTATGATAACTAAAATTTATTGATATGTGTCAAATAAATTTCTAAATTTAAAAGCATTTTTTGATAGCGCTAATAATTATTTTAATTTATTGAAATAATAACAGAGAAATAATTTAAATTATATTTGGCTTCATGTCGTATTTTATCTGTGGATATTTTGGTGTAAATAAGGGTGCATTAGCGATGGCATTTCCACCACCTGTGCCTAAGGAGGCAGACGCCTTTGTTCCGTCGAGCCCTAGACCTCAAAATTTCTTCTGGTTGAGTTTCTTTCCGAAGCTATCCAAACTATACGGCTATACGGTTACGCTATCGCAACCCATAGGGTTTCTACTGTTAAACAGTCCGAATAAAAAAAAATTGCACTTTAGTCTTGTTGAGAGACTCAGATGGCGCGTACAAACCTCATGGCTTCACGACGTGTCTCTTTACGTTGATTTCTGGGAAAACCCTTTATACAAGATTAAGTGTCATAGATGAAATCCAACTTAATTATATCGAATAAAAAATTATCTTAAAAATAATAGTAAAAACCATTAAACAACTATTTTCTTAACTGCAATAAACTATAAGTACCAAACTAGTTAAACTGGAAAAAATATGGTAATTTTGTTCAATGTGCCCACATTTTCATGCTAAGCTTCCCAATAGAGAGTGAAGATTCCAAAACATGAATAATATAACTTTTTGTAGCTAAGCTAAGCTGTGATAGCCTAGTGGTTAGGGCGTCAGCCTCCTAATCAGAGGTCGGCGGTTCGAATCCGGGCACGCACCTCTAACTTTTCGGAGTTATGTGCGTTTAAAAAAAAAAATATCACTTGCTTCAACGGTGAAGGAAAACTTCGTGGGAAACCTGCACGCCTGAGAGTTCTCCATAATTTTCTCAAAGGCGTGTGAAGTCTGCCATCCGCACATGGCCAGCGTGGTTCTCATATTGAGAGGAGACCCGTGCTCTGTAGTGAGCCGGTAATGGGTTGTTCATGATGATGATGACAGTTGGCCCGGCAATGAAATCCAAAACAGCGGCATCGCGGTAAGAAACCTCACAGAACTAATCAAACAAACTAACTCGGCCAAGGATCTGCTCAGAAAACACATAAATTTACACTCGCCGATTGCTAATTTTTAACACGCAACCTTTTGAGCGATGTCTATCCAAGCGAAAATTGAAGGTACATATAAACTCTGGTAAATATGTTTCTAGATAAAAAGCCGAAATAACTTATTTCTGTATAGAAAAGAAGAAAGGTATAAACTCCGGTATATATGTTTCTAGATAAAAAGCCGAAATAACTTATTTCTGTATAGAAAAGAAGAAAGGTATAAACTCCGGTATATATGTTTCTAGATAAAAAGCCGAAATAACTTATTTCTGTATAGAAAAGAAGAAAGGTATAAACTCCGGTATATATGTTTCTAGATAAAAAGCCGAAATAACTTATTTCTGTATAGAAAAAAATGACTGAGACCCAGTTGTAATCTCACACGAAGGGTGCCGTACGACCCACCGTGAGGGTCTGCATTCCCCGTGGAGGGACTGTCTCGGCGAACGCCGCTCGTTGGGTTGCAATTTTTTTCGAAATATAATCTCTAAAACCTGCAATCCTACATTTGTATTCTATAAATAGTATAAACAAGTAAAAGTTTTGACGACCTCCGTGGCGCGCGCTGTCTCTTTACAAAGTTAGAGGTCCTGGGTTCGATTCCCGGCTCGGGTCTGGTGGGAGGCTTCGGCCGTGGTTAGTTACCACCCTACCGACAAAGACGTGTTGCAAAGCGATTTAGCGTTCCGGCACGTAGTCGTTTAGAAATCAATTAGGAGTATGGGTTTACCATAAAAGGTTAGCCCGCTACCATCTTAGACTGCATCATCACTAAATAATCAGGTGAGGTTGCCGTCAAGGGTTAACTTGTAGTAGATAAAAAAAAGATATATAGTTGTAATCATCACGATCAACCCATTGCCGGCTCACTATAGAGCACAGGCTCCTCTCAATATGAGAAGGTTTTGGCCATAGTCCACCACGCTGGCCATGTGCGGATTGGCGGACTTCACACGCCTTGGAGAACTTTACGGAGAGATTTAGGCATGCAGGTTTGCTCACGAAGTTTTCCTTCACCGTTGAAGCAAGCGATATTTTAATGGCTTAAAGATGCAAACAGCTCCGAAAAATTAGAGTTATCGAAACTATATCAGTAGGCGAATGTCCTAACCTAACTAGGCTATCAAAGCTTCGTATATATGTATATATGTTGTAATAAACACAGTATGTACATGTTATCTGCTAAATGAAACACAAGTCTTACGTTTTATTACGTGGTCAGATTAGTTCATAAGCGGTAAAGTAATATAAACACAGCCACTGTGAAGATCTCTTATCAGTTACCGCTGTGTTTTCATATTTTCAGCTATCGGCGTGCATCCGCGAAACGTATCCTGTTACAGCGATAATGTAATGGAGAATGACCTAATTGTTTTTAGTAATTACTATAGATACTAGAAACTGTATATTTTTTTGTCGAATCTATGACATTAGAAAAAGAATTTTAAACAATAAACAGCAAGTATAATTTGCTATATTCCGCCGACAACCGGGACATTTGTATAATATAACACCACACAAAATCTTCCACTAGAACCTCTAAACGTTTAACACTGAACGTTTCGACCCGACACCGGATCATCCTCAGGAGATGTTAACTTCACAAGCGCGAAAAGATAAATACACTTCAAGTTAGCCCTTGATATATTAGACTGCATTATCACTTACTATCCGGTGAGAGATTGTTATCTAGGACTAATTCACTCACTGTTTTTAAAAGTGCTGTCAAACTTCATTTCCTCACGCAACAATGACGACTTTTATTTTTTATTTTATTTCTTTTTATTAATATTATAAGGTATATATTAGTATATTTATTTAATATGTATTAGTGTATTGTGTTATTTATGTAATATAGTGTATGTATTAGTATGTAGTTATTAGTATGCAGGTGTTTACTTATATATTACGCCACCTATTTTCTTCTAATTTCGGTTTTCCTAATCCTAAGGTTGCCTGGCAGAGATCGCTACTAAGCGATAAGGCCGCCTTTTGTATCCTGTTTCTTTTTGTTTTTCTTATTATTTATATCTATATGTGGTGTACAAATAAATAATAAATAAAATAAAATAATTTGTAGTGTATAAAAAAAAAGTTCACAAAAAAATACATCACAAACGTGATTTGCTACATTGCATAATGTAGGTATTAAAAAAACATTGTAAAATTGTTTATCACTTACCTACATAATATGTATCTAAATGAAAAAAAAAAAACCGTTAAATGTATTATGTTGTCCTTAATATTTAAATGTTTGATCCAGAGACAAAATTTCACGAAAAAATTGGATTTAGTTGCTGAAAGTAATTTTTAACACGCAACCTTTTCCTCCTTATACTCAACATGTAAATCAAGTAATTAATAAACAAGGAAATGTATATCGGTAGATTTCAACAGCTCTACGAACGATTTAGCGGTTAATCTGAGAGATGTTTGCAAAACAGACAGATAAACTTTTACAACATTAGTGCGAAACTAATATTCCCTCCTTCACGGAAGCCAATAAAAAGATTAACGAACGTTACCCTAACGCCATTCGTAAGTATTATTTTGTTAGATGAAACAGTCCAGCATATAATTCTGCTATTGACCCTGCGAATCGCATTACGGCGAAACCTGTACAATTCACTTAAGTAGGCAAGTACGCGCCAGTAGACTCGCTGAAATAAATAACGTTGATTGTTAAAAAACAATCGTCTAAATAACTAATACCATGGTTCTGCGAATTAAAAAAAAACTAATGGAATGAGTACAAAAACTATGACTTACTTTCTAAACACATGTAGATTATCTAAAGGTTAAATTTTTGTTTAACTACCATTTTATCAGTGCATCTTTATTGATAAATTACCTATTAATATCTTGGAGATATTTATCAATAAGTTCAAAGTTTTTATAAAACTAAAGCTTATAGAAAAATCATATTACGATATTAAGGATTATATAAACGATAAAAAACCTTGGGTGTGAATTGCTCTATCTCCATAGGTATATTTATTATTGATTATGTGAGATAGTGATAACAAAAATAAAAACCCGGCTATGTTTGTTGTGGGCTTCTTATTAGACCAGGGCGCGTTTGGGACTCTCATAGCTTTAGTTTTAAGTGTACGAATGTAGTTATCACCATCAAATCACTACTATGTAAATTATTGACGCGTTAAAAGTGCCTTTTGAAGGACTATTTGAATAAAGAATTGAATTTGAAATTTGATAAGAGGGTAAACAGAGAGGGGGGAAAATAAATTCGCAAAATTGCGTATTCCCGAAATCACAATCTGAACCTCCCACTCCCTTATAAGATAACAAAAGTCGGTGAAAGAGTTCGTGCTGCATTCGAAGATAGTGTACCGAATTATATAGGTGACTTCTTCCTAACTATAAATAAAATATAGAATAGATAGAATGCGTCGAGGGGAGATGATTTCCAAGTGATCATTTGCGGCATTCATCCATTAAATTGGCGGTGGCTGCGCCGGACGTCGGCCGCAACGCGATGTACCGACCACCAAACAACGCACCAACTGCAAATTACAATAGATGCGCCAAACACTAGATCATATTACTGCATATTCTGATTTGTTCTTATTTACGTTCAGTTATATGAAAACTGATTCGATACTTTCACATGCAATATCAATTTAGAATAGGACGATACTGTGTACTAAAAATAAACTAAAAAAACTATGTTATATCTATAAAAAAATAATCGATCGACTGATCCATCGATTGATCGATCGACTGATCCATCGACTGATCCATCGACTGATTCATCGACTGATCCAACGACTGATCGATCGACTGATCCGTCGACTGATTCATCGACTGATCCATCGACTGATCGATCGCCTGATCGATGGACTGATCGATCTACTGTCGATCGGCTGATCCATCGACTGATCGATCGCCTGATCGAGCGACTGATCGATCGACTGATCCGTCGACTGATCCATCGACTGATCGATCGCCTGATCGATCGACTGATCGTACGACTGACGATCGATATATTGCTTAAAAATACTTTTAAATAACATAAGTATAAAAAAAAACAGTTACCTAAATATCGTTTAATATAAATACTGAAATTTATTATTTTATGCTACAAGAATATTTAAGGTACACGAATCATTTCGGTATGATTTTCTGTACTGTTATTTTAAAATAACAACAATTTACTGGTATGACGTCATACAGAAATAAATTGTACGGAAATTCGTACCGGTATGCAGTCCCTGGGTCTATTGCGCGTGGCAACGCGTCACCACGGCATGCGTCGCAACGCCAGAAATCGGTATTACGTGCGGCGGATGTTTCACATCAAAAACCTCACCTTTGTCCGTTATAGACTTTGAACCGGTTTAATTAAGAAGGCAATAATCAGAAGATGGTTGTGAACCCAAATTTGGTCAGCCACCAATAATTATAGACTTGACACTTGAGTAGAAGTGGTATGCATCACCTAGTATAAGATAAAAAAAATTGGTATATTTTACATTAATTGCAAACATTAATCTTATTTTAGAAATGTATTAAAAAGTTTTTTGTAATATTTTACTGCAGTAACGTTACAGCGTTATCTCTCTTTAGTCGTACTCAAACTTTGCTAGGAGAGCGACGCGACGTCTTACTTTCCTTGTAAATCAATGTTAATTTGGCAAATATATTTTTCATTCACTTCTTCGGAGACAGAGTTTGTATATCAGATTAGTACGTAGCTATTGCTGGTAATATTTACATGTACTACGTAAGTCGAGTCAAAAATGGTTAGGTATTGTTGTTATCTGTCTAGAAATTGTCATTACGGAATTAGGAATCTTCTGTTAACCTGTTGTTTAGGGTCAGGTCAGGTCTTATTCGTCCAGGTTGTTATTACTTGACCTGTCTCACCTGACCAAGTTATCGAAAATGTCACATCTATTAAATATCTTGGCATAGTGATTGACTGTAACCTTACTTTTAAAAACTATATCGAGCACCTATCAAACAGAGTACGTAAACTAATATATGTTTTTAAAAACCTTCGACATTCTGCTGAACCTGAAATTATGAAAATGATATATCAAGCACTGTGCCAATCTATCCTTAGCTATTGCATTTCTGTTTGGGGAGGTGCTGCTAAAACTCACCTAATCCAAATTGAACGGGCACAAAGAGCCGTTCTAAAGGTGTGCTGCTTTAAACCCCGTATGTATCCAATTGTCAAGCTTTATGAGTATTGTCAAGTGCTAACAGTCCGTCAATTATTCATACTGGCGACTGCACTCAAACAACATTCTGTGACGAACTTCATGAGCAGTTGCACTAATCGTAGGCCTCAACTTCCCATCTACAGCAAACTTAATACAGCTTTTAGCCGTAGGTTTTTTGTGTTCCTTGGACCTTACATATATAATAATTTACATAGGATTCTTTCTCTCCACTCTTTAAATAGTTATAAATTAAAAATTACTCTTCAAGAATGGCTTCTGAAGCAGACTTATGCGGCTACTGAAGGACTATTGGATATTCTAGTGTAATGTAATAGTTAAACACACACACACACTCACGCACACGCGCGCGCGCTCACACAAACACACATACACACACACACATCCCATACACATCATTCACTCACACTCATGCTCCTTATAAAACATTTCGCTTACAATCTTTAAGCTTACAGACGCTTGAAATTGTCTTCTGATCTGTGACTCCGAGTTGGTGGCCCTGTTTTCCGAGATACAGTCTTAACTAGCTCGGAAATCAGGTGCATAATGCTAGTGTAATATATTAGACAATTTAAGTTATACTACTTCTGTTGTAAACCCATATGTATGTTTTGAATAAATCAACTTTTTCTTTTTTTTCTTTTTCTTACTTATATGTTAATAATTATAACTTGATATTTAAAAAAAAAAAATTGCTTATGCTTTGAAAATAGAGCTTATATGCTCTACAGGAGAGCATATAAAAAAGGAACCTGTTTGTAGGAAATTAAATAATTTACAAAAGTATTCATCTTCATAACTTATATACTTGTAACTTTCCAAGCTCTAGTTTTCATTTAACGATTTGTTTAAAAGATTCGTAAAAGGAAATTGCAATTATGCACTTATTTACTCTTAAATACTTCGTGGAAAGTCCACCGCCTATTTATAGGTCGCAAACAATTAAAGCGATCCGTCGCGTCTGCCTTATGAGCTAAATTACTCTTTGTTATCATTGCTTGTGGGTTAACGACCACGGTAGTTGATACTAAGACGCAGATATTGCGATTGCCTTGTACATTTCGTCAACATCATGATCAACCCATTGCCGGCTCACTACAGAGCACGGGTCTCCTATCAATATGAGAATTGACGACCTCCGTGGCGCAGTGCGCGGCTGTCGCATTATAACGTTGGAGGTCCTGGGTTCGATTCCCGGCTCGAGTCTGGTCTGGTGGGACGCTTCGGCCTTGGCTAGTTACCACCCAGACCTAGACTGCATCATCACTTGCCACCAGGTGAGATAGCCGTCAAGGGCTAACTTGTAGTGTATAAAAAAAAACAGAATTCTTTGACCATAGTCCACCACGCTGGCCATGTGCGGATTGGCAGATTGGCATGCCTTTGAGAACATTATGGAGAACTCTGAGGCATGCAGGTTTCCTCAGGAATTATTCCTTCACCGGTGAAGCAGGTGATATTTTAATTGTTTAAAAACACACATAACTCCGAAAAGTTAGAGGTGCGTGCCCGGAAACACAGAATCCCCGGCCTCTGTACTTATTTACAATGGCAACCTTCGGGTATATGACACAAAGTCTCGCTATGATCCTAGAAGAACCACCGGATGAGATCATAGAAAATTCGGATATTACAATTCCCAAACTGCCCCTGCCGGAAATCTAATCCGGTACCGCCCACTTATGGGACCACAGCACTTACAACTACATCGGGAAGACGTCGTATTTTTAAAAAGACTAAAGTTATCCAAGACTATGATATCCATCATCATCATCATCATGATCAACCCATTACCGGCTCACTACAGAGCACGGGTCTCCTCTCAATATGAGAAGGGTTTGGCCATAGTCCACCACGCTGGCCATGTGCGGATTGGCAGACTTCACACGCCTTTGAGAACATTATGGAGAATTCTCAGGCGTGCAGGTTTCCTCACGACGTTTTCCTTCACCGTTGAAGCAAGTGATATTTTAATTGTTTAAAAACGCACATAACTCCGAAAAGTTTGAGGTGCGTGCCCGGATTCGAACCGCCGACCTCTGATTAGAAGGCTGACGCCCTAACCACTGGGCTATCACCGCTTCAATCCTGATATCCATAGAACATCGAAATTACTGAACCTCCACCACAAGTATCTGAACCATAAACTTTAGCCTACTTGGGCGTTTTACTTGTGTTTGAATCGTCATGCGAGTCCACCAACGGTTTGGATGGTAGATTGCACTAAGAAGTAATACACAGACAGCGTCTCATATGTCGAATCAATAATATAAATAATATTGGAAAGCATCTACGCTATGGAAAGTGACAGCCGCAAATGATACTCGAAAGGTGGTAATTAATATGATGTATTCAAAAATACTGACAATTCACAGTTCACACGGTAGACCGATGACTTACAATTCACAGTATGATATATGTTTGTATGCGCTAATAATATGGATAAAACTTGGTAAAAAACACGGCGAACTGGAAAATCAGCCTCCTAGTTGACCCTCATTTCCGATGTTAGATTCGCAACTGTCAATAATAATCACCCTATTAAAGACGCACATTAGGTACAGACTGCCTCTCTTAGAAAAAGCTATCTTTTGTCTGGGTTCGGCTGTAGCTTGTTACCGAGAAACAAGTGTCGCAAAGCGATTTAGTGTTCCTGCACGATGTCGAGTAGAAACCTATTAGGAGTGTGGGTTTACCATACCCCTAACAGGTTATCTACCATCCCGCTACCATCCTAGACTGCATCATCACTTAACACCAGGTGAGATAGCCGTCAAGGGCTAACTTGTAGTGCATAAAAAAAAGGTTTTTATTGTATAGACTCATCACACATGTTAGTGATAATAACCGGGAATGACGGGATAACCTTACTCTCCGCAGTTTGGGGGGAAGACCGCCAGTTTTTTACCTCCGGGCTGGTACTGAAATATAATCACTACCTAATAGTTCCACGCCTGATATTGTACCTCGCGATCCACTGTCATACACGTCTCATATGAGGTTTTAAGGTGCAAACCTTTCTCTTTTTATGTGTGTATTATTTGACACATAGTTTTCGAGGAGAGTTATCAACTAATCAATCAATTGTAATCTTGGTTCAAATAATCCTTTAAAAGGCCTTTTTAACACGTCATTTATTTACATACCTACAAAATTATTAGTTGATGGTGATAACTACCTTCGAAAATTTAAAACTAAACCTGTGAGGGTTCCGAACGCGGCCTGTGCCAAGAAGAAACCCATAGCAAATTTAACCAGGTAAATTTTTGTCATGACTATCTCCACCACTACTTTTTGTTATCACTATCTCCACCACCACTATCGCTACTTAGAATTATTAATTATTATCTTATTAAAGCAATATTTCATATCTTGTTTATCATTTAAATAATCCTTTACAATATAGTAGGACTTTTCTACAAGCTTACGTTTTATATAAACTTTGAACTTATTGAGAGAAATCCCAAAAATTTCATTTGGTAATTTGTTATAAAATTGTATACAATTACCTTTTTTTAATTATGTCGAGGAGACACCGTTAGGCAAACGTCACAGCAGAGTTCGGCCTTGCCTTCAAAGTGACTTTAAACTGTAAATAGCATTTTACTGAGCGCCTCTCCTTTGTGGAACAGCCGATGGCCCGCTCGTTGCAGACGCCGCAAGAATCGTAAATCGATAACTTTGAAATGTCCTTGCGCGGGAGTCGAAAGCTAATGTTTAGAATTGTTGTGCAAGACACACTGGTGACTAGTATGGCGCGTTCGAGGAATAATGATGATGGACATAACCAAGTTGTCATTGTGATTGTACCTGTTGACATTTTAATTGGACTTTCCTTTGCGACTTTTCCAATTTAGATTATTAATTAGATGAAAGCAATCAAGAAAGTCTTTTCTTGATCGCTTTTGTTTTCTTTTACTGTCTTATTGGTCTAGCGGTTGCCATGTACGGATCATAAAGTCCTTGATTCGTCCTGAATCTGGGAGAATATTGTAAGGTTAGGTTAGACATTACTTGTCTACTGTAATGGTATGGTATTAGTACTCCCTCTAGATATTTCCACTTTCAGGCTAACCATTTTCTTTCACCTTGGATTGTCTGAAAATAAGTGAATTAACCCTGAGCAGACAGCCACCTTCCTGAAGTCATACGCATTGGTTCCGGGAAGGACGGACAGTGAATGTAGGAGGTTTTAGTCCGTAGGGCACTAAGAGGTTATTTACTCTTCGTCAGTCGGTCCTAGCCAAATGACATCCATGAGGATTTCCTTCTACAATAATAAAAAAAGAGATTGTCTGCAAGAGATTGCTTTAGTACTACGATTCCCTTTTACACACACCTGTTAATATATATGCTTTTGAAACAGTCTTCGATAACTGGAGACTGACTTTTGATTAACTTTGACTCAGACTAAGTATATTTTTCTACGAATTTTAATGGTCTGGAAGAAATCACTATGATTTTGTGCCATAAGATCGTAAAAGTGTTTCATCTAGCTTACTAGTCACATTCTTATTCAGTACAGAGATTCAATTGTTGTTAGTTGTTTTGTTTAATGAACAGACGGCGATATTAACATGTTCCTTGTAATCTTAAATATTTTTTTCCGCTTTTCGGAATACGTTATCCGTTACTCTGCAGGCAACCCTGATTGTAACAGAGTCAACAAACCTTGAGGTGTTTAACCGCATTATGCTTTTCGCAAGCACGTCTCAAACAACATGTTTGCCGTAAAACCATAGGAGTCTCTAGACTCGAGGCTGGGTGCTTCACTAGATTTTATACGAGTGAATTAATTTCATGATGGAAACTTAGACTTATTGGATATTCATGTTAATGTTTTTGGCACCTTCTCCAAAGTTTAAACCGGTTTCACATACGCAATTTACGTTTGCAATTGAAATTGAAATCTCAATCTCGTAAAAATTTCTGTTGAATTAACTTGACATTATCAAAAAGAAATCACGTTTTCTAATAGATCAGGGTATATTAGTGTTATATGTGGTCGTTTATAACACTACATTAAATTATATAACACTACATTTAACCTTAATTTTATTTAAACATGTATTTCAATTTAGATTATTGATTAAAATTGCCACCATAATTTATGTTTGTTAAAATTATGTTTTTGATTATCGTTTTTCGTGTTTTCAAACTTACGTTACAGTTCTAGTTTTTAATTGACACAAAAAATCTTGTTGTTACACATTTATTCTTTAAAGTACCTATACACATTTAAGTTTAAGTACAAAGAATTTCTGCGCAATGTTCAACTGCCCCTATCCATCATGATCATCATGATCAACCCATTACAGGCTCACTACAGAGCACGGGTCTACTCTCATTATGAGAAGGGTTTGGCCATAGTCCAACACGCTGGCCATGTGCGGATTGACAGACTTCACACGCCTTTGAGAACATTATGTAGGACTCTCAGGCGTGCAGGTTTCCTTACGATGTTTTCCTTCACCGTTGAAGCAAGTGATATTTTAAATTTTTTTAAACACCTCTAACTCTGAAAAGTTAGAGGTGCGAGCCCGGATTCGAACCGCTGACCACTAGGCTTGATAGCCTAGTGGTTAGGGCGTCACCGCTTCGTATTAAATGTACTTTATGTATGACTGATTAAAAAAATTAAGGAAATAGATTCAAACAATCCTCGTGGCGTAACTTCCGCCTATAGCACGGCTGCTGTAATGTTATTGATGCGCTTTTTGTCAGTACGCACTCTTCCTTCTAACCGTGTTTAGGTATCGCGCAAGAGGAAGTTATGTGACCTTATGAGGAGGAGGATAACTTTTGTAACCGATTAGTTTACCATTGTTGCGGGGTAATGTATTGGCAGGTGTCCAATACATTATACCGCTAAAAGATTTGCTCACGGTTTCAAAAGATTCAGTGCATTGTATAAAAAGGGCATTCGACGGAGTAAATACGATACGCATAAAGTTGGAATAAATTGAAAAAACGTACTTGTTGCCTTTACATTTATAAAACGGTATATAAAGATCGGTGATAGGTGATAGGAAAAGCGGTGATAGCCTAGTCGTTAGGGCGTCAGCCTCCTAATCAGAGGTCCTCGGTTCGAATCCGGGCACGCACCTCTTACTTTTGGAGTTATGTGCGTTTTTAAAATTTAAAATATCACTTGCTTCAACGGTGAAGGAAAACATCGTGAGGAAACCTGCACGCCTGAGAATTCTCCATAATGTTCTCAAAGACGTGTGAAGCCTGCCAATCCGCACATGGCCAGCGTGGTGGACTATGGCCAAACCCTTCTCATATTGAGAGGAGACCCGTACTCTGTAGTGAGCCGGTAATGGGTTGATCATGATGATGATGATGATTATATAAAGATCTGCATACGATTGGCGCTATGCCGGCGAGCGATAAGAGCACTCTTTAATATATTATTTAAGCTCTTCGGTATCAGCAGATTACATCTATACTATGATGCAACCGACGCAAATTGCATACACTGACGTCCATTTCCATATTTGTATTTTTATTTAGATATTCGAGTCGGTTAATTCGCTCAGGTTTCCTTATCTGCAGAGGTATTCTCTGCCGCATAGCTGTCGTTTAAATAACGTTAAAATGTGGTATTTTTTGACGTAATCTAGCTGAGTGTATTTTATTTTATATTAAATCGCGGGCAAATGAGTAGGCAGCTCACCTGATGTTAAGTGATTACCTCGCCCAAGTCCATCTGCAGCACCAGAGGAGCCACGGATGCGCTGCCGGCTAAACCCACCCTCCTACTCGGTTTCTACTCTGCATCATACCAGAACGCTAAATCCCTTGGGATTTTGTCTTTGCCAGTAGGTAACTAGCATTGGCCGAGGTCTACCAACCAGACTCGAGCTGGAAATCGAATCGTGAACCCCCTTCTGCTCTTTAATTTAACGACCTCTGTGACGCAGCGCTTGCGCTGTCGCATTATAACTGGTCTGTTAGGAGGCTTCGGCCGTGGCTAGTTACCACCCTACCGATAAAGACGGAAATCGAACCCAGTACCTTCAACTTTATAATGCTACAGTTGCCCGCGACTTCGTCTGCGTAGAATTGCAGATTTCCCTTGAGATTGAGGTTACCCGTGCGGCTAATGCCCTGCTTCAGAAAGTAAGCTACAGGCAAATGTCAAATTGCCGAATTTCGTGTTTTAATTAAAAGACATAGGACTTTCATACAAACTTCAAAACCCTATTTTACCTTTACCCCCTTAGGGGTGGAATTTCCAAATATACTTTCTCAGCTCTTCACATCTCTTAACTATCAACTACAGATGTACTAAATTATAGCTTTATACGTACAATAGTTTTTGAGATCTCGTGTTTAATCAGTAAGTATGTAAGTAAGTGACCTTTCGCTTTTATAGATATAGATTTAAAAAATTGTATTAAATAAAATTCATCAGTGTGCTCCGTCCTACCAAAGCTATATATTTGAACCCACCAGTGACATAGTATGATATAATAACTGTAACATATAGATATTAATCGATAACCTAAATGCCACGCCCGGTTAAACCTCTAACGTATTTAACTTTTTGTAGTACGTACAAATGTGTTACATAAGCTTCGAGGTAGCCTGCAATCAACTAATCAGTAATCAGGCACTGAAGTGTACCGATATGTGGGTGGTGACCGTGGTCTCATATATTACTCCTAATGGCATACCACATCAATCAATCGATATAAAACATATACTTTCTTTTACAAGCACTTTTTAAATGACAAGTGGCTATTATAATACAGTGCGTAGAAACTACGAACTCATATTAACTAATGATATAACGATAAGATAGATAGATAGATAGATAGAATGTCTTTATTGCACATTGCAAAGCTTATATTCTCAAACAAAAATAGATAGATAGTATAATAACATAATGCGCAAAGGCGGTCTTATTGCTTAAAGCGATCTCCTTCAGACTCCTTTTGTGATTTACAAGGAAAGGGGGATAGTGCAATAGTTTAGTAAAATTAGTTGTAGTAATAAAAATAAAAAAGATTACTTATACTGTACATACTATATATATATGCAGTCCATTCCAGAGCTTTACCACTTTTACTACTACTAGCTATATAATGAGACAAATATTATTACGAAAGGAAGAAAAATTTACAATCTTTCATGGGTATACTAATGAATAATTATGCAGTTGTTTATAAGCTATGTTTGGTTGTAAAGATCTTTATTCCCAAACTAAACAGTTTCGCTTAATGATAAATTAACATGTAAAACTATGTTACCCAGTTTGAGTGGTCAAAACTTGAAGATTTGACTAGTTAGAGCAATAAGAGTATAAAAAATTAAGATATTCCACAAACACAGTAAAAATCTCTTAAGTAGACTTATGATATAGCACACTTCTATACTTATTTTTTTTTTTTTATACTATTATAAAAAAAAATAAAAAAGTATAGATTTAAAAAAGTAGATATTTGATTTTTTAGTTAAATTTTTCGCTTTGTATTTTCCGTAGGTTAATTAAAATAATACAAGTTTATATTGCAAATTCGAAAGTGTGACTGTGTTTAGTTTACATCTTTGTTTTTTACCAGCTGAAAGGATCTTGATTATTTTAAGTTAGTTATGTAATTGACATATCAAAAGCGCCTTCTAAATGATAATTTGAATAAAGTTTATGATTGATTGATTGATTAAACTTCCAATCTCGATCGACAGCTTATTTTTAATGTAGGTAGATAAAACCAAATTATGTCAAACCAAAACATAAAAGAGAAGCTGTGATATCCTAGTGGTTAGGACTTCAGGCTCCTAATCAGAGGTCGGGGTTCGAACCCGGGGATGCACCTATAACTTTTCAGTTATAGTTAGAGTTATGTGTTGCTTCAACGGCTAAGCAAAACATCGTGCTGTAGATAATTCTCTTTGTGCAGGAAACGTTGCTCTATGTATCATGGTAAAAGCTGTGATAGCTTAGTGGTTAGGACGTCAACCTCCTAATCAGAGGCCGGGGGTCTGAACACGGAGCGCGCGCTCCTATTGGTGCTTTTTTAAACAATTAAAATATCTCTTGCTTCAACGGTGAAGGAAAATATCGTAAGGAAACCTGCATGCCTGAGAGTTCTCCATTATGTTCTCAAAGGCGTGTGAAGTCTGCCAATCCGCACATGGGCAGCGTGGTGGACTATGGCCAAATCCTTCTCACATTGAGAGGAGACCCGTGCTCTATAGTGACCCGAGAATGGGTTGATCATGATGATAATGAAAAGATAAAAGAAATTCTAATTAGGTACTAATAGGTGCTTAATTATTATTTTATTCCAACTCGTCAAGGGTTTATTTCCTCATTTCTGTGTAGATTCCTACTAAGTCAACTCGCCAGCAATTTCCGAGTGTAATAAGGCGATTGCATCACCTGTTATACTGTCATCTATTGTATTATCACTCATTGTCTCTATGCTACCGAAATTAGATAACGCCAGTCATGAAGCCTGGGAACATTTCTTCTCGCTTTCCATAATATAAAGGTGCTACGTAATTTACCTTCATAGTTTTACATCTTTATATTTGGAAACTTAAGTACTTGGTGAGTTTAAATATACTGCACAGGCCTCTTCTCACATAGGAAACTTTTGCCGACCTCCGTGGCGCAGCGCGTGCGCTATTCGCGCAGGGTTCTGTTCCTGGGTGTGATTCACGGCTCAAGTCTGGTTTGGTGGGAGGCTTCGGCTGTGGCTAAGACCAAAGAAAAATCTGAAATATACATTCCCGATATGACCCTGCCGAGAATCGAACCCGGGACCTCCTTATAAGAACACTGCGCTAGCCTCTGCGCCAGGCAGGGGATTTCGTCAAAACACACGCTGTAAGTTCCAGTTTTTTTTAACTAAGACGTGAGAATTCTTGATTATAAATATGAAATATAGCCATTATGTTACATGCTTGCCTGGTACAGGTGCAAATGTCCCAACACATTGTCTTCGCAACCTTATTTACTGTTTACAAAGTGTCAATTCAAATGTAACCGTCTTTGGTATTATTTAACACCGACCCCCATGGCATACAAATGTCCAAAATGGCCACTTAACAGTTCCCTCACGTGCACATAAGCTGGTAAACGCTGTTATCCCATTAATATTCGCCTTAACACCTTGCCGGGTTGTGCAAATGGGTTGTGGGAACTTTCTCTTTTTATGTGTCTGTTATGGCAATGGTTAATATCAGAATACATGGGGGGAGGGAGGGTCTAAAGTCTTCAAAAATTAGGTGACATAATACTTGAATGCTCCCTAAGGTGTCACACCTGAAGAAAACATGATCTCTTCTCAGATAAATGACCATCATGATCAACCCATGTCTCCGCATAGTCGGTTCGGTTTCGGTCTTAGTTTATGATGTCGGTCAAATGCAGATTAGTAATGCTCCTTGGAGAACATTATGAAGAGCTCTCAGCCATGCTCAGGCAGTTTTCCACACGATGTATACCGTGACCTTGACCTTCACCGTTAAAACAATGAATTAAATATGATTCTTGTTCTTCAAGTGCCTCTCCATTACTGGAGGTCAGCAGTCAGTTATTTGAAACGCTTCTTGTCCATGGCTAAACGGAATAGTTCTTCGACTGACTTGATGCCACTCCACTCCCATATGTTTCTGAGCAACGACTTCTTTCACCTTCCAACACCTCTTTTTCCAGCAATCTTCCCCATCATAATAGTTTGCTGCAGTAAATATGATTGCTTAAATCATAAACGCAACCAGAGTCATAGGGTTTTAACTAGGCTTGAGCTCCATAATCTGGAAAAGAGGTGAATACTCTTTCATGATTAAGAAACTATTGCATTTTACATTAATATCCCGTTTACCCGTGAATAAGCAAGAAGCAAATTAGTTTGTTAATGTAAGGCGACCACAGGCTTGCTTGCTTAGTAAGGTACTACCACTGCTGGAGTATCATTTCTCCACCGTCCGACCCCCCCCGTTATCCCAAACGTAGCCTAAGCCGAGGTTCGACTTCAAAGGAGGCGCCCTTAGGCAGTCGTTCCCTTAGTTTCTTCGAGCCCTAGGCCTAAAAATTTCTTCTGGCAGAGCTTCTTTCCGAAGCTCGCCAAACAGCCCGGTTACGCTGTGGCAACCAATAGAGTTTGTACAGCTAATAGACAGTCCGAAAAAAATATATATCATTTCTCCTCGCCTCAAAAAGAGGCGTTATTATAAGTTTAATTTGTGTATCTGTGAGTCCATGGACCACATTTATGCGATTTTTCTGTTAAAAAGCTATCGTAAAGAAGTTGAAGCTTTATTTTGATTGATTGGTATTTTCGTCAGTTAGTCTGTCATTCCTTTCTGCATGGCAGGTTTAACCCAATAGATTGAGACACCACCAAACTCAGAGAATCACATTACAGAATATCGGGTGTTTCGAAAGTGGTAACCTTACCTGTAATCGTGCCTATTCAGTATCAGTTTCCACATTTACCAACAAACTGCATTACCTACATAATCTGTGACATTATCAAAATGTTTATGCATAGTTTAATTATAACTACGTGTGTATGTGTGAACTAAGAAATACTATTTACGAGTACTTATCCTAACATACACGGACGTGTATTGAAATACGTAATATAGCGTATACGTATAGAAATAGCGTAATCATTATTATATTTTATAACCACACGAATACAAGGTGTGGTTTCTTAACTCAAATAGATTTCTTCGCTAAGCTATAATCAAGCATAGCATCGAAATACGCACTTGAATTTGGAATAAACGCATAAATACGCTTAAATACTACGACGACCTCCGTTTTGCAGTGCTTGCGCAGTCGCATTAGAAAGTTGGAGGTCCTGGGTTCGATACCCAGTTCGAGTCTGCTGGGAAGGCTTCGGCCGTGGCTAGTTACCACCCTGTCGACAAAGACGTGTCGCCAAGCGATGTAGTGTTACGGCACGATGTCGTGTGGAAACCATTTAGGAGAGTGGGTTTACCATACCCTGACAGGTTAGCCCGCTACCATCCTAGACTGCATCATCCCTTACCACCGGTTAAGGGTTAACTTGTAGAGTATATAAAAAAAACTAAACATTTATCCTTATTTAAACTAATAGTCAACGGGGGAATACCCTTATGTAGAAGAACATAGTTTCCTAATCGGCTATTTGACTATTTTACACTAATTATTCAAGTATCATCATTTTCACGACTGTTTTTATGAATTATTAGACTTTATCTCTCCTTGCTCCATCACAACACACTTGGATATCGACTATGGGTATCGCAAGGTTTAACAAATGTTTTCTTTCCCATTATCACATAATTACATTTTCTCAGCTACGCAAATAATTTGAATATCGCCTCCGAAGCCTCTCGCCAGTTCAACGCGACCCGCGCGCACGCCCGGTCGCATCATCGCACGCGCACATTTACCTCGACATAGTGACAGTGTAGTGTCGATGTGTGAGTTATCAACCCTTTATATTTCACGATACAGGGATTGATGGCTAGACGATTTGTTGGATTTTCCCCTGGTTTTCTTCGGTGAGTTAGAAACATTAAATTATTCAGTTGAAGTTGTACGCCGTCGTGCTTATGTGTTTCCAATCAGGTTCTGCTAGGTCGTCTGTTAGTTCAATTACGTCAATATTTTATCGGTGGAGGCTCCGCATTTTTTATTTAAACGATCGTTTCGACTCATGGTTATGTATGATATATTCATACGTTTTCTATTTTAAGATTGAGTGGTATTATTAGTGGAATGCATCTTGTTCCGCTGGTTGTTGTTGCTGCGGAAATGTTATTTCTGATCCGCGAACAGAAATAACAATAGGCCTGTTGTGTTTCCCGGTCGGGTCAAGGAGACGGCCCATTGTAAACTCACTCCGGTGTGGTCAGTTAGGATGGAGGGGTCTACTGCATTTAGAGGTACGAGTAAGGTATCGTACCTTTAAAAATTTACACTACAATCTGTTAGCTGGCCAGTTTGCACAAAAGTCACGTAGAAGCAAAAGCAGTAGAGTTATATTGTAATTTATGACTGCGAATGTCCTAAAGAGTTGTTTGCAGTAAAGCAATAGTATCCCTGTTTTCTGACAGTGGAAATTTACAGTCCATTCCATCATATTTAATGCTAGATCTGTTTATCAGATCACTTTAGGAAGGAATTAGCGAATCGGGGACTGTAATTTGGGGTTGTCCAAGGATCTGCAACACATCGATATCTCCTGCCCTTCAACTTTAGTACTCAAATTCAGTAACTTTTATTGAAGTAGCTAAATTGTCAGGTAGCGTGTAATTTGGGGTTGTTCAAGGATGGGCAACTCAACGATGTCTCCTGCCCTCCACCTTTAGTACACAAATTCAGTTACTTTTCTTGAAGTAGGTAGCTAATTGGTGACCTGTCCAGTAATATTTAAGAAGTTTATGAACTGATGGGATTGTAAAGAGATTAACAGAAGACAACAGGACAAATTTTTCGAAAAGTTACTGAATCGCCCTGCTAATCGTGCCGGTGTTGATTAGAAGCGGTGACTACTTGATATAATGACGGGCTTGCTCGTCTGCTATGTATTAATATTATACTTATAACGTGACTGAGACGTTACACTAATCTACCATAATTATATTGAGAGGTCAAATGAATACAGATGACGTATTGTTACTTGAAAACTCAAATGTGGAGCACTGTCATCTTCATATTCGTCTCCGATGTCCGCCCGTCTGTCTATCAGTTAGCGTAATGGGTACAGAATTGAATTTTCAGTGCATATATTCATGGCTGTTATAATGCTTTATATGATGGCTGGTTTGCCTGGTAGGAGGCTGCGGTCGAGGCAAGATACTACTAGCAAAGATACCGCCAAGCCATTTAGCATTCCAGTATAATGCCAAGTAGAAATCGACTAGGAGGAAGGGTTCAACCGGCAATACATAGTTGGCTCCTGTCGTCTCTACTATGGGCAACTATACTCACTTAAAAAACGACAAATAATAAAACGAAAAAAGTTAAAATTCAAAGACATCTCCATGCAGGAAAGGTGCTTTTGTGATGTTTTTTTCAATCTTGTATCTGATCTCCTTATTGTCAATACTATGAACAGTTCATATACACTTGGTTTCCCTTCATGGACGAGTCCAACACGTACTAAATCGTGTTTTCTTATCCTTGTTGTTATTTTTAACTGTGGTTTTGCAAGCGACGGTAAATGGAAACGACTGGCATGTTCAAAAACTCACTTGGTACAAAGGCGGGTTTTAGAGTCTATTCTGTTCGTACCTATGAAACTAGAAGGGTGATTTTCAATCTCCGTCGCTAAAAGAGGAACGCTATAAATGTGAACGCTTTGTCTTTCTGTCTATTATTTATAATTTCTGTATATTTTGGACCAAACTGAGTGCAATTTTGCATTAAGCGAAGCAAATTCATAGATATGTTTAACGGTAACATGCCAAAAGGGAGCGATGCAAAACCTGAAAAACTATTAATCCACTTTTGGTGCGGTTTTTTGGATTCACAGGGTTTTGACGACCTCCGTTGCGCAGTGCGTGCGTTGTCGAATAATAAAGTTGGAGAGAGTCTGGTGATGGCTGCGGCCGTGGCTAGTTACCACCCTACCGACAAAGACGTGTCGCCAAGCGATTTAGCGTTCCGGCACGAAGTCGCGTAGAAACCATTTAGGTGTAGGTTTACCATACCCCTAACAGGTTAGCCTGCTACCATCATGGACTGTATCATCACTTACCATCAGGTGAGATAGCCGTCAAGGGCTAACTTGTAGTGTATAAAAAAAAACAACAGGTCATCCGTAGTACTAATTTGTTCAGGTTGTGTCTAGTGTTACGAGCTACCGAGGGGTGCAAGTAATGTTGTTATGAATCTTAATAACTTAAATGTTGTAGAACTATAATATTATTTACCTTACAGGATAATCCTGCTGACAAATTATAGTAATTCATTAAATTAATATATCATCTAATTAGTTAATTTCAACATCTATTAAATAATATAACATCTATGTAATAAAAGTGAAATCTGTATTTCGTAATTAAAGATTCTAGTTAAATGACATGCATTAAATTAATTCCTTATGATGTAATCAAGTGGATTTCGTTCTAATTGCCAATATGCATTTCTTAGCTCAGTGTTATTCAAAGTTTGGATCTTGACCCCCAGGGGTTGCGATGCCTCTCCAAGGGGGTCACGGACGTTCGCTAAACGTCAGAGGAAAAAGAGTTTAAATCATATTTTTAGCAAAAGAATGCGTAACTACTTGACATTAATTATTTTTGCTAACATATATAAAAAAAATACCCATTAATTACATTCATATTATTGTGAAGTGTATCTGTTTCGTTATAATCAATTCCATCCACGGCGGATCCGGATTTGCTACATTTCGAATCATGTTTTTTTATTGTTAAGTATTTAATCGATACTTGCTTATAAATAACCTCATTGCGAATTTCATAATTGTAAATAATAAAATTAATACAGATTACACGGTAAAAAGGTCTAAAAATACTATTAATGCTGCGGTGGATCGCGCCATAAAATAGATTTTAAAACACTATACCCTTTTCTACAGTTCTCTCAATTGAGAATAAAACTCTGACTGTTGGTTTACCACCACAAGATGTTAAACCAACTCTAGATATAATTGATCTAAATTAAACGGGATAGTTGCCAGTAAGCTTTCGATAGGCTGCCGCTGATTTGCCACTAAAATAAGAGTTCGTTGACGTCTTCATAAGAAGTAATTCAACCGGCTCACTACAGAGCACGGGTCTCCTCTCTATATGAGAAGGGTTTGGCCATAGTCCACCACGCTGGCCATGTGCAGATTGGCAGACTTCACACGCCTTTGAGAACATTATGGAGAACTCTCAGGCGTGCAGGTTGCCTCACGATGTTTTCCTTCACCGTTGAAGTAAGTGATATTTTATATAAAAACATAACTCCGAAAAGTAATAGGTGCGTGCCCGAGTTCGAACTCCCGACCTCTGATTAGGAGGTCGACGTTTTAACCACTAGGCTATTACAGCTATATAATTTGTTTATTTACCGTTGAAGTTGCTATATTTACGTCTGTTTTTTAAATCTACTGTTGTGCAAGATTAGTATTTCAGTAAAAATACGCTTGAATTATGATATTGGACTGAAATTTGTTGAGTATTTTTCAAAACCCCATTGGATCGTTTTGTGTGATCGCTTTATTAGCCACAACTAAATTTTGACGTTTTTTGCATTGGCTCGCTACTGCATAACAACGTCCAATTATTTTTGAGAATTTATTTGATTATTATTTATTTGTATGTATATGCATGCTACTACTACTACTCCTACTAAATGCATTTTGTATATAGCTGTGCCATTTGCTTCATTTGTTGCTTTGTAGAAATCGCTATACAGTGATAACTTGTAATCGTAAACAAAGCGTTGTGCTAGTTATTCTGTTCTCTGTACTTTTTCGAACACTAAAGTGTATACATTCATTCAGTCTCTGGTGACTACATTAGTTTTACTATGTATAGAGTCTTTTAGCTTAGATAACTGGGTAATGGGGTGAAATAACGGACGCGTGACAGTAACGTTCTATTCGGGCTATGTTTCTAGGTTTTTGCGCTGGCAAATAATCCAGGATAGCAGCACTCCTACTCCTAGACACAATGCGATAATTTACATATCTGTATGTATAAAAATCAATTGCTGTTCGTTAGTCTCGCTAAAACTCGAGAGCGGCTGAACGAATTTATCTTATCTTGGTCTTGAAATGTTCGTGGAGGTCTAGGGAAGGTTTAAAAAGTGAGAAAAGTTTTTATTTTCTAAATAAAATGTAGAGTCAATTTGAACTTTATTGCTATTCAATAAAGTTCATATTAAATTATAATCACTCACTGTTGTCTTAGAAATGTAGGTGTGTTCCTAACTTCAAAGAGTCAATTTGCAATTTATTACCGCTGCACAAATTTCAAATTCAACCATGTCTAAATCAGTTAATTTCAATTGTTTTATTTAATCCGATAAGAAGTCGGGACCCGGGTCTGATGTGAAAAACTCTTTCAACTCAAACAAACTCGATGTTCGATAGTGCTTTTATTGAAGACGGCTATAGATATTTAGGCAATATTTTATCCCGGTATTTCCACGGAAACATGAACTACTCGGGTGAAACCGCGGGTCACAGCTAGTTATATATATATAAGGTCACTAAATACCGAAATAATATTCTCGATTCCGTAAAAATCTCTAGTCTAGTAGGGTGGACAATGCTTTTGAATATGTATGAATTGCTCAGTAAGTTTTTCAACACTTCCACGCCGACATACCTAGATGTGTTATGAATATGTGTCCATATATATCTATATTCTTTTATACATACTACAAGTTAGCCCTTGACGGCTACCTCACCTGATGATGATGCAGTGTAAGATGGTAGCGGGTTAACCTGATAGGGGTATAGTAGAGTAAGTACAGTTACTCGTATTAGGCGAATGATCACATTTTGGTAACTAAATAAATGGGAGTACGTAAATAGTTGCGATATTTGTAAAAGTGTACTCATAGGCATGCGATGACTAAATTACTAAATATTTATTCAGGTGATTTCTTTAACAGCAGTGAAGTAGGTACCATAGAGAAGTGAAGCATCTATACGTTACAAAACGCTATGGTGTCTGTCGGTGATTTCAGTATAAAAGCCTCTCTTAAGCTTGTATATAGTAAGTACCTTTATTATAAGGTATGTATGCTCGAATTATAGACAATTTAGAATATATACAAATACACTAACATCATCATCATGAACCCATTACCGGCTCACTACAGAGCACGGGTCTCCTCTCAATATGAGAAGGGTTTGGCCATAGTCCACCACGCTGGCCATATGCGGATTAGCACACTTCACACGCCTTTGAGAATATTATGGAGAACTCTCAGGCGTGCAGGTTTCCTCACGATGTTTTCCTTCACCGTTGAAGCAAGTGATATTTTAATTATTTAAAAACGCACATAACTCCGAAAAGTAAGGGGTGCGTGCCCGGATTCGAACCGCCGACCTCTGATTAAGAGGCTGGCGCCCTAACCACTAAGCTACCCAGCTTTCTAGGCCATCACAACTTAAACACACACACTAACATCATAGTACGATGAAAAACTCAAATTCGTCCATACCTCCGCAGCCCGCATATGCCTGTAACATAAAAGAGTTACTACTGAAATTGCGACCTTAAAATAATGTCATAAAGTCTATTTTATATTACGTTCGTAGTGTTTCGAATCTCTACGATTGCAAGTAAGCTAGTCTTATATTATTAATTGATTAATAGCAATAGAATACTCGTTTCAGGATAAAATATTAGGCCTTTGATCTGAGCTACTACTTGGAACGACTAAATTATTAGTTAATATCTTTGCAAAGAAGCAAAAATGATATCCCAGAAAAGTGGAGAACGAAAATTCTGGATAGACGCACTGTGGGTACTGTTGAGTGCAATATATATGGGGCAAATTGGTTTCAGGTATTTCACAGCATTTATTATCTCCAAATTGAAAGTTGATAGAAGAAAAACAGATATTAAAATTAATTGCAGTAAAGGCTTTTTAATATAAAGTATGAGTATGGATGATACAAATGGCTTAGAACATATAGGCAACATTTACATCATTACTGTGAAAGAAATATGTGGGGGGGAAACAGTATTAAATGTCCATTGTTTACGTGTTCAGCGGCCAGATGAAATATAGTATGTTTATAATAATATAATAATAGTGTGAAGCGGTGATAGCCTAGTGGTTAGGGCGACAGCCTCCTAATCAGAGGTCGGCGGTTCGAATCCGGGCACGCACCTCTAACTTTTGGGAGTTATGTGCGTTTTTAAACAATTAAAATATCACTTGCTTCAACGGTGAAAGAAAACATAGTTAGGAAAGAGAGAGAGCCTGAGAGTTCTCCATAATGTTCTCAAAGGCGTGTGAAATCTGCCAATCCGCACGTGGCCAGCGTGGTGAACTATGGCCAAAACTCTTCTCATATTGAGAGGAGACCCGTGCTCTGTAGTGAGCCTGTAATGGGTTGATCATGATGATGATGATAATATAATAAATATAATAGTCCATTTTTTAATAAATTTCATTTCGACTAGCAATATTTATATACAATCATAATGAACAGCTAACCAAGAAACTGTATAAAAAAGAAAGTTATATTCAAGTTCGCAAAATGATACCTACTGGCCACTTGCGTCTTCTATAAATAATTTAAATCAGTTTTAACGGCTGCAACGATATTATAATAAACTTCAATAATGAAGCTGCTTTTATTCTTGTGCACTGAATATTATATGAAAGTATGACTCTCATTTCGAGCGTATTTATAAAACAATCAAACTAGAACGTCGAATGTTAGGTGACTCTGCTGAGAAATATAACTATTTGAACCGATTTAAAACTAACATAATTATGATATAGTGTTTATGGAATATTAGCTGATAACGCCGTACGCGTGGATTACAGATATGGGGCAAACTGCCAATTTGAACGCCCATAAGGTCGCAGGTTTTTAAATCCTATATTTGCTTTTGGCTCGGTCTCCATAATTTTATATAGTGTTTTAAATTGCACCGTAATACGGAAATGACAATAATGCCTAAGAGAAAGAAACTTATGAGGTCTAGGTCAGTGGAATTCATATATTCATAAAAGCAGTGCATATCCTGCTTAGAACTCAGAAGAACTCCGAAGAAACGGAAGCATAATCGTGTCGGCTTGGTATTGGAAAACGTTCTTAGAAACGTATTAGCGTTCATTTAGATTCTTATAAACAATGTCTCGAGACCTGTCTCGATTTTATATAATTTCTTCTATTTTGTATCATCTGCTATCCCTAAATTAAAACTGTGGGAACGCCACTGTTTCCAGGTTGGAGAATGCACTTGCCTATCAGATATCTATTCAGTCTAGAAAAAATTACCAATTAAAAATTTTTAATCAGTCTAGAAAAAATTACCTATTAAAATTATTAATTAAGTTAAACGTGGCATAATTTAACTTTGTCAAAGTACATACTAACGCGATCCTTTTGGCACCCCATCTGGAACGCTGGAGGCTCCGCTGGGTTTTAGTGGGTATCCTCGACGAGTCCCACATACCAGCCTGGAGTTCGCACAGTTCTGGACTCTATTCGGGATGCATAAATGCTTGTCCCAGGGACAAAAAAGAAATGGCATAATTTAACCTGTCAGCGGTTTGTATGAGAAACGTCGATTAAAACTAAATGAATGTTGATTGAATATCAACCACAGAATGCCTTCGCTCGCGCGTCTGTTTATTCTGTGGTTTAATGGCGACTGAGGAACAGGCATAAAGTTATTGTGCACGAAAACTCACTGACTAAACTTAGTGACTAATTATTTTAACATTAAAAAACGTTGAGACATATCCGATGTCCCGTGTCATGTATCTCGACGTTTTAGCGTTTTATACTTATCGTGTCATGAAGTTGAATGATACGCATTATCTCGTGAACCTGTTTTATCTGTAGCTCACGAGATTTTGAGAAAGACGTGCTTCGTTTACTTGACATCGTTATCGGCCACATATTGGATTGATCAATTACGTCATCATCATCATCATGAACAACCCATTACAGGCTCACTACAGAGCACGGGTCTCCTCTCTATATGAGAAGGGTTTTGGCCATAGTCCACCACGCTGGCCATTTGCGGATTCGCAGACTTCACACGCCTTTGAGAACATTATGGAGCACTGTCAGGCGTGCAGGTTTCCTCACGATGTTTTCCTTCACCGTTGAAGCAAGTGATATATATATATTTTTTTCAATTACGTATTAGTTACTTATTGTATTAAAGTGCACCCGAATCCAGTCCTGGGATTTGCGGTATAAATAACATGCCAAGGTTTACAAATTAGATCCCTTTTAAGGTTTCTGACGACATATTGCAGCTACATCGGCTATCTTCACAGTAAAGGAAGAAATTAATGAGTGAGATGGATGTCTGACTGTAAAATTTGAGGACAATGGCATCCCTTAGATAAGATCTTAACTTAGGTAGTTTATAACTAACCTTTTAGATATCTCTACATCATTGATACAGAAATCGTTAAATAAACATAAAAACCATTATTTTTTTGGTGGCGCAGTCTAAGATGGTAGCGGGCTAACCCATTAGGGTTATGGTGAACCTATACTCCTAATCGGTTGCTACGCGACATCGTTGCGGAACGCTAAATCGCTTTGCGACACGTCATTGTCGGTGTGGTGGTAACTAGCCTCCCATCAGACCAGATCTGAGCAAGGAATCGAACCCAGGACCTCCAATTTTATAATGCGGCAGCGCAGCCACGGATTTCGACAAACACCAAACCATACAGGCAAACATCGAATCTCCTTTTTAAAAAAAAAAAATTAAAATCTAAATATATCTACTCTCGAGACGATCGATGGTGCTCGTAAATGTAAAAGTAAGCCATCATAAAATTATGCATATTTGGTAAATACGTTTCCAATGCAAATATTTATGTAATTCGTGATATCTCAGCAGTGATAATTTAAAATACTTAAACATATGTCTTTTACGTATAATATGGAACAACATTCATATTGATTCAGAATATGTACCAGTATATATAAGATGCGAACAGTTAACTGGAATTCTTGTGCAGTTTCCGTTTTCTCCAAAAATGTGAGCATCTTTTTAAGAAGAGTAAGCTAGACCGCTTCATCATTTACCCGCTGGCGTGATTCCTTAGGCTGCTACTGATCCAGTATTGAAAGTTCAATTCGGGTGAAACCTAGTAAAAAAAGGTATAAAAATGGCTGGTAAATACTGCGACGGTTTCTACCTTAATCTTATGTTATTGAAACGAAGTCACATGCCTTTGTTATATGGAAATGCGTGAAGGTTTATGCCAGTCACGAGTGAACGGATAAAAACACTCGATTGGCTGTAGGGTCTGTAGACATCAGATACCTATGTGCGGACTGTTGAACACTGGGTGTCTAGCGCATCTCGGCATTCCTGGCAAGATTCCTTTGCATTCATTTAAATAAATCCATATAGTTTTGTGCCAACGGTGCAGTGTTATACGCTTGACGAGATTATGTTGACACTTTTTTTTTATGCACTACAAGTTAGCCCTTGACGGCAATCTCATGATGATGCAGTTTAAGATGGTAGCGGGCTAACCTGATATGGTAAGCATATACTCCAAATTGGTTTCAACGCGTCATCGTGCCGGAACGCTAAATCGCTTGGCGACGAGACTTTGTCGGTAGGGTGGTAACAGCTGACGTCTCCGACCAGACAAAAGAGATATAAAAAAAAAAGAGAAATGCTTCATCATGCTGCTCCAAAGGCTTTTTTCAGCCATGTGATGTACTTACTAAATGTGTCTGCTAAGATTTCCATCCGCATTTGAGCAGCGCAGAAAGTATACTATCTTATAATTCATCTCTTTTATGGGATAAACTAACTGCTTTTAATAGTAGAATATAGTTTTATTTCTTAATTTTCTCACTGAGGTGTTTAGTCTGCCCGCATTGGAGACGCTTGCCTCGCCTTTGAGGGGCTCGTTTAGCAGTGGGCAATTAACTAGCTTTATGTTGATAGTATAGTAGTGATAGCTCAGTGGTTAGGGCGTCCGCCTAATCAGAGGTCGGGGGTTCGAACCCGGGCACGCACCTGTAACTTTTCGAAGTTATGTGCGTTTATAAGCAATTAAAATATCACTTGCTTAAACGGTGAAGGAAAACATCGTGAGGAAACCTGCACGCCTGAGAGTTCTCCATAATGTTCTCAAAGGCGTGTGAAGTCTGCCAATCCGCACAAGGCCAGCGTGGTTGACTATGGCAGAACCCTTCTCATATTGAGAGGAGACCCGTGCTCTTTAGTGAGCCGGCAATGGGTTGACCATGATGATGTTGATAGTCAATTAACCGACGCAGATTATAATCTGTATAGTTATAGTTAGTTACCTTTTTACTTAATAAGCAATCAAGAAGTTTAAGAAGCTCATTTGTCTTTAAACAGTTTCGCTTGTAAACGTTTTAATGCGGAAGCACATTCACTTTCGTTGCGAAATTTAGTGATGGGCTACCTCGTTAACTGAATATGGTAATTGAATCGATTTTATGGGTGGTTTCATATTTGCTTTCAATTATTTATTAATTGGCTGGGCGAAAATTTAAGTGATCATATTTATAGATACTTTAGTAGTTTCATAGGAAAATATTGGATTTTATAGAGTGTCAGAATAATTTTATCTGACGGAATAAATAAGTTTAATTTATGAATACCAGTTTCTAAATTTGATGAGAATCTAGATGATATAAAAGAAATATTCAATAAGGATATCCCTCATCGCAAATGAAAAAGGGTTATAGGACAAATTTACACACCAGGATCACATACTTTAAAGGAGACAAAAACAAACCTAGCGCATCCTCCATCAAAGCAGAAATTCAGAAGATGAGCATGAGCATAAACTGCTATCCAGCAAAAGATTTTAGGTGACGTGCAACCAAGCTATAGTCGTATCTAAAAATAAAAGTTGCGGGGTTGCTACGAATCCAAGAGAAAGCAATTTGTTCGTATATCGTGTAAAAATATTTAAAACATATTAGAAACCATTTCACTATGTTTACGAATACAAAATGGATTTTAAATCTTAATTTGAAAGTTGATGTTTTTTTATATATTCTCGTATGTTTATTTTAAATAGTTCCTAGATGTGGTGATTTCGCATTTTGGTTGTGCCTTGCTCGGACATCAGTAAGATGATTAATTGTTGTAAATTTTCGCTTAGGGGTTAAATTTAAATTTAAGAGTATTGCAAGATAGTTAGTCAATATTTGTTTTGTTTTATATTTTGTGTGTTCATATTTTACCTATTTTTTTACCATTTTTATTTAAGTTTTTTTTTTTACAAATAATGTCTTGTCTCTTATTACGCATGCTGAGTTAGCCTATAAGTGGAGTGTACAACATTACAAGAGATCTGTAGAATGTGTCCTTAGATTAAGATAGTTGTATACACGTTGGCTTCCTAATAAATAAATAAATTATTAATCTCTAAAATAATAATCCTAATGAAATTCTTATTTAAAAAAAACATTGTTTTATTTGTTCAAAACTTATACGAGGAAAGGCTTAACTGATGGAAAATCGATAAATCAAAACAAGTACCGGAAACTCGTAAAGCGCATCACTGTTTTGATCTACGATACCGTGCGCCCGCGCAGATAGCATCTAACGTGTGCGTGTCTTGTCGATGTACAAATGTAATTTACTATTTTGACAGCCATCTAGATTGTTAGTCCCAAGCACTTTTACAACTTCGGTTATATAATTTTGACGTTTTGAATTATATTATCCGCATTCGAACTCCTCCTGGGTTGACTGTCTTAGTTTAATGCTGCGCTCGTCTACAATTAATGATCTCCATTCCATTGGCTTCTCTTCCTAGTCAGCACTCATTGATGCCTCAGGAAATATTTGTCTGGATATATTCGTTAATATAATGTTGAAACAATTAAAATATCACTTTCTTCAACGGTGAAGGAATACATCGCGAGGAAACCTGCAAGCCTGAGAGTTTATAATATTCTCAAAGGCGTGTGAAGTCTGCCAATCCGCACATGGCCAGCGTGGTGGACTATGGCCAAACCCTTCTCATATTGAGAGGAGACCCGTGCTCTGTAGTGAGCCGGCAATGGGTTTATCATGACGATGATATAATTGTTTTTTTTTTTAAGATTTGTTGGTTTTATGCAATACAAGATATGTATACAAGAGGACACAAGAGTTTGGCAAATGGCAGGACATTTCGGGGACCCTATCATGTGACATATAAAACGTTCTTTGTTCCAAACTGAAACAAATGGCGATGTATTTACCTACAATAATATCTCAATGGTCGACCAATTAAAATGTTACAGTTAATAAAATTTCCGTTGCTTGGTTGGTTTTCATTCTCTCCAGTATCTTTAGTCTTTAGCCAAACGTGATGACTATGCGACTTGTATTTATTTCTAACTTTGACGACCTCCGTGGTGCAGCGCGTGCGCTGTTGCTTTTTTATAAGTTGGAGGTCCTGGGTTCGATTCCCGACTCGAGTCTGGTCTGGTGGGAGGCTTCGGCCGTGGCTAGTTACCACCCTACCGACAAAGACGTGTCGCCAAGCGATTTAGCGTTCCGGCACGATGTCGCGTAGAAACCAATTAGGAGTGTGGGTTTACCGTGCCCCTAACAGGTTAGCCCGTTACCATCTTAGACCGCATCATCACTTACCATCAGGTGAGATGCTGTCAAGAGCTAACTTGTGGGGTATATAAAAAAAACCTCTTATTTATTTCAAAAATCTATTTTAATGTTATTAAACTGTTTTTTTTTTGTATAATGTTTCCGACTGTACGCTGATTTCATTGAATATTATAGACCACGCTACCGGCCTAGAATGTTGTTATATAAAAATTACTTATCATATTTTACTGTGACATAACTGTTGTGTGAATCATGAAAATAGCTCGAAATCAGCAGATTTCTAGGTCAATGTACAAAGACGAAAGCCGTAATGTGAATTGATGACATTCAAGTATTGAAACTTTGACTATGTCTCGCGAGAATGGTAATTCAATGAACTGTCTCAGATCTTATTTTGGGTGCAAAATATAGATGGAAATCAGGAGATTTTTTTTTATTTTTTTTTAATATTACATCGCAGTGAAACGATCAGACGGTTCACCTGATGTTAAGTGATTACCGTTGGCTATGAGCGTCTGCAGAACCAGAGGGGCAAATGATGCGTAACCGACTGAACCCTGCATCCTTCTTATGAGTTTCTACTCAGTATCTTACTGGAACGCCTAATAGTTTGGCGTTAGTGTCTTTGCCAGTAACTAGCCGGTCGAAGCCTCCCCCCAGACCAGACTCGAGCCGGGAATCGAAACCAGGACCTCCCACTTTATGATGTGACAGCGCGCGCTGCGCCACGGAGGGCGTCAAATTTGATAATGTTACAAGGAACTTCTAATGAGGTTACAATCACCACGGAACCCTTTCCACGCGCGTGCGACCCGCACTTGTTCGGTTTCATTTGCAACATTAAAAAGGCTGCGATATGCAAATAACCAAACGTAATCTGATACATGGAAATCGAATGGGAAACAAGCTGACGGAAATTGATATAGCTACATACTTACTTTACCCTTAGCATGCATTTTTCACGCTCGCGATCACGGAGACGCTCATCGAATTTCAAACCACTATATATTATAATGTTAAAGTGACAGACCCTATGCCACTACAAAGGCCTACTAGGCCAGAGAGGCGACTTCTACCAAAAACTTGTAACCATACTATAATAACACAGAAAATTGGACCAATACTTGATAAACAATAAACAGCAAGTATAATTTGCTATATTCCGCCGACAACCGGGAGATTAGTTTAGTATAACACCACACAAAATCTTCCACTAGAACCTCTACGCACGTTTCGACCCGACACCGGATCATCCTCAGGAGATGTTGACTTCACAAGCGCGAAAAGTAAGTTTATTGTTTATCATGGACTTCCGCAAAGTAACGCCTGCTTCTATTCATTATCCAATACTTGTTTAAAAAAACTTTTTTTTTTATTAATTTGGTAGTTGAATAAATAGCTTTATATATATTTTTTTTATAACGTCAAAGTAAAACGGTCCTTATACTATCAATTTAAAGTTACTTGCATTTACCGTACTACTTTACCTACATTTTACAAGTTCTTTATAAGGGTTAAAATGTTATTAATCTGCATACGTACGAAGGAGTATAAAACTTGACTAGAATACTATTGTTAATGTATTAAGTTGGTTGTCATCACGTCGTGCCGCCGCGCTATTGGTTTCCGCCAAAACAGTGGCAAGTGATTGGTCCACGCAAAACAGCAATAACAATAGACGCCACGAAGTCATTGCTAAGTTTAGTAATATTTTTGGAGAAAGGCGGGAGACTTCGTATATGGCGGGCGCGGTTTTTTCACGCTTTACTTGAATTAATGTTTGTTGGCTAATTTTGAAAAGGACTGGTGTCGGTTGTGTCGTGGACAGTTTTGGTGTCGTTTGTGTAGTGGCTAGTTTTCTGAATGGTTAACAGGTATTGATTTGGGAAAGGTTTGAGGGAGCCGCGTCCCCGGAGTGCGAAGTTTCCCGCCATTTCTCCCTAACTTCTACATTGCTATAAACTTGACATTGGCTGATCTGTGCAAAGCCATAAAAAGAGAAAACTAAGTAATATTTTTGGGGGAAAGGTTTCAATTTAACTGGCGTATTTAACTAAGTTTTTACAACTGTTTCGATATTCGAAAACGACTCTTCGTTCTTGATCGTACGAATCAGTATACTAGAGGCACTGGTTAAAAACATATATCGTTATGTGCGACTGCAATAATTGGCGCGGAATCATGTTTGTTCGCGCATGGAAGTGTCGATGCCATCTGTTGATGCAAGCGGCATTGTTTCTGTTTACAGCGAAAGTCATTACGAATATAATCGACTGACGCGCAATTTAGTCATGCCTGTGCCGCGTACAACACCGACAAAGACGTGTCGCCAAGCGATTTAGAAATAGAAATAGAAATTGCCAATTTGTACTGAAAATATAAACTATTACAATTACAAAGGCAGTTCCCTACTTTAACCAAAATTAATTAGTACAATATTTTACCAAAGACCAGCTTGTCAAATATCTGGCATAGCAAAGGAAATTAGTTCCCTAATTATTCTTCAATATTAGCAACAGAGTACTTACACTTTTTTTTATACACTACAAGTTAGCCCTTCACGGCATCTCACCTGATGGTTAGTGATGATGCGGTCTAAGATGGTAGCAGGCCAACCTGTTCGGGGAATGATAAACCGATACTCCTAATTGGACAAAGACGTGTCGCCAAGCGATTTAGCGTTCCGGCACGATGTCGCGTAGAAACCAATTAGGAGTATGGGTCTATCATACCCCTAACAGTTTAGCCCGCTACCATCTTAGATTGCAACATCTTACTCAAAGGTTAACTAGTGGTGTGTCTAAGTGCATGCTAACGCGAAACCTTTGGCACTCCATCTGGAACGAAGGAGGCTCCGTTGGGTTTTAGTGGGTATTGTAGTCGCCGCCTCCATCTTTTTATTCGGTACTAAATAGCTTAGCGTATGACTTTACCATTACGGTAGTAACTAGACGCGGCTAAAGCCTCCCACCAGGTCAGTCATAAGCCGGGAATCGAATCAAAGATCACCCACTTTATAATACGGCAGCGCACGCACTGCACCACAGATGTTGTCAAGATGGTGCGAACGTGCGTTTTACCCCTAACCAAATCGCTTGTCTAGGATTTAAAACTTATCACTCTAAAATAACAAGCTAGCTGGCTTTGTTATATTAGATAGATGTACTTATTATATGTAAAAAAAATAAGATAGCTCTTAATATAATTTTAAGTGGCATTGACAGTGGTGATAACAAAAAGAAAATTTACCTGGCTAAGTTTGCTGTGGGCTTCTTCTTAGACCGGAACGCGATTGGAACTCTCATAGCTTTTGTTTTAAGTTTACGAATGTAGTTATCACCATCAAATCACTAGTATGTAAATTATTGACGCGTCAAAAGTGCCTTTTAAAGGACTATTTGAATAAAGATTATTTGAATTTGAAAAAAAAATTGAATAAAATGCCAAGTAAGCAATTGTAAAGCGAAAAGAAAAAAACCGTTTGACGTAACACCATGTGAATTGCAATGTAACACTTGCTAATACAAATAATGTTATTGTTTCAGATATCAGCCACATCGCTCGCGCATATGGTAGGCTATCGTTCAAATTAAAACCGGCCAAGAGCGAGACGGCAAGCGCTTCGCCTGCCCTTACGAACTTTCTTAAATTAATATTTTTATTTTCGGGCTATCATTCAAATTAAATCCGGCCAAGAGCGAAAAGCCAAGCGCTTCGCCTGTACTTACAAACATTATAAATGAAAATATTTTTATTTTTAATATAATTTAATTTTACTCAATTAAATTATACTAAAAGGTTTTGGTTTTTTTTAGATACAAGTTAGCCCATGACGGCAATTACACCTGATGGTAAGTGGTGATGCAGCCTAAGATGGTAGCGGACTAACCTGTTAGGGCGGGTATGGTAAGCCCACACTCCTAATTGGTTTCTACGCGACATTGTGCCGGAACGCTAAATCGCCTGGCGACATGCCTTTATCGGTAGGGTGGTAACTAGCCACGGCGAAAGCCTCCCATCAGACCAATTAGGAGTATGGGTTTACCATCATCTGCGTCATCACTTACCATCAGGGTAGAGATTGCCGTCAAGAACTACTAGTGAATAAAAATATATATATGCTTTGCTATGTTAAATACCCACTTATAGGTTACCACTATTACTTGCGAAAGTGAATAAGAAGAATAGCGCGAGATCTAAAAAAAAGAAAAGCGAAGAGAAAAATAAGTTATTCTCGTTCCTTCTCTTCAATACAAGAACATATTGATTCGTTTAATTAGTAATTATTTTATTACTATGCGGTACATCCAATGGTACAACATGTACTCTAGTTACTAGCTGTATATCTGGTTGGTGTTACAGACAGACATTCTGATTAGAATAAGATGTATTGTTTGTAACACCATATAAGAATAAATACATTTTCTTTTCTTTCTTGCTCATCATGATCAACCCATTACAGGCTCACTACAGAGCACGGGTCTCCTCTCAATATGATTGATGATATTTGGCCATAGTCCACCACGCTGGCCATGTGCGGATTGGCAGACTACACACGCCTTTGAGAACATTATGGAGAACTCTCAGGCGTGCAGTTTTCGTCACGATGTTTTCCTTACCCGTTGAAGCAAGTGATATTTTAATTGCTTAAAATATCACTTGCTTTAACGGTTCTTTTTTACTGGTAATGTCGTAATAGCGATACCGATTATATACTGTTGAAGAGAGTGAAGACGACTTGATCGCTGACTTTATAACTGTATAACTTTCATTTATTTGCATATTAAATTAATGACAGCTGTTGATGCAGTCCAAAGCTAATCGCCAAACAAACAGCTGTTAAAAAATGCATTAAATGATTTTTTAACCACTTAGAAAGCCACCACTAGACCAGCAGAAAAAATTACCACTAGACCAGCAAGTCTAGTGGTATTTTTTTTAAATGTGTTTGAGCTCATTTTTCGTATTTTTATTCGCATTTTGAGTTTTGCTATTTATAAGCATAATATTTCGTTAATTGTGGTCCGGGTTCCGCAGTATGATACGTCTTCCAAACCACTGGTCCAGTGGTCTTTTTTTTTTTTTAATGTGTTGGGACGCACTATCCACATCTTTTTCACATTTTGCCGTAATTCAGCCGAATTTGAACTAGTTGTGGTCGGTTTCCGCTATTTGATACGTCTGCGGACCACAACTTGAGGCGTAAAATAATTTATACTTATCAACTAATAGAGTAGCATATAGCATGTTTGTCTATGACTCACTAGATCCTTTTTCAGTTGGTCGGTTTCGGTCCAGATTTAATTTTACCATTTTGATGTAGGTTAGGCAAATTTCATTTTAGATTTATTTATTTCGTTGCAAATTGTTTAAACATACCTAGTTTGGGTATTTGCAACTGGGTCTAAAATTTACCGTAGTAGATTTCTCATTGCCTGTCTTGAGTTAGGAAATTAGCAGTGTCCATCGGCGTGCCTCGGACATCATATTAAGCTATTATTATCTAGTTAGTTTATTTTTATACACTCCAAGTTAGCCCTTGACGGCTACTTTTACCTGGTGGTAAGTGATGATGTAGTCTAGGATGGTAGCGGACTAACAGGTTAGGGGTATGGTAAAACCACACTCCTAATTGGTTTCTACGCGACATCTTGCCGGAACGCTAAATCGCTTTGCGACACGTCTTAGTCGGTAGTGTGGTAACTAGCCAAGAAACCTCCCACCAAACCAGACTCGAGCCGGGAATCGAACCCAGGAACTCCGATTTTATAATGCGACAGCGCACGCACTGCGTCAGAGGTGTCTGTGAGACAAGAGAAGACAAAGTCGAATGAATTTAATTTTGAATTAACAAATTTTCAAAATTTCTTGTTTATCGGATAGATGCCAATCTAAAACGATAAAGTCATGTCTATATACATTAAAAAAATAGGTGACTGACTGAATGAACCTAAAACGCTGGATGGCTATTATAAAGTCTGCAAAGAACTGACTCGTGAAAATTGGATCGTCCTTTTGGGTGATGAACTTCTAGAGGTCAAATAGTGTTTTAAATTTTCATAAAAGTACGCCACGTCGGGAGATACACCAGATCGAGGAACTTGGCGTAAAAGAAACCGCCAACTTATTTGATTATGTAATAAGTATTGTGAAACCAAACTGTGCCATAAATCTTTAAAGGCAAGAATATAACAGAACCAAGTTTTTCATGGGCCTTAATGTCAATAATAATTGCATGGTGCATCGGACTTCGTCCTAGATTCAAACAAGTTGTTGATTCTACTTATTACGTCATCATTATAATCAACATGTTGACGTTCATTGCGGTTCCGGGCGACTCCCTTGATATCCTGTCTTGAGTGAGGCGTCTATCAACGCTGTGTTTCCTATTCTAGCATATTTAGACGCAAGCACACTGGACGGCGAGAAAGTTCACCCATGTTATGGACCGATCAGATTAAGTCGTTTCGCCTGGTGGGAGGCTTCGGCCGTGGCTAGTTACCACCCTACCGACAAAGACGTGTCGTAAAGCGATTTAGCGTTCCGGCACGATGTCGCGTAGAAACCCATTTGGCGTATGGGTTTACCATACTCCTAACAGGTTAGCCCGTTACCATCTTACACCGCATTATCACTGACACCAGGTGAGATTGCCGTCAAGGGCTAACTTGTAGTGGATAAAAAAAAAGTCTGCTGTGGGCAGTTCTTTGCACGAGTGAACTACTTTCGGCCAGCAGAAAGAAGTGGCGAATGCTCGTGAGGCGTATTACATCTGACCTCAAAGACATTGCTTCGTGCCACGCTCTGCGATGAGTGTAACGACAAAGAAGAAGTAAACCCAAGCGTTCATCGGTTCTTAGAGAGGGAGAGGGTTCTCGATATGCAGGAAATCGTCCTGTTGTCTTCGAACTTACTGAGTTATATCCAACGCATGCCCGGGCGTCGCTTTTACCCCGCGGCACTGCTAAGTGCTAACTACATAATGATCAGGAACGGTCAATAAACCCAGTCAACGATTACGCTAGTAAACCGCTCTTCAACGAGTCGATAACCGGTTAGAGATAATTTTTTTAGGACCACTTACTCGTATGTTTACATGTTAAATGTGTGCGTATTATAATCAAAGAATCCTTTGGGTACTGTTTAAATCGTATATTTTTCGTATAAAGTTACATGGAAGAGTATGTGCTGCGCGTTCGCTTTACAAGCGAAGGATGGTTATAGTTTTTTGACTTTGACATTTGAATTCCAAAATCTATGCCCGGTGCGTGCCACGGGAACCAATGGGCTTCCACCACTTGGCGCATTTAGTTTCTGTTTGAACCAACTGAACTTGAAGCAAAAGTGTATTTATTATTGTAGTCTTCAAAATGTACACTAGCAAATACAAGAAATTGACCCTTTTAGCTGATGCCCGTGCAAAGATTCACAAAGGGAAATCATGACTCCTAACGCTAATGAGAGTTAATTACTTTCAGAGCTTTAAATAAAAATTTCATAACATGTAGGTGTGAAATGAACTTACGTAACTCACTGAGCCGATTGTGATTCATTGGCGAACTCTCACTCGGTACATAATACATACCCATTGTCACCAAATTTCCCCCAACAAGGTAATTATACAGGTTTGCGTGAGATGTTTGCTCGAAGACGTTTCTACAAGCTAAATAAAAGTCTTCTAACAAAGTTAAAAATATTTACACGTTGACTAAATATTTCTTTTACATTTTCGGACGGCAGACGGCAATCATACCCGGTGGTAAGTGATGATTCTGTCTAGGATGATAGCGGGCTAACCTGTTAGGAGTATGGTAAGCCCGCGCTCCTAATAGGTTTCCCGTGACATCATGCCGGGACGATATGTCGGCGATACGTCTTTGTCGGTAGGGCTATGTCTCCCACTAGACCAAATATGGATATACTATTCTTTAAAAAAAAATGACATCTTTAGTGCATACCACAGATCACAAATGGTATGCTCTGAATACGTGGACATTCTAAGTGTGAAAAAAAAATGAGAAAGGCGGGAGACTTCGTATATGGCGGGCGCGGTTTTTTCACGCTTTTCTTGAATTAATGTTTTGTTGGCTAATTTTGAAAAAGACTGGTGTTGGTTGTGTCGTGGACAGTTTTGGTTTCGTTTGTGTAGTGGCTGGTTTTCTGAATGGTTAACAGGTATTGATTTGGGAAAGGTTTGAGGGATCCGCGTCCGCAGAGTGCGAAGTTTCCCGCCATTTCTCCCTAACTTCTACATTACTAGAAACTTGACATTGGCTAGTCTGTGCAAAGCCATAAAAAGAGAGAACTAATAAAATAATAAACTTGACATTGGCTAATCTGTCTAAAGCCTTAAACTGAATAAAAAAAAAAAGGGTGTGAAAATCAGCGCTAACGCACTATCACAGCCAATCAATATACAACAAAAAACCTATCCGCATAATAACAAGTAATTGAGACCCACCGCGCCACGTTTAAGGTTAGCCAGGAAGAAGGGAAAGTGGGGTGAACGCACTTTTGTTCCAACAACCTGTTGTACCACTTGTGCCCAGCATCCAGCACTCTCGTTTTCATGCATAACTTATCCCGTCTGAGAAAGAAGCTAGGCTTTGTAGTTCGAAATAGATTTCTTTTACCGACAGTTATTATTATTGAGTGTTACATTAAAATATTATAACCCAAATTAATCACACATACATATCATGCCCGGTCCATAGGTGTCACGAAACCCAGAAAAAAATTCAAATAAAATCTTTTGCCAATTTCCTTAAACTCGACGTTTTGATACTAGAACACGTGAATTAACTACCGATCGCTTCATCAAATCAAAAGTTTGGTCACGTTACAAATTTTTTTTTTTTTTTATACTCCACAAGTTAGCCCTTGACGGCATCTCACCTGATGGTACGTGATGATGTGGTCCAAGATGGTAGCGGGCTAACCTGTTAGGGGTATAGTAAACCCATACTCCTAATTGGTTTCTACACGACATCGTGCCGGAACGCTAAATCGCTTGGCGACACGTCTTTGTCGGTAGGGTGGTAACTAGCCACGGCCGAAGCCTCCCACCAGACCAGACTCGAACCTGGAATCGAACCCAGGACTTCCAACTTTAAAATGCAACAGCGTACGCGCTGCGCCATGGAGGCGTTTACTCTATTACCAGCCAGTTGTTTGTCGCATTACGATTGCAGCATGATCTTCTAGAACTTTCCGCAAAAATTAATTATCAAATATAGATAAATTGATTTTCAGTTCAAACAAATGATCAATAACTTGTAAACATAGAGCAAAAGTACTTCTCATTCAATTGGAATTGTACTTGTATTTTAAGGTCAGTAAATCTGGATTCAACGATGAGTCATCGATAAAACATCAGCATTTTCCTCCTCGTCGTCTAAGGAGAAATGCCAATGCAAAAAGCTTAAAATGAGTATTGAATTCTCAATTAATCACCTACGAGAAATCACATGACGTCAGCTTCTGTTAAGATGGTGGTTTCTTGCAAACCAATGCCCAATGAGGATACAGAAACTACGTAAGACCTTTGCTGCCATGTAAAATCAAAGAAGACACAAACACTACAACAATAAAATGTTCACCATACTATTATCTACCTTGCGACTTTTATCTATAAGTCACCTTATACGGCATCCATGGTAATGTATGGGACTAGTAGGCAACCGTGCTCACGCTTCCAGAAATATTAACAGGACCATTATGTCACAGGGAAATGATGATGGATCTCTACGATTTGCAACATCCCTCAGTGCATCAACCTGTGTTTGTTATGTAATAAACACTACAAAGAGACATTTATAAAATCGATGCTGATTGTTTCCTTCTGGAATATTCCGTCATTTCACTCGATTTTCTTAACTTAGTCCTTAGAATATAGTGGAAACTTGTCTAATCACGGACTTCATCATGTTGTTTTTTAATTTATCCCTTTCAGGAAAGGCAAAGGTCCTATCACTTCCCTACGAAATATAAGTGCCACCGATACGGCCAGTTATGGATGGCCGACCCGGTTAAAAAAGTTAAAGATAGCTTACATACAAAAATAAATTATGATAGTTTTTGTCAAAGCATATAAATTCTACGGTCTTTGTAATAACGACTACATACTGTTTGGTTTTACTATTACAAAAATATCAATAATGATAAAGACAAGAAATGTTTATTGCAATAATTATGTTTAAGCAGTTTTGTAGTTTTGGAAGGCCGTAGAGTACTAGAATCCAGGGCAGTATAATAAATTTAAAAAAAAAAAACAGATGTCATTGTATGTATTGTATTCATCAGTTAAAGCTAATCCAGCCATTGGGAAACAGTTATAAATGAAGGTGTTTATTGCAATTATTGTTTATTTTGTAATTTATTTAATTATTTTGTAAAGTTAATTATTTTGTACTTAGGTCGTAGAGGACTAGAATCCAGGGCAGTATAATATATTTAAAAAAAAACACAGATGTCATTTTATGTATTCATCAGTTAAAGCTAATCCAGCGATTGGGAAACAGTTATAAATGAAGGTACATTACACATAACAATTAAAAACAACTGTAATAAAAATCGCACGCTGCAACAACAATAATTAAGCCTCACTATCTCATTAGACAAAATAAGAAGTGGGCAATATTTTGTAAGTGGCGGCTGTTTCACAGCAAACCTATCAAGGATTGCTTAACCCTACACAACGAAATGCGATATAAGTTCTCAATCTAATTACATCGCATTACCTCGCATATCGACTTGGTTTGCACAGACGACTGTTATTTGTAACTAGCTTTATAACGAGAGCCTATCGCCATCTTTACAGACAAGAAGTAATCTATTCAAATTTTAAACAATTGTTATTTTTCGGCAGGGCTGACATGCGTATAATTATTATGTCTTCTCATTACGTCAACTATTTCCATAGAAATAGGACGAGGAAATGTTGAAATGATTATATCGTGACGCGCATTGCAGCCCTGCTGGAAATAAAAAAAATCTAAATTGCGTTTATTCAGCCTGTTAAAATACATCTCATCTAAAAACCTTATGTCAAAATTGACTGCATCGCTGATTTTCAGGCATAACCCATGCTGATATCACGGAGTGACTCTGGGAAAGCGCTCCTTTACCTTTAGTGTGTGAAGGTGTGTGCGCGTGTGCATGTGTGCGTATTTGGTTATATTTTTTTAGACTAAATATTTATTTTTCTCTCGTATACGTATTTGTAAGTAATACTGCCTGCAAAATTTGTTGGCTTTAGCAAAAAACGCGCTAATTTGATAAGATCTTATTATTTCACAGTTTTTGTGTTTCCAAAAAGAATCGTACTTAGGTCCTCCTAGCCTTAGTTGAACCTTAACACTACTATAGCGACTAGGTAATAAAATTAGTGCCAAAAAAGTCAAATGAAATCAAATCAAAAATAGCTTTATTCATATAAACCTATTACAGGCATCTATGAATCGTTCATATACTCGTATATATCACATTTTTCATTATTTTTATTCGTGAAGTGATGGTAATAACTACACACACCAGCTTAAAACTAATGCTAAGAGGGTTCAAATCGCGCCCTGGCGCCCTAAGAAGAAACCCACAACAAACTTAGCCGGGGTGTTTTTAAAACTATAGAACTATAAATATACAAAATAAGACATGAAGTACGAGTATATGGGACCAAGTAGGCGAGAAAAAAGTAATTAGCTAAGAACTAAGTTTTTTATTTTTAGATTATGAGAGTAACTCGCTATAAACTGGCCATCTAATTTATAGAGAAATTATTTAAAAACACTAAAAACAATTTGTGCCTGTGTTAGTGAATTAAAACAAGGGTAGAGGTAGGTTTATAAGACTGGATGACCTTGGTGACCATTGCTAGTGTATGCTTTATTTTATCATTTTTAACCTGTGTAGAATTCCAATCATTTACACGAGTAGGTAAAACAATTGATTTATCGTTGTTAGCATAACTAAATCTGTCGTCAGCTTTATTTAAACTAATGGTCACCACCAACCAATTTATTACATTATGGTAAGGTAATCTTTTCGCGCTGCTTCTACATATCTACTTATATTTATATACTTTATCTTTTTAATGATTAATCTTATTATTATCTACATAACAACCCTTTAAGAAAACTTTAATAGTATATATATCAGAATCCACTTTACAGGATCTTATACATATTAAATAATTATCAACAAAATATAAATCTATATATATAAAAGCGAAATACCACTGACTGACTGACTGATGATCACGATATCTCAGGAACTATAAAACATACGAACTTTAAATTTGGAAGGTAGATTCCTTTTATGAAGTTTAGGTCAGCTAAGAAACGGTTTTGAGAAAATCTACCCCTAAGGGGTAGAAATGGGGGTTGGAAGTTTGAATGAAAGTCCTATATTTTTGAAGTTAGAGACATGAAAATTGGCAACTAAGTTTTTTATTATAAATGATAAAGATTTGTATACTCAATGTTACGAAAATCTACCCCAAGGGGGGTGAAATGGGGGTGGGGCGTTTTCATGAGGATTTTATGTTTTCGAAGTTAGGGACATGAAAATGGGCATTTAGGTAATTTGTTTTAAATAATAAAAACCTGTATACGCAATATTACAAAAATCCACCCCTAAGGGGTAGAAATGGGGGTTGGAAGTTTGTATGAAAGTCCTATATTTTTGAAGTTAGAGACATGAAAGTTGGCAACTAAGTTGTTAATTATAAATAATAAAGATCTGTATGATCAATAATGCGAAAATCTACTCCAAGGGGGGTGAAATGGGGGTAGGAAGTTTTCATGAGGATTCTAAGTTTTTGAAGTTAGGGACATGAAAATTGTCATTTAGGTAATTTGTTTTAAATAATAAAAACCTGTATACGCAATATTACAAAAATCCACCCCTAAGGGGTAGAAATGGGGGTTGGAAGTTTGTATGAAGGTCCTATATTTTTGAAGTTAGAGACATGAAAGTTGGTAACTAAGTTGTTAATTATAAATAATAAAGATCTCTTTCAATCAATGTTACGAAAATCTACCCCAAAGAGGGTAAAATGAGGGTTGGAAGTTTTTATGAGGATTCTTAAGTTTTCGAAGTTAGGGACATGAAAATTGACATTTAGGTTATTTGTTTTAAATATTAAATCCTATTCACGCAATATTATAAAAATCCACCCCTAAGGGGTTAAAATGGGGGTTGGAAGTTTATATGAAAGTCCTATATTTTTGAAGTTATTGACATGAAAATTGGCAACTTGGTTTTTAATTATAAATGATAAAGATCTGTATAATCAATGTTACGAAAATCTACCCCAAAGAGGGTAAAATGAGGGTTGGAAGTTTTCATGGAGATTCTAAGATTTCGAAGTTAGGGACATGAAAATTGACATTTAGGTTATTAGTTTTAAATAATAAAAACATTTAAAAATCCACCCCAAAAGGAGTGAGAGAGGTGAGGGGTTGGTAGGAAAGTTTTGCGTTTTTGGAATTAGAGAAATTAAAATCGGCAATTAGAGCATTACTTTTCAGTAATAATACATGTAGGTATAAGCTCTTTTGCAAAATCACACCTTGAAAGTAGAAACATAAATAATGAAAAGGAATTTGGAAGTTAGACCGTAGAGCCGTAGACATCGCTAAGAAAATAATTTGTAAAAGTCCGAATAGTAATATTATAAATGCGAAAGTGTGTTTGTATATTGGTATGTCCTTCAATCACGTCGCAACAGAGCAATGGATCGATGAGATTTTTGAAAGTATAGTTGAGGATCTGGAGAGTGACAGGAATTTTTACAACTTATTCTGACTGAATTTTTAAAACTTATTCCACGCGGACGAAGTCGCGGGCGCCAGCTAGTAATATATAAAATGCTCAACGGTAGTCTCAATATAAATATTTATACAAACATACGAAATGCATTCTGATTAATAACATACAAAGGGGACGGAGGAGAACGCTACTTCCCTAACATATACAAAAAAGTACACACTTAAGTTAGTGTAACATGCTGTCAATCATTTTCGAACATTAAACATTCTATCAGTATATAAAAAAGAAAAGTATCTGCTTTTGAACTTAAATTCATCCACACTTTTATACTCGGCACGTTTATTAAAAACAATACGCATTACGGAAAGTTCGACTCTAAACTAATGTTATAAAGTCTATTTTACTTTGACGTTATACTATTTCGATACTCGTAAGCGACTGCACGATTTCGAGTTTGCAAATCTTTGAGTAAGGCTACTCAAGAAATAATCAATACGCAGTAAGAATATCAGCAGTGCTTTTGCGTGACGTGATATGCCCAACCTACTATCGTGATTGGTGAACTGTTCTCATAGATACAGCTATCTTAACTAAAACGTACCGTTTATAATACCAACAACCTCTATGTTCTATTTAAGAGCGATTTCATGTTAGAGCTTATTGCGTGAATCGACAAAGGCTGTTCGTTTATAGTACCGACGTAACGACGTTTGATCATTAATGTATTAGATCTGTTATAAGAAAATATATAAGATTTATATATAGATAAAGATTATCCGATATTTATTTTTACTCCACCGCTAGATTTTGATGCAGTCTCATCTGCTGGTTAATATATCTTGTTTATTCTGTTAAGATAACCTGGATATCCTGTTAAGGGTATAGCAGTTATATTAAACCCATACTCCTAATAGTAGCTGAACGCTAAAAACTGGAGAAAAAGAAGCCTATGGGTCTAAATTATAAGCTATATTATTGTAAAGTTTCCTAAAAATCCATTCTGTAGTTTTTACGTGAAAGAGTAACAAACATCCATCCATTCATGCTTACAAACGTTCGCGTTCATAATATTAGTAGGATTTTTGGTGATACATTTCGTCGAAAGGGTCAAATCAAAAAGGTCTCAAAGGTATTGCAATGCATTTATTGATTAAATAATAATCGATTCGACGTAGGAAGGAAACCATAGCCAGTATTTCCGGGGCTTCCTCGTAAACTTAGACGTGTAACTTAAAGCTGGATTACAATGCTGCAAGTGCCAAGTGATGATTCGTTAAGCACGAATGACTTGAGTAACTTTCTCTTATAATATTGATATCATTTACACGGTAAATCCGCATTCGCAAACTTTAATACCATAACTCAAATAACCTGCAGACTGTAGATAATATAATTTACCAGTCCTTGTATAATAAGATGACCATATTGTAAACTAAAAAATCCTGTGAAATAACCAAAATTTGTCATGGCATATCATCCCATGTCTCATTCCCGTTTCCGCTCCCTTTCCCAACATATAAATCTTATTTGTAAAAAGGAAAAATTTACAATTAAGTTTTTAATTGTAAATTTTACTTTTTTACTTCCAAGAACTATAATTAGAATAGTTAATGTAGTAAAATTTAGTTTTTCACACATCCTGCGGCAACCATGTATTTTACTGTATAGAGTTAATTTCCAATAATTAATCCCAAGGTGCTGGAATGGCGACCCCGCACCGGTAAACGTAGCGTTGGTCGAACCCCAACTAGGTGGACAGACGACATCAAACGAGTCGCAGGGAGCCGCTGGAAGCAAGCGGCCCAAGACCGTGAGCATTGGAACTCCCTACAAGAGACCTATGTCCAGCAGTGGACGTCAATCGGTTGTGATTAATGATGATGATGATGATGAGTTAATTTAGGGTATAGTCTATCTCATACACATAGACACTTACATACAAACTTTCGCATTAATATTAATATTAGTGTGATGTGACAGTGTATCTGTTTTTTTTTTGTTTCTTGCCCATATTTAAATACGGCACCGATCTTTACGAAAATATTATTAAGTAAAATCACCCAGAAACCGTTATTGTGAGATTTTTAACAAAAAAAGTCGCCTTAGCAATGAACTACATCTTAACAGCAAAACCGATCATGATGACAAAGAGATAGTTTGTATTTTGGTGAGTATTTCTGGTCATATATGCTTTTTATTCTGCTCGATGTCGCATTATTAATTTAGAGGTCCTGGGTTCACGGCTCCAATCTGGCCTGGTGGGAGGCCTCCCTACGGACAAAAACGTGTCACCGAACGATTTAGCGTTCCGGCACGATCCATTACCGACAAAGAAGTGTCGCCAAGTGATTAAGTGTTCCGACACGATGTCGCGCAGAAACCAATTAGGAGCATGGGTTTACCATACCCCTAACAAGCCTACTCGCTACTATCTACATTATCACTTATCTTATATCACTTATATTATCACTTATGGTAACATTATTATACGCCTGAAACACTATGCAGTTCTACCAAGACAAACTTTTTTTATTACCCGTGAGACTTAGAAGTATTTCGCAATAAACCATGCAAAGTAATATTTCATACGTGATCACAATTGAGACTCAAGACTCACTTGTTTATAATAGCATTTCAATCATACAAATTTTTATTTGAAATGAGATTTTAAACGAAGATTCAAAGAACCCTTCATATGAAAAATATTTGTTACACAGGTAGGATGTATGGTCGCGTTTATCGATTTAGTCATAACCAATTCGTTAATGTCGTCTGGGAATATGGCTATTATAGTTATATTACATTTGTTCGTCACGCACGACTCACTGGTAACCTTTCTCTCCGGTTCAGGAAGGTGCATTGATATGCTCGTAACTTGTATCCATTTAAGGGAGATCATTCATCTCTGTTACAAAGCTCCTTGTATTCTAAATCCCAGCGTTTCGTATTGAGTTCGGTTAAGCGCAATTATAAGGAATTTTATTAACGATTTATTATAATACACCCGTTTGCATGTGATTTACGAAAGAATTTTGTAGTATGCCTAAAGCTCGAAAGCTTTTTTTTATAAATATTATGTAGATTTAGCAGTTCAAACAATTAAATCAGTATTCTATTTTCGTATGTTGCTCATCAAGAATTCGCATGAAAATATTCAAGAATTTTTATTGGGTGCATTCCAGATTCCGGTTTTAAGTCAAGAAAACAATCAAACTATTAGTATAGTTTCTTAACTGAATTCAAATAATATTTTCTGTTGGAAATGTTAAGGTTATTTGCTTGATGTTTCCAAACTTAACACAACTTAAATCTAATAGGCCCTTTTAAAGCATGCATACTTATATTACAAATACGAAAGTGTATCTTTTTTTTATTCTTTTATCATTCAATCGTTTATTCGGTATTTAATTACGTAATTCTGGGCAAAACCTCGATCATCGAAGCATCGATCTTGATGAAACTTGGCAACTTGAATATGGGCGTCGTTGACCGGAAAGTGACACGCAATTTTAGAAATACCGCCAAAAGCAACCGGCAAGATATCTTCCACTATTGTGTGACGTTTGTGGCACACGTGATCTCAAAACTAATTCTACGAGTATGAGTGACCAAATGCACTCCGTTCTAAGAAGAAGCCCACAACTAACTCGACCGGGCATTATTTCAGTTATCTCACAGTCAATTAAAACTTAGTACCTACGTAATTATCGCAATTCATATAGAGGCCTTTTAATCGTTCGTGTAATCCATAATGAAGAGGTTTTCATTATGGTTTCTTTAAACTTATGGAGTCATCTAAAAATTTCATTCGGTACTTGATTAAAAAGTTAACTTTGAAAATACTTCTTCTTCTAATAAATAGCCCATTACAATTTGTACTTGTTCCAATTTGACTTAAACATTTTATGAATCTGTTATAACAGGAAGGAAACTCTTTCAAAGGCATTGACACTGTGTTTATTACAAATTGAATCTAAGAGTACTATTGACAGGCATTCCTAGCCTAAGTGGCTGACTCGTCTCAATTCAAGAATTCTAGGCCATCCAGTCTTTGGTCATTGAGGATGAAAGCATTGACTAACATGTTTCTCATTTTATTATCTTAATCTTATTATCCTAATCCTTATTCTTCCTGTAATACAGAAACTTCTCATTATTTATTATCTAACTTACCTATATTGCCTTTTGAATGTATAACATTATTACTGGTTCCCAAAGAATGGATTGGGACGCGAGTTTCACTTTCACTTGTCTTATAACTGACTAACTGTACACCAATAATGAGACATTTATGCCGAACCACATTGTTTTCCGTAATCCTTTCAACTAATCTTTTAGTCCGTTCGTCTTTTATCATTTTATGTCCCACGTGAAATGCAACTAAATTCAAAACAATTATAGATCTTACGCCCTTGGTTACTAAGGTTATATTTCTATGTGATTGGGTAATTAGCGTCGGCGAAGGCTTCAAAGAATTCAGGTATGTTATGCCGTACATTTCACCCAGTTTCGACTGGGTCGTGATAGGCGGCGAGCGTGTTTTGACGCTGCGCACTCATACCGACCGTTGGAAACATAACATGTGCATACACGATCGATTTATTCGCGTTATAAAATCCCCCGCTAAGAAAAACCTATTAATAACACCGCAGCAATCATCGGAGTACCGGAATGATGACTTTCTGCAGTGACTTGTGATTGTTCTCATTGATTAGTGAATGTTTTGTGCGTTGAATCGGATTTTATTCTGCCGGTGAGTTAAATGTTAACAGTTTTTTTCTTATTGTGACATTTATTGTTTTCTTTAATGGTTCAAAGAAATCGTCTCACAGATGTCGTTGAACTGTAGTTTGTGATTGATTTTTATCGTTGACTAGCTGAGACCCGCGGTTTCTCCCGCGTAGTTTTCGTTTCCGTGGAAATACCGGGATAAAATATTGCCTAAATATAAATTGCAAATTGACTCTTTGAAGTTAGGGACACACCTACATTTCTTAGACAACAGTGAGTGGTTATAATTTAATATGAACTGTATTAAATAGCAATAAAGTTCAAATTGACTTCTCATTTTATTTAGAAAACGTTTATATGGGAAAAAGAAAAGGGCTGTTATTAGGGTTTTCCCGGCAATTATTCAAATTTTTCTCACTTTTTAAACCTTCCCTAGACCTCCACGAACATTTCAAGACCAAGATAAGACAAATTCGTTCAGCCGTTCTCGAGTTTTAGCGAGACCAACGAACAGCAATTGATTTTTATATATATAGATTTTATTTTATAGCCTATGAAAGTATCTGTGTAACGGTTTCTTCCAAGCTTTAAGTTAAGACGACGTTAAATAAACCGTCCGAATTACGTTCAGTAATGTTTAGAAATATTACCGAACGTAATTAGCCTTATTAGAAAGCCTAATGTGCTTTGTAATCTTCATCTGTTTTTGGTCGTATACACATATCTTTCTCTTTTTATCGACCGTCGTTCTGTGATGCGTTGCGTTATACTAAATTACTTGAAAACCCACGTTGATTGTCATTTAGATTGAAAGTACCGTAATCTCTTAAGCCAAGGTCATGCGGCTCCTTTTCTTTACCAATAGCACTTCTATATAAACAAATTATATAGCTGTAATAGCCTAGTTGTTAAAACGTCGACCTCCTAATCAGAGGTCGGGAGTTCGAACCCGGACACGCACCCATTACTTTTCGGAGTTATGTGCGTTTTTATATAAAAATATCACTTGCTTCAACGGTGAAGGAAAACATCGCGAGGAAACCTACACACCTGAGAGTTCTTCATAATGTTCTCAAAGGCGTGTGAAGTCTGCCAATCTGCACATGGCCAGCGTGGTGGACTATGGCCAAACCCTTCTCATATTAAGAGGAGACCCGTGCTCTGTTGTGAGCCGTGAATGGGTTAAGCATGATGATGGTGATAAACAAATTTGGTGTATTCACTCTATCTGATACTCACCGTGATAAATTATATTCACCGATGAACTGTTGTGATTTATCATCTTAGCAATGACATACTCAAATGGAAGTGCATATGAGTACTTGCGTATTTTTATGATTATTATGAGTATTATTTAGGACATTATTGCAATAGAATAATATTAATATGTATTATTATATCAATTATATAGTGATTTTCTAACACATCTCTTGAATATGGATTGAAATTCTTTTTAAAAAGTTTATGATGCGCGAATGATGGCCTTTTATAAAGTTATATATAAAGTCAGTTTTACTTCAAGTTTCATTCAGTTGCATAGGTAAGTATTTACTTTTCGGTAATTCCGAGACAAGCGATAGCCCCAGGTGAATAACATAATTACGTATCATTACTCACCTTCTCAGTATTTATCATAAACCAGTTATCTAATGATCATTCAAATTTTAATTGTTCATTCACTAATTTCTATTACATTTTAAGTATGTCTTTTTTTTATAAACTGTTCTGTTTTTACATCTAGCTAGACCTATATAAACCGAATTTTAATTGGAGAAACGTGAAGTGTAAATAAATACATATTTTATACATATCTACATTCGGTCATATTATTATTATTTACGGGTTGGTATGTGTAAGGGTATACGCACCGGTAAACGTAGCGTTGGTCGACCCCAAACTAGGTGGACAGACGACATCAGACGAGTCGCAGGGAGCCGCTGGAAGCAAGCGGCCCCAGACCGTGAGCATTGGAACTCCCTACAAAAGACCTATGTCCAGCAGTGGACGTCAATCGGTTGTTAATGATAATGATGTGTAAGGGTTCAGAAATCAACGAGTGCGTAAAATTTTTGATGTGTAATGCTATTTTCTATTTGTTTCTCCGCACCGATGGACTATTTCTCCATTAATGTGTGCTAGCTAGTAATTTCCCCCGCAAGAAATTCCAGAACTTTTTGTATTGGATGAGAAGGCTACGTCGATTGCGTCTAACAATTGTCGGATTAGTTATACAGTGATAAACAGTTTACATAGTTGTATTCTACCCAATTAGCCGCTAAGAATTTCATATTTTTTATGGATGCATGCATGTTTAATCGCGCTCCGTGAACCGTGCAGCAATTGTATTTCTTTCGTATTACACATGGAATTATATTTCTTTCGTAACAAATAATACTATCTTTCTTAACCGCCTCGAATAGTGTATGCGGCATTTCGTAGTGAATTATTTTGCCTATAAATATATCTATGTTGTTGGTAGAGATTGCTCTTTTGCGATAAGGCCGCCTATTGCACCCCTTTTCTTTTCTGTGCGTGTGTTTCTTTGTTTGTTCTTTGGTATTCTTTTGTATAGTGTGCAATAAAGTGTATTTTATTTTAATTTCATTTCATTTTCATTTTATTTCATTATATGTATATTATATCTAAAAATGGGGAAACTAGCATCGCTTAAACAACCATTAGAATAAAACGAGATAAACTTATGTGTCCTACATAAATCTGTCCCGTTTTAACACTTATTTTGGCTGAGCAAAGTACGATCTGTCGATCTCAGCCTAAGGTAACATTGCAGTCAAGCCTTAGCTTATAATGGAAACTTTAAATAACAGTTTCATAGATAAGGGTAAATGCTTTATTTCATTATGAATCCACTAAGAAGTTCTGCCGACCCGTGTCTTGGAAAGGTTCTGGCAAATTCTGATAGATGTGTATTACACAATAGAAGTTAACGTTTTTGCTCCAGAAGTTTATAGGCCACTAAACATCAGGTGATCCGTCAGCTCTTTTGTCAGCAATGTAAATATAAAGATTGTAATTTAAGATTTTTAGTTTTAGGTTCATTTAAAGGAACTTAAGGTTTATTTAAAGTTTTTAAGTGTTTATAATACAGTTACATTGTTTTAGTTGTTAATTATAATTGTCTATTGGAATATAAAGGAGAAAAAAATGAGCCAGTCCCTTTATTATCAGTTGAATCAGTTAAACGGTATTATATCTCAGCACTAAGACTGCACCACTGTACTGCAAACGTGACAAATAATTATAAAAGAAGAATTTACTTGTGCTACTTAATGGATTCAGACGCCTCCTCTAAGACTTCCGGTTTATTTTCTGTCTGCCTGGTATTAACAAAAAAAATTTAATGTATCAAAGCAATTATTATTTTACGGCACCACTTAGTCCGCACAGATTAAGGTTTTCTATCTCTCCATAAAAAAATATCCATGGATTTCAACGAATATATGAAAATTATCTTAGGTGGTAGAATTGTTAAGCCCTTCTCGAATTTAGCACTTAGCAACACATTTATTGACATTTTTTTATTATTAATAAAGATTAATATTAATAGAGATTGAATAATTTTATAATGATGAATACATATTACGGTATCATAATATTGTACATGATATAAACAGTCCACCAGGCGCCAGACGTAATAATCTTCAAGATAAACCTATATTAAGTTCATTGAATGGATGGGAACATGTGTTTGAACTTATACTTGCACATAAAGGAGCTGTGTTACGAAAGTAGCATTTGGTCGTGCGGTCGAACAGACACTTACTTATTTTTGAAAGCAAGTCCATGGCTATACTTATGTGATAACGGTAGAATCATAGCACATCATAGCAGTGAAGAACAAACATCTGTGAGATAAAAGCAGGCGAGTTTTTAATATGATTACAATGTATGACAACGGCATCCTGAAGGTAATTGCTGCCAGGCCTGACTGCCCAATCTGCACCACTGTATGGCGGTAGCTATTGGGCGGGTAAAATAAAAATAAAAAATTGTATTTCTGATGATATTAATAACAATACTAACATAGTAACGAAAGTACGAAATAAAAAATTCTAAATAGCAAATGTGCGCTGTGAAGTCAACATCATCTGAAAATGCTCCGAGTGTCTGAACATAAAGTGCTAAGAGATATAAGATAAACGTCTTGTCGATCTATACAAAAACTGGTGCAGATTTAAAGTCTTGCGTATTTACTAATATATGCATTCTAAAAGGCAATGTACTAAGGTAAAAATACTAATGTGATTTCAGCATTAAAGATAAATAAACCCTAACCAAATACGATAACTAAGATGATTCTAAAAAATCATCCAATGAAGGATAGACCGCCAATTTAATAAATTCGAGGAATTTCAGGGAAGAATGCTTAGTGTGCATACTCAATTCGATCCTAGTTGAAAAAAAATCTAGTGAAATTACAAAACATTAACTCCTGATGGATGGATGAACAATGCAGTCTTAAAGTTTAAGTGTACTAATATGCTAAAGGTCATACGTGATAATATTATCACAGATCTATTTAATCACCGTCCGACCCCCCCGTTATCCCAAACGTTGCCTAAGCCGAGGTTCGGCCTCAAATGAGGCGCCCTTAGGCAGTCGTTACCTTAGTTTCTTCGAGCCCTAGGGCTAAAAATTTCTTCTGGCAGAGCTTCTTTCCGAAGCTCGCCAAACAACCCGATTACGCCTTGGCAACCAAGAGGGTTTGTGCAGCTAATAGACAGTCCGGAAAAAAAAACAGATCTATTAAACCCTTATACCAGATGTATCTATAATAACATCCAAAGAGAATAACCAGAAGTTGCACAAGAAATAACAAGAAGTAAAATTGATATTTTATTCATTGCGTTTATTACCTCACAACCGAACTTAAATTATTATTCTCGTTCGTGATCCATTACCCTCGATACAAGTTGCATGTGCGACGTAAGAGGAATTCCGATTGCCATTGAAAAAGGAATATTAAATTATTGAGAACAAGTAGGACTGGGAGCGGAAAGGGATATCCTATTGCGTTGTATTACATCTGTGAAGTGTGAAAACCTAGCTACTTGTGAGCGACTGAGTTAACTCCTTTTTATTTATACTATTATAGTTGGTGTTAAAAGGTTTGAAGTGGTCTTATCCCCAGAACCTATACTCTCTCTCTCTAGTCGTTCCTTCATTACTGAAGATCGTGGTCCTGGAGTCCTTGCAACCTCGTGCGGATTAATTGTTTCCACCGGCTTCTATCGGAGGCTAGTCTTGCAATTGTGTGAAATTTGCACTTAGAGTCCCTCAGCTGGTCTGTCCATCTGGTTGGTGAGCGGCCTCGCGATCTTTTGCCATCTGTATTGCCTATCTGGTAGAATCTGGTATCTGTAGAACCTATACAAATAAATAAAATTGGAGCGGCTGTGATTTCGTTGTTTATTAATGTAAGTTATGATACTTTATTATTTACTCTATTCACTTAATCATCATCATCATGAACAACCCATTACTGGCTCACTACAGAGCACGGGTCTCCTCTCAATATGAGAAGGGTTTGGCCATAGTGCACCACGCTGGCCATGAGCGGATTGGCAGACTTCACACGCATTTGAGAACATTATGGAGAACTCTCAGGCGTGCAGGTTTCCTCACGATGTTTTCCTTCATCGTTGAAGAAATTGATATGTTAATTTTTTTAAAACGCACATAACTCCGAAAAGTTAGAGGTGCGTGCCCGGATTCGAACCACCGTCCTCTGATTAGGAGGCAGACGCCCTAACCACTAGGCTATCACCGCTTCACTACTATCACCGCTTCATTCACTTAATAATGAACAATAACTTAAAAGTAATTAGATTTCAGATTGTAATGATTTATAAAGCAAGCTAGAAGAAAATCTGCAACCGAATCACTAAATCACGTTTGCTTGCTAATTGGTACGTCGTACGTATAAAACGTGAATGAGTCGATGAATACACTTTTATTGAAAACCACACAAAAGTACTCAAAAAAACACGAACGGGATTTCAATTAGTCTTATGTTACAATCACTTCGTTAAAGTTGGTACAACCGCGTTTAATAGTAATAATAATCAGGACGGATAATCCCTGATCAATAGAGGTGGGCAACAACATTTTCTTAACTCAGAACGACTAACTAAAATATAAAAATACAAAACAAACGTTTTACTATCCTCGGATTACAGATATTCAGTCCAACGCTTGATTTCAATCACACCTAATTTGAAAGTGAAGAACTCTATATCGATTCGTTACTAAGTAGCTCCATTATCAGGACGTGATATAGAAGAGACCTTTGTTAATATTTGAGTATATATTAGTAAGCGGTGATAGCCTAGTAAGCGGTGATAGCCAGGTGGTTAGGGCGTCGGCCTCCTAATCAGAGGTCGGCGGTTCGAAACCGGGCACGCACCTCTAACTTTTCGGAGTTATGTGCGTTTTAAAAAATTAAAATATCACTTGCTTCAACGGTGAAGGAAAACATCGTGAGGAAACCTGCACGCCTGAGAGTTCTCCATAATGTTCTCAAAGACGTGTGAAGTCTGCCAATCCGCACATGGCCAGCGTGGTGGACTACGGTCAAACCCTTCTCCTATCGAGAGGAGACCCGTGCTCTGTAGTGAGGCAGTAATGGGTTGATCATGATGATGGTGATATTACTTTGTCCTATTTGCTACATTACCAGAGTATTCTACGCTTTAAATGCCTCAGAAATATCATAACACCTTTGAATCGTTAAAGTTTCTCTAAGAATCAAAAGATTAGCGGCCACTGCACACGTCGATGGCCTTCTAAGACAATGTGTTTTATTGCATCAGTTATGCTATGCTATTATTATTTTATTGCAACATGAAGAATATTAAAGCGATTGCTTACATTGATTGCACTTTAAATATTTGCTTTATGAATAAGTAAATAATATAATTGACTGTTCTAGATTTTTCAACATTTTTAATGTTTGCCATTGCGAGAGCATTGCGCGTTAATCTAATCTAGTGGTTGATTTTAAAATTATCGTTTACGAAAACGACAGATTTACCTTCATGAACGCATAGCAAGTAAAGTTACCAAGTATTAAAGAGAAAAAATACATTGATACTTGCAGGATTGCATATTATCAAAATAGTAAGTGGCAAGTATCCACTATTCGCGTTAGTAGCGTATTGTAGATTGACAGCTGCCCAAAATTGCAAGATGTTGAAGATAATCGTTTTGACGTTGATGACGATGTTACTTAATACCGTGTCAAAGATAAAGGACTGAATTTCATGACCGCAGATTGTAACATCTAAAAGAACTTACACTTGGAATGAAAGCCTGCGTTTGTAATCACAATACCCTACCAACAAAGTGTGTCGCCAAGCGATTTAGCGTTCCGGCACGATGTCGCGTAAAAACCAATTAGGAGTATGGGTTTACCATACCCTTAACTGGTTAGCCCGCTACCATCTTAGACAGCATCATCACTTACCACCAGGTGAGATAGCCGTCAAGGACTAACTTATAGTGTATAAAAAAACATTCATCATCATCATGATCAACCCATTACCGGCTCACTACAGAGCACGGGTCTCCTCTCAATATGAGAAGGATTTGGCCATAGTCCACCACGCTGGCCATGTGCGGATTGGCAAAAACATTGTAAGTTACTATTTATTTTCAAACGACAATCGGAATTCCTCTAAGCATGCAACTCGCAATGAGGTCAGTGTTTCACGCGAGTGGTTTGCTAAGCCGTTAACTGTGAGGTAATGTGCGTCAATCAATGCAATCCTTCCTCTAATCTCCGTTCTTAATAATCTTATGGGAATAAGGCAATAGAGTATTTCGTTATACGATGGCCTGAGATTAACGCAGTATTAGGCGATACTTTGAATTCAGCGCTGATGATTCCATATGGATTGACTTGAACGATTTATCCGTTGTTGGTCTAGACTTGGATTATTAAAGTATAAAGTTTGTTCACTGCGGAGCTATTGTATCATGATCAACCCATTGCCGGCTCACTACAGAGCACGGGTCTCCTCTCAATATGGGAAGGGTTTGGCCATAGTCCACCACGCTGGCCATGTGCGGATTGGCAGACTTCACACGCCTTTGAGACCATTATGGAGAACTCTAGGCGTGCAGGTTTGCTCACGATGTTTTCCTTCACCGTTGAAGCAAGTGATATTTTAATTGTTTAAAAACGTACATAACTCCGAAGTTAGAGGTGCGTGCCCGGATTCGAACCGCCCACCTCTGATTAAGAGGCCGACGTCCTAACCACTAGGCTATCACCGCTTCACACTATTGTATACTCTTAGATATTTTTACATTGCCGCCATTTTGAAAACAAAAAAGCAAGGGCGGTCTAGTATGTAAGGCGAAATATTTTAATCTACATAATAATGCTAGTTCAGAGAAAATCGCTAGTTTAACTAAACTTCAAGAGTCAATACATGGATAGACAGAAATAATAGTCAGAGCTGTTTTCATACTTTATTTTATTTTGTCTATACTATACTTTATCTTGTCAAGATCATCGGCAGATGCCTCACCCTTTTCAAGGGCTTTTTTTTTTTTTTTTTTTTTTTTTTTTTTTTTTTTTTTTTTTTTTTTTTTTTTTTCGGACTGTCTATTAGCTGTACAAACCCTATTGGTTGCCACAGCGTAACCGGGCTGTTTGGCGAGCTTTGGAAAGAAGCTCTGCCAGAAGAAATTTTGAGCCCTAGGGCTCGAAGAAACTATGGGAACGACTGCCTAAGGGCGCCTCCTTTGAGGCCGAACCTCGGCTTAGGCGACGTTTGGGATAACGGGGGGGTCGGACGGTGAGTGGTCCGTACGTCTCCGAGGCCGTGGATGGAGCCCACGTCCGGATGACGTAAGATAGCGGGGACTTTCAAGGGCTTCTTCGCTCCTAAGAACTTGTTTCTGAGGCCCTAATGGCTCGGAACTTTTGCTTTTGCTGGCTCAGTTTAAAAACTAGTTTTAAATATGCAGTTTACATTTCTCACAAAATGTTACAAATTATTCGACGCCATAATGTAAATACTTGACGCATAATCGTAAATCTTGCTTTTAATGTTCTGTTACACTATTTTCCTATCACATAAATCAATAGTTATGTATCGAATGAATTAATCTGGATCTAATTAAGAAATCAAATTTTGCATACGTTACGTGATGCACACTTTATTTTATGTTTTATTATTTGTTTTATGTTTTCAACACAAGATTTAAACTAAACTAGTCATACAAAAATTGTATCTTTAAGTATAAGTTTTTAATTTTTTTTTTTATATTATATCTTAATCATAAAATAATTTGAAGTTTTAATTTTTGTTTTATTTACGACAAGTTAGTCCTTGACGGCAATCTCATCTGGTGGTAAATGATGATGCTGTCTAGGATGGTAGCGGGCTAGCCTGTTAGGAGTATGGTAAGCTCACGCACCTAATTGGTTTCTACGCGACATCGTGCCGGAACGCAAAATCGCTTGGCGACACGTCTTTGTCGATAGGGTCTAGCTAGCCACGGCCGAAGCCTCCCACCAGACCAGACTCGAGCCGGGAATCGAACCCAAGACCTCCAACTTTACAATGCGACAGCGCAAGCACTGCGCCACGAAGGTCGTCAAAAATTACTATAATATTAGTTTTGTGGCTTTAATGCTTTGTATTTAAGATGATAATGATTGTTGCTATATGTTTTATACATATTTATATATAATTTAATCAGTAGTCTATAATCTAATTCATGCTACACTGAATTGCGTTAGTTAACTTCTCCAAGCACCATTAAGTACTCCAAAAAAGAAGAGCCATCAATAGCAGTTTTTTTTCGTCTACCATAATATGTTCCTTTCCATACATGTAAAATTTTTGTCGGTGTGCAAGGCATTGTTTCGCCACACAATACTTATTATACAAACAGACACGTCCGGCCGTTAGAAAACCTTGGGGCTTCCATGTTAAGACTAGGGATTTTACACATCTTTCTAATATCGTACTGGCCTCATTTAATTTATACATGGGATATTGTCAACAATGTTATTTACATTGACGCTTTGTACTATGATGAAGCTTTATTAGAAACTATACCAGATATAATTTACGAAGTTTATATCGATTACGTATAGGTCCTTTTTTACCTGTCTTATAATGAAAACGTATTGATTTAATTCCTTTTTAGTGTAATCAATGTTTTAAAATTTACCATGAATTTAATTGATTATTGTTTTATAAATGATAATCATTTTAATTATGTCGCTTCGTTTATTTTTTGTTTAAATTTGTTTTACACACTTTTATACTTGTATGTTTACATTATAAACCAGATATATTAAGGCAGTATAATTACTATCAAAGCAATTATAATTATAATCAGGCGAAATTAATAAAGCTTTAAACAAAATTAATTATGTTATTTGCAATTTTATTGACAATAAATACTACAACACAACAATATTCTTCTTGAACCGTTTCAAAGTTTTCTGAATTTTTAAGTTTTTTGCTCATCATCAATGGAAACTTTAATAATCCTCCAAAATATGTTTCATATCCATAATTTGCTCTCAATTTTTTATTATATTTAAATTGTCTACGTGGAGAATTTCTCGAATTATCTAATTATAAGTTCAACATAAGTTTTTTGATTTCATTCTCATTCTGTTTCTTCATGACGACATCTGTTTTAAATAGCCTGACATAACCCAGGGGTTGGTCTCGACTTATGAATCTCTCTGCTGCACGCAGAGAAAGTAATTGGCCAAATTGAATATGAGACCGGTTCGAATTGCTTAACCAAAAGTGGGGTGTGCGTTACTACGTAATACTACGAGCAAACGGATTCTGTACGTCATCCAAAGGGCACATCCTAGTAGTCCGACTTCGTTGAGAAAGTGTAAACATTACACATATTTACTACTACTAGAATTTGTATTGTTGTTTGTCGCTATCGTAGATTGTCGATCTTATCTATACATACATACATACATACATACAAAAAAATAAAATTGGAGTGTTTGTTTATAATATTGAAATAACCGTTTTTTACTACATGCATATGAATATGGTATGTATGGTACGTACACCAAAATAACATTTTTTACAATTTTTGTCTGTCTGTCTCTCTGTCTGTCTGTTTGTTCCGGCTAATCTCTGAAATGGCTGGACCGATTTTTACGGGACTTTTATTGACAGGTAGCTGATGTAATAAGGAGTAACTTAGGCTAGTTTTATTTTAGAAAAAGTCTTTTATTTTAGAAAAATAAAGTGATGCAAGCAAGACAAACAAACACACTAACTCAACGCAGACGAAGTCGCGGGCATCAGCTAGACTATTCTAATATTATAAACGCGAAAGTGTTTCTGTATGTTGTTTTGTTTGTTTTTTTATTCGCATTATCGTTAGCAATAATCTCCATCAGCAGGCATGCAAGTTTTCCACGTTGTTTTCCTTTACCGTTACAATCTATGTATCGAACTTTTCTTTGGCATTGCGTAGATGAACGTCCGTTACTTTTTAATGCAAAAAAGCGAAATTTAAATGAAAAGGGGTTCTGTTTACACGTTTTCGCTACGAACGCGGAAGTCTCATCATTATCACTATCAATATCATCATCATCATAATCATCATCATCATCATCATTATAATCTTCATCATCGTTATTATTATCATTGTCAACCCAGTACCGGCGCATTACAGGTCGCGGATATCTTCTAAACATGAAAAGGGAAGTCCTCCACTTTGTCCACGTTCGGATTGGTAGAATTCTCACTTTGAGCTCATTACAGAGAACTAACAGGCATGCAGGTTGCCCGATGTTTCAACGTTTAAGCAACTAATATTTAATTTAAAATTCCCATTCGTTGTCAAGACCCTTGGTCCGTGGGGTCCTAGCGCTATAGGGCTTTTTAGGGAAATAGCAAAAAGGTTAGGACATCACAGGAGACCGAAGAGCAGCCAGCTACCTCGGACAACCAATTAGTCTTGCAATCCAAAGGGGAAACGCTGCCAGTATCTTCGGAACCTTGCCTAAAGGGACTCCTTTTAATAACATATTTTAGTTATTATAGTATCTTTTTAGTTGTTTAAGATTTTTAGTTTTAGGTTCAATTTGAGGTTTATTTTAAGTTTTTAAGTGTTTATAATAGAGTAACATTGTTTTGGCTAAAATATAATTGTTATTTAAAATTGCTTAGATTATATAAAAATCGCATATAAGTCCGAAAAGCTAAACCCGGTCGCCCTAAAGGCATGCCGAAGCCTTAACCACTCGACTTGGAATGTAGGTCTGAAGTTTTCGATTTTGTGATCGAAAATGTACTCAGTTGCTCCACCCACGTATATGGTCAGGCCGAGTTAGTATAACAATGAGCCAATGTTATGTTATTATATTACACTGATAATAATGGCTGGCGTCATTTGCGGGTGTCGTGTCTTTTGTTCCAATCATTTCCACACTGAATATATACAGTGTTGAACACTCACGTATATTATATAGTTATAGCGCCTATTTGTAGTTTGTTTCCTTTGAATATTCATTTTATTAACTTTTCATTGTTAGCAGATATATTTTACACCGCAAAGTATTAAAAATGCGAGTTTTTGTAAGTGTCCATTTGTCCCTATGCCACGAATCTACACAAGTTTTTTATTCACAAATTTGAAGCGGTGATAGCCTAGTTGTTTGGGCGTCAGCCTCCTAATCAGAGGTCGGCAGAATAACGGCATTAATTTGGATAAGCAGCTAAACTAAGTTTCGCATACCTATAGCAAACCGAGCACAAAAAGACTCCGATACATGTCGGGGGAAAAAAAAAAAAAAAATCAGAGGTCAGCGGTTCGAATCCAAGTATGCACCTATAACTTTTCGGAGTTATGTGTGGTTTTAAACGATTAAAATATCACTTGCTTCAACGGTGAAGGAAAACATCGTGAGGAAACGTGCACACGCCTGAGAGTTCTCCATAATGTTCTCAAAAGGCGTGTGAAGTCTGCCAATCCGCACATGGTCAGCGTGGTGGATTATGGCCAAACCTTTCTCATATTGAGAGGAGACGAGTGCTCTGTAGTGATACAATGGGTTGATCATGATGATGGTGATGATTCAATAAAGCGAACTCTCAACGAAGAACCCCCATTTCGAATGCACTTACTTCAAGGTAGCGGCCGCAACAATTAAACGCTGAATATTTTACCAGCCGCTTATCAGAGCGTGGAATAGACAATAATAATTTGCTTTGCGATATTTTTCTTACCCAACACAAGATGTATTATGAACTTTTCTACTATATTCAGACAAATATTCCCTATTCTTCTTTTCTCTCCTAGCACGGGGAAAAATATAAGATTGAACATTGCAAAGATAATCGCAATTGGATCAACAGGATGAAAAGCTGAAACAAACGCGGACCATGTCGCGGGGAACAGATAGTATAACATTATAGTGTATAGATAGTGGGTCTGCATCGTTACCTAGTTGAATCCTATAAGTATTTGTTTGATTATGTTGGCTAAGAAATGACTGTTTCTTATCCAAAATCATAGTTTGAGTAAAAACCATAAACAATAAAGGTACCAATATATATATTTATGTATATTATATAATAGCTGACCCGGCAAACGATGTTTTGCCATATTTCTAGGGAATTTTTACTGTTGAAAAAAAAATAACTAACTTATTGTATGTAAGGATGTGGTATATGAGTGAAAGAGTCACGGAGCGCTGTGAACGATAAGGGAGAGATGATAAAAATAACATAAATATTGTTTATGTTCAAAAATTTTAGCTTTACAATAAGGCCAGGGAAATCCACAATACAACACATTCACAATAAAGACGATAATTGTTCAATTATCGAGCGGGATGACAAATGATTAAATTACTAAAATGATTATTAAAAAATAGGGGTTGGCGATAGCAGGATGAAAATTAAGGGTTGTATGTATTTTTCAATGTTCATTATACAAGAATAAAATTTAAAAAAAGTAATACAAAAAATAAAAATAAAAAATTTTGGGGTGGACACCCCTTATCACTTAGGCGTTTGAAAAAATAGTAGGCGATTCCCAGTCTTACTGAATATGCAAAAATAATTCATAAGAATTTTATATTTAAGATATACAAATATATACATACCACCTTCTTCTTTCTGCATCTCATCTTCATCTTTTACATCTTTGGTTGCCTGGAAGAGATTGCTATGTAGCTATATGGTCGCTAAATTGTATACTGTTTTTATGTTAGTTTCTGTACAATAAAGTGTATTTTTAATTCATTGATTCATTCATACCTACGCCATATTTATTTATTTATTATTATTATTAGTCCACAAAACTGACTACAAGAGTATAAAATAGCCTTAATGCAGTCTTGAGATTAATAGATTTATACTTGAGTCTCCTGGATGTGGACCTGACATGTTTAAGGGGAGGGCACAAAATAACCATACAACATTAAACTAAGAACTAACTATATTCCTAATACAACGCACTGAAGATATAAAAATATATGACGATTTCGGATTATTGTATATTATATAATAGAGTGCGTAGATAAGAGCAGCTTTGTGGAGATAATCGCTATTATCCGTGTATGTTACGTAGATAAAATAGACATATAAATTAGTCCGTAAACAGCCAAAGCAGATTTTTGGTAAAATAATATAATGAGTCGCTGGTATAACAAATTCAGTAGGATTTCTGTAAAACAACGTAATCCCTTACGTTGTATTTTGACGACCTCCGTGGCGCAGCGCGTGCGCTGTTGCATTTTAAATTCCCGGCTCGAGTCTGGTCTGGTGGGAGGCTTCCGCCGTGGCTAGTTACCACCCTACCGACAAAGACGTGTCGCCAAGCGATTTAGCGTTCCGGTACGATGTTGTGTAGAAACCAATTAGGAGTATGAGTTTACCATACCCCTAACAGGTTAGCCCGCTACCATCTTAGACCGCGTCATCACTTGCCATCAGGTGAGATGCAGTCAAGGGCTAACTTGTGGTGAACAAAAAAAAAAAAGACGTCTAAATTACGTATACACACCATCAGGAACGCACCGGTACCTTCAAGTACACTCAGGAAAAAATGTACTGTTGATTTTGAAGACCTCCGAGGCGCAGCACGTTTGCTATCGCATCATAAAGTTGGAGGTACTGAGTTCGATTCCCGGCTCGAGTCTAGTCTGGCGGAAGGCTTCGGCCGTGGCTAGTTACCACTTTACCGACAAAGACTTGTCACCAAGCGATTTAGCATTCCGGTACGATGTCGTAGATACCAATTAGGAGTATGGGTTTACCATACCCCTAAAAGGTTAGCCCGCTACCATCTTAGACGGTATCATCACTTAACATCAGGTGAGATGCCTTCAATGGCTAATTTGTGGTGTATAAAAAAACCTTTGTAGGGCACAAAGCGTACAGTTGCAGTGTATTGATTTTTACCTGTACGGTTATTTTCGTTGGCGGGTCGAGCGCGCGTTATCCGTTACCACTACAGTTATACTTACCTAAACATGTAAGTTTTTATGGTACAGGATGAGTGACACATGCGATGGAAGCTCCATTGGTCCATTCTAACGTTGATAACCTACTAAGTTTCTTAAAAGCTTGACTTAGAATCCGCTGTCCACATCTCATGAAACTTAGAGAGCATTTTTCACATAATGTGTATTCCCTATACCGCTATGCAAGACAAACACAACACCTTAAAATGTCATTAAAATCATTGGCACGTTTTACGTACTTCGCTCTTTATCTATACTTCATCATGATCAACTCATTGCCGGCACACTACAGAGCACGGGTCTCCTCTCAATATGAGAAGGGTTTGGCCATAGTCCACCACGCTGCCCATGTGCGGATTGGCAGACTTTGCACGCCCTTGAGAACATGCAGGTTTCCTGACGATGTTTTCCGTCACCGTTGAAGCAAGTGATATTTTAATTGTTTAAAAACGCACATATCCGAAAAGTTAGAGGTGCGTGCCCGGGATAGAAACCCTGACCTTTGCTTAGGAGGCAGACGTCCTAACCACTCGGCTATCACAGATTCCGACAACGCGATATTATGAATTAGATATTTTTTTATTATTTATTAATCAATTAACTTACAACTATCTTTACAGGACAGGGTTGTCCCAATACGACAATGTAGCCCTTTTAAAATACTTATTCTACTTAAAACTACCTATATTTTTTCATAGGATATAATCCACATTGCTACTCTTGTGAGTTCACTCATATATTTTTACACAATGTTATATTTTCCACCTTTTCACTGTATATATTTATTTATAAGCATCATCAAACCATTAGCTGGTCCAGTTCAGGGCACGGGTCACCTCTCAGCATGAGACGGGTTTTTGTCGTAGTCTTCTACGTAGGTCAACTGCGAAGTGGTAAACACACTCACGAGGTTTCCTTTCAACGTTAAAGTAAGTGACATTTAATTGCTTAAAATACAGTGAAGAAATGCGTGCCGGGGATGAAACTCAATCCCCCGAAATGGTTGCCGAATTCTTACCCACTAGACTATCACAGAGTATACCAACATCTATGTCAACCACTAAATGATACGGTTGTCAAACAGTTAGCAGCGTCAATAACCCGCAAATTGTATAATGAAAGTGACCTGTTAGAAACGTTCCTATCACGTATCCGCTTTCTATGAGCTTTGTGCGCACGCCAAATTCTTAATGGCTGCGCACGCGCATCGTGTTCACTAATCCGCTTGAGATCACTGCGGGCGCTATTCATATACTTTATACACATCACTTTTGTTTATTTATTTATGGACAACCAAATTTCAAAACATCAGGTGGAGTTAGAGTAACAAAGAGACAAATTAATGTCGGACACAACTTTGTCTCATTCTAACTGTATCTCTTCAGTCAGGTCAAGCGCGTTTTATAGATCTCGCACTAAAACTTACCCTTAGTTCCTCCTCGTAATGGATCACATTGTAAATGTTAAACTATTAACAGATTATCTTAACGCACTGTCACTAATGTTATTAAATGCAGTTATACATTCACAATTATGTCAGAATAAAAATAGTTAATTAAATAAATAAATAAAATTTAATAGAAGCCCTAAGTCAATTCCGAATGATTGTTTTGAAAAGATGAATATTTTGCAACTTATTGCCTCTATAAAATGAAAAGTACTGACTCATCAACGCCCAGACTATACTGGCCCACTTGGACCTAAATAACTAAAATCATGTAGATAGACGGATTTTTCTAAAGTCAACTTTTGAGAGGACAAGTAGGGAATGAAAATTTGTATGGAAATGCGTAATATATTTATGCATTTTATCTGTATATAAAAAAATAAAAATTTATATATTTCCTCTTAATTCTATAGCCTTACAGTGTATAATACTAATTTGCTAGAGTAGCCTAATATAAAAAGTATACAAATTTTAAGCTATTGCATAGCTTCTATCGAGGGCCTTGAGCGCGGGGACCGAATAAAGAAATTCCGTAACGAAAAAAAACCTCACGCTCCCCACTCCGACGGGCACAGCGGTGATACTTTTTACCATATAGATATTTCGCCACGGCCGTTACAGTTGCCGTGGAACAGCGGATATCTCGTATGCTTTTTGTGCACAAAGTCGTAGGTTCGAGCCTGAGTACGTCTTAATTTTTTTATCACGTTTTTTAATTTTTATTATTATGACAAGCATTTTTATTTAGTTTCATCTGTCCCGTTGTCTGTCTGTAATCAAATCTAGAGTTAAATTTTATTCATTTCCCTTTTGCTTTTTTTTAAATTAATTTTATCAAAAATAACCTCAATATTTTTAATATTTTTATTTTCATTGTTGTTTTTGAAATATTAATAATTTAGTTGATAAAAATGCTATGCAATAGCTTTACCGCGGCAGTCACCGAGTGCCACACGTCTTTTTTTTTAGTCATAAAACTTATGAACATATAAAAATTGCCTACATATCCCGGTAACATATAATGTACTAAAATGTTTCCACCCACCTATATATATATATATATCCTTTATAGACTTTGATACTATCGAACCGATGTGCCCAAAACCGGTTTCTTTAGAAACGATATAAATTTTACAACCTTAATTTACGCGAACGTACTCGTAGTTGCAGGCATTAGGTATTATTATATATAATGATGTTTTGCCAACTGACATTTAAACATTAGTTGGTAGATAATATTTTTTATCAAATAATATTAGAAACGGACTTTTAGTCAAAAGATAATATTTCAAAGTGTTCTAGAGCAAAACAAACTTGGTAAAAGTGGCTCGCTCATAGTCGATTAAAGTATATTACAGTACCTAGATTACCAGCGTAAAGTAAGGAAATCTCGGGCTAACTAACGCTGTGTTTCTTTTATTGGCGTAATAAAAAAAAAAATTTAACCATTTAACCCGAAGTTGGTTCGATGTTACGTAATTTTAGTCCAGCTATTGGCGCAAGCGGGTTTAGGAGCCAGGTAATCAATGAGCTTTTCTCGTGGTGCAGTGAAAGCTGGCATGTCTACAGTCTGACCCTTGAGGTTAACAACCCAGTATACATGGGATGAAGTTGTAATGACAGTCCAATACAAAGCCAGTTTAAAGTCGTGTTCCGTTTAATTAAATAATAATGTGGTTGATAATATAGCTATTCGAAAAAATATGAATTAGGATGTTAGCCTTTGAGTTTATATTAACAGTTTTTTAATGCTACATAAAGCGGTGACAGCCTAGTGGTTAGGGCGTCAGCCTCCTAATCAGAGGTCGGCGGTTCGAATCCGGGCAACCTCTAACTTTTCGGAGTTATGTGCGTTTTTAAAGAAATAAAATATCACTTGCTTCAACGGTGAAGGAAAACATCGTGAGGAATCCTGCACGCCTGAGAGTTCTCCATAATGTTCTCAAAGGCGTGTGAAGTCTACCAATCCGCACATGGCCAGCGTGGTGGACTATGGCCAAACCCTTCTCATATCGAGAGGAGACCCGTGCTCTTTAGTGAGCCGGTAATGGGTTGTTCATGATGATGATGATGATATATGTTTTTTATTCCCCAAAAACAAATTAACGCAGACAAAATAGTTTTGTACTTTTTAACTCGAGAAACCACATCCGCGCGGGCTGAGTCAAAGGAAAACACCAGTAATTAATGAAAAAAAAAGAGCTATTTTCCGACCCAGAAATCTTAAGAACGCGTACCTACATCACGTATTAAGCACAACGTACCAGGTCGAAACATGAAATTAACGCTTACCGCTTGGGAACTGCTAATGTGCCCCACTTGGAAACAGATGCGGCTTTATTTACAATGCACGTTCAAAGCTGGTATCACCATCAACTATATAGAATTAGAGACAGTTTTGACGCAGCCTTTTTTTTTTTTTTGTCGTGGTGGAAAAGCTTTATTGCTACCTCCGTCCCTTGGGCAGGACTAGGGGTTATGTGGGACTCCCCCCCTAGGGGGTATACCCAAACTAAAAACCACCACGGCGTGTCCCTCACACTGAGTTTTTTCCAGGCGCCCGGGAAACACCATTGTATTCTTCCCGGGCAAGTTTTGACGCAGCCTAGTTCAAATCATATCAAATCAAATCAAATCAAAAATAGCTTTATTCACATAAACCTTGACGACCTCCGTGGCGCAGTGTGCGCGTTATCGCATTATAAAGTTGGAGGTCCTGGGTTCGACTCCCGGCTCGAGTCTGGTCTGGTGGGAGGCTGCGGCCGTGGCTAGTTACCACCCTACCGACAAAGACATGTAGCCAAGCGATTTAGCGTTCCGGCACGATGTCGCGTAGAAACCAATTAGGAGTAGGGGTTTACCATACCCCTATCAGGCTAGCCCGCTAGCATCTTAGACTAACTTGTAGTGGATAAAAAAAACCTATTACAGGCATCTATGAATCGTTCATTTCATTATTTATATTCTTGATGGTGATAACTACAATCGACAACTTTAGTTTTAAGTTGTCGATTGTAGTTATCATTAGTTAAGCTAAGAGCGTTCAAATCTAAAGTAGGATTTCGGGGGCACAAATTATAATAAATCTAATAATCTCATATTATGTTATAATGCAATGTCAGTGTTTCAAGAGTCATCTACTCTCACAAATTCTACTTTCATTTTACTAATAATTAATTAAATTTCGTAGACACTGATTAGGATTGATCAGTCCATCACAGACTACATTGATGCTGCAGATGTATGATTACCTTAACAGCGGGTAGCCCGTCTGAATAAAAAAAAAATAAGACACTGGCTTGGTAAAATTGTATTTTATTGTGTGCGTGAATGAGCTTACATATGCTCAGTTTATCATAGTAACGTTTTGTTCACCTCCTAAGAGAACGCTTGACTTTATTTTTTATTTTTTTACACAACTTTATTGCACAATATAAGGACAAACAAAAGAAAACTGTAAAAGAAAAAAATACATAGCATAAAAGCAAAAGGCGACCGTATTACTTAAATAATGAATAGAAGCAGGCGTTACTTTGCGGAAGTCCATGATAAACATTAAACAGCATGACTTCACAAGCGCGAAAAGTAACTACTTTTCGCGCTTGTGAAGTCAACATCTCCTGAGGATGATCCGGTTTCGGGTCGAAACGTGCGTAGAGTTTCTAGTGGAAGATTTTGTGTGGTGTTATATTATACAAATCTCCCGGTTGTCGGCGGAATATAGCAAATTATACTTGCTGTTTATTGTATTACTTAAAGTGTACCGTAGTAATTATGTAGTGGAGAACCAACGATATGACGTCCCATAACGCAATTTTCAAATCAGAGCCACAGAAATTCAAGACGTTCGGTAACATTGTATCGTGCGTTAGTGCTGTTATGTCTAGATAATTCACTCTACCTTAATCGACATCATTCCTTTTACTTCTTAGAATGTGGCCTCCCTACTTAATGACTCGACTGCCTGTAGCATTTACCTATTGGCAACTTCTTGTCTTTGTGTACTACGTATTGTCATTCAAATGCACCGTGAAAATAATGACGTATATTTACGTGCTATAAAATTCGACACTGGGTGAAAACAGATATGTGTATAACATAACCAATCGTTAATCTGTGATAACATGTGATCTGGCACTTGATGTAAAATATTAATCCTAATCGTTTCTACTGTTGTTTATAGTATTAGGTATGCGGTCATTGAACTTTTCCAATTTTGGCCATCAGCTTCATTTGAATACAGTGGGCGTCAACAGACAGGCACTTAGGCAGAGATCTATAAAGCGTGCCACGCCTTACCTCTAACTTAACACAATTAAAACGAGACAAAGTCATGTTTCGAACATAAGTTTGTCTCTTTTTTACATTAACTTTGGCTGAGTAAAGTCAAAGCACGCTCTGTAGATCTCAGCCTAACACTGAGTTTAGAGTACAGGTTTACTATGTCGGTTTTTAGCTTGTAATAAAAATAAAATCTATATTCCGAATTAAGAACTTCGCATTAAATTCCGTTAGAAAAATTTTCAATTTTTTTCAAATTTTCTTTCTTAGAGAGCGAGAAAGGGTTCACGAATAATAATATCATGGGGATGCGGACTTTGGAATCCTTACCTCTTTGAACCGGAGGTAGCGGCTATTATTATAAAAAATATCTAAACAGGCTTGAAAACGTTCGCAAAAAAAAATATGTCATAACCAAAACAACATGACGACCTCCGTGGCGCAGCGCGCGCGCTGTTGCATTATAAAGTTGGAGGTCCTGGGTTCGATTCCCGGCTCGAGTCTGGTCTGGTGGGAGGCTCCGGCCGTGGCTAGTTACCACCCTACCGACAAAGACGTGTCGCCAAGCGATTTAGCGTTCCGGCACGATGTCGCGTAGTAACCAATTAGGAGTGTGGGTTTACCATACCCCTAACAGGTTAGCCCGCTACCATCTTAGACTGCATGATCACTTACCATCAGGTGAGATTGCCGTCAAGGGCTAACTTGTAGTGGGTAAAAAAAAAAAAAACATGTCTTCAAGGTTCGTTATTAAATATGAAGGCATGCACTTTAGACCCTACATCATGTGGGATGAAAGCAAGAGAAGAAGGTGATACTTACTTTACCACGCGTAGATATTTATTCATATATATAAATTTCTAGACGTGGTAAAATAAGTAATTCAATAAATATTAACATGAATCTACCAAACATTGATTTACAAGCGAATTATTAATTACATCCTTATGCCAAAAATATTATATCAATTGAACAGACGAGGGAAAAAACAGGTTGACGGTAATAGTTAGTCTATGCTATGAGATTGGTCTACTTCTACCTTCTGGTTTTTTTTTATCACTACAAGTTAGCCCTTTGACGGCAATCTCACCTGATGGTAAGTGATGATGCAGTCTAAGATGGTAGCGGGCTAACCTGTAAGGGGTATGGTAAACCCATACTCCTATCGGTTTCTACGCGACATCGTGCCGGAACGCTAAACCGCTTGGCGACACGTCTTTGTCACCAGACCAGACTCGAGCCGGGAATCGAACCCAGGACCTCCAACTTTATAATCTGACAGCGCGCGCGCTGCACCACGGAGGTCGTCATGGTTCGTATACACCTGAATTACTAGCACAATAATAACATATAGGAACGAGATATATTAGCCAACATAGTTTTTGTGTCGAGATGCAATCGCGTGGGAGACTGTCAATATAACAATGTGCAATTCAATTGCAAAAAAATGCCATGAAAACTGTGGAAATGTATTGGGAATGTGAACACTTTCATACATTCATGGATATCTTACTTTTGCTTTCATAGCTCTAACAATGATGATAAAAACAGCCAAGTGCGAGCCGGAATCGCGTACCCTATCTGGGAAGGAGTCACTTTTTATTTTACTTTTGTTGTATTAAGATAACCTCCTTCGCGCGATCATCATCGCTGGTATTATGATTGGTGGTTCCCAGATTCGCAGCCAGCCGGTAGCGTTTTGAGAATTGAAAATCTCTTAATTTTCTATTGTTTGGTCTGGTGGGAGGCTTTGTCCGTGGTCGACTTAAGTACTGAAGCTGAAGCACAGGTTAACCCTAGTTTGGCTTCAGAAGCTAACTGTTTACTTTATAATATATAATAAAACTCATTTATATTCACTCATAAGCATACCATACTGGTTATTTTGCATTGTTTTCTTTGTTTCTTATTATAAGGAAAATGTAAAATGTGTAAATATGTTAAATGTGTTAAATAAATAAACTTTATTATTATTATTATTACTGGATAAATAATGCAACCCTTTGAAAACACCAGAAGGCAACATTAAAAGCAAGTTAGACAAGTTACAGATCATTTTGTTACGTCGAAAGGAAAACTCGAGCAAACTTACTAATACTTGTTCTGAAATTTTAACGATACGATTTAACTCTCTATGAGAAAGTTGACTTCTACAAGAGGGAAAACTCTTTAAAAGTGGGTAATATTAATCATCAACCCCATTTAAGTTTTTAGATTAGCCCCGCTGTCAACGTTCCATTGGAATGTTAATAGGATGCTACTACTTTATTTATGAAATATTTTACACGACATATTCGATAAACCAAAACTACTTTCGCCTTTGAATAATTTATACGAGCTTAATAATTTGAACACGGTTAAAATAACATGATATAAAGCTAAGGTAATTTAATTTAGTACGGTGTCGTAGTAACTCTTACACTTCGATTGTTACAGATGGCGTAGAAAACCGGTCGGAGACTCCCAACACAAATGCTATTGAACAAACTAATGGAAGGAGAGACGGTGACTTCGAAAAACTTTATATCTTCTATAAAAAAGTTTAACACGGACGAAAAGGAACACGGCACTATAAAAGCCCTCCTAAAGAACTTCATTCTACCCGACACAGACATGGCTATAAAACAGAAACAAAGCTTGAGCGACAAATGTGTTTACTCCGTTCCGATCAAACCCTCTATATCACCTTCAAGTGAACGAAAACTAACAATCAATGAAGCAAAACAAGCATTCTTAAACGCCACTGTTGATTCTAGTATATTGCACGAGAAGGATCCGATCAAAGAACCCATATTGCATTACGCTCAAATAGCGACAGTAACAGAAAGTGATGACACAAGGAGCACTGGCGGAGGAGAGCATAAAATAATCCAAGAATTACAACCGATACACAAAGTTAAATCTAAATCAACCACTCTGCCGATAGACATCCCAAAAAATAACAAGAAAAGGGTCGAGCAACAACAAAGAAAAGTGAGTTTCAAAATAAAAAACGCATCTGCGGCATACAGACGACCGCCCTTACTTTCAAAAACAACAATGACAATAACTAGTAGTAAAGTATCGGAATTGACGAAAAAGTTTAATAACTTAATGATTGAAGGATCAAACGGATCAGTCAAGCAGTCAAGGTTAGTAAAAACGATAGAAAATCTACAAACAGTATCTAGATGTTCTGCGAGCAACAGTTCCACGCCTTCATCCACTCTCAGTTCCAGTCCTAATATAAAAATAGTTTTACGACATAGAAAAGGTTCCAAAAGACGTGGAAATCGAAAAAGATGTTCAAGCGTAGATTCCATCGATGGATCACTTTTATCCGATGGACCTGTGGCCAAGATTCGTGTTATACGTTCCAAATCAGATGGTACTAAAATTACCAAGTCTCCTAAGAAACGATTAACATATCAAGACTCTATTGAACAACCGATTGGGCTTGATTGCGTTGATGGTAGCCTGACAAAACCAAAAGTGAATGAATCTCCCAAGCAAAGTTTAGAAAATATACAGGCGGAAACGAATGCTGTCAAAGACGTCATCAAAAAGTTTGAAAATGAAATCAGTGCTCAAGCTAGTACTACCGTTATCAAAAGACAAAACAAACAAGCTTCAAATACAATACCCGTTAAAGAAAAACCAAAAGTACCTGAAAAGAAATCTTCGTTAGTGTTAACAAAAAATTTAGTTCTAAAAGATGGTGTCCCTAAAATTAAAAGTATCAAAAGTATTTCCGGTGAAAATAATTATCCTAAGGATCAAAATATTAGCAAAGAACCAGACATTCCAAAAAAGAAAGATCCATTGTACGATAAGAAAAAATTCAAAACAAATTATATTCATTCCGAAAAACTGCCATTGCATCTGGTTGAAATAATACAAGAAGATGCAAACGAAAATTCAGTTACCAATTTAACAGAGCAATCACCCAGTGAATCTTTGGAGCCTGAGCTTATAACTGTAAATAGTTTAGAAGAGGAAAATTTATATCAGGATCTGGACACACAAATGACTCCTAACGATTCATTTTTGTGGCGTAGAAAAAGCACACATGTTTATTCTGAAAACGATAAATCTACTTCTGAAAGTACTTACGGGTTTGTTACCGTGATACTTAACGAGAACACTGTTACCTGTAGCGATTATAACATTAATCAATCTACTCAAATAGAGCAAACTCATGAACAAAAAACTTATGAATGTCAAGATAAAAAAGAAACTCCCATTGATGTTGATCAAAACTCTGATTTTGAAAGTAATTTAATAGAAGCGTGCAATAAAGAAGTTCTTATCGGCTTTACATCAAAGACCACGAGTAAAACGCTTATTGAAGACGATTATGAACCCTTAGAACCTCGTGATGCAGAAAATGTTGTAGTAATATCGGTTAAAAGTGACAGGACTTCTAAAATTAACTGTCCTTTACCAGAAATACCTAAAGATGTAGATCAAGTAACATCTAAAGGTGAAAATATTTACCAATGTCTTTTAGAAATGCGGTCACATCCTGAAGGAGACGAGAGTAGTCTTCATAACTATGAGCTCTGCGGCCAGCTAGAGGAAAGAACGCGTGGCGACGGTGACAGCGATGATGGTTATGAATATTGCAAGTCGCCAATCAAACCCTACTGTCTCACATCAAGTTCGGGCATTCAAATAGCTGAACACTACAATCCCTATACTTCTAAAACAAATAACAAAAATTACTCCATCTCAAAATCTATCAGTGGAACGTCCACGGTTAGTTATGAAAAAATAGGGACGGAGAGAATTTACGAAAAAATTCCCGCGAGGCCGCCAAAGTCTAAAGACAGTAGTCCAAATTATAACAGGCATTCATTTGTTTCCTCTGATTACACAGGCTACAATGATAATGAGAATATATACGACACTATAAAAAACGGTGACCGAGCATCGTTATCACATAACTATGAGAGTATACCAAATAGTCCGAGTATGGTAAAAATGAGGAGCAATTTGAAAAAACAGCTGACCTCTGTCGTCCAAAAACGATTGTCGTTCGATAATGTGTCGAACATCAGCCAGTCTACACTATCCAGTGAGCAAAAGACAAATAGTATATATGGACAAAGGTCCGTGATCAGTTACAACGGGCAAGAGATAGCGTTCCAAGTACCAAGCAGTGAGACGAGCGTGAGCGATCGAAGTGACCGGAGCGACGATTGGGTTGATGTGTCGGATGAGGAAAAGACTGAAGAGAAGAAAATAATTATGTGAGTTAATCTTTTTTATAATTTACTAACTAACGACAGTTGTCACGGCAAATGTAAAATATCAACGTTGATAGCACAATTTCCGTAGAAGGTGCATGGCGTTACAAGATAGTGTATGTATTTTTGACGACCTCCGTGGCGCAGCGCGTGCGCTGTTGCATTATAAAGTTACGAGGTCCTGGGTTCGATTCCCGGCTCTAGTCTGGTCTGGTGGGAGGCTTCGGCCGTGGCTAGTTACCACCCTACAAAGACGTGTCGCCAAGGGATTTAGTTTTCCGGCACGATGTCGCGTAGAAACCAATTAGGAGTATGGATTTACCGTACGCCTAACAAGTTAGCCCGATACCATCTTAGACCGCATCATCACCGTAGTCCGTAATACCGTAGTAAGTAATACCGTATTCCAGTTTAAGACCGTTGAAAGAAAAGACTATTGGCGTAATATCTGTTAAGAAAATTCCTTGAGCAAGGGTATGAATAATCATATAACTATCCTTTTTCAACAGTACAATTTTTATAAAGTGTGACCTAATAAAAATTGGACTCTTCGCAATATTTTCAATATTTCACAATAAAAGTTACCAATGTATTCATTTACCAATTTTTAATACCTCACCATAAAATTCAGCATAAACGTCCGCTATCTAGAATACTTCTAAATATTCAGGTGACCTATTATTACGAGCCAGTGATATGGGTATCTACCAATAAAGTTTTTCAAAGAGTTGGGTAAACAGCGTTATCTAACGCCGATATTACCATTATATTTACGTTATGCTCAGTGTGGAAAAGTCCGGGGGAAAGTGCGCCACTGTCACCACGTAATTCGTTATAGTTTTGCGAATTAATTAAATGGATATGCTAATTTTCAGAGTGCGCGAGAGAAGTCGAAAAAGCCCGGTCAGCTGGTCGCAAAAAGTCAGACATCAATGGCAGAATTCACCGAAACAAAGCGACAATAAAGGTAAGGATTTGTTATCATAGAATTTTGATGAATATTTTCTAAGTGGTGGTTTCTAGTGGCGTTTAGGTTTAAACAAAAGTAGGCGCCATCTATGAATGGAGTCTAATAATGCTATCTGAAATAAGCGTGTACGGCGATGTAGTTCAGAGATGCTGTAAGAGATGGCGTTACAGTAACTTGGATTTGCAATTCACTGATTTTAAAGTACAACGGTCTAAACTTGAAAAAGTATTAAGAGAGGTACATTAAAAATTCATGTAGATTATTATTTAATATGTAGACATAGTAATTTGTTTTCTTGAATAGTTATGTAATTAATAAACAGTCATTGTAATTGGTAGCACCATAAAAAACTAGGTACGTCCGTTGAACGGAAAATGTATTTGCAATTTACGTAACTAATGAATATGCAGGCGTTTAATTATTAGAGTGTAAAAACATATAGGAAATTAGACAAATAAGATATGCCCATTAAACTGGTCGTCCGTTGGCTGTCAGCTGTTGCATAAGACCGTGTAAAACTAAATTATAGTGTCGGTTGCGTATGCGCATAATTTGCTATGACAATTACTGACAGATATTATTTTGTATAAACAGGTGTGCCTATTTAAGGTTAGGTGCCGATTATATATTTGTAAGAGTACAAAAGATATTAAATTATAGTTTGGAAGTTCCGCCAGAAAGTTTACAGTATACTTTAGGAATATATAATTTAAAAAAAAAACTTTTTATTTCAGATCATTAGCCCATAAATGTTAGTATTATAACAGTATTAATTAATTTTAACTTAATGTAAATACTTGCCACGACACACTGAGGCGCTAGGCTATGTGCACATGTTTATGTATGTATCTTGGATATTTCTAAGTTAATGCTTCAGTATGGACTTAACAATATCAGATGCAAAAAGTGTCCTACTGATAAATGAACTTATAAAATTTAGATTCCAAGTCCACAAAACTCTTAAAGTAGTCGATGAATTTAATTAAAATTTTCTCGCATTACTGTATTTCTACATGAGATGATGTTTTCAGATAATTTCCACGAGACCGAGATATTTTGAGCGTATAATTTTTAGCATTACTTATATAATTTAAATAACAGACAGCCAACGCAAAGCGTGCCCTGTTTTAGTAAATTTATAAACCTATAACGATACCCACGTTAGTTTTACGTTGAAGACAATTATTATCATCGGTGTAACAATTCTCAATGGACTAGGGTTGCTATCTCTGAGATCTGGCTTGGCTAAGTACATTACTAAAACCCCGGAACACAGAACTCGAGCATGTCATGGAGAAAAAGCCTTCATGTTTTTATTTTATGTTATTATAAATAAACATTCTGTGAAACCAACCTTCCTTCCAACGTAACGTTCAACGTTTCCAACGTTCCTTTCATCGGCGACAGTTCGCTGACAGACCGACATATAAACGAATGGCTGGATGGACAGTGCAGTCTTATTCATACGCTGTCACTCTTCGGGTACGGAACCCTGACAAATAGTCTGCTTCTATATTTTTTAATTTACGGAGGATACAGTAGTGTTTCGTAGTGGCGATGACTTTAAAGCCCGATAATTTAAATTCGAACGTACTTACAGGACTAATATGTGTAAACCGGCAAGCTGATTACAAATTTCACGGAAGGCTACCGGCAGCCGTATAACTCGCGATTTTTGCCGTCAAACGTCACTTTTTTACGTCACGCCTTAGATCGCACTCTATCGGACAATCTATGAACCAAAATTTGTATTGCTTTATCGCGGGTAGAGAGCAGTAGACGTGCGATCGCATTTAGTGACATTTTGTGACCGAATGCCTATAAGTGTTTACTGTCGCTAAGGGTGGTAGTATGGGACCCTTTTTTTTTTTTTGTCGTGGTGGAAAAGCTTTATAGCTACTTCCGTCCCTTGGGCAGGACGGAGGTTATGTGGGACTCCCACCCATGGGTGGTCTACCCGAACTAAAAACCACCACGGCATGTCCCTCTCGCTGGTTTTACTGGACGCCCGGGGGACCCATTGTATACTTCCCGGTCGAAGGTAGTATGGGACCCTGTGGGACGGGTGGAAACCCTAACTGTGACAAGCCAAAAGTGGCTAAAACAATGGCAGTAATCTCGTCATAGATCTTGTTTGCAGCGGCGCGGGCGCTGGAATCCGGAATCACAAAAACCGCGCCGCCCACCTCTTGTTGAGGCGTGTGCTTATATACCAACCTACTCGGGCTTGACTGCGGGTCTATGAACTTGTTTATGTTATTTAGAACTGATGCAATAGAATAGTGTAAGACACCTTTCTTTGCTAGAATGCAGTTCTTCTGGTCTTGTCAATTATTATTTCTGTCACCTATTCAACGAATTTGAGCGTTTGCAAGAACTTAAATTAAAACTAATAAATATACGAGACTACGAAAACACCTCTTTTAATTTAAAAAAAAAAGTTGAAAAAAATAAAGACTATGTTATGACACAATCACATAGGTTATAAGTAACGTTAATAATTAAATGAGGAGTTTGATTTTCGCTTAAAAGTTTTTCCTCCATCTTTATTCCATCCTCCATTATTATTTACTAGATCTTCAATAAATTCTTCCCATGTCGCACAAGAACCCTATGGATTTTCGGGACAATAAATAAACAGTAAATAACAGCTTGAAGTCCGAACAGTATTGAACTCGAGCTATGAATATAATAAATTAAACTAACTCATCATTCATTCGTACATTTTGCTTTCATCATTCATTCGTACATTTTGCTTTTTGTACTGATTTTGTTTTTTTTAGTGTTTAAACGATCTCTGGATGTTTGAGATTTACAATTCGATCCGCTATGTGACTCTGCAATCAATTCCCATATTCTCTGCTTCTATTTAACATTTAAGTTAGTAGCATAAGCGAAACTATTTTCGCTTAACAGTTAACGGATAAATCATAGAGCGTACCATAACAAATGAAATTATAAACCTTCCGTTTACGATACAATTTTCACGCCATACGCGTTCCACGGCTACAAACAATTCGTGTCATTCCACAGAATAGAAGAGAAATTATAAAATAATAATAATCGTTGATTTAAACTAATACATAAACAATATAAAAAAACTAAAGATTTTGTTTACAATACAAAATTAAGAAACAGTATTCGGCTAGCTCCTAGTACCACAGAATATAAATATAAAAAAATATCGTCATCTACGGAATTTAATAAATACTTATGTTTCTTGCGCAAGTCTTTGAATACTCTATGATCTCAGGTACCTGACCTTCACGCTTCATCAATGACCGCAATAAATATGGTCTAGTAACTATAATTAACTATGGATAACAAATTCCCGAAGGTAAAATCTATCAGATGATTAACCCCTAGCTCACTTCCAATATAATCGATATCTATGGATATAAAAATGCGAAACAGATCAAACAAATAAATAGATACGATAAAACAACCTTTTCTCATAGCGAAATAATCTTGTTTCTAATGGTTCAGTAAAAAACCTTATCTTATATTCTTAACGGTAAATTTATTATAGGAAGAAAGACTAATTATTAAACATATAGTTGTTAGAATTTTTTTAAACGAAGTTCCTTACGTGGCTTGGTTAGGCTTGTAGTAGGATAACTGGTAGAAATCATCACGTCACCAAAAAGTGTTATACCGTCTTCTTTCGTGTTGTTATAGCCGTCCGGTGTGGTTCTATACTTTAACGTAAAGCGCCAAACTTGTTTTATTTTATCGTGTGCAAACGAGCACAGACGGTTCATCTGAAATGAAATTAATATCGTGAAAAATCGAGCACCAGAGGAGCTACAATCTTAGCGTAGATAGAATCTTGCGTTATAATCCTAATCGGTTTCTACTTCGCATCATACTGGAACGTTAAATCACTTGGCGGTGTGTGAGACTAGGCTAGACGAACACACACGTACTGCTCCCGGAGGTCAACCACTGAGGTTCTCTTAAAAACAATATTTTAAATCATCATTACCCATCGTCATATTCAATTGTTCAAGCATTATATTACGCGTAGAATTTTTTTTTATAATGCGCCACGGAGGTCGTCTAACACTATGCATCAGTCAAATTACTTTTCGATGGGGTCAGAGTAGGGCTGTATGCGTTATTTTTGCTTTTCTAGTTTCATTCACCAACCAGCATAGTTAATAAATAGTTTCTACTGTATGCATAGGTTATTACGCTGCTCAAGGTCAGCGCGACATTCCATCAAACAAAGGAAATAAACAACAATATTCGTGGTCGTTCCAACTATCTTCACACGTAACCCATGCCGTGTTTCATCCTTGACCGTAAAAAATATGGCCACAGTACAAACTAGTGGTTACTGGGTCGCATATTGTTCACAGTTTAGACGACCTCCGTGGCGCAGCGCGCAAGCTTTCGCATTATGAAGTTGGAGGTCCTGGGTTCGATCCCCGGCTCGATGAATCTGGTGGGAGGCATCAGGCAAGGCTAGTTACCGCCCTACTGACTAAGAGGTGTTGCCAAGCGATTTAGCGTTCCGGCACGATGTCGCGTAGAATAAGGAGTATGGTTCTACTATATCCTTAACAGGTTAGCCCGATACCATCATAGACTGCGTTACCACTTCCACCAGGTGAGATTGCCGTCAAGAGCTAATTTGTAGTGGATAAAAAAAACCGTCTATGGACTGTTGGGTCGGCTTTTGGGAGTTATTTGCGTTTTTAGACAATTAAAGTATCACTTGGGGACCTAGTTCCTAGACTATTGCAGATTCTACTATTAATTTACAACGATCATTTGTAAGGTGTCTATGAATTATTAATAATGTAACGCACATATTACGCAGAAGCTGTGATAGCCTAGTGGTTAGGACGTCAGCCTCCTAATCAGAGGCCGTGGGTTCGAACCCGGGCACGCAACTAGTAACTTTTCGGAGTTATGTGCGTTTTTAAGTAATTAAAATATCATTTGCTTCAACGGTGAAGGAAAACATCGTAAGGAAACCTGCATGCCTGAAAGTTCTCCATAATGTTCTCAAAGGCGTGTGAAGTCTGCCAATCTGCACATGGCCGGCGTGGTGGACTATGGCCAAACCCTTCTCATATTGAGAGGAGACCCGTGCTCTGTAGTGAGCCGAGAATGGGTTTATCATGATGACCATGATGCTGTACTTTGAACCTGACGCATATTTTTTGTAACACACATATGTGTAATTCTGTTGGCGGTTCATAGTAAATAAATGACCTACATACAAACATGAAATTGAAGTGCCGTGTTTATATGCGATTCGACATGACATGGCATTGCTCAAGCCCCAAATGTTTTATTTTGAAATGGTAATTGCCAACAGTTTTGTTAGATGATGGAGTTGAAATCGCATGGGAAATATTTTGTGCGTCTGATGATATAAAGATGGTAGTAGGTAATTTTAAATGAGGCGAACCAAATAATGGCATTTGCAATAAATGCAATAGCAAATGTAAAGAGATAAATGTTTCTTAATTTACTTGAGAGTTTACATCGTACACCTGGCAAAAATAGTTAAAACACAAATTAAAGATTAAAATGTAAAACCAAGCAAGTCTGTGATAGTTAAGTTCATTGCCCTACGTCAATCCTAAATTAGACTTTTATATTATAAATGTTTGATCATTTGTAACGCTTTCAAGCCTCAACCATAAAACCGATTTTCAAAATTCTTTCACCAATGGAAAGCTACATTATCAGCGAGTTTACTTTCAACTGTATATTACGCGGTATTCCCCAGGAACGGGAATTTTGCTGCTAAAACATCGTGATCGCCAGTAACGCTTTATAGGTTAAAAACCAAACGCAGTGTTGAATAATTCAGTCGGCCTTCAAACTTTAGGATACTTGCAATTGACTGCACCGCTATTAATTTTAAACGAGCACTAATTAGATATCACCTTGATGAAAATGAAAGTACCTGCAAACGCATCTTAGACATATTGTTAGCGTATTACAATTTAGCTGATTTCTACGCTTTATGTCACACGTTTTACTCGCGCTTGTTTGTTTTCTAACTCTTCTATTGCATTAATTTCACTATTATTTATTCACTGGTAATGCTACAATGAAGCTGTGATAGCATACTGGTTAGGGCGTCAGACTCCTAATCAGAGATCGGCGGTTCGAATCCGGGCACGCACCTCTAACTTTTCGGAGTTATGTGCGTTTTTAAAAAATTAAAATATCACATGCTTCAACGGTGAAGGAAAACATCGTGAGGAAACCTGCACGTCAGAGAGTTCTCCATAATGTTCTCAAAGGCGTGTGAAGTCTGCCAATCCGCACACGGCCAGCGTGGTGGACTATGGCCGAACCCTTTTCATACTGAGAGGAGACCCGTGCTCTGTAGTGAGCCGGTAATGGGTTGATCATGATGATGATGATGAATGCTACACTAGTATTGAGAGCAAAGCAAAAGTATAGTTACTTTTGTCGGTATTCGATACGAAACCGATAAATTTTATTACAAAATACCTTCTTGCACATAATCTCTATAAAATAAATTTCTGACTATTCAAAGTCCACGTCAACCTAAAAAAGGCTACGAAGATTCCTTTTCATGTAAGTTGACGTTCTCTTAAAGTAAACATTGTATATGAACTACGAGTATATACAATCATAGAATTATATACGTATTTTCATTACGTATTAATTGACTAATCAATATCGAAAGAGGCATATGTCTTCTTTATAAAACATGAAAATGTGCATCTAAAACAACATATACCATTAAATGTTCTTGTAAAATAGTTTGCTTACCCTCTTATTATTATACAAATATATATTTTATGACAATACTATGATAATTTACAGCCCTTTGCGTATTAATGATTTATTATTTAAATCCCAAAAACAAATTCGTTAAATCAAATACTTTTTATACTTATAATGACAATTCGTTTTAATATTATATAATCTCTAGAGCGTAATTTATTATTCTGTGCTATTTTAAGTTTTAAGTAATATGCCGAACCACACAGATGATCGAAAATCTTTAACATTATTTATTCTGTGACTCTACGAAATAACAATATTGCGTAAAGTCAAACGCTGCGTCTTCCCTGATATGAACGTTTTTTTAAATAAATAATCAAACCGTAACACACCTTAATATTATTTAAATTTAATTTTAAGCAATTCAGTTTACAAATTTTAAGACCAACGGCTAAGTAGGAACACATTTCCTTTTGAATTATTTTAAATCACGTAAGACTTAGATTTAAAAATTGTGTGAACGTTATTTATGCAACAATAGACTTATTATGTATAAGTTTTCTAAGAATGTTTGTTATTACAGAATTAGGAACGTAGGAATACGACTCCAACACAATCCTATATGATAAACTTAAAAGATGATAAAAAAATATGGCATAATCGCGAAGAGTTTAGTGACTGAGGTATTACGAATTATAACTTAAAATTTATCGCTGTATATAACATTCCACTTAAGCTACATATTACGTCATTTTCATCTGTAACTGCAACCCAAAAAATATAGATACAACAAACCTATTACCCCATCACGGTCCAGTAAACTAAACGTTGAATTTATCGGCATATAAACAATGCTTCTGTTCATTAGTGCCCGATTCGGATAGAATGTTATTCAAATCTCTATTTTCCGATAAGATAGCTTCCTTCGTGCAGCTAATGAACCGTTTCAAGACTATACCTGTGAGATTGTAATTGTGACATTCTCCAAAATGAAATTACATATAGGATAATTAGTAGGTACATGATTACCCCCTTCTTCATTCGCAATGAAGAATATATAATGATTGAATATTTGACACCAGTGTCATTAAACGATGCAATTAACTTAACTTTCTCAAAAAAAAAATATAATAAAGATAATGTAGGTAGAGTCTATGGAATGTCAACGATAAACTGTGTATTTTCGCCGTGGCTCTCTGATTTGGTGATGGAATGAAGAATACAAGACTGCGCAATCCCATCCTCTTCGGAATGAGTCAAGTAAAAGACAAATAAAATAAACAAAGACAGACCCATTGATAAATTACCCTGTTATAATTTGCACTCTTTGATACCTATTAGTTGATAAAACTCTCATTTGTGTCAAATACATTAAATTTGGAAAACAGAATTTTGAAGAGCCGGAATGAGTCAAGTAAAAAACAAACAATATAAACAAAGACAGACATTGTGTAAATTAACCTGTTATTAATTTGCACTTTTTGTTACCTATTAGTTGATAAAACTCACATTTGTGGCAAGTACATTAAATTAACAAAACAGAATTTTGAGGAGTTTTCCAGAAGGTATGATCCAGTAACTGGGGATTTGCATATTATACCGAAGGAACTTAAAAAAATGTGACAGATGATTAATGTAGGGAAGGTAGCATATTTTATTAAAGATAATCTTCCCAAAGCCACCATAGTCCAAACGCTATAGTTGTACCTAACCTACTATACTTGTCTGTGGTAAAACATGGGCTGAAAAACATTCCGTTTTTAGAAAATCAAGAGTGAATATGCATCTTCCAGTCAAGTACGCTTCACCATGAACTGCATCCTACATCAGATGTGATTACTGTCAAGCGCTAGTCTTATATACAAAATAATTAATATAACAGTTGTAATTACCGCATCTACAACTTCAAGTGTAGCATATATGGGTACAGACTCAAGCAGTCCAACAGGAAATATGGTGCCACCGATACGGCAACCTTCGTTGGGCAATACGGAAACACCGCCGCTCAGCTGCCTTTGACAAGACTTGAATGAAAGTGGTTCGATAAAACAAGAATTGACTCGTGCGCATTCAAATAACATTACAAATTACGCATATTAGATGTTTGATATAATATTTAAGTTGAATCGGTGACGTTGACTGATTAGTAACATAAATTGATTGATAGAAGAAATCAACGAATTTCGTTGTTTGTAATATTTTAGCACTGTCACAGCGAAAAGATTTCGTTGTTTGAAATATGTTAGCACTGACACTTTTTCTTGTACCGTCCTTTCAATATTATTATCTCTAGATGGTCTGGTTTTTAATATAAACGAAGGTGTCTGTTTGTCTGTTCTTTATGTTTTTCTTTACAAATGAAGACGTAACTGAAGGACACCATTTACTTAAATGATAAGTAGTTAGATTAAAAATAATCACATGCAATCGGAAGACCAATCTCATATAATCCGATTCCCATTTTGGATCAGTTAAATTCCAAAGAAGCAAATGTAAGCTTTCGCCTGTAGTCAGGAACCAAAAGTAGAAAGACTTCGTGTTGTTAAAATACTTTTAATAACGTTTCTATCAAGGGCTTGAACTGCAACCGCTATCATGTCATATGTCAAAAATGACCGATGACCACAGATCATATACAAAAGTCAGGCAATACTCCTTGTTACCTTTCATAAAGGACTTAAGCCATTTGGTTTATAACGACCAAACGTCTTCTTTTGTGTACGATTAAAGAAGCAATTTTTGGAAATAAATTTCTCCCTACAAAATATAAAATAAATACTTATTGTGATTTACATAGGAACCTAGAAACCCCCGCGGTTGTGTTTGAAGAGTTTAATATAGTCTATTAAATAGCAGGTACAGTATGGTCTATTATTTAACGCAATTCGACACTTCATCGATAGTAATCTTGTTGCCTCTAATCTATACGTTCCATGAATTTCGATGCATCGTAAATTGGTGCAACTGTTTAAGACATTGTAAAAAAAAAACGTGAGATCAATATAATTTAACCTGCTCTACTTGTCGGTTGCGTCATAGGCATTATAACGGTTTTTTCACTTTTGCGATTATTGAGACTAATTGTAACATTAGTGATTGCGTAAGCTAGTATTTTCTGCACAACAGAGCACCACGTTAGGGAAAGCCAGAGCATCGAAAATTGCAATACATGCCAACTTGTTAAGAGACAAATCGCTATTGTAAGTCGTATTCGCCCGTATTTCATTTATATTGTATCGAATGTTCCAATTTGAGAAGGCATACTGTATTTTGAGAAAGTTGTTGCACAACAAAACCTTGATTGTAAATTTCATATTCCCACTTTGTTTAATGCTAATAGTAGCTAATATAAGAATAATGGAATAAAGGATTAATAATGAAATTCTGAAGCGGTGATAGCCTAGTGGTTAGGGCGTCAGCCTCCTAATCAGAGGTCGGCGGTTCGAATCCGGGCACGCACCTCTAACTTTTCGGAGTTATGTGCGTTTTTAAACAGTTAAAATATCACTTGCTTCAACGGTGAAGAAAAACATCGTGAGGAAACCTGCACGCCTGAGAGTTCTCCATAATGTTCTCAAAGGCGTGTGAAGTCTGCCAATCCGCACATGGCCAGCGTGGTGGACTATGGCCAAACCCTTCTCATATTGAGAGAGCTCTGTAGTGAGCTGGTAATGGGTTGATCATGATGATGATAATGATGATAATTTGTCCCTACCCTCAACCTGTATTGCACAGGGTAGGTCCTTCCTTATATATATAGTACATTCATTCCTAGACAAAAATTATCTTATACTAACTAAAGCTAACATTATTTAAGCGTGTATGAGCGCGTGCGTATATGTATGTGTGTGTGTGAACGAGTGTAAATGTGTGTGTGCGTTATTTAGTTTCTTGATTATGCGCACAAATATTATTTTAATATTTTTAAAATATTCTCCGTTTCAGCATACTCCTTGGACGACAACCATGCCCAAAGCGTTTTAATTAAATTGGACCTATATGTAAAATCTGAACCGATATTGATTTTTTAAAAGAAACTACAAAACACTCGCTGCTCGTTTTATATCGTTCATTCAATGGTGGGGTGTCGTGACTAATTTGCTCGATGCACCTGTTTACAAATATTGACGGTGACGCCGTCACATACAAGAATGAGATTCAACTAGTTCTTAACTAAACAATTTGTGCGCACTCTAGCAAGACTGCTTCTACATCTGTATCACCAAAGACGTTTCCACCATGTCTACTGTCGAAATTACAATTTATTACCACGTACATACAATGCCCTAGATTAAACTTACCGTCAGGAACCAGTTTGCTTAAATGTGGTTCTACTTGAATCTCATTTTCAGATTCAGCTTGGGTTACGGCAGTTAGCGGTATAAAACCATTAGCCTTTATTTTATATTCTTTCATTTTGCTCATAATACTACGTTTCTTTACAAATGGCATATGCGGCAATAGGTGATTTTACTCTAATTTCCAATTTCTTCGCATTTAATCATTCATAATTTAGAAAACACTTCTTTATCGGGTACTTTAAGATTGCATGTTTGATTATAGAAGACGAGGATCGATTCCCGGGTCGGCTCTAACAAATTATAAGAGCGATTGGATTTTCTGTAAAAAAATTAACCTTATTAAAGAAAGAAATGGTTGTATTGCCGTTGATCCTAGCTTTTATCACTAACATGTTAACTTTAACGATTATCTGTTGATCATAATCATTTAAGCCCACGATCATTTGACAGAGAATTGAATAACTTAACAGATTGAATTCCTCACTCCTGTATGGAAGAAAAGGATGGTTCTTATCAGTCGAAAAATATTTATAGACGGAGAATGATGATGAATATATTAGAACTAGTTGATTCGAAATAAGGTTAATGTTCAGGATTTTTAGATTAGTAGCAGAAGTGCTTTGATGCCTAGGAAATTATAATGCTCTTAAATAGCAAGACTAGTGGCAATGTAAGATGGCAATAAAATAAAGAATATTTACCTGAGTAAGTTTGTTGTGGGCTTGTTTTTAGACCAGGACGTGTTTGGAACCCTCGCAGCTTTCGTGTTAAGTTCACGAATGTATTTATCACTCACTATGATGTAAGTTATTATACAAAAGTGATTTTTAAAGTAATATTTGAATAAAGCTTTTGATTGACTAGAAATTCTAAAAGTCTTTTCAATAGTTCGTATGTGATAATATATTGCATATTAAAAGTAATTCGATCATAGATTCTCAATAACAACGAACAATGATATCTCAAATAACAATATTCTCAGTTAGCATGGTTGTCGAAATCAACATACCTGTATTAAATTGCTGAGATCATAGCGAAGCAAACAATGCTATCGCTGCCTAAAAGATATGAATTATAGCCTTTAGGTATCTCCTAAAATAATCTCAGTCATAACTCAAGATACCGAACGCGGTGGTAAGATGACGTAGCCAAATAGCATTTGTCCATGCATTCTCGCCAATGTGAAACAAGAACAAGTTAAGTTGCATATTTAGCTCACATCGACTCCAACTTGCGGTTGCTGTTAGCCAATAATAATGGATAATAATTAAGACAGCGAGAAGGTACCACGAAGAACATGTTGTTTACCGAGTAAGTTTCACTAGCTATGAATTTTTTTTTTTTTATCCACTACAAGTCAGCCCTTGACGGCAATCTCACCTGATGGTAAGTGATGATGCAGTCTAAGGTCGTAGCGGGCTAACCTGTTAGGGGTATGGAAAACCCATACTCCTAATTGGTTTCTACACGACATCGTGCCGGAACGCTAAATCGCTTAGCGACACGTCTTTGTCGGTAGAGTGGTAACTAGCCACGGCCGCAGCCTCCCACCAGACCAGACTCGAGCCGGGAATCGAACCCAGGACTTCCAACTTTATAAACCGACAGCGCGCGCGCTGCGCCACGGAGGTCGTCCAAAAAAATATGATGATAATCTAAAAATGTACGTATTTTTCACGTTATTACGGTATTATATCGTGAGAAATGACTCAGGTTTGATCTATTCCGATGGACACTGGACAAATTTTGACTGTGGCGCCGAAGGTTTAACTGGATGCACAATCTTGTCACACACACATATTCACTTGTAAAATACACATACATATGTAAGAGTGAAGTTCGCGTACAGCACACATATACAATATTTTTCGTAGTTGTGTGCAAATTAGAATCATATGCGAGCTATAAAGGTTAATAAAATAATGTCGCTATTGAATTTTTTTTATGTTACTTTAAATTTTGAACTTTATACCTTGTATAAGCTTATTTTTAGCTCAACTCAACGCTGTTCCGCCTAATTTATTAAAATATACAGTTACCTACTTATATATATATTTTTTATTCGAAATCTCTGTCACGGCTAGGGCTATAATGAATATTATATTAGGCCTTTATAGAGTGAACGTCACTACCCAATGGTCTTTAAAACAATACCAAACTTGATACACGATATTGCTTCTAGCACTATATAAATAAAGATTTGTCTCTAGTATGTAATTTTACTTGGTTTTCGACACAACACATTCATTGGTAAAAATTTGTTTAACTTTAATTTTAGTGAAAGTGAAAAAAACTTTAATGTACTGTACTGTAATGCAAATTTTTAACCGGAGTTTAATTAGAATGCTGTATATACCTGCAATGATAGCTGTACTCAGCTTAAACCAACATTATATTTTAATATTTTTAATGCTAATACAGTGTATCGATGGTGTATCATGTGAAATAAATAAAAAAAATAAAAAATAGGTTTAAGTTGTTAATCTTAGCCCAGATTGTATCACAGCTTTATAGCAACTTTAGATTGGTTAGTCTGTTGTCTGGGATATTGGTTAATTGTGTAGAGAGTTCAATAGGGGGTGCTACGTAAATGGTTATTCAGGTGCGAAGCCGGCAGCCGCAGCCTACGCTCGCTGGAAGGGAGAGGGGAGTGCGCGCGAGTTCGCCCCCCGACCGCGTCAACGACGCACGCGCCGCTCGCTTCTCAGTGAAAGTGTTTTTTTAAAACAACTGCGATCGTAAAATCCTCACTTAAACTCGGATTTATTGTGTGCGCTTATTTGTAGAAAACGTCAGTATTTGTTCAGTTTACTTTGAAGTACCGGTTCGGGTCATTCGTACAGCGGTGGTAACAAACTTGAGGAATAACGTGGCATTGCAACTATTACCTACTTATAGTTATATTTACCAGTGGCAATAATCAAATGATACACAATGTAGTTCTAACTAATATAGTTATATTTACCAGTGACAATAATCAAATGATACACAATGTAGTTCTAACTAATATAGTTATATTTACTAGTGACAATAATCAAATGATACACAATGTAGTTCTAACTAATATAGTTATATTTACTAGTGACAATAATCAAATGATACACAATGTAGTTCTAACTAATATAGTTATATTTACTAGTGACAATAATCAAATGATACACAATTTAGTTCTAACTAATATAGCTATATTTACTAGTGACAATAATCAAATGATACACAATGTAGTTCTAACTAATATAGTTATATTTACTAGTGACAATAATCCAATGATACACAATGAAGTTCTAACTAATATAGTTATATTTACTAGTGACAATAATCCAATGATACACAATGTAGTTCTAACTAATATAGTTATATTTACTAGTGACAATAATCAAATGAAACACAATGTAGTTCTAACTAATATGGTTACTGTTATCGCAAAATTGCGTTTTACCTTACGTCACGGTTCGCTTCGGTCCATTAAAGTTACTATGTCTGCTCTTGCTACATTCCACTTATCTTGAACTCCTTCGTTAAACAAGTACACGAAATTAAATTAGAATGTAGATAATCGCTAAGTCAGGCTTGAGGCCGAGATTATGTTGTTTAGCTCCGAAGTGTGAATGCCAAATTTAGACAATACCACCGCTCGTAAAATTGTGTTTAAATTAAAATTCATTAATGCCTTTTACAATTATGCTTATTATTTTTTAATGTTAGTTATTTGTTAGTCTGGTTTCGTAATATTTAGATTTCTAACATGTATTTTTCCAATTGGTTAGCGTTATAATAATATATGCCCATAAAAACCTGATATTTAACATGAAAACGGTATTATTTATTTTAAATGAATACAGTAGTATTATATACAGTTTAAATGAATACACAAGTATTCATTTAATATAAGATCAACATTCAAAAACTAAAATTTTCCTCATGAGAATCTTATACAATCCAGTTTTTGTTCCATTAAGATAAAGATCTTCATTAGAATAAACTTATCAAGGGATTATATAATCTGCGTTTTACATGAAATATGTTAGTTTATTATATTTTAAATCCATACTTCAGAACACAGGATTAAAATTATTTAGTCTTCCTCTTCAAATATCTTAATTCTTTACTCATAAACCAGGTTCATAATCTTCAATATCTATCTTTTGTCACAACATGTACACCAGCTACACTTATTTATTTGAATGTTACCCAACCTTGTTTTGAGTTATATTTCTCAGCGAGTGACATAATTGATTACAAATATTAAGACACATCATCGTGATCAACCCATTGCCGGCTCACTACAGAGCACGGGTCTCCTCTCAATGTGTGAAGGGTTTGGCCATAGTCCACCACGCTGGCCATGTGCGGATTGGCAGACTTCACATGAAGAACTCTCAGACATGCAGGTTTCCTCACGATCTTTTCGTTCACCGTTGAAGCAAGTGCTAATTTAAATGCTTAAAAAAAACGCACATAACTCCGAAAAGTAAGAGGTGCGTGCCCGGGTTCGAACACCTGATCTCTGATTAGGAGGCGGACGTCCTAACCACTAGGCTATCACAGCTTCAAGACATAATATATATTTATAATATTTTATAATATTCAAGACAAAATATGGTAAACTTAGTTTTTTTTTTTAATCTATTGTTTTTTGGGACTTTTGTCCGAAACGGACATGTCAGCCCCATCATCTGTAAACTTACTACATATACAACATACATTATCTGTAAACTTTTGTCATCTGTTAACTTGCATCTGGAAGTTCACTTGAGATATTAACCCAAATACGTAATGTACTACTGGATCCTTAGGAAGAATCCAAGTCGATATGTATCAAAGAGTAGCACCATAAGCCACAAGCTATCACTTTTATAAACATTACGTTAGAACTTTCACTTACGATTAAAGCCTTAATTATACAAAATTATTCACTATATTTACTCACCTCTCACTTGCTTCAACGAAGGAAAACATCTTGAGGAAACATGCACGCCTGTGAGTTTTCCATAATGTTCTCAAAGGCGTGCAAAGTCTGCCAATCCGCGCATGGCCAGCGTGGTGGACTATGGCAAAACCCTTCTCATATTGAGAGGAGACCCGTGCTCTGTAGTGAGCCGAGAATGGGTTGATCATGGTGATGATGATTCACTATCTTAACATTAAAAATAAACAGAAGGAATTAGAAATCATATTATTAAGAAAGAAGTATTAATACGACTGTTAGCAATCATATTAATAACTCTGACTTTAATAGTTCTTTGTAGTGTTTAGATAAGCTCTGGAATAACTAATAATCATGAATTCTAAATTACAAAGGACATTATCAGATAAAAGCAAACGTTAGTGTGGAGAAGTCCATGCTACACGAAAACTGGTACATTTTTTTGCTGTTGTGTTATATTTTTGTAAAAAAAAAATGTTTGTTTTATACAACAATTAAAAATTACGCCATTTTGCCATAAAAATGATTCATGATCGATTGTAACACAATGCATGATTTTAAATGTGTAAGTAATTTAACAAGGTCGTTTGTGATACTAAACCATACCCAATTTTAAATATTACAATTATTCTCTGATACTGCATTATTCTTGCAAGAAACATTTAAAAGAAATGAAGATACTTTCAAATCCAATTTTGTAGCTTAGGATCTATTTGAATTCAAAACGACTGTTAAAAAGCATTAGTATATTCAAATTGCAGAAAAAATTTATTCAAATTCAAATACAATAAATGATTGAAAAATAATATATAATCTAGTTCTCGACCCACAGTTCGAACCGCCGTTGGTGCAACATTCTCGTATCATTGCTTGTTTTATATCGATTGAATAAACAGAGCGCAAAACAAATATTTTTATAAACAAATTAAACTGTTTCTTAAAGAATAATAATTCAGCAAGTTTTAAGTAAATTTGCTTTGCTTCTCAACATTTTGTTTGGTTTAGGACAAATTTAATTTAAATTAGAAATGTAAATAAAGCTGTGATAGGTTAGGACGTCCGCTTCCTAATCCAATATCAGGGTTTCGATCCTGGGAACGCACCTCTTAATTTTTCGGAGTTAGGTGCGTTTTTATGCAATTGAATTTAACTTGCTTCAACGGTGAAGGAAAACATCGTGAGGAAACCTGCTTGCCTGAGATTTCTCCATAATATTCTCCGAGGCGTGTGAAGTCTGCTAATCCGCACATCGCCAGCGTGGTAGAACATGGCCAAACCCTTCTCATATTATGAAGAGATCCGTGCTCTGTAGTTAGCCGGGAATGGGTTGATCATGATGATGATGAAGTTAGATATAATTAGACCTTATGAGACGGAAATGCAATTGTAGTTATAAGTGGCCAGATGTTTAATAACAAACCGAGTCAATAAAAAATAAAAAAAGTTATCGTCTCCGTTCAATCTCAAAAATCCTAGATGTTTTTCTAATAGTCATAAATCTCTGTTATATTAAAGTTTATATTATAGTATAGCTATGCTTAATTATACAAACTATACTTTGAATGCTTACGCTAAGAAAAAGAAAATATTTACATTTTGTAAGTTGTTGATAACTATTCTATTGAGTGCACAAACAAACGGGTAATTTCAATGATCTCATACGGTATAGCGAAACAAAGCGAGTATTGTCTGCATTTTCCATCGCTGCCACTTAGAAAGTGCATCGCATGTCGAACGCTAGGATACATCTAGATTAAAATAATAACTGACTCGACCCCGTAAATTTAACAATATTTTGGTATATATCATCATCATCATCATGATCAACCCGTTACTGACACACTACAGAGCACGGGTCTCCTCTCAATATGAGAAGGGTTTGACTATAGTCCACCACGCTGGTCATGTGTGGATTGGCAGACTTCACACGCCTTTGAGAACATTATGGAGAACTCTCAGGCGTGCAGGTTTTCTCACGATGTTTTCCTTCACCGTTGAAACAAGTGATATTTTTTTTTTTTTTTTTTAAGTGCACATAACTCTGAAAAGTTAGAGGTAGAGCTCGGATTCGAACCGCCAACCTCTGATTAGGAGGCTGCCGCCCTAACCACTAGGCTATCACCGCTTCATATTGGTATATATACCCACGGCATAATAACATGGAAAATGTATGATGTATTTTTGAAGCATTACAAATTATACTCACGAAATTTTTGTTCTTCAAAAATCTTTTCGTAAACATGTGATCACATGAGAATAAATGCTAGTATATAGTATATAATACTAGTAGGGGTAATAATAGTGTTTTCCATTTGAGGCTTGTTCAATAAACAACAGGCTACACTAGAACCGTTAAACCTGCTTAAATTGTGGAACACTTGTGTTTTACATACACAATTAGATACGTGTAATTTACCCATATAAACACTACTAGCGATGCGATCAATCGGTCAAGCTTCTATTCATACTAGGTACGTCTAAGATCAATAATACAAATGACCACAATTGGAAACGTTAGGAATTCTGATATTTGGGGCAGCTAAACGACATTCCAGTACCGTGGAAATCAATAAATTTACCATTTACTTAACGAGAGCAATGTGGAGCACATTGCTTCGTAGCTTTTGTTTAAAACAAAACAATCATCATGAACAACGAAATACCGGCTCACTACAGAGCACGGGTCTCCTCTCAATATGAGAAGGGTTTGGCCATAGTCCACCACGCTGGCCATGTGCGGATTGGCAGACTTCACACGCCTTTGAGAACATTATGGAGAACTCTCAGGCGTGCAGGTTTCCTCACGATGTTTTCCTTCAAAAAAAAAAAACAATACTATATGTTTATAAAGTATCTTTGCGGATAATAATTGAGAAACTGTATACTTTCAATCCAATAAATCAGTTAAGACCTAAGTCCTTCTAAGTATCGAAACGAGACATAAATCGTAGATTATGGAGGATAAATTGTCATATAACAGAACTGAAAAACAGAAATAAATTGGTTTACCAGTTCTTGAATGATACAGATTATTCGCTAGGCTCATTGTGTTGCAATTTAATGCTCTGATTGCAAACATCACCATAACATGTACCGGCAAACGCTGAATACAGACAGATAGCGTAACTGTTAAATTTCGTAACAACAACAATTATTTAGACGACGTTGTTTCGGTAACCGGCTTGGACACATTCAAACGTATGCTTTCATTTACCATAACTCCTTCTAATGCTGCTTTAGTTACTGCGTTTTAACATTTACCATTTACTCCTTGTAATGCTGGTTTAGTTACTGCGCTTTACGATTTATCATTTACTCCTTGTAATGCTGGTTTAGTTACTGCGTTTTACTATTTATCATTTACTCCTTGTAATGCTGGTTTAGTTACTGCGTTTTAACATTTACCATTTACTCCTTGTAATGCTGGTTTAGTTACTGCGTTTTAACATTTACCATTTACTCCTTGTAATGCTGGTTTAGTTACTGCGTTTTACCATTTATCATTTACTCCTTGTAATGCTGGTTTAGTTACTGCGTTTTACGATTTATCATTTACTCCTTGTAATGCTGGTTTAAATCTTGAAATTACAGCATAGCATTATTTAAATCTTTTACTGTTTCATTTTACATTATTAATTGACAGTAACTTTTTTTTCCTTTTTAAGATCTTTCTTGTAATTTTATGCAGAATGTGTTAGGCTACACTTTCATCTTAAGATCTCTATATGAATTTTACAGTTTTTGTAATAAACGTATTTTATTTGATTGAGTTACCATTTACCATTTACTGTTTGTAATGCTGGTTAAGTCGCCTCGTATTAATATAATTTAATATAATAAACGAATATTAAATAAAGACAGCTATTTCAATGGATGAAAGGGATTAAAAAAAAAAAAGAAATCCATTGCCAAAACTATTTAGGTAGCTAAAATATTTTTTTCGAAAACATACACTGTTGCAACACTTCAAACAATAAAAACTAGCTCTGAAGAACCTCTAGGTTTTGTGATGTATATGAGTTTATTTTTAAACTAGTTAAGTGAAGCGTGCCAACGAGTATCATGTTGAAAGTACATAATATGAGATCTGAAATTCAAAACTTCTAAGCAGATCTTGGAATTAGTATTCCCTTTATACATTGTAAATGTATAATGAAACATTTAAGAAAATTCGATCTAATGGTAGGAATACTAATAAAATAATAAACATTAAATTCAATAGGTACACGTTATTAAGTGATATACAACAAATAAGCGATACTTTTATAATAAACACAGCAAAATAAAATGAAGAAAAATCAGCTCACGATATGATGTCGACCGGCACCGGTTGACCCTGAAACGGACAACAGCTGCCGGCGTCTCATTTTTTTTATTAAATTTATATTTCTACATCGACTAGTATCTGAAATCATTGCGAACCATTCGGACATGTCTTTTAACAGAGACATTGTATCGAGAGATAAATACTGACGATTTCCACAGAAGGATAAGTGCATCAGTTTACAAGTGTAGTGTTGAAGTGATGAAGTGAAAAAATGTGGAAAAATGGTATCAGACAGGCCACCGCTGAACGGCGGAGTTGGTGCGCCGAGGCCACGGACATTTCGAAGGAATTGTGGCGATCAAGGTGCTATAGACTTTTTGATCCGCTATATCGATATTTATCATTAGCATATACATACATGGCGAGCATGACGCGAGACCGGTTTAGGCCCAAGTGACTCAGTTGCAATGACATCCATTAAATATTCTGATTTCACTTGCACACCACACCAGCTAAATGTACCTTATGTCTTTGTTGTTGATTAATACAGTAGTCTACCATTCCAATGTCTATGAACTGCCTTTCATTTAAATCTTCAACGTGGAACGTACCGACATCCTTGTGCTTCCAAGCATTTATCTTTAACCCTTTCACAATTTCAACCGAGTCGAATGCCGCGATCATGTTTTATTTCTCGCTCAATTTATATTTATAATCAAAGCGGAATCAATGTCTAAATCACCTTGACCGTTCTTTTAGTATCTGTGACGTCACCGTCAAAGGTCTACATAAATACAAGCGCGAAGTGCACGTATTATAGCGAGAATGACGAAACACCTAAAAGAGTTCGCAAAACCGTTGAGGATAAAGTGAAGTTCATCGAAGTGCTCGAACAGACGTGGTGGCTGAGCGTCAGAACAGTTTTGCGTGACGGCGAATTCGAGATACAGGATCTTGTTGCATTTATTGGTATGCATTATACACACATACTTTAACAACTAGCCTAGTGAAGCCTCGTGATTAGAGTTCGGGCGTTGGAACCTGGGCACCTCTAACTTTTCGGAGTTAAGTGCGTTTTTTTTTCAAGCAATTAAAATATCACTGCTTCTACGGTGAAGGCAAACATTGTGAGGAAACCTGCATGCCTGAGAGTTCTCCATAATGTTCTCAAAGGCGTGTGAAGTCTTGGCCTGCGTGGTGGACTATGGCCAAACCCTTCTCATATTGAGAGGAGACCCCTGCACCGTAGTGAGCCGAGAATGGGTTGATCATGACATGACTTTAACAACCTCGTACTAGATGTCAATAATTTATTCCTTTTCTTTAACTAACACTCAGATGCGATAAGAAATAATGCACCTTAAAACAGATTGTGTTTTGCCAAATAAATATAACTTACTCTTATAGCCGACTATTTATGTTAATGTCATTTTGTAAGTGATGGAGAAAACGATGGGGTTATTCCATATCTTTAAAGTGTGTTAGAAACGAAGAAGCTAAGTACATCGGCATGATCAAATGTTTGATTTTGTGTTACGAGTACCTATATAAAAAGATTAAAAACATCTTTTGTTTCGTCTAATTAAATCCACAGATAACCGGAACAGTCTCTGGCCAGCATTGCGCCCTTGCCATTTAAAATGATTTTGCATTCTTGTCATCTTACCTTATCGCACTTGTTAAGATTCATTTTGGTTGTTATTTCATTTTTAACTGCTAATAAAATTTATTTAGAACTGAAAACCAAAAGACTATTTGATTAACAAGTACATAATAAGTAGTAAGAGGAGGTAATTACAAGTTCAGAATAAATCATGCGAGTAGTACTTATTAATATAGTTAGAGACACTAATAATGTAACTAGTTTGCGTAGTGTAGGTTATATTGATGGCGAAGAAAATCACTTTCACTTAGTATCAGACCGATACTTGAAGCCTAGTTAGAAAATAGCTGTCCTAATATAACTGCAGACTCTTTTGGCCTTATTCATAAGCATCTATGGCGAATAGATAACAGAAAGAGAGAAAACAGTGTGTGTTTTCTCTCTTTCTATCTTAATTTGACATTTGACAGAAGAAGACCAAACACTGTATAATTAAACAATCGCTACACGTTCACAACGTTTATCAATGAGGGAGTTTTAGATTTAGGACGCGTAAGAAGCGTTAGACAGGGCTCAACATAGATCCATAGTTATTCTTCTTAATCAATTTCCTTAAATGTGAATAAAACTGGCAATAACTTTAAAACACTCCAGCAAGACAAAAAGTTTGATTACGTCATATCCGCCATTGTGGTCAGCTCCAAAAAAGGCTTCAGTATTTAGGTCATTGTGGTATTACAAGCACTTGACCGCCAACTTTTTAAAGTTATTTATCAAATATGACGTCATGCATCTAGTAACAGTTCCAACTTGGTCCTAACAACTTCAAATTTTAAGAATTGACATCTATGAAGCGAATTAATTGATATATGATACATAAGCGAATTGACTGATATTATAAGTACGTCTTTATTGCTTCACTATGTTTCTTGATTTATTCTTTGAATGCTTGATAATATTATAAATTTGTATTTGGTAATCTCAGATCACCAGATTGAAGATTTTGATAGAATGTTCTTAAAAGTGACATAAAATCCTTTTAGTCACAGGAAAAAATCACGATTCTTAACTAAAGCAGGCTCGATTAAAATATCATCTAATGATGATATTTTAAATTATACTCTCTTCAAATATTGATGATTCATCTTTATTCATTACTGTGGTAAAGAGTAAATGATATTATAATTAGGGTTTAACCAATATTGCCAAATCGATGGCACTGTCATTAAAAATTTAATGGCATCAAGATTTTTAGGGTTCTGCATTCAACGAAAAACGCTTACAGGTTCCAGCTGTAATTGGCTGACCTAGCTTACTAATATTTTGATTACTAGTAAAGTGGGATAATGTGTGTGGGTGTAATGTGGGGAAGCTGTGATAGCCAAATGGTTAGAACGTCCGCCTCCTAATCAGAAGTCGGGGGTTCGAACCCGGGCATGCACCTCTAACTTTTCGGAGTAATGTGCGATTATAAGCAATTAAAATATCCCTTGCTTCAACGGTGAAGGAAAACATTGTGAGGAGACCTGCATGCCTGAGGGTTCTCCATAATATTCTCGAAGGCATGTGAAGTCATCCAATCCGCGCATGGCCAGCGTGGTGTACTATGGCAAAACTCTTCTAATATTTTAGAGGAGACCCATACTCTGTAGTGAGCCGGCAATGGGTTGATCATGATGATGAATGTGGGACGATTTTCTTTTTGTCTGGTATATATTCATAGTCTTGCACAAATACCACGTTGTCTCTAAAATAATGTTAACAAGTTAAAGAATAATACTAAGTCAAGTTATTAAATGTACTTAAAAGTCGTATTAATTTCATTGAAAATTACTTCCATGAAGTTGCTAGTTGTGTAAACAGCATTGCCTTTGCCGCCGTCGCCGCACCCTTCCTCAACGTTTAAATAAAATTTCAAGGAAATTTGCCATAGCTAACCTCCTCGACATTAGATTTAGGTATAATTATGTTGCAAAAAAGCCTAAAAGGGGAATGGGAACAGGAATGAGGCCTGGGACAATCTTCCGTTCGAAATTTTGAATGACACCTGAATTTTTAAAAACCGGTTTAATTATATTTAATTAGACAACGCGGACGCTCAGTTCGTAAAATTTCTAAATAAATAAAACATTAGACGTGTTGAGGTCATTTACTAACTCGATGGATTTTTAATTACGTATATAAGAATTTGAGATTCTGTTATTTTCTATTTTTATATAGGTATATGCTACATTTCTTTTAATAAACTACATGTTTACGTGGTGATAAGTTATTATGCAGTCTAGGATCATCATCATGATCAACCCATTACCGACTCACTACAGAGAACGGGTCTCCTCTCAATATGAGAAGGTTTTGGCCATAGTCCACCACGCTGGCCATGTGCAGATTGGCAGACTTCACACGCCTTCGAGAACATTATGGAGAACTCTCAGGCGTGCAGGTTTCCTCACGATGTTTTCCTTCACCGTTGAAGCAAGTGATATTTTTTTTTTTTTAAAACGAACATAACTCCGAAAAGTTAGAGGTGCGTGCCCGGATTCGAACCGCCGACCTCTGATTAGGAGGCTGACGCCCTAACCACTAGGCTATCACCGCAGTCTAGAATGGTAGCGGGCTAACCTTTTAGGGGTATGGTAAACTCATACTCCTAATTGGTTTCTATACGATATTGTGCCGCAACGCTTAATCACTTGGCGACACGTCTTTGTCGGTAGGGTAGTAACTGGCCACGGCCGAATCCTCCCCACCAGACCAGACTCGAGCCGGAAATTTGAACCCAGGACCTCCAACTTTATAATGCAATAAAGAACACGCTGAGCCACGGAGGTCTTCTAAAATATAACTTAACCATTAGATAGAATGAAAAGAGAAGACACATCAATAGACGTGTTCTTCTCAATGTGTCTCCTTATTGTTTGAGGAGTAAAAACTTCGTTTGGCTTTTTCATGTGATTCCACTTTTTTTATATATATTAAAAGTTAGCCCTTGACGGCACTCTCACCTGATGGTAAGTGGAGATGCAGTCTAAGATGGTAGCAGGTCACTTAAAAACACTATATTCAACATGGTTCTTTCTATGAAATTGGTAAATATTTTCCTAGAGCTTGTAGGTACATCATCATCATGATCAACCCCTTACCGGCTCACTACAAAGCACAGGTATCCTCTCAATGTGAGAAGGGTTTAGCCATAGTCCACCACGCTGGCCATGTGCGGATTGGCAGACTTCACCCGCCTTTGAGAAAATTATGGAGAACTATCAGGCATGCAGGTTTCCTCACGATGTTTTCCTTCACCGTTGAAGCAAGTGATATTTTAATTGTTTAAAAACGCACATAACTCCGAAAAGTAATAGGTGCGTGCCCGGATTCTAACCGCCGACCTCTGATTAAGAGGCTGACGCCGTAACCACTAGGCTATCACAGCTTACAGGTAGGTTCATACTTACGGCTTTTAGGTAAACTCTCCTTGAACGATTAAATTGGCAGCAGTTACCAATCACGTTAGGTATGTGCCCGAAAATGCATTGACAAAATGTCAAGGCTTCAGCGCAGTATTGCGATGTTCTCTTAACTATATGTATATATAGACAAGTCTCTTACATAACGTGGTCATTCCGTGAGGCAACCTCAACACGCACGCCAGGCAGGTTTTCGCAACATATACCACAATAGCCTCGGTTTCTACTAGCCGGTAAAGATAAATGTTTCAACTGCATTATTTTTTACTTCTACGACAAGTGACACGTGAATATGAACGGTGGTATAGCAGTTATATTGAACCCAATATCATCCTTATGGTTTCTTTGGTTTGGTTAAATAACTCTGCAGAACGTCATTTCCGCAAGGGTGATAACTTGATATGGCGGAACCAAAGATCACCCACTGCTGAAACCGCATAGGGTCGACAAAGCAAATAATTAAATTAATAAACATCATAATTTAATAATTTCATTTGGGTCTGTGATTTCCGGCACGACTAAATAGTAAATAAGTACCTAACTTACTTTAATTTGTCAAAACTCTCTCAAAAGATTAATATCTATGCATTTAAATAATTGAGAAAAGCAGTTGCAAGAGTTTATTATGAATAGGTCTTGTTAATGTGATTGCTGTGATAGCCTAGTGGTTAGGACGTCCGCCTCCTCAGCGGAGGTCGGGGGTTCCATCCCGGGCTCGAATGTTAGTTCGAACCTCTTACTTTTCGGAGTTATGTGCGTTTTTAAGCAATTAAAATATCACTTGCTTCAACGGTAAAGGAAAATATAGCGAAGAACCCTGGACGCCTGAGAGTTCTCCGTAATGTTCTCAAAGGCGTGTAAAGTCTGCCAATCCGCACATGGCAAGCGTGGTGAACTATGGCCAAACCCTTCCCATATAGAGAGGAGATCCGTGCTCTGTAGAGAGCGGGCAATCGTGAATATGATTCACTATATATACAAGAGACTTGCGTTATTTTCTTTTTAACCCAGCTTTTTGAACGCATCCTGGTAGGTATGAAGATAAACATAATTGAGAAGATACATATTATAAAGAAAGCTTGATTCAAATAACTATCGCTGAAATAGTGCAACGATTTGTGGCTAATAATACAGCTTAGCTTTGAACGGGAAGAAAACTTAATAACGGATGTGGTGAATACGCGATATTTCCAGGCCTTACTTACTGTTCGACCTTAATGGGGCGCACATATAAATATAATTTATTATGTTTTAGATATATATAGAGCGGTGGCGGTTCGGTCGTGGTTAAAATGATACGTCATATGACGGATATATAATATTATTACAGTATTAGTATATGTATCAGGCTATTTATCTACTTTCACAGCATTATGTCATATCATATGGCATTTTATTATGGGGTAATGCTGTTTATTTTGATTCATATTGGACGCCCTCCGCTACAATATGAAATCAGTACTAGTTACTAATAGAATTAATTGAAAAGGTAATAGTACTTACTATAGGACTTATATAGTTTACGAATGTAGTTATCACCATCAAATCACTACTATGTAAATTATTGACGCGTCAAAAGCGCCTTTTAAAGAACTATTTGAATAAAGATTATTTGAATTTGAATTTATAACATTGGTCTTACTTTATAGTTTATAATATTTAATTATTAAAAAACTGCGTGAGATGGCTACAATAAAATAAAAAACCGGTTAAATTTTGTGGGCTTCTTATCTAGCTCGACGAGTTTGAAAAATAGAACACGACAATTACATTTTTCAAATTAAAACAGTGTTTTATTTATAATTTTTCATATTGAAACAATAGTTTATTTACAATTTCTAGAAATTAAAGACTTCAAGAAGTTATAAACTTATAAATTTAATTACCAGTGAAAGTTCTACTGCGCACTACGGTTTCACCCGTTCCCTAGGGAATACAAGGGTAAAATATAAGTACCTTATATTTTATTATATAATAGCTTTCCAATGGAGAATGAATTTTAAAAGCGGTTTACATGTAATAGCGTTACAAACAAACTAATGTGTCATTGGAATTTATAATACTAGTCAGGATAAGGGTTACTTCTTACTTGTATATATGAAAGCTATTTGAAATACCATACATACAATAATATGATTTCCCACTAAATAATTCAGAGTCATAAATGATACCTCATTGCGAGATGTCAATTTAGCTAATTTTTAACTTCGTGATCAACCCATTACTGGCTCATTACAGAGCACGGGTCTCGTCTCAATATGAGAAGGGTTTGGCCATAGTCTACCACGCTGGCCATGTGCGGATTGGCAGACTTCACACGCCTTTTTAGAACATTATGGAGAACTCTCAGAAGTGCAGGTTTCCTCACGATGTTTTCCTTCACCGTTGAAGCAAGTGATATTTTAATTTTTTTTAAAACCCACATAACTCTGAAAAGTTAGAGGTGCGTGCCGGGATTTTTTACTTATTATTTATTTATTTATTCGAATTTTCAGTTGCAGATAACCATAGTGGTTATTACTGCGTTACTGGAGGGTTTGGCGAGCATGAAGCTCAGCCTGAGAGAAGAGCACTTGGGCTCGACGACATTTGGTGAACGTCCCCCTAAGGGCGTTCCCCAGATGTCGTCAAGCCCAAGGAATTATAAGTTAACCCAAGCTTTTATATAGTTTCGGTAAAAATCTACATACCGTGATGTAATGTTAATTTGTTCCAAAACAGCGCCATCTATCGCAAAACCTACATACTACAAAAGTTAAACGTGAAAGTGAAAATTAAAATGAAATGAAAATACACTTTATTGTACACCACACAAAAGAAGAAATACAAACATTAAAGAAACAAAGAAATCAGGTACAATAGGCGTCCTTATCGCTAAAGAGCGATCTCTGCCACGTGTCGCACGTTTAACACGTGGCATACTATTTTTATACAATATGCCGAATAGTTAACCCGACATACTAAAATATACTAGCCTATTATGTGACTGCTCATATCTACTCGTATGAAGCCTTTTTTTTCTGTCGTGGTGGAAAAGCTTTATGGCTTCCTCCGTACCCTTGGGCGGGAAGGAGGTTATGTTGGACTCCCACCCACTCGGGGGTATACCCGAACTAAAAACCACCACGGCATGTCCCTCTCGCAGGTTTTGCTGGACACCCGGGGGACCCGTTGTATACTTCCCGGGGTTCGTATGAAGCCTAGGAAACCACTTCATCATAAAAAATGTCTTCAGCATAGTATTAAAAATTGCTTGTACATAATAATGTTCTGTTTTCAGAGTGTGATAGCAGTGACTCTGGCCACTTCTACGAGTCGCTGGAGCCAGCAGCAGCTCCGCAACTGCCGCTGCCGCCCGTGCCGCCCATCCCGCTCGAGGACGACTTCGACTCCTTCGACAGCGACAGCGACTCCGATGAACATGATAAAGTTAGTATGCCAGTGACCACTTATAAATTAATGTAACTTATTCAAAGGAAATTATATTTTATAATAAATTGATATCTTGGAGATGTCTATCAATAAGTTCAAAGTTTTTATAAAACGAAAGCTTGTAGAAAAATCATATTACGATATTAAGGATTATATAAACGATAAAAAAGCTTGGGTGTGAATTGCTCTATCTCCATAGGTACTATAGTTTATTATTCATTATGTGAGATGGTGATAACGAAAAAAAAAACCGGCTAAGTTTGCCTTTTTAAGGACTATTTGAATTTGAATAAAGATTATATTGAATTTTTGTGTTTTGCCTTTATTTTCGACTGAAAGGGGAATATAATTACTGATATAAAATACATTAAATTTAACTTTTGACGAACTCCGTGGCGCAGCGGAGGTCCTGTGTGGGAGAGGCTTCGGCCGTGGCTAGTTATCACCCTACCGAGAAAGGCGTTTCGCTAAGCGATTTAGCGTTCCGGCACGATGTCGCGCTTAAACTTAGGAGTATGGGTTTAACGTACCCCTAACAGGTTAGCCCGCTACTATCCTAAACTGCATCGTCACTTACTATCAGGTGAGACTGCTGTTAAGGGCTAACTTATTATGTATTTAAAAAAACTTGGGAATAAAAAGCGATTTAGCATTCTAGGTATGATGCCGAATAGAAATTCGGCATCATACCGACAGGAGGATGGGTTCAGCCGGCAACGCATCTGTGGCTCTACTAGTGCAGCACATGGGTGGTAATCACTTAACATCAGGTGATACGTCTGCTCCTTTTCCCTCCATTAATATTTAAAAAAAAAAAATGTCTTTGACAGTGAGAATACAAGCACTACGTATCTCGTATCAAGATATATATTTTTTTGATATTCAATGAGCAATCTTTGAAGATAAATAATGGAACTTCTCGATTTTAATGCAGACGCTGCAACCACAATCGCCCCCCGCACTGCCAGCGTCGAGGCTGCCCAACCCGCCCAACGGTGGGGGGCCGTACACGCTCACGAAGATCGCCAACGCCGCCCAACGCAAGATGCGACAGATCAAACGGAACCTCACCAAGCGATACTCTGGTACGTCCCATTATCATCATAAACCTAATAACCTTATAACATCCCTATGCTAGGCACAGGCCTGCTCTCTCATAAGAGAGTTGGTTTTAAAGCATAAACCCAAAATAGTACTCCAATGCCAGTAAGTGGACTACATAGTAGATATTAAATACTCAGAAATACGTATGATATAAAAGTAAATATTTAGCCTACCTAAAACACGCACACACGCACACACGCTAATAAAGTGCCTTCCCAGTCACTGCAGCGCTGATTTTCAGGCATAACCTATGGATTATGCCTGAAAATCAGCGCTGCAGTCAATTTTGACGGAGCATCAAGCTGAGGCAGCACCCTGTTCAGCCAATTTCTAAACAAATAAGTTTTAGATCTTTAAGTCGGTACATGGTCACAGCGACTTGTATCTTTTACCTATTTAGGCTCAATAAACGCAATTTTAATTTAATATAAATGCGATCTACACGGCACCGTCAAGCTTATACTATGCCGTAGACTTAACATTATAAGTTTTGAAATATCTATTAAACAGTGGTCTATCACGATGAAAATAACAATACATTGGAAAAGTCCCTCGGTAGAGTTTGTCTTCCAAACATGTGTTAGGCAATACAGACAGACTTTTTGATAATGCTTATAAATAGCGAAGTATACAGATAACACTAAATAAAAACGCGTTAATTTTTAATCCTATTGAAGCTTATAAAAGAAATCTCGAAAAACAAACAATAGGAAATAATTATCCGGAAAAAAAATACTCGCGATAATTGTGATTTTGTAAAAAAATAAAAAACAAAAAATAAAAAAATAGATTCTTTCCGATACCGGGAATCGAACCCGAGCCTCCTGGGTGAGAGCCAGGTATCCTAGCCACTAGACCATATCGGATATGTAGTGATCGTACGAAAATATTGTAATGGTATGAACACAGAATAAATTTACAATTGTTTTTTAAATTCATTTATTGTAAAATCCAGTATAACATCTAAGCTTGATAAAAATCATTAATGTAGTACCGATTACACGCTCATTGACTATTCTTTCAATTGGCACTCAGTGTTATTTAGTTATTTTTAAAATATTTTTGTACCACTTTAAAAGGTGATTTATAAATTAATGACGTCATGATTTGCGTTTATCATTACAAGTATATTAACTTCAGATATAACCACTAACATTAAGACCAAGGGGATTTGAACACTAAATTATAATTAATTTTAACTGCTTCTATGATTTTTCAAAAATATTTATCGTATATTCAAGGAGGATACAACCACCAGGTGTTTAGTTGAAGATATATACCTAGTTATTATCTAATAAAAGTCTTTGTAGAAAAAGAAGAACAGACCTAATCAATTTTAATCTTATTATGTTCTGTTACAGTTGCTATGGACGGCAAACCATTCGCAAAATCGTCAAGCAACCAAAACGGGACCTACGACGTACCGAAAAATCAACCAAAAACCAAGTCGCCGAATATTATATACGCCAATTACGAAAAACCAGAAATTCAGCACGTTTATTCAAATGTCAACTTTAATGACACGAAAAACGCGTTGAACAAAACTGAGAATCCCTTGGCAAGAATGACTGGCACCTTTAAGGAGGAGTTGAAAACTGTGATAGGGGAAAAGGGGACTATCAAGAGCGGAGTAATGGACAAAGGGGGAAACAAGACTGGAGCAGATAAAGCTATTAATAAGACTGTAGCGGAAAAAGGGGCTAATAGGTAATTACGTTTCCATATACATATTATATCGGTTCGAATCCGAGCCTCTAACTTTTCGGAGTTATGTGCGTTTTTAAATAATTAAAATATCACTTGCTTCAACGGTGAAGGAAAACATCGCGAGGAAACCTGCACGCCTGAGAGTTCTCCATAATGTTCTCAAAGGCGTGTGAAGTCTACCAATCCGCACATGGCCAGCGTGGTGGACTATGGCCAAACCCTTCTCATATTGAGAGGAGACCCGTGCTCTGTAGTGAGCCGGCAATGGGTTGATCACGATGAAGTGTCTGTCAAAGTGTTTGTGCAATTGTATCGTGGCGCAGTGCGTGCGCTGTCGCATTAAAAAGTTGGAGGTCCTGGGTTCGATTCCCGGCTCGAGTCTGGGCAATGTTAATTACGCGTTATGGTATTACACACAACGGTTTAAGCAGCTTTAAACCTAACACAGACACCCCCCATATTTATTTGTTTTCTTCTGTATTTGAAGAACTTAGTCGAATAGTGTTACAGTATGGCGTAGTTAAGTACAAATATTTATCTTAATCTTACAATCTAAAATATAATCTAATTTATTAAACCCTGGCGCAGGAGGAGTGCTGTGCTTCTTATGAATCGGAGGTCCCAGGTTCGATTCCCGGCAATTTATAAATTTATCATTTCCGCCATATACCCCTGCTCTACTCAGTGTCAGGTTAACATTAAGAGAGGACTGCCAAAACTTAAAGACGCTTTTATTAAATCGGAAGTCCCAAAATAACTATAGCAACGATCAAGTTACCACCTACAAAAAAGGCAAAAAGTCATCGAACAAAATAGCTTATAACACTGGAATTAGATATGAATAAACTTTGTAAAAAACTTGAATTTTGTATATAAAATGCAAAGCAACTTCTTTACAGACCTTTTATTTAACTTAAGCATTAACAAAACACAATGAAAAATTATACTTAATGACGATTTATGGGGGTGGGTATTTTGATACATAGTTTTTTTATTTATCTATTTTTTTTTTAACTCTTGATTTACTGGTTCATAAGGTACATACTGCAGTCTCGTGACAGACTCGGAGGTTCGAGGATACCACCTGATAGTTTAAGTCGTTACACGTATAAATATATATATATATATTTATATTTCTTTCCTTTAGGTCTAGTCTAAGTGAAAAAAGGAATAGCAGTGGCGACGTCCCACCCCCCTTACCTGACAAACCTCCCCCAGAGAAACCCACGACACCCACTGGTGATAATAAAAGTGGGACACTATCCCGGAAGGCGTACTTCTCCTTCAAGTCGAGGTTCCGGCGTGCGACTTCCATGGCGGTGGACATCAACTCCGACGTGCCCAGCGCGTTGAAGATCACCAACTCCACTTTCTATTTGACTGACTCTATGGACGGTGATTCAGGATTCAGCAACTGGTAAGCTCTATATCCACATATACATTATGTAGAGAACCTAAAACCTTGTAGGCTTCAGGTTATTCTCACAAATGTCGGGGTTTAATATAATTATATATATATTTTATTTTCATTTACACCTATTACAGGCATTTCATATGTTAAATTATTGTATATCTAATATATAATATTTTTCGTTTTTTTGATTCGTGAGGTGATGGTGATAACTACATTCGTTAATGGAAGGTTCCAAACGCGCTATCTATGATGAAGCCTCAAACTTAGCCGGCGGTTGTTTTTTTTGTTATTACATGATCACTTTATTACTAATGTTATTTATACAACCACACAACCTTTACAATTTTTTTCAATATTTCAAAACACTCTTTATATGTTAACATGAATAAAGCAATTTTTTTAATGACTGTAAAGTAATATGACTCGACGGGGAATGCTGAAAAATCGGTGTACGATATTGGGCCAGAAAATGTTAAATAGAAACCAAATGCTCATTTATAAAACTTAAATAATTCTCCAGTACCGGTCGCCAGTAGTGGCTAGTTACCGACATAGACGTGTCGCCACAGTCCTGACAAATATAATATGATCCCTTGGGCATAACTAAAGGAAAAATATTCTAGAAGCTTACAAACCAAGTAAAATTAAAATGAATATAAAATTTCGTCCTAAAATGTCCACTAGTAGCTATAAATTATTAATATTATCATTTGTCTAGGCCATAATTTATATGTGAGCTGAGAAATCTGTATATGGATACTATTAGGTGTGGGAAAAATTATATCCTAATACGACCTTCGATAAGCTAATACCGTCTATTAAAGTTACACTATCTTTAGACAATTATTGCCTAGCCTATCCTTTTAGAGAAGGGACTTGTTTCCGTCTCTAAAAGTAGGAAGGGATCTAGAATTAAACCCACAACCATAAAGATGTGCAGCTCGAGATGTGCGTAACGAGATGGGATGCCGCTGAAATTTAAGCAGCCGCGCCGATTTGTTTCACCTGCTTTTTTTTATCAACTACAAGTTAGCCCTTGACGGTAACCTCTCCTGATGGTAAGTGATGATGCAGTCTAAGATGGTAGCAGCCTAACCTGTTAGGGGCATGGTAAACCCATACTCCTAATTGGTTTCTATGCGACATCGTGCCGGCATGCTTAATCGCGTTGCGACACGTCTTTGTAGGTAGCGTGGTAACTAGCCACGGCCGAAGCCTCCCACCAGACCACACTCAAGTCAGGAATCGAACCTAGGACCTCCAACTTTATAATGTGACAGCGCACGCGCTGCGCCACGGAGGTCGATGCTTTGTGTGTGTGTCTGCAAAACAATTTTGTACCCGCCATACGTGTATGAATTATTAGAATTCGAAAGCAGATGACGATGATCTCTATTTCTTCATAAGGTCGCCAATATATATTGTATTTGTTTGGTATACAACAAAGGTGTATTCATTCATTCATTCGTTCATTCAATCATTCATTCATTCATTCATTCATTCAATCAATCAATTGTTCATCCTATGACGATGATCTCTATTTCTCGATAAGGTCCCCGATATATATTTTATTGTTTGGTGTATAATAAAGACGTATTTGTTCATTCATTCGTTCATTAAATCATTCATTCAATCAATTGTTCATCCTATGACGATGATCTCTATTTCTCGATAAAGTCCCCGATATATATTTTATCGTTTGGTGTACAATACAGATGTATTTATTCATTCATTCGTTCATTAATCATTCATTCATTCAATCAATTGTTCATCATATGACGATGATCTCTATTTCTCGATAAGGTCGCCGATATATATTTTATTGTTTGGTGTACAATACAGATGTATTCATTCATTCTTCGTTCATTAAATCATTCATTTATTCAATTGATTCTTCATCCTATGGTCGAATGCTAACTGTCGAAATATTGTCGAGTTTCTCAGCCAGAATATTGTTTCAGCAGCGACAACGGCGCAACGGAGCCACTGTCCCCGGCCAACCGGCGCCGAGACGGTACGCTCCGCGCATGGTCCGAGTCCTCCCCGTGCCTGGCGCTCGAGAGGCCCACGCTGCCGCCTCCGCCACCGCCTATGCACACTGACCTTAGCGCTGTGAACGAAGGTCGGAATCACGTTTGATAACTTGAGGTGTTTGTGATAGACGTCGACTGAAAATGGATTTAGGATAGGATGTCTAAATCATTTTATTTATTTATTCTTTATTTGTACACCACATCAAAAATAGCAATAACAAGAAAACAAAATAAAGAAGAAGCAGGATACAAAAGGCGGCCTTATCGCTTAGTAGCGATCTCTGCCAGGCAACCTTAGGATTAGGAAAAGTTAAAGAAGAACAAAGTAGGTGGCGTAATGTAAACAAAAAACCTACATACAAATAACTAAATACTAATACATAAACCAGATTACATAAATAACACAATAGTAATAAATATACTAATATATACCTTATGGCAACCTTAGGATTAGGAAAAGTTAAAGAAGAACAAAGTAGGTGGCGTAATGTAAACAAAAAACCTACATACAAATAACTAAATACTAATACATAAACCAGATTACATAAATAACACAATAGTAATAAATATACTAATATATACCTTATAATATATATAAATCATGTAAAATGTAGGAAAAAAAATACTGTCAAATGTGTAAATATTATTTTCTGGCTGTGTTTTTTTATTACAGTAAAATAATTATTGAATATCGTTAGCGTAATATGTCATCATCATCATGATCAACCCATTCTCGACTCACTACAGAGCACGGGTTTCCTCTCAATATGAAAAGGGTTTGGCCATAGTCCACGACGCTGGCCATGTGCGGATTGGCAGACTTCACACGCCCTTGAGAACATTATGGAGACCTCTCAGGCGTGCAGGTTTCCCCACGATGTTTTCCTTCAGCGTTGAAGCAAATGATATCTTAATTTCTTAAAAACGCATATAAAAAAAAAGTTATAGATGCCCGGGTTCGAACCCACGACCTCTGATTGGGAGGCTAACGTCCTAACCAATAGGCTATCACAGCTTCAGCGTAATATGTGCGTTACATTATTAATAATTTATAGACACCTTACAAATGATCGTTGTATATTAATAGTAGAATCTGCAATAGTCTAGGTGTAGGAAATAGGTCCCCCACATGCACCTCCAACTTGTTTGGAGTAAAATGCGTCGTAATAAACAATAGAAATATGCTTGCTTATGCGTGCTCGAGAGGAGACCCGTGCTCTGTAGTGAGTCGGTAATGGGTTGATGATGATGATTCGTGCTCGAGAGTTTTCCTTCTTATGGCTCAAAGGTGTGTGAAGTCTAGCAAACCGCTTGGCTAACGTGGTGTACCTAAACTAAAACCCTCGTCATTCTAAGGCAACCCGTGCTTTGCTGTTTATAGGTTGATAATGATGATTAGTAGTTACACACCGATTTGAAATTTAAAATTATATTCTATGAAGATATAAACATTACACACCGATTTGAAGTAATTTTATTTAAAGATATAAACATAGATAAAAAAAAATCTTATTGAAGAAATTCATCATTTCTGAATATTCTCTGGTTTGGTGTCGTGCTGGCTTCGGCCGAGGATAGTAGCCTACTGGCAAAGCCGTGCCGCCAAGCGATGTAGCATTCCGGCACGTGCCATACCCCTAACAGGTTAGCCAGCTTCTATCTTTGACTGCATCATCAGGGTCTTACCACCTGGTGAGATTTCTGTGAGAACTCTTAAATAAAATATTTGCATTACCTTTTATGTGTTAATAATATTAAAGAAACTAATTAAAACTTTTTTGCTTTATTTTTTTCTTTATTTATTTCTCTATTCTTTAAATTACAATAAAAAGTAATTCAAACATTGGTTTTCGTAAATAGACAATATATGACAATATTCTCAAAAACATAAAATCATCGGTTAATGTGAAGCGGTGATAGCCTAGTGGTTAGGGCGTCAGCCTCCTAATCAGAGGTCGGAAGTTCGAATCCGGACACGCACCTCTAACTTTTCGGAGCTATGTGCGTTTTTAAACAATTAAAATATCACTTGCTTCAACGGTGAAGGAAGACATCGTGAGGAAACCTGCACGCCTGAGAGTTCTCCATAATGTTCGCAAATGCGTGTGTAGTCTGCCAATCCGCACATGGCCAGCGTGGTGGACTATGGCCAAACCCTTCTCATATTGAGAGGAGACCCGTGCTCTGTAGTGAGCCGGTAATGTGATTTCAGTTTGAGTTGACGTCTATCCAATTGTTGACACGTAATGTTATAAATTATTTCCAATTAAAAGGGAACTTGATAACGGAAACGAAGACAGCGCTAAACTAAGGTCAGAGCCTCTGTGCCTGGAAATAACTAATATAACAAATTATAATCGCTTTGGTACATGTATTTATTTAATGCTAGTTTAGCCCTTATCGTTAACAAGGGCACGCTATAGGTTCATAATCATAATCATAATCATTTATTTGCAAGAATGCTAGCAAATAATGAGTTGGTGTATACAATTTTGTCAATAAGTCGACCATAACATTCAACTAAACAAATAGTGTGCAAAATACAAACATAAACTTAAGTACAAATCAAAATTACAACATTAAAAATTATTAGAGACGTCTAGATAGATATGTAGATAAAGTTATAGTAATTATTTTTTCCCTTCCAGTCTTTTATTTTATAACATAGAAACAAATAGTCTATGTGATCTTATATGTGATGAAAACAATATGGCGTCGAGCGATAGACGATAATGTTCGAACTACGTTGTACGGAATAGACTACTCGCATAGCATCGCATTTAAAACAATGGAATTGTATTTTGGAACGAAGTTCCTTACGGTAGGCTTGGAAGAGATAGGGATTTAATTATTTCTATTTCTATGAAATTTTATGTTGTCGAACAAAAATAAAGAGACATATTTTGTTATTTTAGTTGATAATTTGAATTACGATTTATTTTTATTTTACGTAATTTATTATTTCTTAAAATACCTAAATACTTTAAGAGAAGCAAAATTTAAGAGACAAATCAAGAAAACCTACATAAAATTGAGCACGATTTTTTTTTGCAAATTGTGTCGATTCTGCATTAGCCGAAGGAACCGTTCCTGCCTGATGTCCCACGACTCTACATCTTTATTTTTGTCTTTTTTTATTATAACATCTGAGATTATTTTGTTATAGAAAACAAAACCTAGTATATAAAACAAGAAATATTAGTTATTTTCAGCGCCCAGGGGTGCGGTTATGGTATAACGACTCACAGCTTCGTCTATGTCTTTTATGTTTGCACTGTCTTTGTTCTTTTCATCTTATTTTGCCTACACTACGATAAATATTAATTCACGTCTTCACTTTAATTATTGGTTGTGGTATAACTGTTCATATTCTCCTGGTAGTTAGATTTTAAGATCCATTTTTTTTTCTTAATTTTCCAATTTCAATCATGTTTTATATTTTTATTGATATTTTTTATACATTCAGCCGCCATGTTATATATTTGCTTGTGTGTACGTGATTTTAAATCGTATTGTCCTGAAATATGGTTGTTGTTTATGTTTGCACATGTTTACTGGTATCGTGAACCAGTTAATATCATTAAAATCACTTTCTGTGAATACAGCACCGTTTTAGTTGTGTAAGTTCATCATTTATAAATATTAATGAGATTGGGATGAATTTGACTTACAAACATACTTAAAAGAAGCAACAAAATATAACAAGGTTAATTTAATAGGATGCATCACGCGCATACATTTCTAATGAACGCAAAAAATATGGGTTTAAAAAATTTAAACAATAAATCCGACAATAAATCAAGTCACTTTCTTTTGGCCCCAAAATCTTACTTATTAAATACAAATGTTAATTTACTTCTGACGTCCTAAAATATTCATTTTTGCCATACTTAATACAAATTGACCTTGTAATTTGCCTTTCCAATTTACGACACCCATTTTGGTCATCGTCTCCAATTAAATTATTAAATGTTACCGAGATCACCGGACGGACGAGTTTGTTGTTTTATTTCGATAAAATTAACTAAAAACTCGAAATTAACTTAAGGTGAACAGTGGTAGTTTGAGAATTCCGGAATAACTGGGCTTTATTTTTAAGTTTCCACTAAACTATTCTTTAAAAATTATTTTAAATCAGTGAATAACAAAAATATACTGTTAATGCAATTTTTACATGATTTTTTTCGTAATTCGTAAAACCGTTTAAATATACGAGTGTATCAAATTTTTTTAATAATAAGAGGATACAAACACTTCTGAAATCCCATAGATTACACAACAACAAGGTATGTCAAAAATATTCTGAAGTAACTAGATAATGAGGCTCTTTTAGATTAATGTTACTGTGGTAAGACCTAGACTTAACCGATTTGCTAATTAGTTAAAAAAATGCAAAAATATTTTTCAAATGTTTTGAACGTATATATTTGAATACAAAAGATATGTAAAGATTTTTCATGTTTCTATCTTTAATCGTTAAATAAACTCATTGAAGATTTTACGCATTTCTTTAAAAACATTAGTTTAAATGTCTAGTTGGTAAAAGTGTGTAAAAGAGGATATGCGTGTAAAAGGTGTGGGTAGTGAGGTGACGGCTGATAGAAGTGAGTGGAAGAAGAAGAAGACTTGTTGTGCCGACCCACATAATGTGGGATAAGGACAAGAGAAGAAAAAGAAGAAATCGTAGTTTAGCAATCTTCTCCCAAGTAAATAACGGATTTATCATCAAAAACAAAGCAATCTTTGTTCCAATTTGACTTTAAAAGGCGTTTTTGATTAACATAAACTAAGTAACTAAATTACAGCGAGATAATCATAAGAAGTAAATTCGTAATCTTAAATATATGAGAATTACAAACGCGCCCAGGTCTAAAGTGAAGCCCATAACAAACATAGCCAGGTAAATTTTCTTTTTGTTATCGCCATCTCACATGCCACTTAAAATTATGTTGAGAGCACTATATCTATGTAAATAACAACAGAATTTCGTAAACCGACTTTGGTCTTCCAAGAAACCACGCTACGGCTGGTTACTGGTTTGGTATTATCTTAATAAGGCTATGATTGCATAGCCTTATTGAGATAATACTCGTAGCTTCGTAACCAACAGACGAGATGACTTTATGCCATGTAATGATAATGAAATGAAGCTGTGATAGTGGTTAGGACGTCAGCCTCCTAATCAGAGGTCGGCGGTTCGAATCCGGGCACGCACCTCTAACTTTTCGGAGTTATGTGCGTTTTTTAAACAATTAAAATATCACCTGCTTCAACGGTGAAGGAAAACATCGTGAGGTAAACTGCACGCCTGAGAGTTCTCCATAATGTTCTCAAAGGCGTATGAAGTCTGCCAATCCGCACATGACCAGCGTGGTGGACTATGGCCAAACCCTTCTCATATTGAGAGGAGACCCGTGCTCTGTAGTGAGCTGGCAATGGGTTGATCATGAATGATAATAAACAAGTAGCAACAATAATAAAGTAATAACAATTTTCCGCGCCAGATAATTGCTCCAACGTCCTTACTTAACATCGTTTTTGCAATCCGCGTGTAGCGTAGGCAGCTAAGCGAGGTTTCTTGATTCCAAACCAATTCTCATACAGTCATCCTTCGCGGTTTACACGCGTTACACGTTTATTCGTTGTGATTTATCTCAAGTAATTGTTTTGCGCACATGACTTCCTTGTTTAGGAAGCGCCTTTAAATGGGAAGTAAGTTACTTACTCAGGTTTGACACGAGTTTATTTATCTAGTTACGATTCTCAGGTGTTTGATGTGAAATTTCGTGTTGGTGTTTATATTCTGACAATGCAATCGACAGAAGCGGTGATAGCCCAGTGGTTAGGGCGTCAGCCTCCTAATCAGAGGTCGGCGGTTCGAATCCGGGCACGCACCTCTAACTTTTCGGAGTTATGTGCGTTTTTAAAACAATTAAAAATATCACTTGCTTCAACGGTGAAGGAAAACATCGTGAGGAAACCTGCACGCCTGAGAGTTCTCCATAATGTTCTCAAAGGCGTGTTAAGTCTGCCAATCTGCACATGGCCAGCGTGGTGGACTATGGCCAAAAACCTTCTCATATTGAGAGGAGACCCGTACTCTGTAGTGAGCCGGTAATGGGTTGCTCATGATGATGATGAATGCAATCGTCGCAGTTATTGGCTTAATGGTCTTGGATAATTCAGTATGGAGCTGCCTCACCTAGTCTCCGCATACGCAAGTGTTTGATTTGTTATGTATAAAGTGGCCGCTATTTCCAAAGTTACAGAAAGTGGTGCCACGGAGTCAGTAAGCCAAAATATAAAACCCCTTTTCCGGTTCCGGCAAGTAGCATCATTCAATTTCGGAGCAAAAGATTGTGTGTGTCATCCAAGCAGCATAATCTATATAGATAATAGGTTTTGGCTTGAACCTCAAACATAAAACAAATGCAGAAGCATATTAAATATGTCTATTATTTCATTTATATAATTTTCCTGAAAATAGCACTTCTATTTTTCATAAATCCCAAAACTAAATTCCACACAGCAATGGGACAGTTTCAAAAGTAACACAATCCTCTTTCATGAAAAACACTGTGAAAACGACTATAATCTATTTATCGATTTATAAACTTGTCCTTTTTTGTCAAGAGATTTACTGACAATTGAAAAAAGGACCATTAATTAAAATTTTAACCAACATTTAAATTTGCTGAAGACATCTAAAAAACAAAAAAAAAAAACATTTAAAACTTGCAATAATGCTCGACATTTTAAATACCACCATAATGAAGCAAACCTTTCGAAGATACCAGCAAGCAGTTAATATATTTTGCACCGGAGAATCTTAAGCTCATATCAGGTTCACTGTCCAAAATAAACGCAAAACAATTTCATCCCCAAAACCTCATTCTATGGCCCATTATAAATACTTTTGGCACAAAAAATACGCCCAATCATCTTCATTCCCAATCACATAAAAAGCTAAGTTATACATATAATACTTTCGGTAAGATTATTTGATACATTCACGTCCAGAAAAAGACCCTTAAGTCATTCGAAAGCACACTGCAAGACGAATCTAGTTTACTATGCTAAATTTAAAGAGTCTTCATTTTTGTCAAATATACTACCTTCTGTACGCGTCACCGCATGACTTAATAGCAACTTGTAGATTATAATGATTATGCAAAGTATGCATGATGGTACAGTCTGTGCACGGAAGCGTAGAATAACAGCACAATGAACAAATGTTACACCCACTGCGATCGTGGATCTGTTTACTTTGTGTACATTGAATGGCTTCGAATGTAGGTCGTGATTTGATCATTTGATGCTCTTCAACTCAGTTCCTACATAATATACTACATACTAATTTATGGTAGGTATTGTTGTACTATCTAGCGCAGATCAAGGTCAGGAAAGAAAAGATGGTTTTTGCATCAATTCTCCAATTTAATTCTTACTATATTCATACCATAGACACAATTTTCATAATTTACACTTATAGTATAAGTGTTTATTAAAGTTCAATTAATCGATATCATTTTATATTAAAATGTTTGCACACTGATTTTTGGCACCATCTGGGCTAGGCTGTGCTCCCACTACTGTGTCAATCTTGAAACTAAAACACGATTGCTGGTTACTCACAGTGAACACATCCAACTTATGGGAAATTCCCTGACCTGATCTTCTGCTACTCCAGTGTATGAGAGTTAGACAACAAGTGACAAATTTATGTGATTAAAAATGGTTTTTTATTATTTAAGTTCCTTTACACAAATTATTTATTTATAATTTATGCCATTCACTGTACACTCTGTTTAATTATAATATCAGTGGGGATCATTCCATCAAACGGGGCTATTTTATTGTCATCCCAAAAACAGTCTCGCGCTATGCGGTTTGTCCCGTTGATGGTATTGCCCGAACTGACCTTCTGCCGTATTCAATAACCTCTCTGACAGTTTGCCACTTATACATTTATTATTTAAAGGTATTTGTCATTGATTTACCACTAGCCGTAGATCGATCATTAACGCTCAAAAAATGGGACGGAAAAGTAGTGCACAAATAGCGACGCGTGCACTGCTTTCCCCCAGTGTGTGACAAGGCTAGACGAAAGTCACCGATTGTAACACTCGAGCCGTATAATCCGAATTAATTACAAAGAACTACGCGCCGCTATAGATAATATAACAGCCAGATGTCTAGTGTATTAGACGGGTTGTAATACATCGATATACCGATATGTAGGAATGTATAGTTAGTTGGTGACAAATTCTCGCCTGGTTTTCGTATGACGCGCTCTATCTACGGCTAGTGGTAAATCAATGGTATTTGTATACACATCTGAGATTCTGTATATAGATGACAGGTCGCCACCGATTAGCAACTATCGAATAAGTTATTGAATACGGGTAGCTGTTACTTGGTTTAGTAATACTTTCACTACGTGGCCAACTCGTGATTTTACAGAACAAATAATTTGATATACAAAGGAATTATTCGCAAAATGACTGATCCATTTTACCCTTACCTCATTATCATGCTAATAACAGTGTCATTATAAACAGAACTAAAGCGGCTGCTGCCGACGCTCTCGCGCAAAGAGAAGGGAGCCCGCACTCGCACCTCGTGGTACGCGGAGTGCGGCGGGGACGCGGCGCCTGCGCAGACCTCCACCTCATCCTGGTGAGTTTTATATTATTGACAGCTAAAGCTTACCAGCTATCGTGATCTGAAACGCTATATCGGCGTTTAGGTTGAATCTGACAACTATTGTCTGTTCCGAAGTTAAACCGTTATACCATACCATATATTGTAAGTTTACTGCACACCAGCGGAACTGTACCTGGAGTAGTTTAGCAGCAGCTTGATATCCGTATACCTAATACAATCTAATTTAAATAATATTTTTCGGCTGCTACAGTGGACACCCGTACCTTACAATTCAACCTTTTACGTGAACCAGTCACTTTATGAAGCCCACAAAAAAGTTATACTTTGACAGATTAACGAAGGTTTTTGATCGATTGCCGTCATGGGTTAACTTGTAGTCTGTATATACGTATATATATATATATATATATATATATATATTTAACCTAAGTTAACCCTTGACGGCAATCTCGTCTGTTGGTAACTGATGACGCAGCCTAAAATGGCACATTTTAATTTTTGTCGGTAGGGTGGTAACTAGCCACGGCCAAAGCCTCCCACCAGACCATACTCGAGCCGGGAATCAAACCCAACAACCTCCTTTATAATACGGCAGCGCACGAGCTGCGCCACGGAGGTCGTCAAATATTGCATTAGCTTAATTTTGCAGCATTTCATATACTGGGACTAATTTTTTACGTCTCAAATCGTAGTCAAAAGTGTATCGCAGTAAGAATCTGATAGGGAAACTGGTCAACGTATCAATATTATTAGACTTTGATATGACTCATCGAGACAACATGTTCCGCGTGTCACAGACACACACATCGGTGGTCGGTTCTCAAGTTCAAACGCTATTTCCTTATAAACTCATCGCTTTATAAAAACATAATATCCCAATAAGCGACGACGTGAGCGTTGCTGAAGGTGTAGACCTACCAGATAAACCAATTAGTTCGTCACGTGGATACGCAGGTGAATAAGTGTGGTTTGAATGTGACGTCACAGCAGACGGGAGTGTCGCGCGCACAATAGTTGCAGATCTATCGAAGTAAATCGTGTCCCAGATCCTCATTGAATCCTCCCGAGCGGACTAATTGCTGCAGAGGATGTGAGTTGATTGAGGATTGTTATCTGCTAGCCGGCGCAGCCAGTGACGCGGTCTTGACTCACGAGCCTGTTCTACACCACCGTTATGACTTGCCGCAAATCATAAGCGAAAGTGTATACAGCGTATACAGTTCCTCAATAAACTGCAACCCTCAAAGGGGGTGAATCTAGAACATTAATTATCGACAAAAAGAAATTGTACACTAAAGAACGTTTTCTTCCATGGGTCGACTCCTTGAAATATTATAACATAATAAAGAAGTTTTTTAAAGGCTGTCATGACTCAGAACTAATACACAACCAGGAAGTTTCATGATTTATTTATTTCACGTGTAACCCAAAAAATACGTTAAGTGTTGAAATTGGGGCAAAACGAACACACTGAATACAGCTAATTATGTCTTTATAAGAGAGGATGTGAAGTCTGCCAATCCGCACATGGCCAACGTGGTGGACTATGGCCAAACCCTTCTCATATTGAGAGGAGACCCGTGCTCTGTAGTGAGCCGGTAAGGGGTTGATCATGATGATGATGAAGAGGATATGAGTAATTGTTTTTTTAACTTTGCAGGAATTATAGAATATGAAGAAAAATTACAATTTATTTTCATTATTTATTTATTTCATATAAAATTTATATATTATAAATGAAGGTACTTTAATATTTAAATAATATGTTATACAATTCGAGGTCTCAGTGCATAGCTCTTCAATGCAGTATTTTAGGATTCTTCAGCATACTGACCTTGATGCTCGTAAGAAATAACATAAAAACATTTTTAAATTCTTTAAACGTTTTCATCTTCGTTTTGATTGTTTCCTATTAATTTAATAGCAAGACAAATATAAACATCGATATTACATACTTTAAACTGAAGTTTTTGACAGCGTGATTTTATTTATAGATAACCATGAAAACAAAATGACTAACCAATTTCATGCATTTTTTAAATAATTATTTACATTATTTGTGCAATTTGCATTATTGTTAAAAAAAATTGTAAAACCAAAATAACATATATCCAGTTAATGAAATGATAGTACAAATCTCTTAATAAAAATTATATTTTATAATCGACGACTCTAAGTGACCATTTTCTATTTAAATATTTGTTATCATATTTCTTTCCAGTAATTTCGTTTACATAAATTTGTATTTTTTTTAAACAATAAAAATAGTCTCTAGAAGTAAGAAGAAAAGGATTGCCGCTAAACACTTGTAAATCAGACCACCAATCGCTTCAACTTGTACGCTTAAGTATACCTAGTACGTATACCTACCATACGTTCGCATGGTCATCACCCGGTTACGAATTCTCTCAGTAATATTCGTCGCTTGCATTTCGCGACATGCACAGTGACGAAAACGGGTCCCGATAACGGCTGGAAGTTTTCCTGTGGTTAACCTCAGGTTAACTGCAAAATTTTACTGCGCAGAGTTAAAGAATACAGTTTAAATTTATGTCAGTTACTTTAATATTAACAGTTTAATATTCGAAAAGTTTTTTTTTTTCAAATATACAGTGACAGTTGCTAACTTGGTTTTATAGGCCACGTTTTTGTTCAGTATTACGAGAGATTACGAGTAAGACAAGGTCAGAATTTACTTGTTTTGTTATCTATTACTAAAAAGCGGTAAGAAAAATATGTCCTACATTTACTTGTCTCGACACTTTCATAAATGAAAAATAGAACAATAATTAATATTAGATAAATGCTTGAAATGTATTATTCAATATTTGAACAAATAATAACTACTAATATTACATAATATTAGTACCTAATGAACTATTACTTTAACAAATATAAGAAATATTTTTTTTTTTTCAAATGAAACAAATAACAAAATATGTAATTGAATATGTCCTTCATTTATTACATATTTTAGTCTAACTTAAAACATTTATTAGTCTTAATTATTCATTTTAAAATTTTATAGATGTATAATTTCAACTTTCTTCATATTTATATTCCACATCACAATTCTACGACTGTTATTGTAATAAGTACATCGTACTTTAATTCAACTGTCGGACTTTCATTTCTTTCACTTTAAACATCTTTTGATCATATTGTACCTAACGACGAAGCGGTGATTGTGGTTGTGTGATCAGCCTGGTCGGCGGTTCGAATCCGGGCACGCACCTCTAACATTTCGGAGTTATGTGCGTTAAAATAAAATATCATATGCTTCAACGTTGAAGGAAAACATCGTGAGGAAACCTGCACGCCTGAGAGTTCTCCATAATGTTCTCAAAGGCGTGTGAAGTCTGCCAATCCGCACATGGCCAGCGTGGTGGACTATGGCCAAACCCTTCTTATATTGACAGAAGACCTGTGCTCTGTAGTGAGCCGGTAATGGGTTGATCATGATGTACCTAACGTAGGTAAACTTTCGTATCTGTGCGAGCTATGTGCATACAAGGTTAAGTTTTATCTACATTACCTACCTATATGTTTTGATTGTCACATAATTTCTTATTAATAAATTCGAGGAAACTGGTTTTCTCGAAACCGTTGCGAGTTACATACAAAATCCTACAGTGAGGCAATGTAGCCTACTCTGTATTGTGAAGTGAATTTCGACTCATGTAAGGAAAGCTGTGAAATAAACAAGTTTTTTATTGAAGATTATCTTGTCTCATTCCTGTTCTCGTTCCCGTTTTCATTACATTGTCAACATAAAAATCTAATAGACGCGAAATTCAGTTTTTCACAAATCCCTCGGAAACCGTGGATTTTCCGGGATTCGAATTTCAACCACATTGATTCTCTGTTTCGGCGCCTATGAGTAACAAACATACACATATACACACATGTTGGCGTGGATTAATTTTTAAAAAGAATAATTTCCAAAATAGAAGCTCTTCTTTTATTTACTTCCCCAAGGGTTGTCTGGCAGAGATAGCTTAAGCAATAAGGCCGCCTTTGCCAAGCAATTTAGCGCGTTCCGGCACGATGTCGTGTAGAAACCAATTAGGGGATTTATCATACTCATAACAGGTTAGCCGCCAACCATCCAAGACAGCATCATCACTTACCACCAGGTGAAATAGCCGTCAAGGGTTATCTGTAGTGTATAAAAATATTACATTCATAAATTTTCTTTTATTTGCTGCCATAATTTCTCCAAATTTATTAGTTTTAATTACATACAGCCTGTGTATCTTGCTTTTGTTTATCATTTATTTTGTAGAACACTGTATTTATTTCTTGGAGGGTTATGATCACTGCAACACTGTTTATACTTCTGCAGGATCATCATTTTCATGTGTTTTAGCTTCTTGTATTATTTGTTCCTGATAAAAAATCTTTTATCTTTATCTTTTTATAAATTCACTCGATGATAAGTTCTGAATCCCCTTGAGCGAACTTCGAGCACCTTCACAAAACACGGGTTTTGTGAGGTCGGGAGATTTCAGGCCCTTTTAATATTCTGACAGCAATTCTGTAAGGAAGTATAAAGGATGTGACTTTCTCCGTGACTTTCTTTGACCCAAAGCGAGATGTCACATGGTCATATTAAACGCATTAATCAAACGCACCCGCCACCGGTTATCGTACAAGCTCCGTTTCCGGATCACACATAAACACCACAATCTCTGACCCCTGGTTATTATGTAACAAGTGGTATGAAATTCTACCGCCAAACCTGGCAACAGTCCATTTTTTACTTGCCCACAAATGAATATTTGGACGGCATTTATGTTTTGTAAATAATTTTATCATCCCATTAGGTAAACAATACTTTTATGTGAATATTCTATTTATAACTCGTCGAACATTCTTGATATGTTTGTTGTATAAATAATTAATAATATATATTTAGATGGATTAAGCTGTGATAGCCTAGTGGTTCAAGCGTCAGCCTCCTAATCAGAGGTCGGCGGTTCGAATCCGGGCACGCACCTCTGACTTTTCGGAGTTATGTGCGTTTAAAAAAAAATATATCACTTGCTTCAACGGTGAAGGAAAACATCGTGAGGAAACCTGCACGCCTGAGAGTTCTCCATAATGTTCTCAAAGTCGTGTGAAGTCTGCCAATCCGCACATGGCCAGCGTGGTGGACTATGGCCAAACCCTTCTCATATTGACAGGAGACCCGTGCTCTGTAGTGAGCCGGTAATGGGTTGATCATGATGATGATGATTTAGATGGGTTCTCACCTTCACACAGTGGAATAATTAGGTATCTATTATTGTATAAGTAACGTTTTACTGTAACATTTTCTAGACAAAATATTATGGTTCCAAAAATTTTTTTCTTTCTGGTTTATTTTTTTATGTAAACTGACAACAAACGCTACTGTCCTAGCATTATTAGGTAAGGCCCCCCTCTGAGCATTAAAGGTGATACCAGACATAAAAATAAAATGCAACCGTTTCGAGTCAAGTTTCGTATAATTGATTACTAAGAAATTACTGATAATAATAAAAAATATAGGCAGGTAATGGGGTCCTCTCAGAGCCCTCTTAGCTTTAGTTTTAAGTGAGCACCCTGAGCAGTCACCTACCTGCTCTTCTTAATCTCTATCTGGTCTTGCTCTAAATAATAGCCCGCCCCTCCAGTGGGAGAGAGAAAAGCTATAACCAGCAAGGTATTAAAACTGAGAATGGTTATCCTGCCCAAATCTTGTACTAGGCTTTCAGAATTTAACAGAGGTTATAACTGTAAAATTTTGTCGCAGGTACGCGGAGGCAGGCTTGTACCAAGCGGGGAACATCTCCTCATCATCAGGCGCGTCTTCGGGATCGCACCCCGCGTCTCCATTACCGCACTCGCTGTTCACGCACGAGCCCCTCTACCAGTTCTACAACGCCGCCAAAGTCGAGGTAACCGTTTACTGCATTTAAGAATAAATTAAACACGGCAAAGACAAGATAGAAATCTTGTCTTTTGCTACGTATAAAACTGATAAGACAAAGTAAATAAACAAGAAAATTTAAAAAAAAAAATCTCATAGGTGTGTCTGTTTAATAATATATGGTTTAAAAATATTAGTAGCTAATGCTACTAATATTTTTAAACCATATTACTTTAACATTATGATGCTACAGAATATTTTAGGACAGGTAAAAAAAATTACTATAGTTTAATTCAATGCAATATGTATGTACATCTAAAAACTTAAGCAGGTTTCGGTATATGCAATGGTTAGCATTGTGCACGCATTCTAAGTGGTATTACAGGCAGACATATTGTATTTATACTTATATTAGAATAAAGAAGTTGCCACTAGTGCCAAAACTTGTGTAAACAAATCTATCTATTTCAATATCGTCTTTAAAGAAAAGGAATTCTGTGTTGATTTGGTTGCTATCAAAACAAGAATGAATGTGTTCTCTTACATTCCTTGAACAACGCACCAAATATGCAGTTCAAATTGTTATTGCCTTATCTAAAAATATCTAGGCGAGCGAACTTTCCTGGCAAACCTTGATCTGCCGATCCCTTGACCCAAGAATTTAGGAAAACACGCAAGGTCGTGACCGATTCAATACAAATAAACTAATATTCCACGCTTAGGAGTAGATGTAATGACTTGACTTTGTAACAGTATAATTCAAGGGATTTATGACACATCATATTGGACGGCATCAGCGTTTGGTAAATTTAAGAAATCACTTGGAGATATTAGTTATTCTTATGAGTCATATCAGTAAAAGTGTTGTTCCGCTAGAGATTTGCAATATAGCGTATGGTATGGCTTTAATTGATTGGGTGATAGCCCATTGGTTAGGGCGTCAGCCTCCTAATCAGAGGTCGGCGGTTATATAACTTTTCAGAGTTATGTGCGTTTAAAAAAAAAACAAAAAATATAACTTGCATTGCAAGGAAAACATCGTGATGACAGTGTACATTCCACGTGGTAATTGAGTTTTGTTTCGACAATTGTTCAAAACAAACAGTTTTATCTGGCCCGCTAATTAGGCAACTAATTGCAGCTGATAATTGCCTAGACCTTGCCGGCGCCTACTAAACTTGACCTTACGCCGTATTTGTACTGTTGTTATGATCCATCAAAAGTTTAATTTGGAATTTATTCATTGAATTTATAAAAATATTCAACGTGTTAACGCGCGATAGAATTTTATGTAGTTAGATATCGTTAGTAGGTGGATTCCAAATATATCTTTTATTGGCATATAAATAGTAACCAATAGCAGTTATACCATCTTAACGGAGTCGACAGTACTATATATGTATCTTGGAGCATGAAAAAGACGTGTGGCACTCGGTGACTGCCGAGGTAAAGCTATTGCATAGCATTTTTTATCAACAGAATTATTAATATTTCAAAAACAACAATGAAAATAAAAATATTGAGATTATTTTTGTTAAAATTAATTTAAAAAAAAAGCAAAAGGGAAATGAGTAAAATTTAAGTCTAGATTTGCTTACAGACAGACAACGGGTCAGGTGAAACTAAATAAAAATGCGTGTCATAATAATAAAAATTAACCCGTACCCCAGGCTCGAACCTACGACTTTCTGCACAAAAAGCATACGTGATAACCGCTGTTCCACGGCAACTGTAATTTAGTGGCGAAATATCTATATGGTAAAAAGTATCACCGCTGTGCCCGTCGGAGTGGGGAGCGTGAGGTTTTTTTTCGTTACGGAATTTCTGGATTCGGTCCCCGTGCTCAAGGCCCTCGATAGAAGCTATGCAATAGCTTAAAAAGAAAACAATATTTTTTTAAGGATTAAACGTTATCTTGTCCTAAACAAACTAGAAGATTGAAAATTGGAGAACTTTAGAGCGGTAGAATAATTCAATTATTTGTCTTCGTTTCGTCTCTTTCATTACGTGTCCTTGTCTGGCGCAGTCGGCGTGCCGCGAGACAGGCGATTCGGACTCGGACGCGTACGAGGTGGGCGGCGGATCCATCGGCAGCACCAGCACCACGTCATCGCGACCTTCCGCCATGGCACTGGTGGCTCCGCGCGGACCTGCCCGCACCCTGTGGTGCGAAGTACCGGAAGTCGTTAACTCCTCCGTACTCAGTAAGTTCCAAACACCTTATCTAAATCTATGGCTATGGAAGTAGCTCTCGCTTTTGGCATCCATCTGCCATTAATAGATATAACACGGGATGCTGTAGCATGAAGAGCGTGAGCTCTTCTTAAATATTGTAGTTTCAGTTAAATTTCTTAATCAGTACTTCGGTGGAATCGTACATCCACTTTTCCCTCCGCGTTTCTTATGCAAATATAATATTTTCTTGCTAAAATATCTTTTGGTTGATTTGAACAAAGTCCGGTAAATATATTTCCCTGCAATAGTAAAGATCTCTTTTTCTATTTTCATCATTGAGTTAAGTAAATAAAAGTTATATAGTAAATAGAAATAGGCATTCTTTCGAAATTTCACTGAATTTCAGATAATGTTTGGGTGGATCTTATACTTCTACTCAAAATATACCTTTTTTTTCTATCTGTGTAACAACATTTATTATCAGGTTCCCTAGCGCCAGCCCAAAAGAAACTCCAAGAGGCGAAGTTCGAGCTCCTCACGTCAGAAGCATCATACCTCAACTCCCTGAGCGTGCTGGAAGCACACTTCATCTCACATCCTGCATTCCGCGACCCACACGTACTCCCGCGTGAGGATTGGGAAACTCTGTGCTCGACTATACTACCAGGTAACATTTCGATGTTATATACATGAATCTCCGTGGCGTAGCGCGTATGCTGTCGCATTATAAAATTGGAGGTCATGGGTTCGATTCCCAGCTTGATTCTGGTCTGGTGGGAGGCTTCGACCATGGCTAGTTACCACCCTACCGACATAGACGGGTCGCAAAGCTATTTAGCGTTCCGGCATGATGTCGCGTAGAAACCAATTAGGAGGGTGGTTTACCATATCCCTAAAAGGTAATAGCCCGCTACCATCTTATACTGCATCATCACTTACCACCAGGTGAGATAGCCGTCGAGGGCTAACCTGTAGTGTATAAAAAAATGCAAAATTACACTGAATATTTTATATCCATATAAATTATGGCAAACGAGCAAGCAGTTCACTTGTTCATTTAATTTATTCTTTACGCAGTTTTTTTTTTGTTTTTTTTTTCGTTTTATGGCTTTACACAGATTAGCCAATGTCAAGTTTATAGAAGTTAGGGAGAAATGGCGGGAAACTTCGCACTCCGCGGACGCGGCTCCCTCAAACCCTTCCCAAATCAACACCTGTCAACCATTCAGAAAACCAGCCACTACACAAACGACACCAAAACTGTCCACGACACAACCAACACCAGTCCTTTTCAAAATTAGCCAACAAACATTAATACAAGAAAAGCGTGAAAAAACCGCGCCCGCCATATACGAAGTCTCCCGCCTTTCTACGCAGTTTAACTTACAAAATTTAGTTTTAGTAAATTTAGTATTATTTATGTTTCGCTGTGGTTCACAGTGCGCAAATGCTCGCAACTCCTGATGACGGAGCTGGAGCGCTGCTGGCAGGAGAACATCCTGCTGCACGGCATCTGCGACATCGTCCAGAGGCACGCGCAGGCGCGCTTCCACGCCTACGTCAAGTACTGCGAGAACCAGCCGCTGATGATCAAGACGCTGCAGCGATTGAGGGAGCGGCCGGCGTTCGCTGCAGCGCTTAAGAGGTACTAGATGACTTTGTGGTAACTAAAGTAACTGTTTCTTAATATAATATATTTTTAGCGAGATAGGTACTTAGCAATTTTATAAAAAAAATCTACATCAAATAGAATATTTCTTTGACCAGAGATTTCATTAGCTAGAAGACCGCCTTTTTATAATTACACTTTTGACGACCTCCGTCGCATTATAAAGTTGGAAATCCTGGGTTTGATTCCCGGCTCGAGTTTGGTCTGGCGGGAGTCTTCGGCTAGTTAGCACCTTACTGACATAAACGCGTCGCAAAGCGATTTAGCGTTCCGGCACAATGTCGCGTAGAGACCAATTAGGAGTGTGGTTTTACCATACCCCTAACAGGTTAGCCCGCTGCCATCCTAGACTGCATCATCACTTATCACCAGGTGAAATAGCCGTTAAGGGCTAACTTGTAGTGTATATTAAAAAAACCTACTTTCAGTTTGGGATATAATCTCTCCATAACATAAAATAATTACAAGCATGCATATATACAATTATGAGTATCTCTCTCTCTCTCCAGTCGTTTCTTCATTACTGAAGATCGTGGTCCTGGTGGTGTCCTTGCAACCTCGTGCGGATTAATTGTTTCCACTGGCTTCTATCAGAGGCTAGTCTCGCTATTGTGTGAAATTTGCACTTAGTGGATTCCCTCAGCTGGTCGGTCCATCTGGTTGGTGAGCGGCCTCTCGATCTTTTGCCGTCTGTATTGCCTGTCACAATAAGCTTTTCCAGGTTACCGCTCCCCCGCCGCATGATGTGTCCGAAATAGGAGAGCAGTCGTTGGTAACATATGGAGGAAAATCGTGTTTTTATCCCTAGCTGAGTTAGGATGGACGCGTTTGTGCGCTTAGCTGTCCATGGAATCCTCAACATGCGCCTCCAGCACCACATCTCGAACGCGTCTTTCCTTTGTCTTTCCCTCGCCTTGATGGTCCATGTCCATGTTTCTGTAATTATGAGTATAAGCGTAGATAAATTATATAATAATATATTGTCTGCAGGCTAGAAAGTCACCCGGCGTGCCAGAGTCTGTCGCTACACTCGTTCCTGATGCTGCCGATGCAGAGGATAACCCGCCTGCCGCTGCTGTTGGACGCGGTGCTGCGGAACCTGTCCTCGGAGGACCACGAGTACGATGGCTGCATGCACGCACTGGCGACACTGAATGACGTAAGCGGAGTTAAACCCTTTACCAACACGCTTTAACGCCCGAACAAATGTAAATCTTGAAATTATCCGATAGCACGATGGTAAAGATTACTAAACACTTAAGCACGTACATTCTTTAATTTTTAAAACATTGCTTTGTAGTAATCTTAATTTTCTAGAAATTTTATAGGCAACACTCCAGAATTCTTAATTTTGAGAATGGCAATATTTGTTTGACAAATTAAATTTTGACATTATACAGCAACTTGTATACTGTCAGATTTGGCCAAAAAGTGTCTGTATGTATGTATTGACGTGACATAAAGGTGCTAACTTCTTCTTCGTGGTTACACTCTTGACAAAGCGGTCGTGGTCATCATGAAGCAATGTCCTTAAGGACGAGCATCCGCCACTTTTCTCGGCTGGCCGAAAGCCTGATGCACTCTTGCAAAGGAACGCCCACAGCAGACTTTATCTTATCGGTCCATCGCATGGGTGACCTTCCTTGGCCTCTATTGCCCCACACCTTGTTCTGCACAAGACTCTCTATGGAGTCACTCTCACGCCTGGAGAAGTGTTCGAAGAATTTTAAGATGCGACTCCGTACTAACGCCGAAAAAAAGGTGCTAAGCAAGGCAGCAAAGGACATCCCATACATTAGCGATTTGTATCAGACATATAGATAAAAACTCATTGAAATGATTATGAGTGAATGGATTACCAAAACTTAACAGTTGCCAGCGCTCGCGGCGTCTCGCTGGTCTTTGGTAGGCTGACGGAGAAGCAAGATCGTGATGGTGATATTTATTTCAGTTCGTATCGCAATGTAACGAGGGAGCCCGAAACACGGAACGAGTGGAGGAACTGTGGCGGGTAGCCAGCGACATCCACGTGCCCGCCGCGCTCAGACACGCGCCTGATCTAGGACCTGCGCTGTCTAGACGAGACCGAAGGTACGAGGCACTGAGTTTGGTAACACGTATTGATCAATACTCTTCAATCCGACACCCCAACCCTCTCGTACTTGCGGCTTCTTTTTACTCCCCCGACGTAAGCGCTCCTCTCCGAAAGACGAGACCTAAACATATCCTTCACGACCCTGACGATCAGATAACTACTGACAGCATACTCGTACCACCTATCACACAATCATACGCTACACACCGTCTTCGCCGGCGAAAACGAGGTCCCCGCTATCTTACGTCATCCGGACGTGGGCTCCATCCACGGCCTCGGAGACGTACGGACCACTCACCGTCCGACCCCCCCGTTATCCCAAACGTCGCCTAAGCCGAGGTTCGGCCTCATAGGAGGCGGCCCTTAAAAAATTTGCCAAAATTTCTTCTGGCAGAGCTTCTTTCCGAAGCTCGCCAAACAACCCGGTTACGCTGTCGCAACCAATAGGATTAGTACAGCTAATAGTCAGTCCGAAAAAAAAAATTATCAATGCTTCTCTGCAATAATTGCTCATTAAGGCCAGTCTTCGCAGTCAGATTCTGTAACGGATAGCTCATAGCTTTTTTATATATACACTACAAGTTAGCCTTTGACGGCAATTTAACCTGATGATAAGTAATGATGCATTCTAGGATGGTAGCGGGCTAACCTGTTAGTGGTATAGTAAACCCATACATCTAATTGGTTTCTATGCGACATCGTGCCGGAACGCTAAATCGCTTGGCGACACGTCTTCGTCGGTAGGGTGGTAACCAGCAAAGGCTGAAGCCTCCAGACTCAAGCCGGGAATCATACCCAGGACCCCCAAATTTATAATGCATCAGCGCACGCGCTGCGCTACGGAGGTCGTCAAATATTGTGCGTTCAATGATAATGATGCCGATTTATCTACGCCGTCGCTAAAATCATCGTTCGAGCAAATGTTTAAAAAAAATATAATATCCATTCAATCAAAAGAAATCCAAGGCAAACGAGAGAAAATGCTTTACTTGCTATTTTTTTTGTAGACCGATTCGCTGGCTAGTACGCTCAGGGGAGATGACCCAACTGCTGTGGAAGACGGACGAGCTGAAGCTAACTTTCGGCAAGAAGTTCCACAAAGTTCCCCTGCATCTGTTTCTCTTCAACGATCACCTCGTCATCACTAAAAAGAAGGGGTGAGTTATCCATCACATAATCTATATACGACCGAGTTATTGTCTGAAGCCTAGTTAGTGCTAGCTAGAGGTAGCTTGTGCAATATTCACTTGTTAATTTGAAGATACACCTTTGGTTTGGTTTAATATTCATTTACCTTACCTGGTACTTAGTTTACCTGGCTAAGTTTGTTGTGGGCTTCTTCTTAGAGCGGAGCATGTTTGGAACCCTCATAGCTTTAGTTTTAAGTTAATGAATGTAGTTATCGTCATCAAATCAATACTATGTAAATTATTGACGCGTCAAAAGTGCCTTTTAAAGGACTATTTCAATAAAGATGATTTGAATTTGATTTTTTTTTCTTGAATAACACATATAAAATCCATAAGATAGAACTCATTTTTCATTTATCGGCAACGGCCATTCAAATCTGTATTTGTACATTTAATATTTTATCATACGCAACACCCTCGAATAGCCTCTAAACAGCGCCATTCATATACGTAAATATTTGTTTTTGTCTCTTGTCTGTTTTTTTTGTTTCTAGTATATATTTGTTTTGTTTATACTTATAATGTTATTATGTGTAATCATTTAATTAGTGTTATTGGATATCGTCCGTTCTAATTAAATTAAAAATAAATAAATAAATGTACCTTTCCGATCGATACTAGAGTATCCTAATTCTTAAGTTATTTTCTTCGCAGTAATAAATTCATTATTTATGATGCACCTTCGTAGTAACGTCATCTTCTATTGAAGACACAAGTTCAAGCTTAAATAAAGTTAAAAAAATAATTGCTTCTGTCTCCTATTAAAACTCATGTCGATAGTTGGTCTTTATGAACATGAGCTAATAAGATTCCTTGCGTGACACTAGTGTACCTTTCAGGGAGGAATGCTACGTAGCGATCGACCACTGTCCCCGGTCGCTGGTGGAGGTCTGTTCGAGCGACGCCGCGGCGGGCGCGAAGCATACCTTGCTATTGACATTGTTAGAAAACCATGAAGGAAGGACTGTGGAGATGGTGAGTAGAACAAGGATAACCAACCCAAAATGTAGCATATAGCAATGAGTCACGAATAAGTGAGATAGCAGGAGTCAGGAGATGAGAGAAACTAAAGAACATGTTAGATGATCGGTACCCGTCTCTTTCCAGCTTATGTCCTGCCCAACGGAGACCGACGCACGTCGCTGGGCCGAAGCCCTGGCGCCGCCGGCCGCGGACGCGGGGGAGACCTTATACGCGGGCTGGGACTGTCCGCAAGTGGCTGCGCTGTACGCGTACGCGCCCACACAACCCGATGAGCTGGCTCTGGCAGAAGGAGACATTGTAAACGTCACGCGGAAGACTAGCGAAGGTATTACACACAGTAATTACGTTTTTTTTTTAACTACTAGAAGTTAGCCCTTGACGGCAATCTCATCTGATGGTAAGATGATGCAGTCTAAGATGGTAGCGGGCTAACCTGCTAGGGGTATGGTAAACCCGTACTCCTAATTGGTTTCTACGCGACATCGTGCCGGAACGCTAAATCGCTTGGCGACACGTCTTTGTCGGTAGGGTGGTAACTAGCCACGGCCGAAGCCTCCCACCAGACCAGACTCGAGCCGGGAATCGAACCCAGGACCTCCAAGTTTATAATGAGTCGCGCGCGCTGCGCCACGGAGGTCGTTAAAAACATACGTTACATGGTAATAGGAGACTTTATAGCGACAATGTCTATAAAGCGGTCCAATACGACGCCGCGTAGATTCATTAGCTTTAAGGGTTTAATTTAACTGCTTTACCCCTAACACTGTAGTTTAGACTGCTATCATGTAAGACCGCACCATCACCAGGTAAAATCGCAGACAAAGACTGATTAGTAGTGGAATTTTTAAAAAACAACGCGGTCTCGAAGTCAACGCCACATACTCCGCTAGCTGTATAACTGTAAAGTTCTCTCCAAATAGCCACTACTAACAACGGATTTTACATCAAAATCACTACAAAAGCCCGGAATTTGGATATTAGTAGGTTTAGCTCTGAGAGTATGTCAAAATTTCGATCTCGCTCACTGTCACACACATTTGACGATAGAATTTAAAGTCTGACCATCTTGCTTTGGGGATTCAAGGTCTAAGCTCGAGATGATTTCAGGCTGGTACTACGGCGAGCGGACGCGCGACGGGGAAGCGGGTTGGTTCCCCGGCGCGTACACGGCGGAGATCGCGTCGCCCCACGTGCGAGCACGAAACTTGCGCCAGAGATACCGGCTGCTGGCGCTCTCGGCAACTTACCTCGGCCAGCGAAGAAAACCCGCCTGATTCTGCATCCTTCATCGGACTTTTCTTGACAACTTCTGATGGTACTCCTTTCAGACCTCAGGTGACCTAGGACCACCCTGCGAACTGTGACTAAAATAAATCCAAAACAAACTGCTACCCAATTAATGCCATAGAGAAATGGCAGATCAGAAATAAATATAGAATCTCAATAAGCGCAATGTTTAAAACTCAAATGTAATTTTAATGTCGGACTCGAAATCTCCAGGAATGCACCCTTACTCTTGCGAAAACATGCTCTCCTGGTCTGCTGCCAATCTCTATCAGATACACCTTTTCCCAATTTCCTACGAGTTCCTGTTTGTGTTAATATCTACATTTCTGTTATTCCTTTCCTCCCAATTTCTCCATAACCCATTCCCATTTAACCATTGCCTTAGGCTCAAATGCCACTTTTATGTATCAATCACTGAGTGAAATTACCAAGTATTAATACTTTTTAAATATGTACCCACGCTTGTGTGTGTTTATTTTCGATTTACGTCTATAATCCTTCGTAATAGAAACTCAGAAATACAATAGTAGCCAAACAAAAATCCATAAGTTGGCTAACATTTAAGACGATTATATGCAAGACATGACGAAAATAAGAGCGCTTATCTATCTATCTTTAAACACGTGGTGTCGGGTCGAAACGTGCGTAGAGGTTCTAGTGGAAGATTTTGTGTGGTGTTATATTATACAAATCTCCCGGTTGTCGGCGGAATATAGCAAATTACACTTGCTGTTTATTGTTTATCATGGACTTCCGCAAAGTAATGCCTACTTCTATTCATTATTATCTATCTTTAGACAAACATTGAAGAAATACAGTAAAATGTCCGTCCAGACATTGCCTTTCTAGTGATTAAGGTTATAAAATATTTTAGCGAGTGTTTTTGTCTCGACGTCAGCCACTTCACGTCAGAGACGTCGAGTTTTTAGACGTCAGTTAAAATCGGTGCTTTTTTCAAAAATCTTTGTAAGCAAGATGTATTTTATATTATTTTTAATCGTAAGCTAAGTATGATTATCTATATTATGACGACGTTCTGTCTGGATATTATGTGTATTGTACTATATATTTTAGTGTGCGTGACTTTTGTCACGTAGAAGTTGCTGGGGTAGCTATACAAATCTAGTTGCTTGGTTAAAAAGCTTAGTGCGTAAGTGGTCCAACTACTGTCTACTATAAAATATGGCGTTGGTGAAAAAAGTTGGCCTTCGGTGACCGTACGCCCATGATGTGAATGGCCAGATTCATGAAATCGCTTAGTCCATTACAAATGTGCAGTGATAATAATAAAAAAGTTACTAATAAATAATATGAGCTAATTAAAACATCGATTTCTCAACAATAAAATTGAATCTTTGAATTATGACTAAGTTTTAGACTTAAGGATTTCTTTATCTAGGCTATTTTTATGCGTTCGTTGGACCAAAATGCACGCACTACTGTATTTTATGTCTCTAGACAGCGTAAATGTATCTTTTAGTGTTTATATATAAGTATTGTGTTCGTGAAATGTACAGTTACGTATGAGATTCACAGAAATTTATTGTACAGAAATATTGTTTTTGAAAACATATCGTTAAGTGTTAACTATAAAAATGTTCATAAAATATAAAAATCTTAAAACAATATTCCATTAAAAAAATAGTTTTTCTTGTGTCTTAATAATAAGACTGTCTCCATAAGTTTATATAATTAATTAATCTATAATATCATCACAGTTAAATAGAAAACAGAAATATACAATTTTTAATTTTTTAATTGGAAAACTTGTCCGCTGTTTAAAAATTACCTAGTCATATAGCGGACTGGTGAGTATAAAATACAGTTGTCGAAATGAGATGTAATATTTATTCCATTGACATTCCGTTTTATAATTAAACGTATGATATTAAGTTAATATTTCGCTTACAAAATGTAATAACAATAATTATACAAAAAAATGCGCCTTTATTCCGATTGTGTAGAAGAAAACTGAATGTAAAACTTAAATTATTATTTCGAAATTAATCACCTAGATATAATTATATATTTAAGTTCTTATATACCGAAAGTTTTAAGAAATTGACCATCAAATATAATTTTCCATAATAGTGTTGAGTATTTTATTTTACCTTATATCCCTATGGTAAATTGTATTAAACTAATTCACAGTTTTTGTGACGTATATTCTTATTTAGGTTCAGGGTATAATGCTTGTTTTATTTTATACACTACAAGTTAGCCCTTGACGGCTATCTCACCTGGTGGTAAGTGATGATGCTGTGTAGGATGTTAGCAGGCTAGCCTGTTAGGAGTGTGGTAAATCTACACTCCTAATTGGTTTCTACGCGACATCGTGCCAGAACGCTAAAACGCTTGGCGACACGTCTTTGTCGGTAGATTGTTAACTAGTCACGGCCGAAGCCTCCCACCAGACCAGACTCGAGCCGGGAATCGAACTCAGGACCTCCAACTTTATAATGCGACAGCGCACGCACTGCGCCACGTAGTTCGTTTAATAGCTGGTGGTTAGCATGTTCGACTATCGATCACGGGGATATGGGTTCGATTTCCGGGTCCGGCCCTGATTAGGCAAATGATGGTCTCTCCCTGTGTCTCAAGAGAAGTGAAACCGTAGATCAAAGATGTTCTTACTAGCTCTTTGTAGAACGGTTAGTATCCTTAACTAAGGAAAACGAGGACACGGGTTCGATTTAGGGTTGAATCATCATCATCATCATGATCAACCCATTACCGGCTCACTACAGAGCACGGGTCTCCTCTCAATATGAGAAGGGTTTGGCCATAGTCCACCACGCTGGCGATGTGCGGATTGGCAGACTTCACACGCCTTTGAGAACATTATGGAGAACTCTCAGGCATGCAGGTTTCCTCAGGGTTGAATAAAAATAAGTATTTAAATTGAAATTATTATTGTCAGCAAATTGTAGCTGTCCACGTTCCTCAGTTACTTTACTGACGTTACTACGTCGATTTTATCACTAGGATTTGATAATACACTTTGGAGCCATCAAACCTCGCTGCACCATCGTGTAAAGTGGTATATGTGCTAAATACCACATTCTGTGAGAGGAAGCCTGTGTCACATATCCCGTCATTCGGTTATCGATAAACGGGTACTAACCAAATTGCACGCTCATAATGAAAGGTGGGTCTAATCGACTTCCTTTAGTCATACCGCTCGCATATCGCATTGTAACCGATAAAGGGAAATAATAATAAAATCCCTGTAAATAACTCAAGGTAATCATAGAATAATATACTTATACATTTGTATGTTTTAGCTACTTTCACAGCATTATGTCATATGGTATTTTATTATGGGGTAATGCTGCTGATATTGACACTATATTCGTTTTGCAGAAGAGGGCTGTTCGTGCGATATATAAATTAGGTCCCAGAGAGTCATTAAGAGATAAATTTAAAGATTATAAAATAATGACAGTGCATAGCCAATATATATATGAAAATTTAATGTATGTTCATAAAAATATTGATAAATTCAAGAAAAAAATGGACTGTAACGCACTGAACATCAGAAGTAAAAGTAAACTTGTAGTACCATTTAGTAGGCTGCACAAAATTAGTAACTCATTCAAAGGAAATTGTATTTTATTTTATAATAAATTACCTATTGATATCTTGGAGATGTCTATCAATAAGTTCAAAGTTTTTATAAAACGAAAGCTTGTAGAAAAATCATATTACGATATTAAGGATTATATAAACGATAAAAAAGCTTGGGTGTGAATTGCTCTATCTCCATAGGTACTATAGTTTGTTATTCATTATGTGAGATGGTGATAACGAAAAAAAGAAAAACCCCGGCTAAGTTTGTTGTGGGCTTCTTCTTAGACCGGGGCGCGTTTAGAACCCTCATAGCTTTAGTTTTAAGTTTACGAATATAGTTATCACCATGAAATAACTACTATGTAAATTATTGACGCGTCAAAAGTGCCTTTTTAAGGACTATTTGAATAAAGATTATTTTGAATTTGAATTTGAATTTATAAGAACATGTGATGTTCAGTCCCGCGGGAATACCAGGAGTAGGGATTTCTTAATAAGAGACGTTGGCTTCATTTTAAAACTATATACCATACAACTGACATAGCTGACATTAGGCAAAAGATATATAAAATATATAGAACCTACATACGTCACAGAACACTTAAAATAATGTGGGTATTATTGGCGGCCGAGTTGTTTGTGGGTGTGTGTATTTAGTTGTCATTCGTTAAACTTATCTGACGTTTTAAAGTTATAAATTAATTAACAAATATAAACTTTACAACTTTGTAAAATGCAGAAGTAGGTTGTGTCTGTTACATTTGTAGTAGTCATACTTTTATTTTGTTATAGTTTGTTAAGAGTTATTTTTTTTTTTTATATATAATTTTGTTTGTAATATTTATGAGATGATGGGGCTGACATGTCCGTTTCGAACAAAAGTCCCAAAAAAACAAGATTAAAAAAAAAAACTTTGTAAAAGATATGATGAAAATATATATAGGCTTGGCAGACCATAAAGACTAGAATGTACAGTAATCATACGGAAAAAAATTGTTCCCAAGTTCGTTAGTTGATAAATAAAAATGTTATCGTTTTAGTTCCAAAGAACTACATATATAGGTTCAGCATTTCATGTCTAACTTGCTTATATTAAACTTCATAGCACGAAATTGGAACCAAATTGTTCTGCTTATGTTGTTTATAACAAGCGTGGAACAAAAGAAATCAACGCTAATTCCGTGACTAACAAAAATGTTAAGTATATTTTTGTTAGTCACGCTCAAACTTTAATATTTTTTATTCCGTTCTATTATTTCTATGGTTTGATATAAACTTTTTAATGTTGACGAAAAATCCTTTTGAATAAAAAAAAAAAAAACAAAAACAGGGACTACTGCTGCATCGTGAGTATATAATAAAAATAAAATAATTAAACCATTGTTATTTCATACGCGTCCTAAGGCATCTTTATTTAATAATAATTGTATAAAACTATGGAATATAATCTCTTAACGTCTTCATCTTATGAACTTACATTAAATTCGATACAAATAAAAAAAATCTTGAAAAACATCATTACAACAGCTTAATAAATAGAGTACAACGAAACATTTGTCAAATTTGTAAAAATAATAATGATATCAAAATTTAATAATCATAAAACATTGATTGAGAACACAAACAATACTTTTGGGTGATTCACTAAACGTAGGGGAAACATTATTACACTATGATCGGCGTGACTTAGAATTAGGATTTAAGTAGAAAAGTAAAAAAAAGTTACAGGTTATTCATATTGTCATTGCTGTGACCTTATTAGTGACTACTCTATGGTTTATAGTCTGTCGACGTTTTTATCTGTTGAGAACTGTTTTCCCGCGTAAACTAATATGATACCAATATGGGACTTCGTATTCGGGGGGCGCGATTTTTTCACGCTTTTCTTGAATCAATGTTTGTTGACTAATTTTGAAAAGGATTGGTGTTGGTTGTGTTGTGGACATTATAGTTCTGGTGTCGTTTGTGTAGTGGCTGTTTTTTGGTTGGTTACAGATATTAATTTGGGAAAGGTATGTAGGCCGCGTCCGCTTTGCGAAGTTTCCCGCCATTTTTCCCAAACTTCAATTCTCCATTGCTATAAACTTGACATTGGCTAATCTGTGTAAAGCCATAAAAAGAGAAAAAAAAGATACCAATATGTTATTAGCATGACCGCTTTGTTTATATCAAAAATATATGAACCGATTGAAATACATGTTCTCCATTAAGTATCACGTTTGTGACACGTTTTTAGATATGATTTAAGTACTTAAAGCAATACGCCAAAATTGGCGGCTGCAGTCGTGTTTTATGTAAATACATAACTTTTACTTTTTCCTTAAAACAATTTTTTAATTCTACGAAACACTATGAAATAATCTCTTGGATATGTTTTTTTATGATTATATAGACGACGAGAGGACATAATTTTTCAATGTTCAAGAATGTAGTTTCTTTATTGCAACATAACATTTGTATACTCGATCAGATTTGCATGAAGCGGGTGAAAAAAAAATATTGTTTGGCGCCTTTTTAAATGAGCGTTTACAATTCCAGCAAGTATCGGCAGGCATGTTTTTTTTTCAGAGATGTAAATTTTATTCTTTTTTTTTTACTTATTAAAAAACGTTATCATAGGAACCTGAGTAGTCAATTTCAATAATGCATATCAATAATAAGATCACGCTTAAGGCTTCGAAATAACCATGTAACAAAATGCGAGTTAATAAATAGAGATCTTAATAAAACAATTAACAGGGAATGAGTTAATCAGTCAAGAGTTAACAATGTGTACTTTGTTGTTGGAGCAATGCACCGACGGAAGAATCAGATTCTTGTCTTCGACGAGTTGTCCTTGACTTCGAAGAGTTTCCTTACGAAATAGACTTGCAGTGTACCCGTCGCTGCTATCGCTATTATTTGTATGAAGGACCACCTGTAAATGGACGAAGAACTATGACCATAGTTACTATGAAATTTCCAGAGACAGCTAATTTATTACCACTATGACCATAGTTACTATGAAATTTCCAGAGACACCAAATTTTTTACCACTATGACCATAGTTACTATGAAATTTCCAGAGACACCTAATTTTTTACCACTATGACCATAGTTACTATGAAATTTCCAGAGACACCTAATTTTTTACCACTATGACCATAGTTACTATGAAATTTCCAGAGACACCTAATTTTTTACCACTATGACCATAGTTACTATGAAATTTCCAGAGACACCTAATTTTTTACCACTATGACCATAGTTACTATGAAATTTCCAGAGACATCTAATTTTTTACCACTATGACCATAGTTACTATGAAATTTCCAGAGACATCTAATTTTTTACCACTATGACCATAGTTACTATGAAATTCCATAGACACGTACTTCAAAACACAACATAGATGCGAACACAGCGAGTCCAAGACAGATAATAAACTAGCTGACTTTATTGGACTTACTAAAAAAATTGGCATAACGACGAAATATTTATGCAGTGTTTTGTCAAATTCCAAAAAAAAAATGTTTTATTTACGCAAACATAATACCATCATAAAGCATATATGAAGCGTATTATATAAAAATAGAATATATTTTGTATTATTCAAATTCGTGAGGTGATGGTGAGAACTGCGTGCGATAACTAAAAACTCAGATTTAGTAGCACAGCAAAATTAACTAACTTTGTTTTTTTTTTTGTTACCACCATCTCACATAGTTAATAATTAATTTTTGTCACTTTTTAAATATTTCAGCACCATTTAAATATTAGTGTGACAAAAGAGGTCTAACTAGTCCAACATTATGCCAGTTTTATTTGTTAGGGGCCCTAAAGGAGAAAGGCGGGAGACTTCGTATATGGCGGGCGCGGTTTTTTCACGCTTTTCTTGAATTAATGTTTGTTGGCTAATTTTGAAACGATTGTTGTTGGTTATGTCGTGGACAGTCTTGGTGTCGTTTGTGTAGTGGCTGGTTTTCTGAATGGTTAACAGGTATTGATTTGGGAAGGGTTTGAAACATCCGCGACCGCGGAGTGCGAAGTTTCCCGCCATTTCTCCCTATCTTCTACATTGCTATAAACTTGACATTGGCTAGTCTGTGGAAAGCCATAAAAAGAGAGAACTAGGGGCCCTATAAGTATAACTCGAAACTTTATTAAATTGTGAAAATAAAGATTTTAATTTTTTTATTCAGTTTAAAGTAACCTAAGGCGCCGTCATATTGTCATCGCTCGCGCGATGATGCGTGCGTCCGACGAAAATGATCGCGCGTCCGTGCGTTCAAACAAACTGTGTTATACTGAATGTCCTATTGAACATCGCACGATCATGCGATGCGTTCAGGTTACCCCGATAAGATGAAAATGGGACCAATAAGGAACCCTTATAAACTAAATCGATTTATTAATAACAGCGCTAAGGTAACAAACATTAAATAAATACAACCCAATGGTAAAGAGAAAAATATATTTACGAATAAAACAGTGCGTCGGTTAAAGCATTTCTGCCTTTAACCATACCTTACTAGTCATTCTGTCTAAAGCCAAAGGTGAGGATGATGCAATAAACTTGCAAGCCCAATGTTCATTCAACCGTATCTTTAAAACCACTTTCTCTTTTACACCTACCACAATAAACAAAATATCAATCAATAGCATCTAGCGGACTTCTGTAACATTACGAGTGTACAAAGTTTTTTTTTTTATCCACTACAAGTTAGCCCTTGACGGCAATCTCACATGATGGTAAGTGATGATGCAATCTAAGATGGTAGCGGGCTAACCTGTTAGGGGTATAGTAAACCCATACTCCTAATTGGTTTCAACACGGCATCGTGCCGGAACGCTAAATCGCTTGGCGACACGCTTTATCGGTAGGGTGGTAACTAGCCACGGCCGCAGCCTCTCACCAGACCAGACTCGAGCCGGGAATCGAACCCAGGACCTCCAACTTTATAATGCGACAGCGCGCGCGCTGCGCCACGGAGGTCGTCAAAAATATAGTATAAGTACAAATATAGTATAAGTATACAAATGCATAGTATATAGTACTTTTGTAATGTTAGGTATAGTGTATAAATAGAAAATTAATAAATTACCTTAGTATATAAGTATTATTGTCCATCAACAAGTTGTAATCCCGGGATTCTCTCGCTCTCGAGTGATACTGGTATTGTAAGATGTCATTGACATTGCGCTCCACGAATTGAATTGAATTCTGTAAAAGTAGACTTTTTTATGTCTAATACAATATTAATTGGCCACAAAACCACCTGAATGGCGATTGCGAGATTTTTGACTCACTCATTCGCGTGAAAGTAGATTTCAAATTACTTTCATTTAAGAAGCGCCATCTATTGTCAAACAGAGCGCTCTTTCGAATTTAACTTTCACGCGATCGAATAAGTACAAAATTTCGCACTAGGCACTCTGATAGAAAAGGGTAGATGTTAGCTAAGAGTATATTCGCCGTTATTTCCAAAAAAAATTATAAGACAATAAGTTGCAAATCCATTTGGCATATTGCCGATATGGCAATGAAACCCGTATTATGTTATTTGATATATAGAGCTTATTTAATATTATCAAACTGGTGCCTGTCTCACAATTTTGTTTCAATAGTTTTTTCATCAATTAAATTATACTAATGAAAAACAATGGAAGTTAAAAAACAAGTTTTGTCGACAAAGATATTTTGTGTAATAAATAAGATTTCCCTTGGTAATTTTTTCAAACTCGTCAAAATTGATTTAATAAGCCGACATAACACTAAACCTTTTTTTTAAACCCACTGGAATGTTTTCCAGATACATTTTCGATAAAAAAAAAGCATGCTATGTCCTCTTGGATGCCAGCGATCTCTAAATTTTTTCCAAATCGGTGCAACAAATTAATAAACAAACAGTGACAATTTTGTATATATATGTATAAAATAAGAGAAATATTTAAACTATTACACATTAAAATCAGCATAAATTATGCTTACAAATGAATACTAACTATAATATTGCTATATACTTAAAATTCAAGGTCTTTTGATAATCAACTTTGTAAGCAAAATTAGAAAGGAATGTTGATCACATACTAGCTTAGGCACGTTCATTTGAACAAAATGTTGAGGAAATATGTAAACTAGATAACATCATGTAACACATTGAGCAGGAAGTTCTTGTCGGATTATTATTTAAATAATAATAACCCCAATCCAGCGACAACATGGTAAGTTTATGCTTTTTTTTCCCCTGGGAAATGCGTTTACGCATCCCCTCCGGAAGCGTCGCAGACGGGGTATGTGGGACTCGCCAGCGGCCAGACTGGCGACCAGAATACCCACTAAAACCCAGCGATGCTCCTACGCGTCGCCTGGTGGCTGCGTCACGGGAACACCCGCGCCACTCGACCGCAACCCAACCAGCGGCGTCCGCCGAGACAGACCCTCCACGGGGATCGTATGTTCGAGGCCCCCTAACTCCATTTGAGGGGCGCCAGGAACATTGGGCGCGCCTTAATGGTCAGTTTATGCTAATAAAACCCTTCTAACCCTCGTCCCAACTGCTAAAGCTGATAGAAAGGATTTAAATAAATCGCTACTGCATACTTATATAACTCGTGTAAACAGCAATTAAATTTAAATTTTTACACAAAAATGCATGTTTATTTCTTAGTGTTTTAACATATTTTTTATCGCCACATTCCCTAAATAACATGAATTATAATAATATGACTGATACTTACTGTAAAATTCTTGATATTCATATCGAGAGCTTCCACTTCTTTCGCATACTTCTCCCACATGTCATATCTAATCACAGAGAGATATAAGTTGACTAGTTTCGACGCAAACTTTGAGAATTGATTGTCGATACAAACAGCGTAATAACCTCCTGTACTTGTCTGGTCTGCATACTCTGCACTTTGTCGCCACTCATAAGGATGTACCAGCTGCCCATTGGGATGTCTTACTGCAAATCCACACATTCCATCACCTCCTTTCAATACCTACAACATATCAAGTATATCAAGTGTGGAAATAAGAGTTTATAAATGTATATATAAAGCATGTAGGTTCAATTGATAATGCAGCAGGTAATAAATAAGTAGTATGTTAAATGTTCTGAATGATTTGAGATAAAACTTTTTCCATTGCCACTTAGTTGCATCTGCTCATATTATAAACAAAGAACAGAAGTGTGGGATGAAAATCAGTATTATTTTGATGTGTCAGAAATATATAAATTCTTCTTTTTTCATTCATAAATATTGTGTACATTATATTTTTTTTAATTAATCCAAATGCAAAAGAGAATTTCTCTTTCCAGTCAATCAATCAATCAATCATATTCTTTATTCAAATAGTCATAATAATTTACATAGCAGTGATTTGATGGTGATACATTCGTAAACATAAAACTAAGCTAGGGTTCCAAACGCACAGAGACCAGTTTGAACAGTTGTTCCTTCATTAGTGAAGATTGTAGTCCTGGTGTCCTTGTAAATTAATGATGCAAATTTATTAGTACATAAATATGTCTAATAATAAAAGCACTATATTCTGACCAGTTCAGATTTCGTTTAGTTCAGTTTTCAGTTAGTCAGTTTAGCACCAGCTTTTGACCATAAGTAAATGTATACTTGTAGTGCTGTTTAGTAGGCTGCACAAAATCAGTAATTTATTCAAAAGAAAACATTTATAATTTTATAACAAATTAAGGACTGAAATCTTAGGGATGTAACTTCATTGATGATGATGAAAAGTAATAAAAATATACTATATGAAGTTTGCTCTTGACGGCTATCTCACCTGGTGATGATGCAGTCTAAGGTGGTAGTGGGTATATAGCTGGGTGTAAAGTCTTTGTCTGTATATTTCAAATATAATTCCATCTCAGAAGGAATCAATTTAATGCCAAATTAATTAAAAACGATTAAACCCATACTCCTAATCTATTTCTGAAGTAATTTAAATCACTGCTGCATTTACATCCTTATATTTTGTTACCATATCTTGCTATCATGTAAGAACCAGGGTTGCCTGAGCTACTCAATAAATTTAAGATTCCTGTACCATTCTTTAGAGAAATTGAGTAGGGGTATTATAATCCTAACAGGTTAGTTGCTGCCATCTTGGCTGTATTATCACTTACAATTAGATGAGATTGCAGTTACTTTTCCAATATTTCATTAAAATAATGCAGACAATCTACGTCACTGCTTTAATAAGTATTTAAAGTTATTAATTGACCTTTTCACAAGTCAATTACATTAAGTTGTACTTGAAAAAGGTTTTAAGAATACTGAAATTAACAGATCTCCCTATTATGATGAGAAAATAACACAATGACTTTAAGTGAGTCCAGAGTGAGTGGTTGACCTCATAAGGATGAAAACCCAACCAATGTCTTGCCACATGTTTACCCTCTTAACCCGTTCAGAGTGAACACTTGATCAGCTACAATTTTTAACAAGAAACTAATGATATATATAAATTATTATTTGGCATGGGCTGCCAGCCAAAATAATGAATAAGAATCATTACAAAAACTTATAATATACACTCTGAATATAGGTATTGGTTTGTACCATATGTTTTTATTAGAACCAAGGGGGTAATTACCTGATAGCTTGCGTAAAATGTTGCGCCCGGCTGGACATATTGGTAATAACAGTCTTCTTTGCCCGGGTCGATGTGCACTTTGTAGTCCATAGTCACTGCTGGTAGATTTTCGTACCATGGCGCTGCTGTGGATGAGGCAGACTCGCCGACGAGTGATAAAATTGTAAATATTAATGTTATTATTGTAAACATATGCCACGTCTTTTGAGCCATTTTTCCTAACTAAATTGTGCGAAAGAGAAACCGTTGAATTGTCACTTGGTTGTCAGTTGTGACGTTGCTAGTGCTTTCTAAAATATACTAACGTGTCTTAGAACTGTTATAAATTACAACTTTTGCCTGTTTAAATTAGTCTCCAAAATACAGCTACTAGTTTAAAAATATTATTTTCAATAATAAATATTCTTTATTTTATGAATTATGTTCCTCAAAATCAAAATTGAATAAGTTAAACAAAACTTTCAAAACGAAAACCTTCGTTTTATGATTTTCTGTTAAACTCTGTTAACTGTCACGTAGGTTTTCTCACACAGTTGACACTGACAGCTAGCAGAATATCAGCTGTTTTTTTTTTTTATAAATAGCGCGGTATTTTTTTGTAAATATATATTTTCCTGAAGCGTGATTTTTTTTTTTTTTAATTATGCCTGTATAGCAAATGCAAATAGCAATACATGATAAATAATGAAAGCTAGATATCTAACATTCTTTTCTTATATTGGTACAAAATTCAGGTAGGTATTGAATATTAATAGCCTTTTAGGAAAAAATCTCTATGTTTAATTATTTAATGTCGATACTATGTTTATGTAGATCCTCCGAGAAGATTTGGATTAAAGAAGGCCGCAATTACCCTGATCCTGAAAGCGTGCAGGGCTTAATGGAGTTAGCTCTACTCAAAATAAGGCCTTTAAATTACCCTGCCCTTACTCTTTCAAGTCGGTAAGTAACCTTTCGTAAAAAATTACATATAAGCTGAGTCTAGATTATTGCTGCTAACAATACGCTTCTTTTCCTGAAGCGCTAATTTTGACATCTACATGTGACAACAAGTTATAATTACAAAGAATTTTGGATTAATAAAATCTCTGTAACCACACCTCTGCTTTAATAGGAGAATAATTTAGAACATTAACCCATCACATTGGCGGATCATTAGCACAATACTGATAAATTACTGACCAAAGCACAGGAATTCTAGACTGGTGCTGAGAACTTCTTGATAGAACAATAATTCTTATGAAATTATAGACTGAACCAGAAAAACCCAAAATATATCCACATTCAAATTAATCTCTGGCCATACAAGGGATTTATTTCACATGCTTTCCCATAAATTATCTAATCATCTGAGGGAAGTCTATTACAAACAAATTGCATAAGAGATAAGATTCCCATAGTTGGTGGGATTTAATAACGTTGCTTATTACCATACCATATTAATCAGTTGAGGATACAATCAAATCAAATCAACTGATTAATATGGCTGAAATTTATTTTTAAAATCTTCATCACCACTTCTTAATATTTAAACAGCATTTATACTAGAGGGTCCACAGATATTACCCTGGCCTGAGAATAAGAAACCTAAAACCCTACTCCACTAATTTATTACTGGGATTATAAAAACCGTTGAGGGCCACTCAAAAACACAAAAAGAAAACATCAACATCTGTCCACCATACATCACAAACAAATGAGCTATTACAAATGCATATACTAAAGATTTTTTATAGCACAGATGGTGGAGTGCATGCATTAAGATCAAGTGCACACTTTGACTTGGAGAGAAAGGGAGAAAACATATTTGATTCAAACTATATCACACATGAAATGAACAAGTTCTTCTTCCAAAATGAAGTCAGTATATTTGTACGGACATGCTTGAGAGTCAACGACAACTTCAGTGCTAGATTCAATGCTCTATCAAGAACATATTTATACAGGTATGATTTTCTACATAACTATATAATATACTGAGTAACTTTACTTACTAGTAAGTAACAGCAGATTGATTTGTTAAAATACAGATAATGTTGACCGACACAAATATGAAGATATGAATAAACCAAGAATACTGTACCAATATTATTGTACTATCTTGATACTTATATAAATATAAAGGCACTTATTGCACATAGGAAACCTCAACATCTGATTTTATTGATGTGTAATTTTACAGTACACTACTGCCACTAAATGGTGGGGTTGCAGTTTCTCTGAAATCTATAAAATAAACTTTAATCATAAACGACTACTTAATTACTTTAATCGTAAACTTTACTTTACTCGCTTGTGAAGTCAACATCTCCTGAGGATGATCCGGTGAAGATTTTGTGTGGTGTTATATTATACAAATCTCCCATTTGTCGACGGAATATAGCAAATTATACTTGCTGTTTGTTATTGTTTTTCATGGACTTCTGCAAAGTAATGCTTATATTCATTATCATTTATTAAACACTTTAATAACAAGCAACGGTTAGATCTAAAAAAAACTTATGCATTTCTTGAGAACCTTTTCCTCAAGAAAGTAAAGGGGCAAATGGGATGAACACAGAATTATGTTTGTGTATTGTTATTCCAGATTAGCAGTACTAAAACCTGAAGCAGTATTTGAAGATAAAGCTGTAATATCATCGCTTATACCTATAGAAGAGTGGAAAAGATGTCACTTTATTAGGTACCTAATCAATTTTTAACCGAATTACAAATGAAACAAACTTCAATGTGTTTCTTTTTAATGTTGTGTTTAACACCAAATTCTCTCCTATTTAAAAGGCTTATTTTGATAGTTTGATTTTTATTTTATATGTTGTGTTCTCCAATACACTTAAAATTTGGTTTTGAACCCAACTATGGAAATATCTACCTAAAACAAGTTTTATAGTAAAAAAAATTATAAAGACAAATAGAATATCACATGATTGTCAATTTTGATTAATTTACAACAAACAATTTGTGAAATATTAGTTTATGCTTTTATAGATTCAAGGAATTTGATGTCGAAAGATTCAAAGCGGGGGCCGCATATCTTGTGGGCTACCACGATTTCACCACCTTCAAGAAATTCGACAAGTTGCTGCAAAATAAACACAATCGCAGAGAAATCAAGTCCATAGTTGTGAAACCAGGTCTCCCTTGTACCATTAGCTACTCCACCGCTACAGAAACCTGGTTCAATTATTGGGATATTGAGATCCGAGGAAGGGCATTCGTACATAACCAGGTATGCAACTTGGCAGTGCTCTCAGCATCTCCGGTAACTAATAACTAACTAATGCTTCGATATCGGAGCTAAAAGTGCATAAGCGCATTTCAGAAGTCCTTAATGCTAACATGAAGGACTTGTAACCGATATGCATACTGGTGAATGTGACACTTTTGTTTGCTGCAATGTATTTTTTTTTCTATGTATATTGTAAGTGTATTAATAATAAATAAACAAATAAATACGTTCTCTAATGGCTAACCGTATGTTGGATAAACTACACCCAACAAAAATGACAGGTTGACGCTGCTTATATAAAATCATGGCTGCTATTATAAATTCGGAAGGGTGGTTTGTTACCCAATCACGCCATCCGAATTGCTGAACGGTATTCGATGAAAGGTGGCACAGAGATGGATTAAAGTCTGAATCAATAGCACATTCTTCTTCTTATTCGTTCACTCTTGGCAGAGTGGTCGTGGTTATGATTTGGCCTTCACAGCAGCTCTTACGATCTCCTTCCAGCGATTTCTGTTGGTAGCATCACGGGAGCACTCGGAGATCGACAAATCTGTAGCGGAACGGATTGAGTCCGCCCACCTAGTAGGGGAGCGACCACGTGGACGTGTGCCTTCGACTCGACCTTGTACTACGAGATGTTCGATGGTACCAGTCTTCCTTGTTATATGCCCAAAGAACTAAAGGATTCGCAGTTGTACAAGCGACGAAAGCCTTTGATTTATTTTCAGGTCTTTGAGTATGGAGGCGTTTGTTCGATGCGCTGTCCAGCTTATTCGCAATAGGCGTCTCCTACGTACTCCTACAACTTGTCTGAGGGTCCATGTTTCAGCCGCATATAGAAAGATCGGATATAACTATCCGATCTTTCTATATGCGGCATAGTTATAGTAGACATAGTTAACCAAAATTGTACAGTTCCCTTGGGATACGTTTTTAGATTAGTTCTGAGGTTATGGGAACAACTCTACATCCAATTCATCCAATCCATCAATGCAATGTAATGTAAATAAATACTTTATAAAAAGGCGAGCGAAGCAGAACAACAGTCCAACGTCACCGTAAGTCGAGGTCCGAGTCTCACAGGAGACGCCCTTAGGGGGACGTTCCCCAGATGTCGTCGAGCCTAAGTGCTCTTCTCTCAGGCTGAGCTTCATGCTCGCCAAAAACCCCCGGTGACTCAGAATTAACTATCATGGTTATCTGCAACTATCAATCCGAAACAACAACAGAACAACGTCTCTGCCGCGCCAGCCCACTGTAAACATATTGTTTTACATCAGTAATCAGTGTAGTCAATGAATAAACAGTGCTGCAGTAAATAGTTATATAAAGTATGACTACGGGTGCGTGTCTTCGTCGGTAATTTAGGTAGACGTGGGTAGTTTCGGCCAAAGAGACCAGATACTCTTGGTAGAACAGAATTACAATTATAAGTATGGTAATTTATAAGGAGCAGACTATACGCTCCACCAAGTACGAATGCACTACCGCAACTCAATGAATGCAATGCGCCGTCCCGCGCCGGTGAGTCTTACAAGAACCTGCATACGTCACTTAGTGTTGCGTAAAGAGAGGGGGCGACGCCACTCTCTTGTCTGTCGTACATGACTCCAAAACTAGATGGCGCTGCTCTCTGATTGCCGTCATATATATTTTATTACGCCACCGATTCCCCTCAGTACGCCGGGTAACAGAGTACCTCGGCCCTCAAAAATCTATGGTTTTCACGCGAGAAAATTTCGGAAATCATCTTGTGTTTGTTACTTCCAATCCTGTTTTAATAACGAATCATTAATTATTTCTATATATTTCAGATACGTCGCATGATAGGCACTCTTATATCCGTAGCTATTGGAAAGTTAGAACCGCACGACGTCAAAGTAATGCTTCAGGTGCCGTCAAAGCACTCCTGGCATTCGTTCATAGCAAGCAGTCCACCCGATGGCTTGTACCTTTGCAATGTGGAATATAACCCAGAAGATCTTGTTTATAACCCGGAAAAGGACGTAAGCTGTGTTACGGATGAAGAAATTGCGTGTGAAGCAAGTGAATAGAAGTGAAAAATTAAGTGACCACAGTGACTGAATAATGGAATGGAATAAGATAGCGCGAAATGTGCATTTTATTCGCGGGAAAGTGTTATGTGGATTAAGCTTATCATGAACGCGACAGAATTCGTTCAGTAAGCCAAGCCTTCAAAGAGTAGAAGCAAACGTGTTCTTTTGTGACTTAAAAGTGATAAATTCGTGAACAACCACATTGTTGGATTAAACAACCACAGGGTTGTTTTATTTATTAAGCTAAAAAAAAAGCTTACAAAGCTTAAAGGTGTCAGTATACTACCTTGTGAGACACCTTATGTTTTTAAGACTGAATTACTAAAACACATCTAATTTTTAATTTAGCCCTCTTAGTGATTGGAAAGTTAAACATGAGTTTCTTAAGCGAACTGAAGAAGCGGAAACGTCAGCTTAAAGGAACCGAAACTGTGGTCACGCGTGTTGATGGTGTAAAATTCGTCGAAGGTTCTGGAACTTTACTAGAACCGAATGCTTATGGGTTCGTCATAGATACCGAACCAGATGATGTCCCAGTGTTGATCGTAGATCATTTATATGTAGGCTCACAAGATTGTGCTGTTAAAAGTGTTTTAGACAACTATCATATAAATTGTGTGGTTAGTTTAGGCATAAATGTAGATATTTGTGAAGTGGAACACTTATTTGTACCAGTTTTGGACTTACCTGAATCCGATATATTACCAGTTTTGGCACATTGTTTGCCGTTTATCAGGAATTGTATAGAAAAGCAACGCAATGTATTGATACATTGTAATGCAGGGGTATCACGTACCTCGATGGTCGCGATTTCTTATTTAATGGAATACGAGAAAATGACATTTGATCAAGCATACGAATTGGTCAAAATAAAACGGCCGGCAATCCAGCCGAATGCTGGATTTAAAAAACAATTACAATGTTTAAAACCTGGAAATGTATTTAACAAATGAATAAATTCTGACTTTTCTGTTTTGTTTTTGAATGTTTTATTTGCTTCGTTCATATATATAACTTTCCGTTCCCTTTAAAGCGAAAGGTCACTCTCTATCCCTGATTCATCACGAGATTTCAGAAACGACTTTAAGTATAGCGCTTAAATATGGCGTGTAGGCAGTTTAGAGATAGATTTTATATCTCTAAACTGCCTAACTTTGATATAACAAATATTTCATTCTTATAATGATCTATAGATATTAAATCCTTACTGATATTATAAATGTGAATGTAGGGATGCTTTTTACGCTTTTACGCGAAAACTACTCAACCGATCCATTAAACTTTGCACACATGTTCTTGGAGGTATTAGTGGGGTACTCTTTATTTAGAATAAAAATTATTTACCAAAGTTAAAAAAATGTTTTTTCAAAATATAGTTATTGTAATGATCTCAGCGTGCGAAGCCGCGGGTAAAAGCTAATATTAAATAAAAAGTTTTATATTTAATTGATAAACTCTAACTATTGCACTATCCCCCTTTCCTTGTAAATGATTCCTTTCACATAAGGTTGTCTGGAAGAGATCGCTCTAAGCGATAAGACCGCCTTTACGCGTTATGTTTCTTATCGACTTTTGTATTTATTTGTTTTAATGTGCAATAAAGACTTCTATAAAAGAATCTATTATCTATCTGGTACTACAGATCAATTTAAAAAAATCTTTCACCATTAGAAAGATATATTATCCCCATAGGACTTATTTCATTCAGTAACATACTTTCAATATGGTACAGTGTAGTTTTCGTTTTCAGTCATAATTGAAACCGCTTCAATCTACTTAATTAAAGTCCTTTTAGTATTCAGACAATCTTATATAGATAAACTTTTCTCTTTGCAGCATGTTATTTAAATATCACAATTAATTTTTTCGGTATGGTAGTTTACATTTTGCTGTTGCATTATAAAGTTGGAGGTCTTGGGTTCGAATCCCGGCTCGAGCCTGGTCTGATAGGAGGCTTCGGCCGTGGCTACTTACCACCCTACCAACAAAAACGTGTCGCCAATCTATTTAGCGTTCTGGCACGATGTCGTGTAGGAACCAATTTGGAGTATGCGTTTACCATACCCCTAACAGTTTAGCATTACCATCTTAGACCGCATAATCATTTACCTTCAGGTGAGATGATGCCTTGACGGCATAACTTGTGGTGTACAAAAAATAAAAAAAATCCAAAAATTAGGTACGCGACTCATAAGATGCCAAATAACATTAACGGAAGGATAAGTGAATACGTGTAGGGACTGGTTGGGAACTGAATATGTTCAGTGAATAATAACAACGGAAGTGTTAACAAAACTTTATTCCTAATAAATAAAGAGCTCAGTCATGACCGCTCACTGCTGTAACATCTAAACCCATCCCGTTAGATGAGCATTCAGGTAAGTGCTCTGCGGAGGTACGACCATATTGTCAACTATGTATATAGCACCAATATATCATAAGTTCTTACCATATGGTAAGTTATTCTCGTAGTTTATAATATTAAGTCTGTATTCAGAGGTATAGTCCATTTTTACTTACCTACATATCTTGTAATGTACACAATCCTGTTCGTTACTTTAACCTCGAAACTATGTTTTAAAAATAATACAATACTAGTTAAGGGGCACAAATGTATAATAACCCACCTAAAGAGATTTTCTGCGAAAAGTACTTTGTATCTTTCAAGAAGAAATTTAAAAAGCATTGTTTAAACTTATAAACGCTTCACTTTTGGTCTACCTACTACTTTATTAGTTTCTTTTGTGAACAAAGATTTTGAAACCTTAAACTAAATAAAAATATAGATACGTACTTCTAAAAAATCTATTAGGTACGTTTATTTATCTGTAGAGTAAGCTGTGATAGCCTAGTGGTTAGGACATCAGTCTCTTAATCAGAGGTCGTGGTTTCGAACCCGGGCACGCATCTATAATTTTAGGCAGTCATGTGCGTTTTTAAGCAATTAAAATATCAATTGCTTCAACGGTGAAGGAAAACATCTTGAGGAAACCTGCACGCCTGAGAGTTCTCCATAATGTTCTTAAAGGCGTGTGAAGTCTGCCAATCCGGACACGGTCAGCGTGGTGGACTATGGCCAAACCCTTCTCATATTGAGAGGAGACCCGTGCTCTGTAGTGAGCCGGTAATGGTTTGATCATGATGATTTATCTGTAGATTTCGGTCTGGAATAGAAAGATCGACATGCAATTTAACGTTCCGGTATGATGACGCTTAGAGCCTTAGACACCAATTCAGGTTCAGCCGACAAGGCATGGGTGAGTCTCTGGGCGACGGCTAGAACGAAAATCCCGTCATGAAATGACACCCGTCTTTTCGTTTACCCAAAAAAAAAAGTACAGCAAGATATTGAGCAGATGTTTGTCAAGGAAACTTTTATAAAATGTCGTTAGAAAAACCTCTGAATACAAACTTAAAAATACAGATTTATTATACATTAGATGATTAGGCTTACAGATATAAACGCAATATGAATAAAGGCAAACACCCACTGATATTGCGAAGCGCGGTGGGAAATTAAAATAAATAACTTTTCGCAAAAGTATATCGTATATAACTGCCAAAAGCTTGAGTTGTAATTACTGCTACGATTGGTCTTATACAGTCTTATGTTACAATATGGGATGGTGATAACAAAAAAGAAAAGCGACGCGTACACTTTGTCCGGTTAGATGCTAGTTTAATATACGTTTACAGTGTTTGCGTTCATCCTGCAAGTCAATGCGGTGGACTAAACATAATATGTACTTACTTTTAATTATGTATATAAATACGGTCAGTTTTTTATATGTGCATTATTTTATAGGCATGCAACGGTTGTCCTTGAGCTCTTGAAACCAAGGTGAGTAAAGCGACTAGGAATTTAGACTATTATTTATTCTAAACAGTCGCCTACCTATATACTCTGATATGTGTAACTTATCTTGTCAAAAAACGTCACATGTAAGTAAGCGTTTATTATTAACATTTGAATTGATTTGTGTAATTACGTTATCAAACCCTCCATTAAAAACAACAGTTTAACGTTTACTTGTAATTTGTGTGTGACGTTAGATTTGATTAAAACTTACACAAAGATCATTGAAGCGACCAATGTCACCTTGTCGTTGGACAACCTTATAGCAAGCCGCTATTGACGTCACCAGCACGCCCCACATTGTAGGTACTATGCTAACGAACAATAATAATATGAGTTTTGCACGCTAGCTATCGTATATTTCATGTCATAAAACAGTGTAACGTAACGTGATAATAGTTTTTTAAAATCATACATTCTTCTATATTATATTATTAGTTTGGCAGTTGTAGCGCTAGCAGTGTCGGAAATTTTCAACTTTAACTCTCTGTAAATTAGGTATATTTTACTTTGATGATGCAATGATTCGATATCGAGTCGGAAACACTATGGCGAAGTAAGTGTTTTAATTTGGTAGTGGTATCCTTTTCCCGTAGATAGCGCTACTATAAACAAACGACTCCTTGAATTTTTGGATTAGGATGACTATAAGACAGATTTTTTACAGACACAACTTTGTAATATCGTTTTAACTTTCAAGAAAAAGTAGTCTATAGATCTCAGCTGAGAATTCAAATCTCATATTAAGATAACTAAAATATTACAGATAGTTTAAACCTATAAATGGAGCGGCATCCGATATGGTATTTGATAATATATAAACGCTATATTTTCGCATTAGCTTGGCACAGTCTGTGGGTTACATACCTTAATTAATCTTAACCTATTTGTCATCATGTTAATATAATACATTTAAAAAAAAATCTAATTAAGAAATATAATGCATAAACAAAACTGTCATTAAAATTAAAACCGTGTAAAGCAAAACATTTTTATAATGAAGGTAATACATAATTTTATTTTAGCCAGTAATTTATTCTGTATTGTACAAAGATAGGTTTGCAAGGCTAAGTAACAAGTATAACTTTTTAGGATGCAACCTTACGTGACCTTACTGTCACTGTGAAAGAACCAAAATCTTTGCGTACGCCAATGGCCACGTGGGCTTACATTAATATAATAAAATAATACATTTTTTTTATATTTTGGATCATTATAGCCTTTGACGAAAAAAGGCATTTTGCTATTACATACTTACAAATGGTTTGTGCTGACAAAGTTAGCATTTAAGAGGAATGAAAATAATCACCCTTAATTCATATTTGTCTTTCATTTGGCGTGATTTACTAAAAGTGCATAGAACATAAAAATAATCAAACATGAACGAACTAACTAATTATGTTACCTGGAACCAATATTTATCGAGCGTGATAGCCTAGTGGTTAGGACGTCCGCCTCCTAATCAGAGGTCGGGGGTTCGAAAAGTTAAAAGGCCAGACACGACCTCTAACTTTTCAGAGTTATGTGCGTTTTTAAGCAATTAAAATATCACCAGCTTCAACGGTGAAGGAAAACATCGTGAGGAAACCTTCATGCCTGAGAGTTCTCCATTGTATTTTCAAAGGCGTGTAAAGTCTGCCAATCCGCACATGGCCAGCGTGGTGGACTATGGCCAAACCCTTCTCATATTGAAAAGAGACCCGTGCAATTTAGTGAGCAGGCAATGAGTTGATCATGATGATGATTAGCCAAATAGATTATGATGGCCTTAGCTACTCAGCGACTCAAAATAAAGAATTGAAATTTGAGCTTCATATAATATAACACAAGGTGTTTTTTTAATTGTATGACGTTTTGGCAACGCGTGGTCTATAATCGTCATACATTGCTGTCACGGTTATATCCAAAATTTTACCTTATTTCACATAACATAAAGCTTATATTTCAATGCATTCATTTTTAGTCGAGCTGGCGTCGATTCCATGCCATTGAACGCAGCGCAAAATGACTCTAGTCCGAGGCAGATTAAAACGAAGTTTTGCGCACTCAATCTAACAACGAGTTAGTCTAATAGATGTCATAATAATCTAGGTAAAAAATATTGATGGGGTGTTCGATGAAAGCAGAATTAATTTGTGCAATGCCTTTTCAATATTCTTTCGCGAACTTTTGCACTTAACTAAATTACTTTCTTAATAAGGAATGTGTTTGCAACTTTATTAACTCAAGTGCACTGTTCCAATAGTAAATGGAAATTAAAGTTTATATTTTAAAATTATACGATTATTGAGTACTTCTTTGTTTTTTCGTATAGATAATTTACCATTTACAGACATTATAACGGCTAGTTTACAATATTCAGAAATAATTAAAGAACTACCTCTCTTTACAATAATTATCAAACACAGGTTCAAACATCAGGTTGTTTCAAATAGCTGACACTTCTCGGGCAAACATTTTAAGGACCTTTACACTCGAGCTTATTTCCACGACTTAGTCGCGTCAGTCGCAAGTAAAACGGGCTGCGAACTAGATACTCTCACAGCCCGTTTACTTTTGCATATATCAAGTGCGAAAGAAAATCATAAGAAGAGCATAAATGCAAAAAAATCTTATCGTATTTTCATAACATATGAACATCAATTAATTTTTGCATTTCACTGACATTTAATACAAAATATATCGCATAGTACATACCCTGCATAAAGTCATAACGTATAACAAACATTAATTGTACAAAACTTAAAAGTATAAAAAATTATAAGTAACAACAACCATATTTTTTCAATTTGAGACCAAAACAGTTTCATATCAACCAACGGAATGTGAATTTCGAATCACTTAAATACTTAACATACAATCTGTCAATACATAAATATCGCAAAATACAATTATTTAAGTACATTAAGCGCATACATACACATATATGTATCTACAATAATTAAAAAAAAAAACATTACTTTCTCATTTTAACACACTGTTTCTGATTTCATTTAAAATTTAAATTGAAATATACATACATAAAGAAAAAAATATCTTTTAATTTCAATTATAAAAAAAATCAATAAAAATGAAATCGATTTTCTGAAGGATCGTAATGGAGCGACAAATTTGCATTATCTGTAAAAATTACATTCTTTGTGCCTTAAGTCACGTTGACAGTCTCCAATTTGGTTAAAAGAGATCCCCTTGCCTTTCCCATGAGGGATAAATTGAAAATAACAAAAATTGGCTAGAAGAATTGAAGTAGCTTATTACTACGATCAAAAATAATGCTACATTTTATTCCGGAAATATATTATATATTCTACCTTCTTTAAATACCCCTTGTAATATTTTTTACTGAATAAAATATTAATAAATCATTTAGCATTTATTCATCGACAAGCAAGTTTTAACTCTTTTCTTTAAAAATACTTGTAGTCAACTTAAATATATCTAACCCTCTGAATTTATTTATTTCAGGTATTTACCTACGTATCTCGTACTTCTATTGACAAATATATTTTAAAACCTACAATTATCATAACTTTGTTAAATTTTCCCTCCGGTTATTAAAAAAAAAATCCAGTTCGTAAATATTCCATAGCATTTGATTTCCATAGCATGAGTAGAGTTCAGAACTATTGTAAAGGCACTTTGTGAAATAGTACTACTTTAAACCTGTTTATCCTGTTTAGAGATTTGCGTACATCGCAGAACTAGTCAACATTTATTTTGATGAAATATAACGGACGGTCCAGCAATTGCCTCGCTCTGTAACGGCTGTTTTTTTACATATATGATCAGCACTCAGTCTCCGACCTTATTAAGTTCGTCAACTTTAATCGCACTGGTATTTAATTCGGGTAATTACCCGAAGAAGTGTTCACGCATATTCTCGTAAATGCCATATCTACACTAACTCAAATCGCTTATAAAATCATATATATACAGATAAACAATTAATATTTGTTATTCAATAAACAACTGTCAATTTTATAAATTGAATACACAACAATAAAATCGAAATCTACAGCAAAAACAATTATAAAATAATTATTGTACTTTTCGCCCTATTTTCGTTCTAGACACTATGTTACAATTATGAATATAATATGTGGTAGGTATAATTATATAATTTTGTCTTTTATATTATTTATCAATTATAATGACTTTACTTAAAATTAATTTAATCTATAACCTATTATTTAGCTGTCATGAAACGTATGTTATGACATCGTCTCAGATTAAATAGATGGAAGCCAAGAAACAGTAAAGAATGTTGAAGTGAGAAGCGTTTATACTGATTATTTAGGTGATTGAGACATATCATCTATTTTAAACAGCGTGCCGGTTTTTCTGTAAAGAGTAAAGTGTGAAACAATTCGTCTGCAAAAAAATCACATCCGAAACATGACCCCATGTATCTCCTTTAAGCTGTAGGTACGTTTACTTTTAGGAGTAGGAAATTGATCACACACTGCCGCAGAAACGTAATTTTCCATCTACTGAAAATGAACGAGTCTGCAACATTTAAAACGCTAAGTTCATACGGAAGTTTCTACTAATTTTACATTCGATTTGTGCTTATTTTTTATTAAAGTGTAAATGAATGTGTAAATGAATGATTGGATTTAAAGGAAAAGTTTAGTAAAAAAGCTTTTTCATATTGGCAATATGGCAAGTAAAAAGCGAATATCGGACTATAAGTTATAATAAGGTTATAGTATTATAGTTATTAATTATTATTTTGAGCAAACCAAAACTCACTCTTCGTTTTCTATGTCATTTAAACCTTCGGTAGATAATTCATTTATATACAAATATATTTATTCTAATATACAACCGATAAAATATAAGTTTCTATTCTAATAAAAAAAAATAAGTAGTCTTGTGTTATCGCAATATAACCTTTAAGTACATAGTGTTAAGTGTTATAATAATTCGAAATATGTATATTCCAAAAATTATACTTCTGGCAAATAAGTACTGAGCCTAAAATCATATTAAAAAATTTATTTAACGATTTAAGGTAATAAAAAATGGAAATAAAATTGCATAGACCCAGAAAAAAGTGCAAAAATGTAAGCAACTTACAACCTATTTTATTCAAAATGAAGTCTTAGGTTTATCAGAGCTGGTTTTATAGATTAATAAATTTTTCATAGTATATAAAACAAATAAACTATTAAAAGCCAAAACATCCCTCGCCGATGGCTAGCTTCGTTTAAGCCTTTGAAAATCTATTCTGATATAAATGCAATAACAATTATAAAATGCCCAGTCAGCACAACGATATAAATAAACATGTCTATTCCGATCAGTAACAACCGACCTTAATTTTAAGTACCTCATTGTCAGAAAAAACATAAAAAAATGTGTTTGCAAAATTCTTCTTAAGCTAAAGATGATAATTTTGCAATTAAAATATCTGAAGTTGGCACCCAGATGCAGCTGAAGATTGAGGCCTAGAACGAGGCCTGAGGCAGCAGCCGTCAGAAACTCTTAAGCGTTAACCCCCTTGCTGGGAGACTGTTGGCCTTGGCCGGGGCGTCTCTAGCCTGAGAGTGGGCCACTGCGATGCTAAGGCATTGGGCCCATTCTTCTGCGTTCTTACCGTCTTTGGGCTTGAGGATCAGGGTCTGGTCTCCCGTGAAAATCTCGAAAGCCTTCGGAATGTTGCGCGCTCCGCGGGACACTTTGACAGATCGGATCTGGTTGATGTCTATGCTTTCGCCGCCACTCTGTAAATGCAGACCTGTAGTTAGTTAACCATTGGACCTACAGATAATCTTGGGTACACTTGAATCGATTAACGATATTGGTTTAATTAGGTAAGGCTTTTTAGGGTAAGGAAATAGGTCATGGTCCACTAGTTAGAGGACCATGACCTATTTCTTTACCCTAAAGCAGCCGTCTACAGGTGTGCCGCCAAGAAATGCAGCGTACGATATATCGGTTAGATGTTTAGAATTACGATAGCACGAATAATTACTGTCCAATTGAAAAAAGACATACAAATAACATGAAACCATAGTTAAGGTTGAAACACTTCCGTTGCTTAACAAGGTAGCATAATTTTGATGGAAAGACTCCTCGAAGCCTCACTCAAGCAATAACACTCAAGAATACCAATATAAAAGAAACTTACCGATCCTTTACAAGAGAGATGAGCGCCGGAGAGCGTAAAGTATCTCGTGCGCCATCTTCTGAACAGCCTCCATCTTCCTTTCTTTTCCTTGAGTTGTCCTTCAATAACCGGTTGACCGTCCGCTGCCAGGAATCCCACAGCTCGTTCAGGATGGTTGCAGAGGAAACACCCCCAAGTCGCTTGGGTTGGGGGCACACTACCCCCGTCAGTGCGAGTTGAATTTACTTCGAAAACATCGAAGAAACCGGCTGCTCGAAGCTCGTTCACCAACATTTCTTGTTCCTGTCGAGAAACCATATTATATATCATGAGAATACATTAAATTTCTCCTCTGGGACTGATAATGCATAATTTCAGATATCTATTTATTATACTAATTGAGCCACTCATTCCCCTTACCCCACTCTTAAGTACAGGCCTCTTCTCTAATTCAAGAGGGCTTCATTACAGCGAGGACCTGTTCAAATCCTTACCGACCTACCGATCTTATTGTTAATAATCATTAATTAATATTAAAATTATCACTATTTTGTCAGATATTTATTATTTACAATACAAACAGAATTGTATCTGTATATACATAGCGGGAGATGGGCTTAAACGACCTAACAAAGTCATACCTTAAGACCAGGAAAGGCGCCTGTGACTAGCGTGAGGAATGTCTTGTTCTCGCACTTGAGGATATCCCAACAATGTTTGAGGCTAGCCACTGTCGGGTCCCTCGATGATAACGCAGCGGCGTGGCGCGCTTGAAGCGCCAGGAACATGAGGTGGATCCACACTCTTGGTGCACGAGTGCGCATTGAGAACGCTGCTCGAGCGTACAGGCAATGGGGCCCGCGCCGCCCGCATGCGAACGATAAGCGTGCTTGCTTCTTTGATCTCCGTTCTATTTGAACAAATGAAGATATTTTTATCACACTTGCTCGTAATTGGATATTAATTACATCGCTTTGTAATTCATAATCAAGCTCAATATTTCGTCTAAGTATACCTAATATAACCGAGTAAGTATCAAGTGACTTAAAATTAAAAATAAACTAAAAATGTTTTTTATTATTTATTATTCTCAATAGTGTATATCACAAAAAATCTCGGATTTAATAAGAAACAAGTAAGTACAAAAAAATAATGCTATTGTGCAAAAGTTTTCTTAAATTTGAATAGAAAACCTTAAATTCCAAATGTTGAAACTGATAAAAACCAACAAAAATTAATAGAAAACGCACTACAATCATTCCTGTCGAATGCCTGATGGAAAATAATGATGAAGTGTAAGACAAAACACCGCGTTTATTTAAAGAATCATTTTAATTGCTCTTGAGTTGAGGATATATGATAATAAAGTAAAGATGGGTAAGGTGAGACTTAAGAAGGGCTTCATAAACTAATGATGTAAGATATGTTTCCGAATTAAACTCACCTTCAATAGTGCATTTAGCCGGCGGCGGTATCCTCAGCGAGACGTTATCCATGTACGCTTTTATTTTATCCAAATGCTTCTCACAAAAGTGCTGCACCGTGTCCCTCATGGGATATGGCTCGAACACGCTTATCCTGTGATTGGAGTTCGCGTTGTTGGAGTTGCTGGAATTGATCATAGTGACACTGGTGTTGTTCGCTCGCCGGGACGTCACCGTGACGGGGCCGATCGGGATCGGATTGGGCCCGACCGACGTTGGCCCCGACCCGCAGGTTTGGGTCAAGACTGGCCCAGTACTAGCTGTTGTGGTGATAACTGACACTTGACCGAGCGCGGTGTTGGAATGTTGTATGGAGACCGCCGTGGGTACGAGGGCGTCGGCCGATTTGCCCGTCAGAGGGTTCACGGATATAGACTGTGTTTGTAGCGAGGTCGGGCCCGGGATTATCGTGGGCCCTGAATTCTGCAATAAAAAGGGTTCACTTGAAGTGAATGTACTGGAATATACTGCTGTCTTTTAAATATAACAAATATACATGTATAACATCGTTGTTTTTTATTCCACTACAAGTTAGCCCTAGACAGCAATCTAAATGAGGCTTACTGGAGACAAGCGATGATAATGTCTAAGATGGAAGCGGGTTAATCTGTTAGGGGTATTGTAAATACTTACTCCTCATTGGTTTCTACGCGACGTCGACAAATCAGATAAGTCTGTAATTAGACACGGCCGAAGATCAAACCAGACAAGAGCCAGGAATCGAACCCGGGACCTCCAACTTTATAATACGACGCGACACGCTGCGCCAAGGAGTTCATCAAAAGTTTTACTTTTTATATTGACTACATCTGTCGTTGTATAAACTGACATGTACTCCGATCTGAAAATACTCCGTTATATTTCACTTTTACTAACGTAGCTCAGCTCGAGGACATAAAAGGTATTTTACGCACGAAAAAACAAACCTATATTAATCTATTTTTTCGATGAAATCATCAATAAAATTAACTCAACCATCAGAAGAGTCATATTTCATGCAATTATTTCCGTTTTTCATGTTAGAAAAAGTGAAATTCTCCACGATACAGGTCACCTAATGTGGAGGCCAGTGTAATAGGCTAGAATTAAGTCTGTTTGAAAATAAAGTTTATTTTATTGATTTATTATTTTTTTAGCGCCATAGAGCGAGCGCTCTGTACACATTTCTGTATGTTGTTGCAGATAATGCGCAGTGGTACGGTGAGTAGCTGTAAACAGTAGATTACCGTAGCAGCGGAGGGTCCGATGATGATATTGTGGTGGTGGTGCCTGGCAGCAGCCCGCGGCGCCAGCGGCGGGGAGATCGTGGTGACGGTGACCGCGCCCCCGCTGCCTGCCTTCGCCACCGTCGGCTTGCTGCCGACAACTGTATTAACCATACAGTATATTTAATCATCAAAGAATTATAAAATATTCAAAAATTATTAATATCAATTCGTTTAAAAAAAGAGAAAATTCTTTATTATATATCGCACAAAAACTAAAATTATAGTTAGCATTAGTTATATACTGTCGTGTAACAGTAGTGACAGTGCCAGTTCTTTGTTTGGCGAACCTTTAAAGTTCGCCAAACTAAAAACGGCAAGCTGTATGAGACAAAACATAGGATGTTTCGTCGCAGTTTTTTTACATAATTTCAAATTAAAGCTTCTCACTTCCGCATTACTCACTAGTGTATGGCTTCATATATTTAATTAGAGCATGTAACAATGTAGAATGATTTGAAAGAAGAGGACAAAACATATGGAACTTGTGATGTTTAGTCCCGCGGGAATACCAGGATTGGGGATTTCTTTATGAGAGACGTTGGCTTCATTGTAAAACTATATTCACCACCGGACTGACATAACATGACATTACAAAAACAAGAGATATATAAAATATATAAAACCTACATACGTCACACCCCCACACTTAATCAAAAACATAACGTCCACGTCACCCCTCCACACTTAATTAAAACATATCAAAATATATAACAAAATAAAATAACAACTTAATTACTAGTCTATATCTAAGGGAAATCTAACTACTGGTTTAACTACCCGTCCAGAGCGAGTTACGCGTAGTGGTGTTGCATTAGGTGCAGCGTCAGTTGTCGACTCGTGCTCATGCGCCCCCTCTGCGTTTGCTGTACTACCTTCCTTCGGTGGGGACTGCCTCCCATCTCCTTCAGTGGATTCTTCAGGCGAACCACACCACCTTGTACCCGTTGCCCTACTTCTTAACCTCAACTGATCGATATGTTTTTTTACTAGGACACCGCTCGGTTTCGTTACCACGTAGCTCCTAGACCCTACACGTTCCTTTACCTCACCACTTTGCCATCTATCCCCACTAGTATAATCTCGCGCCCATACTGTATCTCCAGGTTCCAAGACCCTTTGCGTTCCGCCCGCGCTCTGTACCTGCCGCTGCTGTTCCCGCATAACTCTGCTTTCCACGCTATTAGGAACCCGTAACAAATCAAGTCTAGAACGTAAGACGCGACGTTGTAATAATATAGCGGGTGTTTCGCCCGTTGTGCTATGTACCGAATTCCTGTATGCCATTAAATATGCTTGTAGGGCGGCATCTACGTCCATTTTCTGACGCTTAGCCTTTTTAATAGCTTTTTTGCAAAGCTTTACTGCATTTTCCGCCGCACCATTAGATGCTGGATGATAGGCTGGCGCTAATACGTGCTGAATTCCGTTATTATCTAAAAACTCTTTGAATTCGTAGCCCGTAAAGACCTTGGCGTTGTCCGATACGATAACCTTAGGTAAACCAAATCGAGCACAAGTTTCTCTAAGGACCTTAATAACTGCTGCTGCCGACATTCTGCTCATACGAAAAGCCTCAATCCATTTCGTTGAAGAATCTACCAAAATAAGGAAAACCTCTCCTTCTAAAGGACCTAAAAAGTCAATGTGAAGACGCGACCACGGCTCTGGCATGTACGGCCAAGGTTGCGGTGGCGCTCGCGGCGGTGCACTGGCCTCTGCGACACACGCTGAACAATCTCGGCTCATTCTTTCTAAATCCGTGTCTATACCAGGCCACCAGACATAACTTCTCGCTAAACTTTTCATTTTTACTATTCCCATATGCCCCAAATGTAATTCTTGTAAAATTTGATTCTGTAAACTACACGGAACTACCACTCTATAACCCCACATAATACAACCACCTTCACTATATAATTCCGTTCTCTTCAAAAAATAAGGACGCAATACGTCGTCATTACAGTGGGATGGCCACCCTGAAATAACATACATCATTATTTTTACAAGAATAGGATCCCTTTTAGTGGCTTCTCCTACCGCTCTGCTAGTTACTGGCAAGAACCCCTGAACAAAGTTAAGGTATGTTGTTTCCGAGTTAACCTTCACAGTCCCGCTGCCTGACAACCTGGATAAGGCGTCTGCGCTGTTCATCGCGCTGGTAACGTATTCTATATCGTAGTTATAGCCAGAGAGAATGATAGCCCAGCGCTGCAACCTACCCGCGGCCATAATCGGTATGCCGGTCTTGTTACCAAATATTGCGACGAGTGGTTTGTGATCCGTACGTAATGTAAACTTCCTTCCATACAAATATTGATGGAATTTTTTAATGCCATATATAATCGACAACGCTTCCTTTTCTATCTGCGAGTAGCCTTTTTCAGCTTGATTCAATACACGCGACGCGTACGCAATAGGTTTCTCTATGCCCGCCGCCGTGACTTGCGCTATGACCGCCCCGACACCTAAATTACTCGCGTCTGTAGTTAATATCAGTGGCAGTTCGGGGGAATAATGCGCCAGAATTTCTTTAGATTCTAACAAACCTTTAATTTTTATAAATGCTTCCTGACACTCGTCCGACCACTCGAATCTACAGTCTTTTTTTAATAATCTATAAAGAGGAGCTAATATAGTTGAAATATTTTTTATAAATTTGGCATAATACATGATCATCCCTATAAATGATCGTAGCTCTGTTACATTTTGGGGTGCCCGAATCTCTTTTATTGCTTGCACCTTCTTAGGACATGTTTGAATACCGTCTCTGGAGATTATGTACCCCAAATAAGTAACAGAGTCTTGAAAGAAAAAACATTTTTCTTTTTTTATCTTCAACCCGTATTTTTGTAGTCTACTAAATACTTCATGTAGGATTTTAAGATGTTCGCTATCCGTTTTTGCCGTTATGATAACATCATCTAAATAAACTCCCACTGTAGGCAAATCTCCAAATATTTGATCTAATTTCCTCTGAAAAATTCCGGGGCTCGAGGCCACCCCATAGATCAGCCTGTTGAACTGAAACAGACCCTTATGCGTGTTAATAGTAGTACATATTTTTGAGTCATCCAAGGGAAATTGAGCGTACGCCTGGCTAAGATCAATTTTGGTAAATTTTTCCCCGCCGTTTAATTTCACTAGCAAATCATCTATGCGTGGCACCGGGTATCTATCTACTTCCAATTGTTTATTTAAAGTTATCTTAAAATCCCCACATATTCGGATAGTGCCATCTGACTTCATGACGGGCACGATTGGTGTAGCCCAATCTGACGTCTCAACCGGAGTAATAATGCCGTCCGTTACCATTTGTTCAAGCGCGTGTTCTACCGGTTCCCTCATAGCAAAAGGCAACGGACGGGCGCGCATGAATACGGGACGTGCACCTTCCCGCAAACGCAGGCTCACCAAGCCACCAGTAAATCGCCCTAGCCCGTCAGCAAACACATCAGAGTACCTGGCACTGAACAGACCGATGTCAAACTTCTCGTCATGCCCTACATAATTATTAGTATGTTCCCTAGAAGGCAATGCAATACCTAATTCTTCTATCCATTCCCTACCTAACAACGAAGTTGTGCCATTATGCAGGACATACAAATTTAATTGACGCGTCGTGTCCTTATATCTAACGGTAGGTTGTAACCTCCCTATCACCTTTACCTTCTCACCTGTATAATATCGTAAAAACAAATCACATTTTCTCAATTTACAGCTCCTGCTAAATATCTTTTTAAAACAATTATAACTTATACAGGAGATAGAACTACCGGTATCGATTTCCATTTCGAGTGCCTTTCCTTCTACATTCAATGACATCATATAAGGTTTATACCTACATAACATCCTTAAATTATAACATACACTAACCTCGTCTCTTTCCGATTCCACTTTGTTACTAACCATTTCGGTAACATGATTATGTCTTACTTTAGGTACTTTGGGGCATACTCGCTTCAAATGACCCTGTACGTTGCATATCCGACATACATAGAACCGGAAACGGCACGAATACGGATCGTGCGAGCCTCCACACACTCGGCACGCCGTATGCTGTACTTCTGAGCTGGCACCACCTGGAGATATCCCTGTCCTCGAGCTGACTCTGCCGCCGCTGCTCAAACACACGCTTCTGTCCCCGTTGCGCCCCCGTTCTCTCGCCGCCAACGGGTAACCACGACTTGTCCTTGGTCTCGCTTCCATTAGTTGTTTCTGCGATATTGCTGTCTGTTCCTTTCTTGTCTGAAAGCTATCGTTGAAAAACAACTTGCCCGACTTTAATGAACTGCTGTCCCGCTGTGACCCGCAGTCATTCACCTCTGCCGCATCCTTCTCTGCCGCTTCTAAAACAGTTGCCAACGAGAAAGCTTTCCGGAAATCTATCTCGCCCTCAGCGAAGAGCTTCTGTCTGATATTATCATTCAATAAACCACAAACCAACTGATCCCTTAAGTTTTCATCAATGCCCGACTTGAAATCGCAAGTCATGGCCATTCCCTTTAAAACTGCTACATATTCTGCTATCGTTTCCCCAATCTTCTGTTTACGCTGTCTAAACTTATATCGCTCAGCTAAAATACTTGGCTTTGGCTGTAAATGATCAATCATTATTTTCACCAAGTCTGTAAAAGTAAAAGTGGTGGGCTTTCTTGGCGCACACAAAGTCACCAACAGTTCATAAGCTTGGCTTCCCATAACAGTAATTAACGTGGGCACTTTCAAATTTTCTTTCACCTCATTTATAAGGAAATACTGTTCCAAACGTTCACTATATAAACGCCAATTACCGACATCGGGATCAAAAGTCTCGATCCTTCCAACAGCCATTATGAATGTCAATGTTCAATATTCCAATCCACAATTTTCCTTCAGTTGTATTCGATTAACTTAACCGAATCCATGACCCCTGCACACATGAGTCGTCCTCGTCGCCAATGTGATGTTTAGTCCCGCGGGAATACCAGGATTGGGGATTTCTTAATGAGAGACGTTGGCTTCATTGTAAAACTATATTCACCACCGGACTGACATAACATGACATTACAAAAACAAGAGATATATAAAATATATAAAACCTACATACGTCACAGAACTACACAACGTTTGCGTAATAAAATAATCTTAAATTAAAATATCTATTAATTAAGTGTATCTTTAAATAGATACTTAGTTTTGCACTTTTTAATAGAATTTAAATTTGAGGAAACAAAAATTTTAGATAGTTTGCAGAACGTAATATGAACGAGGCAATAAAAAGTTGTAAAACTATGTGGTTTGGTAAAAACTTACTCTGCGGTGGAGTCATGTTTTGCTGCGCATTGATTTGCTGCGAGGATGAAAGACGCGTCATACTTTTGTGTAGTCCTCCAACAGAACCGCCTAAAAATTTAAGTTTTTCTTTATACACTACAAGTTAGCCCTTGACGATAATCTCACCTTATAACCTAACCTGCTAGGGGTATGGTAAACCCACACTTCTAGTTGGTTTCTACCGTGCCGGAACGATCGCTTGGCGACACGTCTTTGTTGGTAGCCTCCCAGACCAGATACGAGCCAGGAATCGAACCCAGGACCAAACTTCATTCCGATTCCATAAGTAGTTCCCGAGGGAAATTGAAAATTGTTTACGAGCTTAGCCGAGGACAGACAGCTTAGAAATTTGGTATGCGATGGAAACGGACATGTATTTTCTATACAGATCTCTCAAATAGTTCCCATGGGAAGATCAAAATTTGTTAATGCGCGAAGCATTACACACAGTTTTGAAGTCCATGCAGACGAAGTCGCGGGCAAAAGCTAGTAGAAAATACGAGTTAGTACTAACCTGCAACATTCAACCGTGTCATGCTCCTATGGGAGTTTGGCCCCGGATGCAATCTTCCTGTACTCCGCGAATCGCCCAATTTGGCCCTGCGTGTGTAACCGGTGACCGGGGCTACCGATGTGCTGACCGGGGTCGGCGTGGACCCCAACGAGACGGGGGCCGTGGACACAAGCGGGGGTATTGTCGATCCCGCGGATACGGGCGTGTTCGCGGTGGTAGTGGAGTTTTGGCCCCCGAGTTTAACGATTGTTACGCCGCCTGGTGTTCTGTTGACTTCGCCATGGGTAGACTTTGGTCGGTTACTGAAATGGAGAATTCTATGAAGGTCAAAATTCTCGCTGTGGACAGAAACAAGAAAGCAGAGGAAGAATAGAAGTTATGCCAGCCGCTTAGGACCCCAATGTTCATCGGTTCTCCGAGCTATGTGTACGTCTTTGTCGGTAGGGTGGTAACTAGCCACGGCCGAAGCCTCCCAGACCAGACAAACATAAAAAGGTTTATGGTAACTCTAGCTCAGCGGATCTTTCCATGTCTGATTTGATCTAGAAATACCACTCTCCGTCGTCCGCTGAGTTAGCCTTTATATAGGCCCACAGTGAGCAACTTAGCGAGGCCGCTCCCACGACACCAGACTCGAGCCGGGAATTGAACCCATAACCTCCAACTTTATAATGGAAGTCGTCAAATACCTGTTATTAGCTCTTAGCGCGGCCAGCAGCCGGTCGGTGAAGAGGGCCGGGTAGGCGGAGCAAAGGGCCGTCGCCTCTCGCAACAACGCGGCCTGTTCCGGCCACTCAGCGCCCGACAGTCGCTCCACTACGAAGTTCAATGCCTCCTGCGCGCGCTCCTAATACAAATAGCATTGTAATAACTTATAAAATAAGTACATACTCTAATTCTAAAATAGTCTTTATAAAAAACAGCTGAAACCATGTGAATTTTTAGTCGTAGTATGCTCAACTAGTCTCGAACCCATGCGGGGTTCTCACTACTGACCTTGTTCGTAGGGCGCAAATATTGCGAACTAACTAACTAACGATTAACAGTCGGGGATATTGCGACGAAAATTCACGCAGGTTCAGACGTGTTCTATAGAAATTATATTATTAAGCTAAAGAGTTTAAAACGCGCTAATCTCAGGAATTAATTTTTTTTTTTAGTTGGATAGACCATTTGTCGAGTAAGGCTAGTAGACTATATAATATCACTATTAAAAACTGAGCATTAATAAAAGTTGTACAACGGGGGAAAACTATTTGAGATTTTGATTACACTTCCTTTATTTACGTTTTCACTGTATAATTTTTTCGTATCGACCGCCAAAACGTTATTAAAATGAAGATGGCTTCATGTTTTAAATATAATTATTTTGTCACTTTGAACATCTATTAAAAACAAAATTTAATAGAACTTAATTGATATTTTTCGTTTGATAACACCTGTATTTATAAAGAAAAAATGTGTAGCAAGTTTGTTTAAGAGTTGTTTAAGTTTGTATATTTTTATTATTGACTTAATTATATACTAGCTTGCGCCCGCGACTTCGTCCGCGTGGAATAAGTTTTTAAAATTCAGTCAGAATAAGTTGTAAAAATTCCTACGGGAACTCTCCTATGTCACTCTCTACATCCTCAACTATACTTTAAAAAATCACGTCGATCCATTGCTCTGTTGCGACGTGATTGAAGGACATGCCAATTTACAAACACACTTTCGCATTTATAATATTACTATTCGGACTTTTACAAATTACTTTCTTAGCGATGTCTACAGCTCTACGGTCTAACTTCCAAGTTCCTTTTCATTATTTGTTTCTACTTTCAAGGTGTGATTTTGCAAAAGAGCTTATACCTACATTATACCTACATGTATTATTACTGAAAAGTAATGCTCTAATTGCCGATTTTAATTTCTCTAATTCCAAAAACGCAAAACTTACCTACCAACCCCTCATCCCTCTCACTCCTTTTGGGGTGGATTTTTTATAGGTTTTTATTATTTAAAACAAATAACCTAAATGTCAATTTTCATGTCCCTATCTTCGAAAACATAGAATCCTCATGAAAACTTCCAACCCCCATTTCACCCCCCTTGGAGTAAATTTTCGTAACATTGATTGAAAGAGATCTTTATTTATAATTAACAATTTAGTTACCATCTTTCATGTCTCTAACTTCAAAATATAGGACTTTTACACAAACTTCCAACCCCTGTTCTACCCCTTAGGGTGGATTTTTGTAATATTGCGTATACAGGTTTTTATTTTTTAAAACAAATTACCTAAATGCCAATTTTCATGTCTCGTACTTCGAAAACATAGAATCCTCATGAAAACGCCCCACCCCCATTTCACCCCCCTTGGGGTAGATTTTCGTAACATTGATTGTACAGATCTGTATCATTTATAATAAAAAACTTAGTTGCCAATTTTCATGTCTCTAACATCAAAAATATAGGACTTTCATACAAATTTCCAACCCCCATTTCTACCCCTTAGGGGTAGATTTTCTGTAAACCGTTTCTTAGCTGACCTCTACTTCATAAAAGGAGTCTACCTTCCAAATTTAAAGATCGTATGTTTTATAGTTCCTGAGATATCGTGATCATCAGTCAGTCAGTCAGTCAGTCAGTCAGTCAGTCAGTCAGTGGTATTTCGCTTTTATATATATAGATGTTGACGTTTCCACTCTAATTTTTAAATTGTGTATTTGACTTTATTTTTTACGTGTGCAGAATACACGCATGTTGTCCGCACGCAAATTAATATTGACGTTTCTACTCTATTTGTTTTTTTTTTTTGCGTGTGTAGAACAGAACACAAGCGAATTGCTTCGCATGCAAATTCCGGTGCTGCTTGTGTGACGCAACACTCACCCTGCTGGTATACCCGAGTGTGGCGAGTATTGTGGCCACCAGCTCGGTGACGCGCGGCGTGGCGTGCGGAGCGCGCGACGCTCGCCTCACGGCCGCACTGTGCTCGGATACCAACGAAGCTCGGGTTCGACAAACGCTGGCTATCACCTACGACCAATGAATTTAATGTAAAGTCAGAATCAAATTAAACTTAATCAATTTGAAAGAATGAATAAAAGTAGGCGTTAGTAAGTCCATGATAAACAATAAACAGCAAGTATAATTTGCTATATTCCGCCGACAACCGCGAGATTTGTATAATATAACACCATTTGTATAATATAGTAAAGTTTACTTTTCGCGCTTGTGAAGTCAACATCTCCTGAGGATGATCCGGTGTCGGGTCGAAACGTGCGTAGAGATTCTAGTGGAAGATTTTGTGTGGTGTTATTATTATACAAATCTCCCGGTTGTCGGCGGAATATAGCAAATTATACTTGATGTTTATTGTTAAACAATTTGATTTAAAGATAATTTTTTTCCACAATTATACGTTTATGAAAAGTTATTTAACAATATTAATACAAATTAAATATACACTATACATATTTTTATAAACAAAAGGCCACTCTTACTAAATGGGATCTCTTCCCAACCTTATTAATTTTATTTACAGATGAGATTATAAAGATTAGAATTCTATGCTACACTTCTACAACAAGAACCGCCATAAAGTTTTAAAAAACTGCATCTTACCTGATGGCAAGTGATGATGCGGTCTAAGATGGTAACGGGCTAACATGTTAGGGGTATGGTAAACTCATACTCCTAATTGGTTTCTACACGACATCGTGCCAGAAACGCTTAATCGCTTGGCGACACGTCTTTGTCGTTAGGGTGGTAACCAGCCACGGCCGAAGCCTCCCACCAGACCAGACTCGAGCCGGGAATCGAACCCAGGACCTCCGTCTTTAAAATGCAACAGCGAATGCGCTGCGCCACGGAGGTCAAATAAAAAATATATCATAAATACATTATAAAATAAAATATATATTATTAAATACGAAAGATGACCTTATCTTGTTCTTTTGGTTTTTTATATGTATTTATTTTGCACACGGGCGTGAGAGTTACGATATAATAACATAAATTAAAAAGTAAGAAGTGAAGTGGTAGGCAACAGCTATTAATGAATACAGTGTATAACTTTCCAAAATGGTGTAGCATGTTACCTGTAACAGATCAATACACATACAGCTCGCGTCACTCTGGCTGGTGGTGTTGGGGCACAGGTATGACAGCAGCTGAGGTATCGCTGTCCTGAGCGCCTCCGGCCGGCGCGCGGCTATCTGCTCGAAGAGGGCGAAGAGGGAGCTCTTTTCCACGGGCTCGGCGTGCGGCAGCAGGGACACTAAGGCGGTCACGTGCCCCTCGAGCGGTTCCGGACAGACTTCGTACAGGTTCGTCAGTATACGGCACAGGGGGTAGTTACCTACAAACAGGGTGACGGTAGGGTTAGTGAAGACAATGAATCCTCCGTGGCGTGGCGTGGCGTGGCGCATTAAGAAACTGGAGATCCTTGGTTCGATTACCGCCTAGAGTCTTATATGGTGGGAGGATTCATTTCATCATCATCATTATCCACCCATTGCCGGTTCACTACAGAGCACGGGTCTCCTCTCAATATGAGAAGGGTTTAGCCGTAGTCCACCACGCTAGCCATGTGCGGATTGGCAGACTTCACACGCATTTGAGAACATTATGGATAATGCATGGCCTCAGGCATGCAGGTTTCCTCACGATGTTTTCCTTCACCGTTGAAGCAAGTGATATTTTAATTTTATTTTATTTTTTTATTTTATTTTATTTTACAAGGAAAACTTACAGCTAATAGAAAAACTAAATAGATAAGAACAGAAGAAAACTAAAGCTAATTACAAGTTTTCACAAATAAACAGCAAGAAATACAAGAAGAACTCAACTGGGGGAAAGAAAAAAGAATAAAAGGGGAAAACAATAACAATAAAAGGAGAAAGAACAAAAACAAACAAAATAAAAGAAAAAAAAAAAAAAAAAAAAAACGAAAAAAAAAACGAATGGTCAACGAATTATTTAACAAAAACACGCGAATTAAAGAATTCGTTGGCCAGGGCTCTACGAATAGTGGATGCAGAGATGCAAAAAATGTCTAATTTTTTGTTATTTTTAAAATTTTTATTAAAAGATAAAGCAGATCTAAGCAGATATGAGTTTTTTCGGAACTTAGTATGCGCGTGTGGTGTCTGCAAGATTGAGAAGGTTCGAGGATGAGTATTAATGGGGATTTTAAAAGATAACTTCCCAAGAAGCTGTGCACAATCAACTATGTTATTTGTGATATTGATAAGATACGAAATAATCGCTTAAAAACGCACATAACTCCGAAAAGTTAGAGGTGCGTGCCCGGGTTCGAACCCCCGACCTCTGATTAGGAGGCTGACGACCTAACCACTAGGCTATCACAGCTTAATTTAATAACAATTAAATAATAACTTGGACAGACTTCTAAACGTGATCTCCGAAACACGGAATTCTAGAAAAACTATTTCCTCTCTACAGCATACAACAGTAGAACCTGGGGCCTATATTTGGGGAACAGGTTTAACAGCCTACCCTTTTTTGTTATAGGGAGAGAATCTCCCTGTGAGATTTCTGACTTCCTAGCACTTTAAGGCCACTCTCAGCAAAATATGAGACGCACCGGCACCCTTCACATAATACGCGGTACGCCCATAATTAAAAACAAATGAACATGTTTAATAACGTAACTAAAACCCTTGGTGACGTCGTACGTTCCTACAATAACTCATACTCGATAAGTACACTAGTTCAAAGTGTCCGTATGCAATATATATCCGATATCAACGCAAGGAATGTGAAAGTTAGGGACATACTTTTTCTTACGTTTCACCTGCATCCCAGTATACGATACGTTAGTTAATTAAACGTTAATTCTGAGTAATATTGCATTAAAACCATTGGTATTTTACTAATTTAGAATCGAGGTTGTAAAAATGAATTTTGAGTGCACGCTGTAACTGCCTAGAGAGAATCTTCGAGCTCTATATAGGGCTTAAATTAACTTGCAGCATCACTAGATTAATAAAACAACTTTGCGGTTTCTTTCTTTGTATGAACTGAAAGAAAAAGGGAAGGAACAGTTCCATAATGTTGACACTGTTCCATACAACTGACATGATAGAGTTCATAATAGTCTGAATAAGGTTTTAGTATCAAAGCGAAATATGTCGCAATTTAGGTTATATACCGCGCCATTTATCTCTAACTAAACTAAACCGTCACAGACAGGAATAGTTCGATAATACAGGAACTGAACTGCCACGAGCAGTAGCATTTCCATAACTTCCCATTGTGAACTACCAATTACCTGACATGATAGAGTCCATGATGGTCTGAACATGAGGTTTCAGTAGCACGGCGTGATGCACCGCAGCTAGGGACAGATACCGCGCCATGTGCCTCGATATTTCCCGGTTTCCTTTGTGTAGGAACTGAACCGCGACGGGCAGGAACAGTTCCATAACATCCGCGTTGCCGCTCGTTTCCTTGTCGGCTTGTAGCGGAAATGAGACCTAAGAAGAACAAAACTCATGTGTGTAACAAAAATATTACAAACATAAAGTAAAAATTGTAACAAAAACAACTACAACCGCAGCAAAGATTTAGCTTATTTTGTTATACTTCTTGCAATTCAGGAAGGCGAGTGAGCTTTACTAGTGGTTGAACGTGTATATGCACATTACTGCAGTGTGCGTGTCTATATCGTATTGTTTCCACGACGGCGCTTATTGCTACGAAGTACTGTCAGCATGTCAAAACGCAAAGTTGTTCATAGCGAGGTAAGGCTTTTTTTTTTTATGTTGAATCGAAAAGGTTTTTTGAAATGCAACAATTTTCTGTTTTGGATATTTAATCGTATGTTTTATTATTTGTAGGGACGAGCAATTATCGCTAATGTGCATGTGTTGAATCAAGTGACAGTGGTACTGATGAGTTTGAAAGTAACAGTGATAGTTTAAACGAAGATGATTGATAATCGAACTAAATTACCCTAGAAATATTGTGATTTTATTATTTTTCTTATTTGCAACAAAAAATATTGTATAATAAATTACAGTTTTTTTTTTTTTACTTTTTTATGCTAACCATACCCGCTTTCGATCTCACGCACACTGTTACACATATACAGATACGTCTTTACCACAAGTAAATCCTGCTCGCCTTCGTGAAATGCAAGAACTATACATAAGTTTTAAGCATGTATTAAAGTAAAAGTAGCCAAACATTTTTAGTATGAAATGAAAAAAGATCTTGACAAGATTGAGTGTTTGGATAAAAAGACGAGAGATTGTAGCACCAAATTGTCGTCTCTGATTATTAAAAAACTGAACTCATCATCATCATGAACAACCCATTACCGGCTCACCACGCTGGCCATGTGCGGATTGGCAGACTTCACACGCCTTTGAGAACATTATGGAGAACTCTCAGGCGTGCAGGTTTCCCTTGATGTTTTCCTTCACCGTTGAAGCAAGTGATATATTTTTTTTAAACGCACATAACTCTGAAAAGTTAGAGGTGCGGCTGCGGCCCGGATTCGGACCGCCGACCTCTGATTAGGAGGCTGACGCCCTAACCACTAGGCTATCACCGCTACTAATAAACTGAACTGCATCACTCATTTCTACATAATTACAAAAATACCTCTTACCAGTACAATACAAGCAATAACATCAGACGCTATCTTAGCGTGCGGTGGGTCATCATCCCTTAAATGTCCCACTGGCATTAGGTTGTGATGCAAGCAGGACTCCAGCAGAGCCACTAGGGCTCCACAGTATTTCTCTAGTGTTCCCGTCTCTTTGATGCATGACGTCACCCTTGTCACACATATCTCTATCAGCGCTTGATCACGATCATTTCTGATGTAGTCTGGTCGTGAAGATATGTCGGTTATCTGCTTAAGCTAGAAACAAATATGAAGATGCTGTATAACAACATATGGAATCATAGACTGCTTGCAGAAGATGTCAATAATTGTCTATAGCCTCACATCCAATTTTTTTTTAATAATGAATAGAAGCAGGCGTTAATTTGCGGAAGTCCATGATAAACAATAAACAGCAAGTATAATTTGCTATATTCCGCCGACAACTGGTAGATTTGTATAATATAACACCACACAAAATCTTCCACTAGAACCTCTACGCAAGTTGCGACCCGACACCGGAACATCCTCAGGAGATGTTGACTTCACAAGCGCGAAAAGTAAGTCACATTACTTTTGCTTTATAGACATACATTGACATAACATAAACATAAGCTCTAAGTCACATGTGTGTAAATGCAGCCAATAAGTGAGACAGACTTCCATAAATAGATTGCCACAGACTTGGATGGACTGAGCTGCAAATTGGATGTAGTGACTAACCGCTTGCAAATGGGCCTGAGTAAAACCCCACTGACCATCATTCTGCCTCAGTTAACAACGCATCTTTTTTTTTATCCACTACAAGTTAGCTTTTTACGGCAATCTCTGATGGTAAGTGATGATGCAGTCTAAGATGGTAGTAGGCTAACCTGTTAGGGGTATGGAAAACCCATACTCCTAATTGGTTTCTACACGAAATTGTGCCGGAACGCTAAATCGCTTGGCGACACATCTTGGTCTGGTCGAATGTATAAAAGAGGTCAACGGTCATCTGCAAAATTTTGCCTCATGGTCCAATGCTGTATAGATTAAGTTATACATCACAGTAACGATTCTACAATATGTTAACGTAACATACGCAAGAAAGTAGTATCTACCATGTATTATGATATGGAATTCCAAATCCTTGGAGCTTTATACAAAAATTCTTATAATGCTTAAGATTAAAAAAATCCTAGTACCATGTTCATGCCAAATTACAACATTTGTTTTGTAAGGTTCCAGTATGAAGCTGCTACAATACTAAATCAGAGCATGATCATGGTGACGTTTATAAATTTTGAAGATTATGACCAATGCTAGGCATTGGTTCTTGGTTTTTGTTTTGTTTTCAATCAAACAATCAATTGATTGAGAAATATTTTTTTTGCTTTCAATTATTGATACTTGATACATAGCATCAATTAGTTATATTAATACTATCTGTATTTTTGTAGCCTTGGGAAATAAATTAGGCAACTCTAAGTCTCCCTGGATACATATATAAAATAAATAACTACTGCAATGACAGTTTTAAGAATAAACCCGGACAACACATTTTATGTTGATAATTAAAAAATTATTTAAAGGTGATTTTCGGGCAACATTATCAGGGTTAAGTTAATAATGCTTACAAAAAAAGTGACTGACAGAAACTATAACCCTGTACAAATCAGAACTGTTATAGTACATTAGTAGTTGTACAATAATCTGTGAAGTTTTAACCAACCCTTTGAGTTTAATGTACTGTGAAAGTAGATATAATAAACTGATTGAATTTAGAATGTGAGATTCTGGATGAAGTAAAAAGTAAACAGCTTTAACTTGATTTCTGAGTGTGTAGTAAGACTATTGAAAATAAGGAAAATCGTAAACAAAACTTGCGACTTACTACTTCATTTAGATCATCTACGATATCAGAGTCCGGGATGGCGAAAATGTCACCAGCCCGGGTTAGGTCGCGCTCCGTAAGCACGTGCTTGAGGAGTTCATGCATAGTGATCAACGCCCTGGCTCGAAAGTACTAGCCAGGGAGCTATCCCACTCAAAAAACAACTCACAATACAACAAACGACCTACACACTTCGGGTAACCAACTTTCGGTTTATCCTACCCATATTCAATTAAGTACAGTTCTGTATAAGATTTTTAAGGATATAAATCTATATTTATATAATATTAACGAAATTTCACTACCGAACAACGATAAATAGAGCTATTAGTTCTGATATTGAGCAAAGAAAAGTTGATTTTGTGGACACTCGACTTGTCGCAAACGTCAACCTGTCAAGTGTCAATGAACTGAAAATTCAGATACTCTGACTACCATTAATTAGTTTTGAAAATGCCGAAATGTAAACATTAAGTAAAACACTACAAATGGAATGAATTCTTCGGCTAGAATTATTATTCTATAGAAATGTATCTTTGTTGTATAAAATTATCTCTAGTGTAATTGAAAACAAATCGATATATTTTTAAATGCGTACATTAAATTCCCAAACAATAGAGAAAAGTAAATCGAAAACGTATCCGAAACTCATGACATCATCAGCTGTTTAATGTCAATGTGACAGTTACATTAGTAACTGTTACCTAGATTTTATCATCGAAATATTTCTTAACTCAAAAAAGAACCTTGTTTCTTTTAGAGTGATCATATATTACAGTAACAATTACCTAGTTAGGTTAGAACTTTTATCGTTGTCAATGTTGTCGATTGTTGAATGATGTAAATAAGGTGCTCGGAAAAATATAAATACTTATTTACTCCTTTGACGGAGCACCCGTTGTATACCATCATCATACCTCATACCATTATCACAATGCCAGTGCTATGTACAACTGGGTGTGGTAAAAATGCATCTTTAAAGGTACTTATCCTATTTTTGTCTTTAATTCTATTAAATGATAGTAATATTTAATATTCAATTAATACATTTAAAGTTTGTTTATAAGATTCAATTAATACATTTAAAGTTTGTTTATAAGATTCAATTAATACATTTAATTTTGTTTATCATATTATTAATTTAATATTTCTTAAAATATACATATATTAGTGAACATATTCACTTTCAGCGTCCAAAAACTGGTGATGCACTGTGCAAAGAATGTTTCTTCTGGGCATTTGAAACAGAGATACACTTCACAATCACTAGAGGTGAACTATTCAATAGAGGTGACTCAGTTGCTGTAGCCGCGTCCGGTGGCAAGGACTCCACTGTGCTGGCACATGTCCTCAAAACTTTGAATGAGAGATACAACTATGGCTTAAATTTAATGCTTTTGTCAATCGATGAAGGTAATATTAAAGTTAGCTTCTGTAGCAATGTATTCCCTGGGCTCCTGCTCAACCAGGCGCCACTGACGCGCGCACTTATCATTCTGAACAATGTCGTAGAGAGGCTGGACCTATTCAGTTGTAATCTGAGTGAACTCACAAGAGTGTCATCATGGATGATATGTTACCGGATTTAAATTTAGGCAATTTTTATATATATATATATATATATACTTTTATATTAGGCTACTCTAGCAAATTAGGTTTTTATCCTGTTAAGCTAGATTAAGAGGAGATAAATAAATAAATAAATAAATTTCGTACTTTACATTCAAAATATGTATCCATGCATAAACCTGTATTATTCAATAGCTGGAATCAACTTGTGCATAGCTTAGATTTAAAAACTTTTATATCTTGTCATAAGCATAATAAAAAATTTGGAAACCTTACACCTTAGATGATAAGGTGGCATACCTAACAATTACTTTCACTGATGCCAGCTATATATATTGACATATTTTAAGTGTGGCCTAAGTTATGGAAAAAATGGCAGATCAGTAGATAAGCCAGGTTTTATACTTAGATGTCTTAACTCCATTATATGTATTGAGGGATTTTATTGGCCCTACAGGCCTAAAGATAAAAAAATAAAATGTCACCAAAAGTAGAGAAATAAAAGTAAATTTTGCTTTCTTCAGGTATTACTGGTTACCGTGATGACAGTCTTGAAACTGTAATGCAAAACAGCGCAGACTATGTAATGCCACTAAAAATTTTATCATACAAAGATTTGTATGGTTGGACAATGGACGAGATTGTTGGTCAAATTGGCAGGAAGAATAACTGTACTTTTTGTGGAGTGTTTCGAAGGCAGGCATTGGACAGAGGGGCTGCATTGCTTAACGTTAAGTGTATAGCCACTGGTCATAATGCCGATGATATTGCGGAGACTGTGCTTATGAATGTACTGAGAGGAGATATCGCAAGATTGAAGAGATGCACTGCCATATCAACTGTAAGTCTTTTTTATCTTTATTGCAACTGAAGTCTACAGACTTAAACAGGTTACAACCTGTACTGGTCCGGAACTATAGATGGGGACAGTATTAATTGATCTACATTGGTCGAAGAGACAATAAATTCTCAAGATCAGGAAAGCCATAAGATACAAAATTAAGATTCATAATTTGACGACCTCCGTGGCGCAGTGCGTGCGCTGTCGCATTTTAAAAGTTGGAGGTCCTGGGTTCGATTCCCGGCTCGAGTCTGGTCTGGTGGGAGACTTCGGCCATGGCTAGTTACCACCCTACAGACAATCCGTGACGCGTCTCCAAGCGATTTAGCGTTAAGGCACGATGTCGCGTAGAAACCAACTAGGAGCGTGGGTTTACCATACTTCTAACAGGTTAGCCCGCTACCATCCTAGACAGCATCATCACTTACCACCAGGTGAGATAACCATCAAGGGCTGACTTGCAGTGTATAAAAAAAATCTAATTAAACTTGTTGAAAAGTTGCATTTCAGCTATTTCACAAAATCTAAAATCTTTTGAGGTGATAGAGATGCTGTTTAAAATTTAAATTTAAAAGTATCTATTATTGTTTACTTATACTCAGCTCTTTCATGTACTCCTTGTTTCAATAAATTTCCTTTCTACAATATAATTGATCAAAAGGATTTACACAGAGAACTGCATCATTATGTGTAATAAGCAAATACAGGACTAGCTAATAGTAATAATTTATATTTTCTTAAAGTTATTGCACAAAAAAATATGTAGACAAATCAAACTTAAAGCTTATCTTCTCTTTCCAGGGTAGCGAAGGGACCATCCCTCGAGTAAAACCATTGAAATATACCTATGAAAAAGAAATAGTAATGTATGCACACTACAAGAAACTTGTCTACTTTTCAACCGAGTGTGTGTTTGCTCCAAACGCCTACAGAGGCCATGCTCGAGCCCTGCTTAAAGACATGGAGAAAGTTAGACCTACGTGCATTATGGACATTATTTACTCAGGTATCATCATCATGATCAACCCATTGCCGGCTCACTACAGAGCACGGGTCTCCTCTCAATATGAGAAGGATTTGGTCCACCACGCTGGCCATGTGCGGATTGGCAGACTTTGGCCTTTGAGAATATTATAAACTCTTAGGCTTGCAGGTTTCCTCGCGATGTTTTCCTTCACCATTGAAGCAAGCGATATTTTAATTGCTTAAAAACGCACATAACTTTGAAAGTTAGAGGTGCCTGGATTCGAACCTCCGACCTCTGATTAGGAGGCGGATGCCCTAACCACTAGGCCATCACAGCTAACTCAGATATAATAAATGTATTTTTCTTTACTAATTTTGTTGTCTTTGGATTTTTTAGTCAATTACTCGGTCGGCTTAGGAACTTCGAAATATTCAGAAACCAGATGTGTACCTGACTTAAAATTGTCATATAGTTTTACTTTATCTTTTCGTTGTGCCCAAAGAGCAAGACATCATTCGCGTCATTGTCGTAAATACCCTTCATATAAAGTTAAAGAAGGAATTTAGGTAAACTTTATGACCATTATCATTAGCTATAGAGTAAAATAATGTTATATTCGCTGACAAACAAACATTGTAGTAGTGTAGCGAGACCCTCCAACCATGAAAGAGCAAGCATGTGACTTTATCATCACCCAATTGTGTGTAAAACGCATTGCTTCTGGTTCAATTATAACCTACCCATTATTTTTTTCAGGTGAAACTATGTCCGTTAAAGAACAAGTATCACTACCGACACAAAGAATATGCTCTAGGTGTAATTTTGTCTCTTCCCAAGAAGTATGCAAAGCTTGCGTCCTTCTTGAGGGCTTAAACAAGGGCCTACCTAAACTTGGCATCGGCAAAAGTTCGAAAGCCAAGAGAATGCTAGACGAATATCACGCAAAACAGAATTTGAAATTACAAGAAGCTATAAATGAAATAAATGAGGAATCTAAGAAAAATAATTGTTTATCCAAAGGAAAAGTATGCAGGTCCACCTGTAAGAGTGAGAAAAATGCAATTGACAGACACACAGATGAAAACACAAATCCTTGTAGAAATGTAAGCAATGAGGAACATTCGAGGATAGATAATGAAAATGAAAAATGTTGCAGTGGTAAAATATGCAGTCGTAAACAAAATGCAAATGAATGTAGTGAGCCGAATTCAAAAGCCGCAATGCTTTTACAGGAATATGGAATATCAGAAAATAGTCAAGAAGATGTAAAGAGTGAAAATCAAATTAATGCAAATAAAATAAATTCAACACAAGAAGAAAATGACAGCGTTGGAAATGAAGTTAGTAATTCCTACAATATAGAAGAATTTGAAGTCGATCTTCACACAAACGACGAAGTTATATTGAAAGAAGATGATGAAACTTGTGCTGGGGCATGTGGGAAGATAGATTCCTTACACATAGGTTTTTGACGATAATTTCTATTCATTATATGAATTTAAAGTAATAATGTACATTATATATTAATATAATACAGTTTAATAAATAAGAAATAGTATTTTTTTTATTACCCGCAATATGCTAAAATAGTGATGACATTCTGGAAGTTTTGGCTTTGACACTTGGCTACATCTAACTTTTCTGAGTTACGTGTGTTTGAATTTCAGTTTAATATTAAAAGCTTATAGAAAAACCATATTACGATTTTAAGGATTATATAAGCGATAAAAAAGCTTGGGTGTGAATTGCTCTATCTCTACTATAATTTATTATTATTTGAGATGATGATAACAAAAAAAAACCCAGCTAAGTTTGTTGTGAGCTTCTTAGACCGGGGCGCGTTTGGAACCCTCATAGCTTTAGTTTTAAGTTCGAATCTAGGTATCACCATCAAATCACTACTATGTAAATTATTGACGCGTCAAAAGTGCCTTTTAAAGGACTATTTGAATAAAGATTATTTTAATTTTAATTAAAATCAAATAACATTTGCTTATAAGTTATACGGTGTAAGAAAACATTGTGTGGAAACATGCAACCTCCATAATGTTCCCAATGGCGTGTGAAATCTACCAAACCGCACTTAGCTTGTGCGGACGATCACAGAATTTAAATGGACAGAGAAGTCCATTTGAAATATTAATAGAATATTATAATTACTGTACTCCGATTACCAAGCGATTAACCGACCGTCTGGGTTGCCGATTTCATTTCTTTCTTTATTTTCTTCACGCGCCTCCATGTATTAAGACCAGGCTTTGTTGGCTCCACGAAAAAAAGACCAATCAGACAGAATAGCATTGCATCCCCAATACTCCAAAAGCGAGACAGGCCCGACCAAACGATTTCACCTCGAGGAGTATACAAACATCAACGACAACAACAAGACAAGCGCTTACAAAAAGGGAAGAAAACATACACATCAAAAACAAGATGCTTTATTTTTTTCTAGAATATTACGCATAATATTGTAAAAAAAAAAGCATCTTGTTTATGATTATGTCACTTCTTTAGGCAAGTACTAAATTAATGAAATAATACACGTATACTTTAACTAAAATAGTTTTATTTCATAGTATCTTTCGCCTAAACATCAATAGCTCGGTAGTTTCACTTACAAACAGAACACTTTTTCTTTCTATATACAAATATCTAACAATAAACGATACTGACTGAGTTTTTAGTTCTAACATTGCTTAGTATTTTTAATTCTGTCTCGTGTTTAATTTTGGTGAGATTATTTAATATCCAATAGATGAAATACAGGACTCAAGTCAAGGTGCCACAAACTTTCCGACATGCATATAAAATAATAGGTAGAGAAGATAGATATAGATATTCCCTATTCGAATCAAGTGTCTTTTATCTTTTTTTTTCTTTCGTTTTATGGCTTTACACAGATTAGCCAATGTCAAGTTTATAGCAATGTAGAAGGAGAAATGGCGGGAAACTTCGCACTCCGCGGACGCGGCTCCCTCAAACCTTTCCCAAATTAATACCTGTTAACCATTCAGAAAACTAGCCACTACACAAACGACACCAAAACTTTCCACGACACAACCAACACCAGTCCTTTTCAAAATTAGCCAACAAACATTAATTCAAGAAAAGCGTGAAAAAACCGCGCCCGCCATATACGAAGTCTCCCGCCTTTCTCACAGTTTTCCCTATTCGAATACCATCAACTTATATGATTGATTGATTGATTGTTTGTGGTAGGTATCATAGGTAATAAATAAACATGCGTGTTCTTTAAAATTACTGCAGCGACAAAGAATCTTATGCCGTTAGTAATAGACGTTGCTTAGCGGGTAATTAGTTAGACAGTAATTTCTCTCTTTCTGCTATCGAACGTTCCACATTTAATGAAGACATAACATTGTGTAACTAAACCACCATTATACAGCGTCAATTAATAAAATCAAGTGTGGATCTCAGAAGTGGGATGACGCTTAATCAAAATCTAGTCTTAGTCTAATTTTATTGCATTAAAACATAAGTTCGTTTCGGTGGTCAAGAGAATGATTTAGGAACAAAGCAATGAATTAATCAAAAGCATTGATTAACGCCATCCGACGAGTTTAATTTGTGGTTAAAGTTCAAGTGTACATACAAGAGAATGTATAATTTCCATCATTCCAATTAAATAATTATTAATTAAATTAAAAAAGGGCTGGCAACATTCACGTTCTTATATAAAACCTCTAAAACAAAAACGAAGCACCAACACGACTAGAAGTAGAAACGGACTGTTGTACTGAAAACGCTGTAAGGCTAGAAATGCGTAATGCAGTAATAGAACAATAATTGTGTCCAATAACGTCCAATTTACGGATAACTAATATATATTTGTATATCCTAAAGCAGCATCAAAATATCACTTTCTTCAACGATGAAGGAAAACATCGTGAGGAAACCTGCACGCCTGACAGTTCTCCATAATGTTCTCAAAGACGTGTAAAGTCTGCCAATCCGCACATGGTCAGCGTGGTGGACTATGGCCAAACCCTTCTTATATTGAGAGGAGACCCGTGCTCTGTAGTAAGCCGGCAATGGGTTGATCATGATGAAAGCAGCTCTGAAAATTAATTGCAAACTTGCTTTAAAAACCCCCAAAACCAATGGAGATCTTGGGGTTTTCCTATAGAAGTGAACTGAGCATCGAAGTAAGTATCGAACTGTAGCTATCAAAGACTTTCAACTAAGAAATACTAGATACAAACATAAGAGAATAAAAAAGAGTGCCACCGAAATATTTGATAAACAAGCATGGGTGTGAAATATTGCTCTAATAAGATAGCTCTTAATATAATTTCAAGTGGCATGTGAGATGGTGATAATAAAAGAAAATTTACCGTTTGGAACCCTCATAGCTTTAGTTTTAAGTTTACGAATGTAGTTATCACCATCAAATGAATAATATGTAAATTATTGACGCCTCAAAAGCGCCTTTTAAAGGACTATATGAATAAAGATTATTTGAATTTGAATTTGATATGAAACAAGTCTGCCAAGTATAAACTGTAGAAATATAGTAATGTTTCGTATACTCAATTAGTTTACACGCTTTGTTAAGCAGATAAAAATATGCTTATTATACCTGGCTACATCAAAGACTGTACACCTGTAGTATATATTTGGTTTACTATTTGCTTAAAAACTTTTTAAACAAACCCACTTAGTTACTCGGATAATTCAAATGAGTAATGTTTTAATTCTCCGTTCTTTTTATTTATTAATGAAAAAATATATAATATGGCGGTATTGCCAGTAATGTGGCAACTATCCGCCCACAAATCAGACTCGAGCTGGGAATCGACCCCGGAATCTCACACTCTATAATACAGCGGCGCACGCACTGCGCCACGGAGGTCGTCAAACGACCGGCGGTGGACAGCGCCGATTTACTAGCTACTAGGTACTGAGAATATTTTAACAAAATCAACCGTTCTTCGGCCCGCTTATCAATAGACCAAAGCTGCTGGAAATCTATATAAGTGATAAATATATAGTAGACAGTAATAATATTAGCACGAATTTGTCCTATTAAGTTGATAGTGTTAGCAAATAAATATGTATTGCGTACAACAGAGCAGTCTACGTGATGAAAGCGGGCGCCCGGGAGTCTATCCGCTCGCGGCAGATTGGACACTTGTCCCGGATGTTCTCGGAGCAGTCCTCGCAGAGGCACACGTGTCCGCAGGGTAGGAGGATGATCTGCAACACGACCATTCAAAAATGTCACAGAGTAAATACTTTGAATTTACTCTGTAACTTTTTTGCTGCCAGTTTTTTATCTGACTACACTGCAAAGAGCATGCACTGACAAAAATTATTGTCTAATGCGGATTATCGGTCTTTTACAGTTTCTTTCTTCTTCTTCTTGCCCTTATCCCACATTATGTGGGGTCGGCACAACACGTCTTCTTCTTCCACTCACTTCTATCAGCCGTCACCTCACTACCCACACCTTTTACCCGCATATCCTCTCTTACACAATCCATCCATCTCTTATTTGGTCTTCCTTTACTCTTTTGCCCTTCCACATTCATATATAACATTCTTTTGGTGACATCACTTTCTTTCCTCCGCATTATATGACCATACCATGCCAGCCTGTTACTCCTCATCGGTCTTTTACAGTTTATACTTTTATATAGCCGACTCCACATAGTGTGGGATAAGGGCAAGAAAAAAAAAGACTTCGGTACGTTGAGGAACTTTACAATCTTGTTCTTCCATCTTTAACATTCCACCTCAAACACATATAGTTTTTTTTCTGTTTTCTGTATTTGGGATAGTGTACAACTAAACTATAATTGATTTATTCGTTCATTCGTTCTAGCCGAAAGCGGTGTTTTGTTTTTTTAAACAATAACCGCGCGATTTTTTCACTTAAAATTACTTCAAGTACATATTTAATATGACGAGTATTTTATATTGTGCACTTTTTGGTTACATTAACAATAGTTGTTTATTGTACTGTTTATATGAATAATACCAGAAAAAATAAATTTGACCGTCTGTCTGTCATTAGATAGTTGAAATTTGAACACAAAGTAGACAAATGTAATTAAAATGCTGGAGGCGGGTAGCCCTATCGCATGTTTAGATGGCACGCGGTTGTAGGTAATTATTTTAAAGATAAGCCCGAGTTACAATACTGTATACATGATATTACCGTGGTGTCGTGAACGGCGCTGGAGCCCCTCCTCCCCGCCACCCGCGCTAGCACTGTGGACTCACCTCCTTAGGGTTGTCAGTGCACACCACACACAGCTGCACCTCGCTCAGGTTCTTGTCCCGGGTGTGCGCGCGCCGCTCCCTCCGGCCGGCCGCGAGCTGTTTCTTCATCAAGTCCTCGGCCTCGCGTCGCCGCCGCTTCTTCAGGTACTTGTACACTATACGCCCGGACGCCAGGGCTGCCACCGTGCCGAAAACCACCATTAAGATCCTGCAATATCAGGCTTATCTATTAACCGTTCAGTAGGCTGCACAAAATTAGTAACTCATTCAAAGGAAATTGTATTTTATTTTATAACAAATTACCAATTATTAATAATTATCTTGGAGTTGTCTATCAATAAGTTCAAAGTTTTTATAAAACGAAAGCTTGTAGAAAAATCATATTACGATATTAAGGATTATAAGAACAATAAAAAAGCTTGGGTGTGAATTGCTCTATCTCCATAGGTACTATAATTTATAATTCATTATGTGAGATGGTGATAACGAAAAAAAACCCGGCTAAGTTTGTTGTGGGCTTCTTAGACCGGGGCGCGTTTTGAACCCTCATAGCTTTAGTTTTAAGTTTACGAATATAGTTATCACCATGAAATAACTACTGTGTAAATTATTGACGCGTCAAAAGTGCCTTTTTAAGGACTATTTGAATAAAGATTATTTTGAATTTGAATTTATCATCCTATTGACGACCAATTAAGACGATGAATATATAATTTCTCTAAGCATAGCTTCTGTTCCAATGCAGGTTGAATTTAAAATGAAACACTGTAATCAAACGATTTTACAAAACATTAAATAAGTACCTCAAAAAATCTCGAGAACTCGCAAGTCTCTTCAGTAAACTGGACTTAGTAGCTGTCGTCAAGTACAGAGGCAACCCATCCCTGGGGGGTTGGATCTTCAGACCAGCGCTGGTCCTGCTTAACTCTCCTATAGCGGTGATATAGGAGCCGTCTCGCAGCATTTCCTCCATTGTCTGAAGGCCGCGCTGTCGCACTCCAGAGAAGAAGCCCCAGACGTGGTCTATTACACCCGGCGACATGGGCTCAAATTTGTCTGATATCACATCTAGATCTGGGACACAAACACATAAATTATTAAGCTACAACTCTTACTATAGACTATTATAAAAAAGTATTTTTAAGAATATTTTTTTTTATAAGTTAGTAAAGGTGGCAACCCTAATTAATTACCTAATTATTATTTTTTATACACTACAAATTAGCCATTGACGGCAATCTCACCTGTTGGTAAGTCATTATGCAGTCTAGGATGGTAGCGGGCTAACCTGTTAGGGGTATGGTAAACCAACGCTCCTAATTGGTTTCTACGAACGCAAAATCGCTTGGCGACACGTCTTTGTCGGTAGGGTGGTAACACGGTCGAAGCCTCCCACCAGACCAGACTCAAGCCGGGAATCGAACCCAGGACCTCCCAACTTTATAATGCGACAGCGCACGCGCTGAGCCATGGAGTTCGTCAAAATAAATAATTTTATATAGATGACTCCATAAAGCCGATAAATATCCAAATATGCTTTACGCTCTAAAAAAAGTTACCATACATACGTAACCTACCTGAAGCTGTGATAGCCTAGTGGTTAGGCCGTCAGCCTCCTAATCAAAGGTCAGCGGTTCGAATCCGGGCACGCACCTCCAACTTTTCGGAGTTATGTGCGTTTTAAAAATATTAAAATATCACTTGCTTCAACCGTGAAGGAAAACATCGTGAGGAAACCTGCACGCCTGAGAGTTCTCCATAATGTTCTCAAAGACGTGTGAAGTCTGCCAATCCGCACATGGCAGGCGTGGTGGAGTATGGCCAAACCCTTCTCATATCGCACATGGCAGGCGTGGTGGACTATGGCCAAATCCTTCTCATATTGAGAGGAGACTCGCGCTCTGTAGTGAGCTGGTAATGGGTTGATCACGAGGACATACCTAACAATTCAGCAGCTAACGCATCCACAACCTCAATGTTATATTTGCCATTGCTGAGGACAAATGGTGTTGAGTTGCACACTTCATGTATTGTGCGAGTCTGGTCGGACCAAAACCCAGCTGATGTTCTAGCTATCACATGCTCTTTTATTGTCAGCCTGTAAGCAACAAAAGTCAATACTGACATTAATTACATCAGGTGATCGAGACTTTGCTTTTCTGAGTTATGGCTATGTTTAATTTAAATTAAATATCCCTTGCTTTAAAGGAGTTTTTATAAAACAAGAGCTTGTAGAAAAATCATATTAAGAAATTTAGGATTATATAAACGATAAAAAAGCTTGGGTGTGAATTGTTCTATCTACATAGGTACTATAATTTATTATTAATTATGTGAGATGGTGATAACGAAAAAAAACACGGCTAAGTTTGTTGTGGGATTCTTCTTAGACCGGGGCACATTTGGAACCCTCATAGCTTTAGTTGTAAATTTACGAATGTAGTTATCACCATGAAATAAGTTAGTTAGTTAGTTCTTTCAGTAGTTATTTAATAATACTGTTAAATAACTACTGAAAGAACTAACTACTGATAGTTTATAATTCTATCTGATATCTGATTGATGAAATCTGTCAATCTTATGATAACTTCTTGTATGAAGAGGTGTAGTACCCATTTCAATTCAGTAAAATTTATTTCACAAAATAAATATTTTAAGATTTCAATACTAATAAAAAAAAAACACGAATATAAAATCACATAATTTACAAATACATTAATTGCAACAATTACAAGTTTTCCTCTATCTCATAGAGGCTGATTTTAATTACCTCTGAATAACTCCTGTGACAGACTGGTTATAGTTACTGGTGATAGGGTTACCCAGTGGCTTCACGAGACCTCGGATAACTACATATGGGATTGCATGATTGGGATATTTGTTGATTTCCTTGTTTAATGTTGTGTCTATGTCTAATACTGGTGCAGACTGAAATAAAGTCCTGTTTAATTAGATTCCTTATTCTATCTTAAGTAATGAAGTCATGGTCATTGACACTATTTTAATTAATTTGAATGTAATGACGACTTTGTTTGTTTTTTGTGTAGTTATTAATTTCAAAGATAATCTATGTAAATTGTAAACAAAACTACTAAAACAATTATATTAAAGGAAGTGTAACTAATTAGTAGTTTGTCTAGTTAACACAACATCCTGGTTTCAACAACTAAACCAGACTAATAATTGTAAGGTGGCTTTACCTCACAATTTTAATTGCGTTTTAAGCCCAGGAATTGTCAGTACCAGCCAGTTGTGGCATTTCGATTCAGTTTTATTTTCCTATAGGAATATAATAGGAAATAACGGAATAAGTTCTACAAAGTTCACCCACAGTGAAGCAAAGTCACTCTCTATGATAGAGAAGCCTAATAAAGTCCTACTAACAGGACTTGAATAGGCTGAAGGTGACGAAACCTTCAGATACTATTGAGGTAGAATATGATCCCCAGGATGCCCCAATACTTCTAGTCCGATTTTATCAGTGGAATGTGAAATAGAAACTACTATTTCGACAAACAGTTGAATTTATAATTATATTATGTACGGATAACGAGTTCATAAAACGTACCTGTAAAGCATTCAATATATGTTTACATTTACTCAGTTGTTTCACACAAAATCCCAATATCAGGGAATCTATGCCAAGTATAACGGTTTCGCCGATAATCTCCGAAAAGAAATCCATGGTGGACAATTTCTCAATACCATTTAATTATTATATAGTATATACTCTTGTTCAAAATTTCTAGGTTATTTTAAATCACTTGAACAAAGTTATCTAACAATTTTGGTAAATAAAAATAAATTATTTCAGTATATTACCGTCAAACTCAAAATTTTGACAATGTCATTTATCTGATAAGACAGCTGTCTTAGACCCAGCTCTATTATATCTGTGGTGCTGGGCTTTGGATTAAAATTAATAAAAAATAATTTAAAAAAAAAACCTTTGCAACGCAAAAGACTTGAACCTGATGAAATAAGTGTTGTGTACTGATTTCTTGCCGGTTCGTACAGATATGTCAGTGCCAATATGATATCTCGTCTGAGATTAAAGGACTTTGTAAAACCAAGTCATCCTCACTCTGGGATGGGGATTAGGGATAGCCGTAGTACGTAGTAGCCGATGTTTACGGTTTATCATTATTAATAGTATGCTTAATTGCATTTTGAGATTCTAGTGCTGTCAGCGCAGCAATTTTTAATAAAACCGCACAAACTGCTAGAATCTCAAAATCAATTGTATTGAGAGATTCTAGCAGTTGGTGCGGACGTATCTTATTTTCGGCCATTTAACAATGTAAAAAGCGATATCAACAAGCTTCTCATAAGAACTGGCCATTAATTGTCTGTTTCAATTCCTTTAGAAAGGTAAATAAAAAGCCGTAAAATATCTTTAGCAAATTTTATTTTTTCAATAATGTATTAGAACACTAATTCCTGCGCCTCCGAACTCTTGATATCCTCCAAGCGTTCGGTTCTTCATATTTATTGTATAAAGGTTCCAATCGCTGGTTCTTCTTGAACTTGGATAGCTTCGTGGGGTCGGAGAATTTGAAGAATGCTGGCGCAAATTCCACCAACCATTTGGGGTCGATTGTCGTCACCTCTCGCATGTACTCCTTTGTGGTTTGCACCAACTCGTGATAGATTACCCTATAAAAAAATTAAAAAGTTAGTTACCTAAATGCAAGTCGGCGTAGTGAAAAATTGTTCAAAAACCTCTATTCCAAAGTTTAACTTATTTCATACTACTAGTGCGCCACAATTTCAACAGTACTATGAATGAAGCATGATAAAGGCATTGCTTATATAATCTAGCTAACCAAATCAGAATATTTTATCAAATCATCTAGCGTATTCCGAAAATTAGCTGTTTCAGACAAACAACCCTAGATAGATATAGAAGATATTTAGGTGCCTATGGATTTCAATTACCAATGGCACAATCATAACGAGCGATTAGTGCTTGATTTGTTTCTCAGTAGCGCGCAATTCGTGCAAGCGGAAAAGCACTGCTTACCCGGATTTCAGGTATAAGTCATTCTCGTAACGTTTTCCTGAATTAATGCACGCTGGCTGGCTTTTTTTTGTACTAAATCCATACTTACACAAACGATTACATACGAACAGTACATACCATTCCGGTTGCCTGTTGAACAGTGCGCTGGAGGGGTGGATGTACACCACTTGACTGTCCACGAGCGTGCGGTATCCTTCCTGCGGGTCCTTCTTCGCGGCGTTGCGGAAGAAGCCTGAGCAGATCGTCTTCTGTATCCGCACGGTGTTCTTACCCGCCGAGACCACATCTAATTTGTGCCTAAAATAGTGTTTTTTTTTTACACACTACAAGTTAGCCCTTGACTGCTATCTCATCTGGTGGTAAGTGATGATGCTGTCTAGGATGGTAGTGGGCTGACCTGTTAGGAGTATGGTAAACCCACGCCAGTAATTGGTTTCTAGGCGACATCGTGCTGGAACGCTAAATCGCTTGGCGACACGTCTTTGTCGGTAGGATGGTAACTAGCCACGGCCGTAGCCTCCCACCAGACCAGACTCGAGCCGGGAATCGAACCCGGGACCTCCAACTTTTTAAATGCGATAGTGCGCGCGCTGCGTCACGGAGGTCGTCATGTAAATGAAATATATATTATTTTACTGTCTCATATAATCTTCATCATCCTCTGTTTATTAATGTCCCAATGATGAGCATAGGCCACCGGGGCATTAAAAGAGGAAAAGAGAGATTGAGATCCAAACTTGATAACAAAATATGGTTTGGTTAGTGAACAAAATCGTTTTTCGTTTACTGGATGTTTCGAGCTTTAACATTGTTTGTGAGACAGCCCTTTAACGTGTCGCTTATCCCACTTCTACGTTGTTTACGTTTTGGGCAATAAAGTCATCATCATGATCAACCCATTATCAGCTCACTACAGGACACGGGTCTCTTCTCAATATGATAAGGTTTTGGTCATAGTCCACCAACCTCCCCATGTGCGGATTGGCAGACTTCACACGCCTTTGAGAACATTATGGAGAACTCTCAGGCGTGCAGGTTTCCTCACGATGTTTTCCTTCACCGTTGAAGCAAGTGATATTTTAATTGCTTCAAAACGCACATAACTCTGAAAAGTTAAGAGGTGCGTGCCCGGGTTCGTACCCCCCGACCTCTGGTTAGGAGGCGGACGTCCTAACCACTAGACTATCACAGCTTCAATATAGTAATGACAATTCAATTTATTTGTAGCCCATGGACAATGACGAGAAGAGAGGTGACTCACCTGTCCATAATTCCAAGGAGCTGTTTCCTCACATCCTGGGCTCTCTTCAACGTTCTGATCTGCACGAAGTTTTCATAGCACCAGGCGTTCGAGAACTTGTTGTTCTTCCAGCTGTTATACACAGCTAACAAGGTGAGATGGTCACCTTCGGGCTGGTTAAACTTGGCCTTCTTCTGGTCAGCTAGCGCTTGCTTGTCCTTGGGCCGGTAGAACACGTTCTGAACGCTGAGCATTGATACAATGGTGAGGATTTCGTCGGAGCATTGCAGCGCCACCGACATTATGAGAATCTTTGAGAGATTCGGCTCCAAAGGGAATTCGGCCATCTGCGGAACAATTTTAAGATATAACTGTGGTTCAATACAAATTAAACAATGTCTAAGCTATAATAATTTAGGGTACAGTTCCTAAAATACATTGAATCAAGCTCGACCTTGAGATAAGCTTGATTCCAGTATTTATAGTATATTTCAACAGGATGATGTCTAAATTCTAGGAAAGAGATCAATTTTAGGATATTTATACTGTTTACGAGAAAACCGTTGTATTGGGTAATCCCGCAGTGAACGTAAGAGATCCAAAAGGGACGCCATCATTAATAGAAGCGAGATAGCTATATAAAAATTTGGCAAATTTTCTATAAATGCGATATGCGATTTATAGATAACTTGACGTTATTTTCGATTCCGTTATTAATTGTATTTATTTAAGTATCCCACAAATTAAGTCTAAGTTAATAAGTTTGTTAAGTAAAAAGAGTAGTGTAATATAAAACGAATAAAATAACATACCCGTCGCCCCAGTCGGGTCAGCAGGCCTTCGGAATCCAACGCGGACAGCGAGTGCAACTGTTCTAGGGCCATGATGAGCGACTCCACCGGTGGGGCGTCCATGAAGTCGAAATGTAGCAAGTCGTTGATGCCCATAGTCTTAAGTTGCAGGACCTGTGCATATGGACAAATATTTTAATACATTTAATACATACAGATAAAAAAAAAATTATTAAGCGCGCTAATTTTCGCTTCCAAAAACGGACCTTTGAAAATGGAACTCGTCGTCCATATTGTTTTTTTTATATAACAGATTACATCTGACACTCGAATGACATAAGGGTTCTAAAGGGGTATCCGAGAAAGGCGGGAGACTTCGTATGTAGCGGGCGCGGTTTTTTCACGCTTTTCTTGAATTAATGTTTTTTGGCTAATTACCGTAATATTTTCAAAGGAGTGAATGTAGTAGTGTAAACTATTGAAAGCATTAACCGTTGACTACATTAATTGCGAGAGATTTGCCGTTAATCGTTGAAGAGTTCCGCCTATCTATTACCACAGACCTTCACAAGAATTAAATGCGAAAAACTAAAAAAAAAAAAATTCGCATAATTGAATTAATTCGTTCATATTTCAGACGAAGATGTGAAATTCAATCGCCAAAATCGTAATAGTGTTGAATGCATACTAATAATCGTCACGTAAGGAAAAAGCGTTATGCCACGTATTTTTTTATTATGACAGATGTTTTGGGCTTACGAAATTATCTAGTTAAAATTGAGGGAATGGTTCAGGTTTAGTACAAATAATATAACTGTAATTTCATTTCTAGATAGTAAAAAGTCGTAAAACTTACAGTGGTGGCGAGATTGGTACGCTGTATCTCCGGTACGGGCGTGGGCAGCATTTCGTCCCGGTACGCGCGCTCCGTGTACAGGCGGTACGTCTTCCCCGGGCCGGTACGACCGGCGCGACCGGCTCGCTGCTTCGCCGCTGCCTTAACATTGACGTATATTATTCATCATCATCATCATCATCATCATCATCATTACCAACCCAGTACCGACAGGACATGAGTCTACATACAAAACTAAAAGTTGACAACCTCGCCGACGCAGAGCGTGCGCTGTCGCATTATAAATGTGGAGGTCCTGGGTTCGATTATCGGCTCGAGTTTTGTCTGGTGGGAGATTTGGCCTTGGCCAGTTACCACTTCACCGACAAAGACGTGTCGCCAAGCGATTTAACGTTCCGGCACGATCTCGCGTAACCATTTAGAATATGAGTCTACTATAACAGGTTTGCCTGCTACCATCTTAGAATGCATTATCACTTACCACCAGGTGATATTGCCATCAATAGCTAACTTGGAGTAGATAAAACAATTGTAATCTACTTATAACAGCGTGCTAAGCAATCTGTTATTTCCTCAGCCTGTATTGGTGCGCGAATAAAGATTATAATTATATATAATAGGCTGAAGTCTTAACCAATAGGCCAATAAGCAATCTTAAACGGCAGATCACGGTCAAATTTTAAATAAAAACAAATGTATACTCATTAAAATGAAACTTTAACCTTAAATTTTACGCAAATTTTGATTTACATAAACGAGATCTTAAGAGTTCAAAAAAAAACAAGCCATCCATTATTTTAACTGTTGACAATTTTGTCATAAACAAAATCATTTTTTTTTATCCACTACAAGTTAGCCCTTGACTGCAATCCCATCTGATGATAAGTGATGATGCAGTTTAAGACGGTAGCGGGCTAACCTGTTAGGGGTATGGAAAACCCACACTCCTAATTGGTTTCTACGCGACATCGTGCCGGAACGCAAAATCGCTTGGCGACACGTCTTTGTCGGTAGGGTGGTAACTAGCCACGGCCGAAGGCTCCCACCAGACCAGACTCGAGCCGGGAATCGAACCCAGGACCTCCAACTTTATAATCCGACAGCGCGCGCGCTGCGCCACGGAGGTCGTCAAATCATAGCGAAATAAAAACGAAAAATTTTAGTCAAATGTACACTGAAATCCAAAGAGATAAGAAAAAATACAAATAATAAAAAGAATAAAGGACTAAATTAGAATTTCTAAAATGTTACTAGTAGTTTTATACTCACTTGTGAAATTGGTGTGACCACCAACGAATCCATTCCAGTCTTTGAATTGTACACCTTCTGCTTCACAAACCCTGGGTCTACCACGTAATATATACCGTCTATCGTCAACGAAGTTTCCGCTATATTAGTGGCTATCACCACTTTTCTGGATCCAGGCGGAGCCGGTTCGAAGATCCTCGTCTGCATTTCCGAAGGTAGAGCCGAATAAACGGGCAATATTATAAGTTCTGGGACATCTGGACCGAGGGATTTCATTCTTTCGTAGAGGATTTCGCACGCCGTGTCGATCTCCTCTTGACCCGTCAAAAACAACAGTATATCCCCCGGAGGTTCCCTCAAATGTATTTGCATCACCGTAATTAAAGACGCGTCCAAATAATCTGTTTCAGGTTCTTTAGTGTACAACACTTCCACGGGGAACGTTCTACCGGGTATAGTGAAAATGGGCGCTTCGAAAAAGTATTGGGAAAACTTGACAGCGTCTAAAGTGGCTGAAGTGACGATTAGTTTCAGTTCTGGTCTCTTCTGCACAGCTTGCTTCAGCAGGCCAAACAGCACGTCTGTGTGTATGGTCCTTTCGTGTGCTTCGTCCAACATGATGACGGAATAGCTCTTGAGGTCTAGATCCATCAGACATTCACGGAGCAACATACCGTCTGTCATGTATCTGAAATATTAGAACAAAGTTTGAGTCATAGCAGACAAATGCATTCTTAGGCTGAGGTATTTAGAGCGTACTCTGATTTTTCTCAGCCGAAGTAAGTGTTAAAAGAAGTCTGACTTATAATGTACACATAACATCCGCTTTATTGGTCGTCTGGAAAAAAAAACCTGGGCAGGCAGTTATCTATTCCACTGGAAATGGAATAATTTTTCCATCATTGAAAACACAGGAATCTGTGTTACTCCCTACTCCAAGATCCAAGGTCCAAAACGCCACCAAAAGATGCCATTCACGTTTGAAGTATTACAAAAGTACAATATTATTCAAAAAAAAATTAAATCTTAAATCAAAGCAACCTTTTGGTCAGGGTGGAAGATTTAAATCATGTAACAAATCTATGTTAACGTGTAAGAGAATGTTCAATAATGTTTTGTAATATGTATTTTGTAAAGCGCCAATGAATTGAAGATGATGAAAACGAAATAAATAGTATAATGATATACGCACTTTATTACAGTGTCAGGCCCAGTGCAGTCCTCGAAACGAATGGTGTAGCCAACCTCCTGGCCCAGCCGGCACCCGTACTCCTCCGCCACTCGCTTGGCGACCGACATGGCGGCCACACGTCTCGGCTGCGTGCACGCGACGCGTCCGCGCGCCGCAAGCCCGCACTCGCACACGTATTGCGTGATTTGGGTGGTCTTCCCGGAGCCGGTTTCCCCGATCACGATCAGTATTTGGTTGTCGGATATGGCCTATTGAAAGATATCCAAACTTTTAATGTTATCAAAATTATATTTATAATATTTTTTAATTCTGCGGGAATTATTTCTTTTGTTGAGATCATAGTTGCATATATAAATATTCGTCAGGAGGAGCTTTGTATGAAAGGTTAAATTTTTGGAACACCAAACTTCTGTGTCTCGAAGAGCAATTATCATACACGGTCCCGGTTTTGCCCGGTTCAGATATCGGTCGGTTTAATGGTTATTACTTACTATACCTGACTATAAGCTGTGATAGCCTAGTGGTTAGGACGTCAGTCTCCTAATCAGAGGTCGAAGGTTCTAACCCGGGCACGAACCTATAACTTTTCGCAGTTATGTGCGTTTTTATCAATTAAAATATCACTTGCTTCAACGGTGAAGGAAAACATCGTGAGGAAAGCACGCCCGAGAGTTCTTCACAATATTCTCTGCAGTGAGCCGAGAATGGGTTGACAATGATGATACCTGACTATAATTGACTGAAGTAATATTTTTGATCTAGGCTCCGTAAACGTAAGACTACTATACTACTATTATAAATAGGTATAGATTGATGGATATTTGTTATTCCATCACAAAAAAACGATTGAACGGTTCAAGATTAAGCAAGAGATTATAACATAAACTAGCACATAAGCCACTTGTTTGTATTATTTATCCCGGAGAAATGTACGTATTTTGTTAATTACAAACCGAGTTAGCAATGCGATTGTTTATTTTTATCGGGCCGTTAAAACTCATACATACACATTAAATCGCCAAGCGAACAAAGTCGATTGCAACAGCTAGAGGAAAATGCAGTAATCTGTAAATGATGAACATACCTTAGTGAGTTCATCCCTCAATTTGTAAATAGGCAGCGACTGCCTCTGCTCTAACAGAGACAGATTGGTTTTCTTGCCGAACGAAGACTTCTTCCCTCCAATAACGTGCTTCTTCCACTCCGGCAGATCCTGCGGAGCTATCCCGGTGCCCCGCATGTTGGCAGCTAGGGTCCTGCCATCGGCCTCCGGTAAGGGATCGATCCAATTCTTATTTAAGCCCGTGGGGAGGCTTTCCATCTCTTGTTCCCTTTGCAACATTTTCTGTTAAATAATAAGTTGAATGTCAAAATCAAAAATAGCTTTATTCACATGAACCTTTTACAGGCATCTACGAATCGCTCATTTCATTATTTATATTCGTGTAGTGATGGTAACTACACTCGACAACTTAATACTAAAGCTAAGAGGGTTTAAAGAGGGTTTCGCGCCCAGGTCTAAGAAGAAACCCACGATAAACTTCCATATACAATAATAAATGATAGTACCTATGGAGATAGAGCAATTCACACCCAAACTTTTTTATCGTTTATATAATTTTATTTGAAATACTATATAGTCGTCGTCAAAACTGATGGGCGTCAAACATCGTCTCTATGTAGAGCTGTCCATACGCTTTCAGTCTCCAGACACTGAGAGATTAGAACGTAGTTTCCAACTTGTATGAAGTCAAACCATACAAGTTGGAAATGGCAACTCGGGTTGATAACTGCCATATCCCTTACAGGTTAGCCCGCTATCGTCATTTTTCACTTAGTGAAATCGCAGGACGTATTGATTTTGTTTAATAAACAGCCTGTTAAAAGTAAAACTACTTTATAAGCTAGGTTTTTTTTTGCAACCTCACGAAAACTAAATAAAGGTTTAATTATTTTATGATTATATACTATATAAGCCAATGCGAGAATTTTAAAATTTATGGGAATATGAAAAGTGTGGGTCTCAACATATCAGCTAAACTGTTACATGCAGTGTAATTACTATACAAGTATAGTTTGCTTCACTTTTGTAGGGTTCTGTCAGGTCACTCTTATCAATACACTATTTGAACGTTGTCACAGAGAGGCTGAACCTATTCAGTTGCAATCTGAGTGAACTCACAAGAGTGGCATCATGGATTATATGTTACCGGGATATGTAAATCTATTTTTTTTATCTTATATTAGGCTACTCTAGCAAATTACCCCGGCAAAGTTTGTTGTGGGCTTCTTCTTAGACCGGGGCGCGTTTGGAACCCTCATAGTTTTAGTTTTAAGTTTACGAATATAGTTATCACCATTAAATACCTACTATGTAAATTATTGACGCGTCAACAGTGCCTTTTTAAGGACTATTTGAATAAAGCTTATTTTGAATTTGAAATTGAAATTACGTGACAATCCTGTAAGCCTAGAATAAAGTGGAAATAAATAAATAAATTTATCTGCGAAAACCTGTAAATAGATTTAAGTTAAACTGAATAGTTAAAATAAAATTTTCTAACTGGGTTACGACTTTAGGCAACTTCTTATTATTACTGACTTCCATATTAAGTACAAACTCATCACCATTCTAATATTAGTATAATATGTAGGCTGCACTGACCTGTTCTCTTCTCTCTTTGGCCAAAGCGGATTGCATCATAGCCGCTTGAGCTAGTGACCCATCTGGGTTCTTGACAATTCTGACGGGCGAGAGATCGTGTAAGGCTCTGCCATGACCTTGGAGGAAAGGCGGCTCCTCTTCGACGAGTTCGATCTCGATGTCAGCTTCACCGTCCTCGTCTTTGGGCAGCAAGCCGGTCTCCTCGTCGAAATCTGGCAGTTCGCTCTTGTCGATCACGCCTGACGATATCATCTGTCGGCAATTAAAATCGTGTCACAGTAAGTATGATTTGTATGTTAAACCGCGCATTGTATGATTCATTTTTGTGTATCCTGTTAACCTATATGTGTTAAATTTAATGCCAACCAAGATATTCGAAATCGACACACATTTCTGACATCACATCGCGGCCTGAGTGTTTTGCCAATCAAGCAACGGTCACATACCGCTGACCCCGAAATTAATGTATGCCTTTCAGCAATCGTATATGTCATTGTTTAAACTAGCTCGCTTTACAAATACCATAATTTTAGAGTGAAGTCTTACTAGCCTATATCACAATAAGAAAATTGGTGGTATGTGACCGCGGCCTGAGTATTTTGCCATTCAAGCAACGGTCACATACCGCTGACGCCGAAATTAATGTATGCCTTTCAGCAATCGTATAGATCAGTATCACTCTTTAAACAAGCTCGCTTTACAAATACCATTATTTTAGGGGGAAGTCGTATTAGCCTATATTACAATGGGTTAAAATACCTTTCAAATAGTTAAAGAATTATCAAAATATGTTTAGTATTATCAAAGCTTACCCCTGTATAACAATTCCATGTCGCGACAGTGAACAACTCTGGTTTTTTGTTTAATATGCGCTCATGGCTTCGTACATGTTCTCTGATGTGGCTTATATACCTTATTCTAGCATTATGGGGACATATTTGTATATACACAGGGACTTACCTGTTTGATTTCCCATCTCTCCGGGCTGGAGATCCTGGTGACTCTCTTCCTACTAGAGTCCTCATCGGGGTCGAGCCCGCTCTGTAGCCCCGCGAGCACAGTCGCCGCGGGCGGAGGCCTGTCTGGATTACGACCTTCGCGTTCAGCCTGTTAAGAAAAATAAAAACCATAAAAATAAATTAATTTAACAAATTTAAATTTGTGTTCGCAAAACTTAAAATAGAGTGGAGTCATTTATTTTTGTTATTTAAATTTCTATATAAGACTACTTTTTATCATTATTATCAGAGCGATAACTATACCAAAGAGTTACCAGGTTCGGTTAGATTACTTCATTATTTATACACACATAACCACGTACCGAACATATGTTATAGCTAGACAAAGATAAATATGTATACATTCTAAACTTATATATCATATGGTTAAGCGAATTTACCTCCAAATGTGCGTGAGATGTCGGATTTAAATCCTTCCCAGAATCTTGGCATACATCCTTCATTGTCAGTGATACTTTTTGGCCAGTTACTGACAGAACTTTTACCTGAGAAATTAGTAAAATTATAAATATAAAGGGTTCAAATATTTTAGCTTACTTATTTTAGCTTTAGCATACACATATAATAGTTTTATTGGTGGTATGTAATTTAATTCATAAATAAAGATAAAATGAAAAATGATCTGTATACACTTCGGTAATATTGATTAATCTTTATTCTAGTCTATATCTTCTAAAGAATATGCTTTAAACAAACTTTTATTTATTTAATATATATATATAGGTATAATTTAAATTCAGGGTATGTTTGATTTATTTGAAGTATGGGCTTCCCAGCTGCACCTCGCCTTTAATGGTAAATTTAAACTTAACTGACCTAAAAACAACACTCAAGAGGCAATTTGTAACTAGAATTTTATTTCTTATTATTCACTGATATTGTGACTGGTACAGCAATATAGCTTTAATAGCTTCTGTATCAGAAAAATAACAATTTCTGTAATATACTGATTGTATTTAATAAAACTGATGACAAAACTTTGGGAAAAAATAAAAATGGTAGCTCCATACTAAAATATTCATATTCAATAGTCAACTAGGACGTAGAAACAAAGTAATTGGATAAAAAAATATTAGAGTACATACCTTAACTTTGTCCCCTCTAGAAACAACATCCGTGACATTGGTGACTCTTCCCTCAGACCTGAGCTGGGAGATGTGAACTAGGCCCTCCCATCTCTTCTTCATACCCTCCATTTGCACAAAACACCCAAATGGCACAATGTTGGCCACTCGCCCGCTATATATCTAAACAGAATATTACACAATTTTATTTACATTCTGCTTTTACAATATTTACTATGTTCTATTTGATAGTATAAGCGGTGATAGCCCAGAGGTTAGGGCGTCAGCCTCATAAACAGAGGTCGGCGGTTCGAATCCAAGCTCTAACTTTCCGGAGTGTGTTTAAAAAAAAAATTAAAATATCACTTGCTTCAATGGTGAAGGAAAACATCGTGAGGAAACCTGCATGTCTGAGAGTTCCCCATAATGTTCTCAAAGGGTTGAGAAGTCTGCCAACCCGCACATAGCCAGCGTGGTGGACTATGGCCAAACCCTTCTCATATTAAGAGGAGACCCATGCTCTGTAGTGAGCCAGTAATGGGACGATTAGATAGTCAAAGGTATGATACAGCTATATAAGTTTGTTGTGGACCAACCTGTTGTCGGAACCCTCATAGGTTTATTTACAATGCAATTAATTGATGTCACCAACAACTACTACTACAATGAAAAAATAATAAAAAATAACCTTTTACAGATCACTTTGAATTTGGATTGTATTGTAATTAAAAACAAGTCAGAAGCGAGTTTTACAAGAACAATAAATATCCCACAAGCCAATATATCTGTAAAAGCAAGTTAGCGAGACTTCACTGTAGTTGTGTACAGTATTGCGATTAGTTTGAGGTGGGTACTTTTTTACTTTGTTAAATAATAAAGTCGGTAGGTCAAAAATATGAATGACAATGTGTTGTTGAAGGAAAAGCTACCTAGCTAATATAGTTGTGATTAGAACTCCAGAGTTAAATTTATATTCCTAAACATATTAACTGTAGAGTTAATTTAAAGTGGCATTTACCTTTCCAGGCTCAGGGTCATCACTGATCTCAACCTCAGGGCTCTTCTTCCTCTGCTTTTTATCATAATCATTATCCCTGTATTTATTCTTGTCCTCCCTTCCCCGAGAATGTGACCTAGACCTCCTCTGTTTTGATCTGCCCCCCTTATACTTGTCCCTTGATCTTGACCTTCTAGACCTTTCTCTGGAAAGTGATCTTCTAAATCTATCATTTGACTTTCTAGATCTGTCTCTTGACCTGGATCTATCTTTAGATCTCCTTGCCCTCTCTTTGGACCTAGATCTGTCTTTTGACCTCCTAGCTTTATCTCTTGACCTAGATCTATCCCTAGACCTTCTATACCTATCTCTTGACCTAGACCTATAGCGATGACGACTTGTAGACCTTTTTCTTTCTCTATCTCTACTCCGACTCCTATCTTGTTCTTTTTTTCTGCTCTGACTTCTTCTATTTCTTTTTCTGTCTCTACTACAATGCCTTCTGTCTCTTTCTCTACTATGAGTCCTATCTCGACTTTTGCTTCTCCTTTTCTTAGTTACTGTACCATCCCTTTTACTGTCCTTAAAATCTTGACTGTGCTGCTTATCCTTAGAATCTTGCTTTGACTCATCTTTTGGTAATCCACTATATGATGGTGCTAAAGCCTCCAATGCGGCCATAGCATCGTCAACCACACTACATTCTTTTGCTTTTGATTCATCTTTAAATATTTCCTTTGAAGTGATTCTTTTGTTTTTTTTATCTTCATTTATCTTCTCTTCTATTTCATCATCACTTGAGAATGTGGCAGGTTTATCATTAGGAATGGCTAAACCTGGAAACCTCGCAGCAAGCTGATTTGATGATTTGTTATTTGTTTCACTGTTCTCGCTTTCAATAGCCACTGGCTTCATATGCTGGATGATGCGAAGCAAATTTGTCATAAAAGAGTCAGAGAACTCTGCCCCATTCTCAATAAGGGCATTTTTAAAGTTTTCAAATGTTGGATTCTTGTCTGCCAAGTCGATAATGAATTCCGCTAAAAATTCAATAAAAGAGTTCAATGTTTTACTACATTATCAGCTTAATTAATAAACAACAGCACAGATCACCTACCCTCATTGATCGAATGAAATTAAAATTTAATTTAAAACTTTACTGAAACTTAAATAAGTCCTACCAATAGAATAATGTTATTCTAAAAATAAATAAATGGCCACTTATTTACTTGATTTTCAATAATTTGCAGCTTTAATATACTTTCATACCAGCCATAATTTTATATATAGGTGAGAGAACCCTCTCTTGTTCTTCACCTTTCTTCAATTGATTTTTTAGTACAAAGTCAGCCTCATCAAGTTAAAAACATGCTTAGCCAGCAAGTAACATGTTTGCCTAGTCGGAAATATCGACACTACCTTTGTAAATAATAATATATCAAAAAATATTTACTATTTATAGTCATAATTACTCAAAACTAAACAATAATAAAAGTAAACATAATTTGTATTAAGATCTTGTAAACAGACTTACCTAAATCTTTATCATTTAAGCCCAAATGGTTGTCCAATTCTGTACATATTTTGGACACAAGAGAGAGATGTTCTAATTTTGCAACCTCGTCCATAATTTATATTTAAATAAATATTCCCAAAGTAGAACATAAATCCATTATAAATTCGATCCAGTTTCTTTACACATTTTACCATAACCCAGATAATATAACACAATTCATTAATTGTCAAAAGATTTTGTTTTTTTTTCGGCCCTAGATTAGAGCCTTCTGTGGTTCTTCAAGTATTGTAGCTGACAAATAATTTGTATTTGATTATACCTACCAGATCACAGAATAATATATTCTAAGATGGTTATAAACATCAGCATTGATGTTAACGGAAATGTAAATCTAGGTCTATGACAATTGGTATCAATCATTAGTCTTAGCTTCACAAGAACTAACACACATGAAGTGTAAATTATTTCGGGTAATTCATATTCGCCAAAAAAGACACACACTTTCACACTTATAATATAAATCATGTTATAAGCAATGGGCCCCTGACTAAACATTATCTCACAGAAACTAGGAACTTGACGTATGAGGCTGAGTCAAATAGGTAATTATTTTGAAAGTAGGAGTCGGTAGCTATGAAAGCATTTTACTCAAATTAGCCCCTCATAGGGTATAATGGGGTTTGGAAGGTTGCTGGTTATTATTGTCTATATATTCCAACTCTCACTCCACTTCTCTATTATTATTTCTTTATTATTAATATAAAAGGAATATAATTAATTATACAATAAAGGCACCGAAAAAACCAAAGAAGTTTGTCCTCGGTGCTAATCTTTACACAACAGCTTTAACAGCTTAAAACTAGAGGAACTGAACTGCACTGCATATTAGGCATGAAAAGAACATTTCCTAACTGAGTTAGACGGTCCACACAAATGAGTCAACCGTCCAACTCAGCCAAAAAATATTCTTTTAATTTCTGTTTGTTAATGTGTAATTTTTGGAACGTTGGATAGTATGGTTTATTACTAGTGCTTTACAATAAATGTTAGTTATAAAATAAAGATACCTAAACTCTTCAAGTTATAAATCAAACCTTTGTTATTCTATAAAAATTGCTCGATTGTAGTATATCGATATTGGCCTGCCATACTAGTTCTGAGAACATTTTTATTTTTTTATTTATGCTTTTAAAAGACTAGAAAACGTGGCCTTAAAGCTAGTTTAAAAAAAAGGATCATGCTTATAACATGATTATTGCCAAGAAATCTTTAGGTATGGTCGTTTTTGATTATTTAGGGAAAGGGATGTAGGTACCTACTTTATTTGCATTCAAGGAATTTTGTGAAAAGGATTTTGCGTTTTTAAAACGTAGGCAAGTTCATTTTTTGTTATTTAGCAAGCATCGACACTCATTCACAATGGAAAACAACAGTGATCATACTGATCAAAACAATTTCAGCCCGCTTACTGTTCAAGAAGTAGACGTAGATTTTTTACCGATTGTTTACGAAATCATACGAAGGTATATAGATTGATCCATTTTATTTTTAGATAATTATGTCTCATTTATGACAATTATTACAACTGTCCTTTTTCTGTTACGTAGTGTTGAACGTGACTTCCACGATAATTCGGCCAAAGCGAGGGAGTCTCAGGATTGTAGTTTGAAAGTTTTGGAATTGCAGAAGAAATTTGACATTGCACGTTCTCAGGTAATATTTTGTTTTACATACGACCGGCCGACTAAGTACCTACTGAGAGAAGATAAAAATAGTTCTACTTTACTAACAAATTATGTTCAACAAATGGACTGCTTGAATCTGTAATTATATAATTTGATAGAAAATCGCTAATTTTAAGCTTAATTACAATAATTCCAATTCAAACACCTGGAATATGGTATAACTACTAATGGTTTAGCTGTTAACTATGATAGTGTATGAATTTTTGATTTTCTGTTTCTAGTATGCTTTTATTTTAAAATCAAGATAAGAGCTGAAAATATTGGTGGTTTCCATGAGCAATTTCATTGCTGTTTCAGATTAAGCGCCTACCAGGCATCGAATACAACAAACAAGACCAATTGAAGCAGTTTGAGATACTACGGACCCAATTACGGTTAAAAAGAGAACTTTTACAGAAGTACCGAAACATGTGCTCATTTGAAACATCGTTCAAGTGATTCAAAATGCCTCTACGAACATTATTTAGGTATTTAGCAAATAACGAACATCTAGTGCAGAAGATTGCAGAGTCTTATCCTGTGAGAAGAGCAGCACAGCTGGCTGTGTCTGTGTTTTTTAGAGGAAAGGAAAAGCTCTCAGATGTGAATCCAGAAAAGATGAATCGCCTGGTGTCTTTCTATAGAAAATTTAGTCAAAATCTTAGAGAAGGTATTGAAGATGCAAAGAAACAGATTAAAAAATGATATTATTATTTAATATGGCAACAGTTCTTCCTATTGAAAATCATACCCGAGATATAAAAAGTTTACATTTAACATTTCATATCACAAGAAATCCAAATTATAAAAATATAAAAGAATACCATTAACAAATTGATATTTCTTTGTAATTAAATTATTCTAATCAGAAATATGTTTCTATTCTAAAAACCAGTCAATGCCAGTGTAAATTAGTATGAACTTTTCAAGTAGAGCTACTAGTAGGTGTTGTTTTAGTTAAGCTAGCAAAATTAGATATTTGTTAGGTTAGGTAGTTTATCTATAGAAAAAATAATAAATATTTTACACTTTCAGCTAATTTTATTTCTCAAAAAACAATAAAAATATCCTCTTATACTAGAAAATCACATTACAATGGTACAGAAAGTGAATACTGTTGTAAATGATATGGGCTATGGAGCAATGGGTGAGATGCTAGCAAACACTATATGGAATATAATAAAATATTAAAAATGATACAACATACAATCTATGTACGAAAAGTTATATACTAGTCTTATATTCTAGTATTACTAAGTCACATGTTGCACAAACAATCTTAAGGTATTAAGATTTTTACATAGAAAGGAAAAAGGATTTAATTTATTTAAAATCTTTTTGTAAGCATAAACAGTTGTTTATCATTAAATTATAAAAGTAAACTCCAAACATAACAAACAAAAAAATGGGTTTTCACACAACATAATCATACTGTGAAACAAATCAAATATAATTTTATTTTCGTGGTGGATGGCAATCCCCGTAAATCTAGCATTCCTTCATATAGGCAGACAGACTAAAAACAATTTCCACAAATATTTTGCATAAAAAACATTGGACTTTGGGTGTCCCTACAGAAGACAATAAAAAGAAGTTCGCAGAAATCAATCAAATAAGAAAAACAAGTAAAATTTTATGATTAAATATGTGATTGTTTGTTTCACTAAAACTAATCTGCACTTACATTTCAATTCTTATTTTAAGTATGTTTATTTTTAATGATCATAAACCTTTTCGTTAGCTAAGACCTAGTTTATGATGTGAATTTGTACTTGTGTTTCAACTTCCATCACACCAAAATGTATTGAATATAACACTCTTTAGATCTCCTTCTCATATGTTTATTGATCCACAAATCGCATGATTATTGGAGACAAACAAATGAGTTTTATCTTTACGAATATTAAAAAAAAAAGGTTAATGTTGGCTATACATACCAATGTCATTGAAGAACATACACGACTCATACAATTACTGCTTGAGCTTGTGTCTTAGAGCAGTTCACTATTTGACTACAAAACAACCACATCTATTTGATTGGCCTCATTTATTCAAACTTACTTTAGGTGGCAGTTCCCTAGAAGTCACGACTGCCACATGCTGCTCGTAGAAGACATTCCTTATGTAATAGTTTTGTTTAGCAAAATTAAGATGTGTCTTATTTTCTTTGATGAGTAGTCAAAGCATCATCACTGATCACGCCATTTTGTTTTTATTATTACATATAAGCATGGCAAAGAGTTCATAATTAAACCCTGTGTAAAACTCAATAAAAATGCTTAGCAATATGTGATGATTATTTTGAGAAGGCATTATTTTATTGCAGCTAATAGCTGTTTTCTCCGACTATTAAATATGTAAGTGCCACTCCTATTGTACATAGATCTCCTTTCTAAACTAAATTGAAAATCTGAAGTAGCCATCCCTTTTAAAGAATAGGATGCTCCACTTTATAGTTCTTAGTTTAATTTAATTTTGAGGATTGTGTATAACACATTCTGATCCATTATTCATCATTAGTCCTAAAAAGGCAAAATGAGAAACGTTACAGAAAAAAATATGTATAACTTCAAAAGCGGGACTTATTCCTACACATAATTTAATGAAAAGATATATTCATACCTACTATTTAGTATATTTTAAATAGTCATACCAGTTTTCTAATATGGAAGAGCCAAAATACTGCACAAATCCATGTTAACCTAAATAGGGACTGTAAATATGTCGACACAACATAAGATTAAAGATGTTTCAATAATAATTTAACATAATTTAGTTTATGCACCCAAAAAGATTGAGTCTCGAAACAATGTCATTTTATTCATGATACGATTTTTTCCATATTTCCGTTATCACCTATATTATATTTAACAAAGAATAGACCATAAGCTATATATCCAACAAAGAGTTCATATATAGATTCAAAAACAACTTGAACCCCATTCGATTTTCTACTGCAAATATTTGAGCAGAATTTATTTATGTACCTCCTATTATGAGTTTAACTTTATCTCGTAACTCGAGCCATTTGAAACTTTAAAAAAATGCCATTCATGAAAAGTCATATAGTAAAATATAATTTTTCTATTAGATACTATAAAATGTAGAAAAAATTTCGATATAGAATTATACCTACAATGAGTGCTATGAATATTATTTGTGTTAATAAAAAAGAGCATACTAGTAATATAGCCCTATTTAATAATGTAGGCTGTGTGCTTGATATGTACTTACGTCTATTTCGTTCGTTTGGGCGAGAGTAGTGTCTACATTTAATGTCTAGTTAACGGCGGATTTCTGTGGAAATTTGTAAGGTATCGGATGTGGGTATGTTTCTGTGTGTGATATGTGTGTATGCATCGCATTGTGTGTGTAGCTGTGATAGCCTAGTGGTTAGGACGTCCGCCTCCTAATACGAGGTCGTGGTTTTGAACCCCGGCACGCACCTCTAACTTTTCGGAGTTATGTGCGTTTTTAAGCAATTAAAATATCACTTGCTTCAACGGTGAAGTAAAACATCGTGTGAAAACTTGCACGTCTGAGAGTTCTCCATAGTGGCTCCTCTCAAAGGCGTGTGAAGTATGCCAATCAGCAATGTACAGCGTGGTGGACTATGGCCAAACCCTTCTCATATTGAGTGCTCTGTAGTGAGCCGATAATGGATTGATCATGATGATGATGATGTAACACCAGCATTTCATTACGTAATTAGTATTATGATTCCAGCTTCAATATGGTTTCTTGAAAATCATGATATTGCGTTTCTCGTTTAAGAGTGAATGCTTGTGGTAGTCTGTGACGTTTGTATTTATGTATCTGTGTAAGTTTGCATCGTATAGTTGTGGCAAATTCGAGGGTAGTGTGTCTAGGGCGATTTATCGGTAAGATGGAGACAAATTTTGGTTACATATTATAGGTACCTACTTGAAGGAGTGTGTCTGTATCTATTTATCTAAGTCAGATGGCGGCGGATTGTTGTTACACGCGATACAGGTCTGTCTGTGTGTGTCTGTGTGTGTGTGATGTCTGTGTCTAAGTGGCGGCGAGAGCGGGTGCGGGCGCGGGCGGCGGCTTGTCGTGTCGCTTGCGGCGCCGCGCTGCCGCTCTCTTGTCGGCTTGCACCTCGAACGGAGAGTCCACTGCGGTGACGTCACTCTCCGTCGTTTGCGCCTGCTGCGGTTGTTGCTGATGGAGTTGAAAATAGAATGAAATACTTAAAGCGCTTTCCAGTCTAAGGACAGCTCCTTAGACTGGAAAGCCGTTATAATTCAAGTTGTTGATTTTGACTTAAAACGCTATAAATGGTCAAGTTTATAATACTTCATCTTTTAATCTAAAGAACATTGTACTTTTAAGAATATTTCTAGAGATGTCGATTCTGCTTTTTCCTCGGAAACTTTAGAACTTGGAGGGGTTTCAAGTTAAAAAGGCCGGCTACGCGGTCGAAAAAAGTGTTCCTGAGTATTTCCTGAGTAGGTAACTAAAGAACATAGGCTACCTCTTATCCCGATTCCTTAAGTAGTTCCCGAGGGAAAATTGAAAATTGTTTACGAGCTAAGCCGCGGGCAGACAGCTTTGGGTATTGTGTGTGCATGTTACCTATGCTATGGAAATGGACTTGTATTTACTATACCGATCTCTCAAATAGCTCCCGTGGGAAAATTAAAAATTGGTTAACGAGCGAAGCTTTAGACCCAATTCTGAAGTCCACGCAGACGAAGTCGCGGACAGAAGCTGTAATAATGCAATGCTATATCTCTTAACATCAGTGTGAGAGCAGCCAAACGTAAACATATTTGTAGGATGACTACGGGCGGGTGCGTGTCTTTGTCGGTAATTTAGGTAGACGTGGGTAGTTTCGGGCAAAGAGACCAGACACTCTTGGTAGAACCGAACTACAATTATAAGTATGGTAATTTATAAGGAGCAGACTATACGCTCCACCAAGTACGAATGCACCACCGCAGCTCAACTACCGGTCCGACCCGACCGAGTGCAATCAATGCAATGCGCCGTCCCGCGCCGGTGAGTCTTTTAAGAACCTGCATATGTCACTTAGTGTTGCGTAAAGAGTAGGGGTGATGCCACTCTCTTGTCTGTCGTACATGACTCCAAAACTAGATGGCGCTGCTCTCTGATTGCCGTCATATTAAAAGAAAACACGTTAAAAATAAATAGAGCTAAGTGTGAAGGTTTGTTACCGTGTGCGGCGTCGAGCGGTGGTCCGAGGAGCCCTGCGCCGAGCGCGCGGACTGGCGGGCGGGGCGCAGGGGCGGCGCTCGCACCCCGATCACCGCGGGCTCCGGTCGCAGAACGTTGCCCACCGCCTTGGTGCGACCCTCACGGAACACCTTTATTGTGCGTGGATTATTAATTTAAAATAAATAATAGTTATAAAACGCTTTAATGATTAAACCGAACGAAAAACAAGTAAATATTTTTTTAAATAATTCTAATTATGGATAAGAGTGATAAATAAAAGAAATTATTTTAATATAAAAAAGCGTGGGGTGCGTGTATACATGGATTTGTGTTCTCTTGCTAACAGCGCTTACACTAACACACAACACTTAACTAGATACTGATAGGAGTATCATTAAAGCGTGGTAAAAACAGTACAATTTAGATAACACTTATTACGAGATTGAGCAAAATTTCATAACGCCGATTGGCTGCTATGCTGTACGAAATAAAACAAATTATAGATGTCATCCAAGAAGGTAGCGAGCTTACCTGTTCACAGTCACGAACTATAAGAAATTCAGTTCAGAAAAGTCCTACTATAGTGTAAAGGATTACATAAATGATAAACAAGCATGGGTGTGAAATATTGCTCTAATAAGATAGCTCTTAATATAATTTTAAGTGGCATGTGAGATGGTGATAACAAAAATAAAATTTACCTGGCTAAGTTTGTTGTGGGCTTCTTCTTAGACCGGGGCGCGTTTGGAACCCTCATAGCTTTAGTTTTAAGTTTACGAATATAGTTATCACCATCAAATCACAACTATGTAAATTAATGACGCGTCAAAAGCGCCTTTTAAAGGACTATTTGAATAAAGATTAATTTGAATTCAGCACCACCAGTGACAGTGGTATACCACTTATTTTATTAGATACTATCTGGAGTTCACTTTGAACTCGTGCACAAATAACATCTTTTAATCATCATAATCGTCATCTATTGTAAATTATAAAATATTATACATGTAATACAGTACGAGTATCCAGAACTTTTGATTATTAATGAAGGAGTATTCGATCGTAAACCCATCTATCACTCTCGCTCACACACGAGTGCGCTCCTTCGCACATAGAGCATCTGCGGACGGCAGCAGTGAGTTAGGAATTGTAATCTTCTCCGCGTCCCTCATGATCAACCCATTCTCGGCTCACTATAGGGCACGGGTCTCCTCTCAATATGAGACTACTTTGGCCATAGTCCACCACGCTGGCCATGTGCGGATTGGCAGACTTCACACGCCTTTGAGAACATTGTGGAGAATTCTCAGGTTCCTCACGATGTTTTCCTTCACCATTGAAGCAAGTGATATTTTAATTGCTTAAAAACGCATATAACTCCGAAAAGTTAAAGGTGCGTGCCCGGGTCGAACTCCCCGACCTGATTAGGAGACTGACGTCCTAACCACTAGGCTATCACAGCTTCCCTTACAGAAGTTAAATTATATCATATCAAATTCTTTTAAAGATTGCAAGTATGCCTAAATGCGGATCATACTTACGCATTAATGATTCATACATAGATGTAGCTTAGTTTGATTGTGTCTCCAACACTATCTATCTTACCATTCGTTGTCCCCGCTTGAGGTACTCGGGGTGCTTGATGAAGCGGAACCGCACGAGCGCCTTGTCCCCCGTGCGCAGGCACTCGCGGGACATCGTCAGGATCGACGCCGTCTGCCGGATGCTGCCGCAGTGCACTGGGTAGTCACATAAACACTTTTATCAATCTATAAATACTTCATATAACTCTGAGAATGTACCGACACTGGGGTCCCAAGTTGCTGGAATGGTGACCCTGCACCGGATTGAGCAGATGGTTCGCACTATAGGCGAATACGTAATTTGCAAGCCCGTGGATCAAGAGACCGAAGTCTAACGCACTTAGACGCTCCGCTTAATCATGTTTTTTTTTATACACTACAAGTTAGCCCTTGACGGCTATCCCACCTGATTTTAAGTGATGATGCAGTCTAAGATGGTAGCCGACTAAGCTGCACCACAGTTTGCACCCATACTCCTAATTGGTTTCCACACGACATCGTGCCGGAACGTTAAATCGGTAATGTCGGTCTTTTAAGGTAAATCTTGCAGATAACTTTGCATCTTCCAGTATGAACAATATACCATAATTTCAGACCACCCTTACGTGGTTGAAATCCAACCAACTCGGACCGAAAGATTTGGATCAACATTTCTAAATCAAACCGCTAAGGTGTGGAACGCACTTCCAGCACCTGTGTTTCCAGCCACCTTGTATAACCGTGGAAACTTCAAGGCAAGAGTGAATAGGCATTTTCTAGGCAAGCGCGCTCCAACCTAGACCTCATCAGTGCTATCTAGTACTAATAAAAAAAAGATGACCTAATTCTTTCTTCATATTATTTACTATTGTTGCCATATTTGATGGACGCTTTAGAAGACTATACTTATATAGATGCCGGATTTTAATTGAAATGAGTTTTATCCAGGGCAACTAATTAGAAGCATAAAGAAAATTGAGAAGGAGTAGGTAGGCCAAAGCATCCATACCATCCCGCCCTAAGTAACATTTCTGAAAGTTGCTAACTGCTGGTAACCTGTCATCTCCATACATTATTCGCGAGGAGTTTAAAAAAAGACGTACAGTTTTTAAATGGTCGGAGAAGCAACTAAATCGGCTAGCTGGTTTCAACGTACCCATGGCCTGGTATTTGGAGGAAATGGTGGTGGGGTGGTGCAGAACCAGGATCTCGCCCTCGAACTGCCAGCACGCTTGTGGGTTGAGCGCGGGGGACACCATCACCATGCCCTTGCGGATTTGGGAACGCTTGATCTGTTACAAACAAAGCAATATTCTTGTTCATGTCGTGTATTGCCAGTGATGATTTATGGCTTGGTTTACTTCTACCGAGGTTAACCTCCAGGCCTCCAAGCCATAAGTCGTAATTTAAAATTAATGTAATTTAATGTAAATTTTTAATTGCCACCGATGCAATTAATTACTACCGATTAGGACTCATTACTACTAGTAAATAGTCTTATTTTTGTCCCATTTCTGGACATACATATATCAAATTCAAATTCAAAATAATCTTTATTCAAATAGTCTTTAAAAAGGCACTTTTGACGCGTCAATAATTTACATAATAATTATTTCATGGTGATAACTATATTCGTAAACTTAAAACTAAAGCTATGAGGGTTCCAAACGCGCCCCGGTCTAAGAAGCCCACACCAAACTTAGCCAGGGTTTTTCCTTTTTTTCGTTATCACCATCTCACATAATGAATAAAATTAATAATAAACTATAGTACCTATGGAGATAGAGCAATTCACACCCAAGCTTTTTTATCGTTTATATAATCCTTAATATCGTAATATGATTTTTCTACAAGCTTTCGTTTTATAAAAACTTTGAACTTATTGAAGGCCCAGTTAAAAGATCATAGGATCTTTAAATAATATTCGAACACACCAGGTTTACACATTATATTATCCTATTTTCTCAATCCCAATTATCAAATCCGTCCATCTTTTTCCGTCGCTAGGCAACCCTCTAACATAGATCTTCAAACTCAAAAATGGAATAAGCTTACAGCTCGGCCTTCCTGTTCTGAGTGAGTCCCCTCACTCCACGGTGCACGATTATAATATCCGCCAAACAAACAAAAGTCCACTGGAGTAACTTTCCGATGGCGTAGCATATAAGTAACCTTAACATTCGATAATTTCTTCTACAATTTTAGGTGCAAATTAATTGCTTCATTGAATAAATTTTTAAAATTATTTTACTTGTATGCCACTTGATGTTACACGCAATGTTTACATTATCACTTCATTAAAGTGCATCACATCATTTCATAAAGTATAAATATTATCTATTATATCTAATTTATATCAAAAGTACAATATACCTTAAAATTTTCGATTCAGTGTGTATAACACGAAACATTGTTCATATTTTTATTATTACTAAATATTATTATGTTAATAAATAATATTATTTATTTCATGGTTAGAATCATTTTCTTCTCAACTTTAAAAAAATCTAATCTTTCTTTTCTAATTTCTAAGCAATAATCGATAATCCTCAACGACATACCTATCGTTAGGAAGAATTCTTAGATATGATATGGGCCCTGGCATTTTAATACATATTCATGTGGTACATGTCACTCTACTCTTACTAAGTCCCCTTCGCAATAGTTTTTTTTTTGAAGGTTTCTTACGGCTATCATATTTTCCTTTGTCTTTGGTTTGTTTTTTCTCTCGCCTCATCCCTACTACTTAACAACTCCTCCTCGGAAGTCACATGGATGGTGTCGTATTTAGTCCTAACTGAATATCTAGGATGTATTCGTCCCAAAACCTAAAGTGGAAAGGGCGTTTAAAATTGACCTGTTAAATCTCTCCACTTGACCATTCGCTCTATGTGTTGCTACATTTATAATATGCTTAATTCCATAATTTTGTAGTATTTAAGAACATTGTGAAGCTCGTATCCTTATCTGTAATGAGACGTATGGAAACACCACAATTATTAACATGATCTTTAAGAATCTTAATCGCAGTAATAGATCTCGTGTCTTTAACAGGTTTTTATAATTACAAACTTCGTAAATCCATTGACTGTAACAAAAGGATAATAGTTGCCTTTCTTGCTTTTTACAAATGTATCAATGTGATCTGCATGGATCGTATGAGTGTACCTTTACACAAGGTTTATCTATAGCATGAAGCTCTCCTTCACGCTTTCCTCTCAGTACCTAATGATGCAACCATTCAAGAGTCATATTTCTTCATAAACTTTGGAATTTTTCCAAACCAGTATTTTTTTCGAATACATTGCAATGTTTTCTCATAACCACAATGCCCGACGTCATCGTAGTTCATTTTAAGAATTTGCCACCGCACCCCTATAGGCACGAGCAATTTTATGTCCACCTCGACGATTCTGTACACAATTTTTTATTGGTTTGGTTATTCTTTTAATCCTAATTTTTGTGAGTGTCTATTATTCAGTATCAAGAGAAAATATAACTCCTTTTATCTTCTTCACTTCCTCATCAGCAGATTGTATAGTTTGTCCAATCCAATCTTCTTCTGAGTTCTCGATAGTTATGACATCAGGATAGATTAGAATTTCTGTCTCACCATTCCCAACTGGATTTCGGCTTACTACGTCGACATGAGACACGTGATACACGATGGTGCAATCAAACTCCTGAAGTTGAATCCACCATCGGACAATTTGTGGTATTAAATCACATCTGACCAATGTCGATCGCAGCACGTTGCAGCTTGTAAAAATTTTCAATGCAATACCGATATAATTTAAGGTTCTGGGTTAGTTTTTCTAATGAAGTAGGACACAGGCTGGAAAACACCATAGAATTTGTCTGTATTAGAATACCAGCTAAACCTCCACTACTAGCATCTGTATGAACTTGAGTCTCGGCATTTGGGTTATATAACGCCAGTATAGGTCTATTTACTAACATTTATTTTATCAAAGGCAGAATCTTGTTTATCATGCCAGTACCATTTAGCACCCTTTCTAAATAAATCTGTTAGAGGGGCAGCTAATAGAGCATATTTTTTTTTTTAATGAATCACCTTAAATAAAAATCCCGATAGCCCAGAAATGGACTCACCTCTTGCTGTTTTTTTTTTGGGCTTTGCTACAGTGTTGGTTTTGTGATTACTGGCCTGAATTCCATCTGAATAACTTCATACCCGAGGTTTCAAGAAAGAAATTGCAAATGCTTAATTTTAGAGTAAGACCACCATTTTAAAAAAATATAAAAAATTCTGCTAATCGCTTTAGACCCTCAGTGATATCTTTACCTTTAAAAGGTATTAGTGTATCATCCAAGTACACGACAGCGCATTTTATTTTTTTTCTTCCAATAGTATTTTTTTTACTGTGCGCTCAAAAACTGAAGGTGCGTTTTCTAAGCCAAATGGCATCCGGTTATATTCATACTAACTAAGGGTATTTGGTAATGACCCGATGCCATATCTACCGATGTGAATACTTTGTTTTCACTTAGTTGGTCGGGTTAGTCTTCTATGCGAGAGAGAGGATAGTGCTCCTTTTTAGTTTCGCGATTCAACGCACGGTAATTTATACACAAGCGTTTGTCGCCGGTTTTTTTCCCACAAGTACAATTGGGCTAGCGTACGGCGAGGTAGATTCCCTACTAATGCTGTGGTCGACCATCTCATGACCTTTTCTGACCAATGCACGATCAGTGTACGACATAGGGTAGGGTCAATATACGACTGGCTGCATATTTTCAAGCTCGATCACCGCCAAGTTCGTGAATAGATAGATAGATCCTGAATCCAATTGAAAACCATCCTGGTATTTTCCCATCAATCTCTCCAACCTTTTCTGTGCAATTTTCTGGGTTTCACAAAACATTGCATGAATCTAAAACATACTTGGATACCTCGAAATATTTAGGAACTACGCGCTTAAGACGCTTCCCCTTTTTGATCACAATCATGTTGTTGAAAAAGTTATAAATTAATAGGGTACGTTGACCGTCCCTGATCTCGTACTCTCCCGGGAGGAGGTAGTATACCATTCCTTTCAGGCCCCTTATAGAACTGTTCACAAAAATTTGACCACATATAGTCGGCTCGGCAGCGATCCGAACAGCAAGTAATATATTGGGAGGTATTTTGTATCTGTGGTTGCTACTTTAACGCGTTTTACACTCAGGATCATTTGGAATATCACTGTCGTGGGAGTCTTTGTGATAATAATATCCGGGTTGTCCGTGGAAGAATGACATAATAAAACTGACTGAGTAATAACATAGTCATACATATTTATGGTTTTCTTTATACCCTGTACTTCAACTGAAACTATCGCCACCTACAGGAGCAACTATAATGGCACCAATGCCCCTAATGCCAGTTAACTCATCGGGTACAACTATTTCTAAATTGAGTTCTCTAGCTTTTGTAAACCTGATAAGACAACATTGACTACTTAAATCTAAATGACAATCTACAGGATTGTTTTTGGCTTTACTAGTAATAATGTTTTAAGTTTTATCTTTCGAAGGACTATTCTTCTCATGATCCTTATTACTTTTGTTCTTAAAGCAATAAATAGATAAAGAACCTGCCTGACCTGCTGACCTTTTCGCAGATGGAACATTTTGCAGGAGTTTTGCTGCAATTGACGCTCGGGTGGCCTGCCTCGTCACAATTCCGAGTCTCGTACCCCAAATGGCATACTACGCTACGCTCGTTTCGAAATTTAGAATAAAATTCGTGGTTTTCACGGATTTTAGCAGTTCTAAAATATTTGAGAACCTTGTTGGTTCTGAGAATTGTGCAACTTGTGCGCTGACCTTTACAGCCCTATCTTCGAAGCCACATAAGACGTAGACAATCTACAGCCTGACGTCCTAATTTTTTACAAATTCATCTAAGCGTAATAATACCATTCAAGAGATTTCCCATGTTTAACTCGCTTAGCCATTAGCATGAACATTTCAGTCAAAAGTTCAGCATAGTCGTGGCGAACGGGAAATGATTCAATCAACTTATTTTTCCATTCAATCCATGTGTATTTTATAGTTGGTATTAAATGTTAACTTAAGACTTATCTGAACTCTTGACTGCCTGTAATATCGATAGAAATTTAAAATAATAAATAAATTTATCTAAAATGACATCCGTACAAGGATTGATGCCTTTACGTCACCTGGAACATCTAGTTATGGATTGCCTGAATAACTTGACGATCTTTTCCTTTTTCATCTGGCTCCGACTCTATTATTTGCTTCATTATCCCGAGCACCTCTGTGCCTAGTTTCACTAGTTCCTCCGATGTAATTTTACCCGCTGAACCTCCTCGTCCAGCTGTTCGTCTCTCTCAACCTCGGTATGGCGCTCCCACCATACCCTTGGTTGCTCTGAACAGAAGTTTCTCATACTCCTGACCTTACCCGCTGAACCTCCTCGTCCAGCTGTAAATCTCTTTCAACCTCAGTATGGCGCTCCCGCCATACCCTTGGTTGCTCTAAATAGTAGTTTCTCATACTCCTGGCCTGACCCTCAAACCTGGGTTCACCTGGCCAGCTCGTTACTCTAGGAGCACATTGCCTTAGGTCTAGCGCTTCCTGACCCTGACCCTCGAACCTGGGTACACCTGGGTCTGCACTAGACCCATCATAGGGTGCGCTGCTGAGTCGACGATGATCATCACTATGATCCATAGCCAAAAACTGAAACTGACAAATATCTGTTTAGACACCTCATTTGTAACAATTAAAAAAAACTCTAAACTCATAGGCTGCGCTGCTGATTCAACGCTGATCATCACTATGATCCATAGCCACTGCTGAAACTGAGCAATATCTGTTCAGACACCTCATTTTTAACAATATTAATAAAGTACTAAACATGTGGTTCCTTATACTCAATAATAAATTTAAATTTCACAGGAATTGTATAAATTGAATTAACTTTCTTAACAACCTTCTCGATGAGAGCTTAAGGTTCTTCTTTCTTTTTAGTTATATACTGAACCCAAATACCCAAACCAAGCAGAGTACTTGATAATGCAGCCCCAGGTTACTTAGACTACCATCTAAGTATTACCAAAAGATGTAATAGTACATACACCAAATTTAGAATAAATCAGTACTATAAATGTCAAGAAGACCCCTTTATCGTAAGGCCTAGGTAAGATAAGGACGAGCTGAATATCTGAACCACTCCTCATAAATTGTATGCACAACTATCTCAATCACATACATCTTCTTACAGGGGAGAAAAACTACATCAAAATCAGTACATTCCTCTGGGCGCTACGATGCACCAGCCAGACAATTGGATATGCATAACACTTTAAAACTTTAACACCTTTCTCAATGTGTTGGCGGTTAAAATATCGCTGTATCTAACTTGTGAACCTTTAAATCACATTTTCTTCCTTTTTGATGATATCCGCTCAAGATAGTATCTTGGCAACATTTTCACTTTATCATCGTACATATTTTTGCTTGATGAAACTTTAATAACAGGGTAAACTCGATACCAAGTGCCAAGAAAAGAGAAAAAAATTATTAATAATTCACTTATGTAAAATACATCTATGGCGATACTTACGTTTTCACATTGGTGTGGAAAGAAAATGGTATTATTTTCCTTCTATCCCACTTCTGAAGTTGAAGGCCCAGTTAAAAGATCATAGGATCTTTAAATAATATTCGAACACACCAGGTTTACACATTATATTATCCTATTTTCTCAATCCCAATTATCAAATCCGTCCATCTTTTTCCGTCGCTAGGCAACCCTCTAACATAGATCTTCAAACTCAAAAATGGAATAAGCTTACATTATTGATAGACATCTCCAAGATATCAACAGGTATCTCCTAAGAAGATAGGAATTCAGTTCTGAGACTTCCACGAACCAATGCGACAATTGATGACTAAAACATTTTGCCGAAACTAGTATTCAATTGTAATACTAACTTTGAACCATAAGAAACAGACTACAGATTTTGTACAATACACAAAATCTGTGGTCTAAGTTCTAAGAACTTTACCATGGAAGTGCTTAGAAAAGTATTTTATTTTATTTATTTCATATGATATACCATCCATCGATACACTGTATTAACATTAAAAATATTACATTATAATAATTGTTTAAACCGAGTACATTTATATTAGTATTTACAGGTATATACAGCGTTCTAATTTCTCCATTTAAAAAGTTGCATAAATATAAAACAAAAAAAAAATTAGAGACTAAGTTTTTTTATGATAAACACAAAATTGCCGTTTATTTAAGTATATATATCCGACCCGGGAATAATTGAAATTATTAGATTTTTCATACCCACTTTCATCCCGCATATCTACAAGTTGGCTGCACAATACAAAAAACAAAATACTTTCAAATAAAAAAAAAACGCATCTAAAAAGATTTATTCGTATAAGAGCTACGTTGCTACATACAGAAACACAAAAATCGAACTTATTAGCCACTCAGTTTTGCGTTAGGGGTGAAAAACAGCTAAGTCAACGCTTAATAAATGCTAAATTTAAATCGCAAAATATTTAGTTTGATTCTATGCCGATATTTTAGAAACAATACTTGCACGTAATCTTCAATTATTATAGAGCATTAATTTTATCTTGTAACCTACGTACTTAAGACATATAATGTTTACGTTATAATGCTATCTAATATCCGGAATCACAATTTCGTCGACCCCTCATACCGCGTCCGTGGCGCAATAAAGGCACACGTGGACACATCGTCCGCTGATACGGGTTCAATTCCCATCCCAATAATTGGCTTACGACGGTGAAATAACAAAATGGTATATTTAGTATAACAAGAAAATGCAGTGGAAGCTTTTTACAAAATCGTTTTTTTTGTTTGTCAAAAAAAAAAAAAACGGGGCGATATAACGCCCCGTAATAATTATCTATATGTGTTTTACTTTTTTTAATTTTATTGTTTCAGCCCGTTTCTGGGTTTAGACCCTGTTAGAATCCAGAGATCTTATTTTGTCGCACTTTTGTCTTACACAAACTTCCAGCATTTAACTAACTGTGACGTATGTAGGTTCTATATACTCGTATTTTATATGTCTTTTGTTGGTAATGTCAGCTATGTCAGTCCGGTGGTTAATATAGTTTTACAATGAAGCCACCGTCTCTTATTAAGAAATCCCTAATCCTGGTATTCCCGCGGGACTAAACATCACACTAACGCTTTGAGAAAAAGAGTTATATTTCAAGCTACTTAAACATCAAAATCATTTGGCACGTGAGTTAAAATATCCTCGGGTCAATATTACTAATTAAATTTTCCTAAAACAGTGTCACTAGCGCAGGTTAAGGCCGGCGTTCAGTTACCAACTTGGATCATCATGATCAACCCATTACCGGCTCACGGATTTGGCCATAGTCCACCACGCTGACCATATGCGGATTGGCAGACTTCACACGCCTTTTGAGAACATTATGGAGATCTCTCAGGCGTGCAGGTTTCCTCACGATGTTTTCGTTCATCGTTGAAGCAAGTGATATTTTAAATTTTTAAAAACGCACATAACTCCGAATCGTTAGAGGTGCGAGCCCAGATTCGAACCGCCGACCTCTGATTAGGAGGCCGACGCCCTAACCACTAGGCTATCACCGCTTCAACTTGGATCATGTGCTAGAAATGAATGTTCTTTATCTCTGTAAATATTTGTTTTTGTCTCTTGTCTGTTTTTTTGTTTTTAGTGTATATTTGTTTTGTTTAGACTTATAATGTTATTATGTATAATCATTTAATTAGTGTTATTGGATATTGTCCGTCCTAATTAAATTAAAATAAAATAAATAAAATAAATGACTCCCTGAGAGCTCTGGTGTCCCTGAAGAGAAAAAAACTCCTACCTTCTTGAGGGCGAAGCTGGCGGTCTGCCCCCCGCGCACCTCGGCCACGCTCATCCGCTTGCGATGGATGCTCTTGACCGTGATGGGCGTGAAGCGGCCCAGCGGGTCTGGACCCAGCAGCAGGGTGTCATTCAGGCGGATCACGCCGGCCAGGGTGGTGCCGGATACCACTGTCCCTACACCCTGGACATTATTTAATTAGCGTGAGATTACCAGTCGCAATTACTGCGATGGAATCTTAACTGCTGGCCAAAACACGGATGTCAAAGCAAAATAGACCTAATGCAATTCGCATTTATGTAGTATATTCAGTAATAAACAATATAAGGTCATAAATTAACAGAATGCGTGCTGTAAAAATGTTAACCTAAGGTTTAAAACAACGTAGTCAGAGTTACTCAGAAGTTTGAGTTTTCGTTACACAAATAGAACCCATTGGCTAACTGTGAGATTTTCTACGTGTTCGATCGTGGTATAGAATTGAGCGCAAAAAAATTAGAGGCATTGGCGTGGTTTAGGGTGGGCGATGGTTGATTTATACTTTCATTAGATACTTTATATTTTAAAATTTACTAACATTAAAACTTACCTACTAAGAACTCAATATCGAACAATTATTAAAAACTAGAAATAATTAACATAACATTTCGCTCATTTGCTCTCACTGGTAATAATGTCTAGAATGTAAGTGACATTCTAAACTAGATATTATAACACCCGAAACAACAAATATAGTAAACAATAAATGAATTAATAAAAGTAATGAAATTGTGTTTTTTCAGTTTCGGGAGTGTATAAAAAATTGAGTGTGCTAAAAAAATTAATTGATTTTCAAAGAGGATTACCATCCTCTCATCCATCCAAAAACTAACTTTGATAATATCTGCTCTAAAGGAACTGTTATACAAACAACATAATTTATTTTTTCCACTTTTCCGGTGTGACGCTGTCTTATTCACTTATAAAAATTATTTCTTGGGCTTGGTTTGTTTATATGCGTGCCGGGATTGTAGGCGTCCGTTCACATTATAACTCCACAACAATCCAGAATTAACCGTATTTTACCGTAATTAGCTATTGCTTTAAAGTTTTTATGCGGTGCTGCTACGCTGATTCACAGTAAAGACCTTAAAGTTGAAAAGCAGGATGTTTCTGCTGATATATTACATTTTTTGATATATTTCATTTTTTGATATATATTTTTTTTGACGACCTCCGTGGCGCAGCGCGCGCGCTGTCAGTTTATAAAGTTGAAGGTCCTGGGTCCGATTCCTGGCTCGGGTCTGGTCTGGTGGGAGGCTTCGGCCGTGACTAGTTACCACCCTACCGACAAAGACGTGTCGCCAAGCGATTTAGCGTTCCGGCACGATGACGCGTAGAAACCGATAGGAGTATGGGTTTACCATACCCCTTACAGGTTAGCCCGCTAGCATCTTAGACTGCATCATCACTTACCATCAGGTGAGATTGCCGTCAAGGGCTAACTTATAGTGGATAAAAAAAAAAGTAATCAAACCAAACAAATGACTATGTCTCTTCTGTAATTCTACTTGTAACACTCACGGGCACGGAGTAGGTATCGTCTATCTGGAACTCGGCGGGCTTGTCATCCTGCGACGGCATCCTCGTCTTGAGCAGGTTGAGGAACATCGTCAGCAACTCCAGGTTGTCACCCGTCACGTTCGACACTTGGAATATCGGGCATAGCCTGAAACAACCACGATTCTTCAAGACATTCAGTTAAACCACTTGTTGTGATAAAAAACTACTTTTAATCTCAGATTAAGGAGATGAAGTCAGCCAGTGAGGAATATGGAAGTGAAGCGCGTATATAAAGAAACGCAGTTTATGCTCTTCTCATTATTTTCTAGGAGAACATTTTTTTTTTTTATATTTTGAGATTGGTTTGCGCTTGACGACAATCAATATCAGAAGGCACTGATGAGGTCTAGGTTGGAGCGCGCTTACCTAGAAAATGGCTATTCACCCTTCCCTTGAAGGAACTAATGTTATACGTGGCTGGAAACACAGATGCTGGAAGAGAGTTCCACACCTTAGCGGTTCGATTCACAAACGTTGTTCCAAATCGTTTCGTCCGAGTAGGTTGGATTTTAACGACGTAAGGGTGCCAGCGCTCACGATTCCTCGAAGTTCTGTGGTAAAACGGTGAAGGGGACACGAGTTTGTAAAGTTCTTGAGCGCAATCTCCAAAATATATCCGATAAAAGACCGATAGACAGGCAACAAGGCGTCGGTGCTGTAGACTGAGCATTTTTGCCTGCGTTAGTGACTGATCACCTATAATTCAGTGACTGATCACCTATAATTCAAATATGTATAATGTTATTAACGTGCAAATTTTATCAAATACCTCTGCGAAACGAAATTTGTAGCGCTGACGATGACATCGTCCTTGGTCTTCACCATCACCGGCACCTTGCGGCACCCGGAAGACTTAAGGATCCTGATTAGCAGCTTCAGGTTATCCTGTGAACATACAATTCAAAAGAATATACAAAGCGAATCATTGTCAGACGTATGTTTAACTAATATATTATGTATCAGAATTCTAAATTCATTTATTTCAAGAAGGCAGTTTTGGAATTATACAAAAACCTAGCATGTAATGTTTCCTACTAGATGGCGCTAAACGTCGCTATAGATTGGTGGAAGGCGTACATACGGTGCTGATGTTTTACTAGCTTCTGTCAAATGTCTTACAAGTGTCTTACTTATAGTCGACGCATTTTAAACTGAGTCGTCGGGCAATAAATGTCAGTAACAGTAGGAATGTGCACGCAATGCAACCCGTAATCGATACTTGCGCACGCAGGGTCGATGCGTCATCGTGACCTTCATTAGCACTCTGACTCCTGATTGGTCGTTACGAGTAAGGGTTGTCCTTTTTCTATAAATATAAGATTTTTTTGTTATGATATTCATTACATTACTTACGCTTCGTCACCCAATACGAACAACGGAGAATTTATTTTCTAACGTGATTTTGAGATCATTTTATCTTTTATTTTCAGATAGCGAAAAATTATTCCTATAAATACTTAACATGATTTAGCATATCTATTGTACCTATCCCGTTATCGATATACACCTCTACATACGCATTCTTACGCACATCACTACAAACCTACACTCCATAAGACATGTAAGTGTGAACGAAACAGACAGATAAATATGACTTATGACACGAAGCCTCAGTTTAAAATAAGTCAACTATAGCGTCTGTCTAGTATCTTATTTAGCTTCTGTCTAGAGTCTACAGTCTTATTAGTGTCTTACTAGCGTCTGTCTAGTTTCATACAAGCGTTTTACTACTATGTGGTTAAGTAATTTTGCCATTGATGATATGTGATTCAAACCCATTTATAAAGCGATACGGCCACCATATTGTATGTTCTCTTGTGTTTTATTTTTTTCTGTCCTTTTGCGTACAGTAATATGGTGCTCATACATTTATCATCAAATTTTGCAATAAACCTGTTTACATAGCAACTATTGATACTGGGGAATGACTGATTGATTGAATGAAACAATCAATAGATTGATAATATGTCAATTACCTGCAGCACATTGGGAGGGCACATGTCAATCTTGGTGACGACCACAAACACGGGCACGGCCAGCGCCAGCGCCAGCCCCAAGTGCTCCTTGGTCATGCCAACTATACCAGCGTTGGCACCAATCTATGAACAATATGTTATTCCATTATGGATGTATTCTCAGAAGAGATTCATCCCAAAATTAAGCAATTTATCCTAAATGTATAGAATTCCCTAAAAGCAACATTTATATAACAAAACCTATCAGTAACAATTTCAATAAAAAGGATAAAAAACACCTTTATTGATTTTTGTACATGTTTTCATAAAAAGATACATTTTTAAATAAAGTACACAAAAATAACTTTATCTAATATGGGATTTATGGGACGTTTTGACAATCTGCCTCGAGCTTTTACCCATTCTCAGGCTCCCTGATGCTCTCACTAGGTACTCAGGGTTACCTTTATTTGGTCGACATTAACATAAATTCTATGTTACATCAAATTATACCGTGTATATATCGCACCAAATAAAAAACTTTTTCTTCCTTACTTTAGCTACGGTTCGTTAATCTCTTAAGCATAAAGCTATAAATAAGAACTGAAAACACAACTACATTCTGGTCTGGAACTAAAAACAAGTATCTCTTAGTAGCCTATTCAACACGGAGGTGATGAAATTACTTAAGTTACGGATGCTTGAATAACATTGAGTAGCTGTAATAGGGCGTCCGCCTCCTAATCAGAGGTCGGGGGTTCGAATCCGGGCACCTCTGACTTATCAAAGTTATGTGCGTTTTTAAGCAATTAAAATATCATTTGCTTCAACGGTGAAGGAAAACATCCCGAGGAAACCTGCACGCATGAGATTTTATAATATTCTCAAAGGCGTGTGAAGTCTGCTAATCCGCACATGGCCAGCGTGGTGGACTGTGGCCAAACCCTTTCATATTGGGAGGAGACCCGTGCTCTGTAGTGAGCCGGGAATGGGTTGATCATGATGATAATGATAATGAATAAATCCCAAGCTATCGAGGGATATTAGAATAACTCTGCAGCTTAATGAGGGTGTTGCATACTGAATTGTGTACTAATCTATGGAGAACTCTCCACACCACAGCCCGGTTACGCTGTGGCAACCAATAGGGTTTGTACAGCTAATAGACAGTCCGAAAAAAAAAATGTACTAATCTATTACCATTAGCATGCCAAAGTCGGGCGCGTGGCCCGTCATTCCGAACACGGTGGTCTTGAGGTACCGCTCGTGCCCCGCCAGATCGATGAACGTGATCACCTTCGACGACTTCTCACAGATCTTGACCCAGTCCAGCGCTCCGTGCTCCGGCTTGTTCACCACATTTCCTGGAATGACGATATTTACAAGTGCCGACCTCGACCGTACCATCAGAAAATTTTCGTAAAAATCATAATTGGATAGAAGCAAGACGTGATTATTGGACATTGAACATTACGTTTCTTCCGCGTATACGTAATGTTATTGCATAACAAAGCCGCGCGGTGCATGGTTTCATGAATAATACACATAAATGTTTTAATTTTAATATTGCATTATATTTTAAATTTTATGTCCAAATAACATGCTGCAAAAAGCAAAGATTTTTAACATGAAATTGTGGTTATAAATCATTTATAATCAATTTCCATTCTTGTAAAAGAATTTTGTGCCAATTTTCCGTCTCTGAGCTTGTACTAAGAACATTTAAATGAATACTGTAAAGAGATAAGACAACCCACTACTGCCTCTACAAGTAGCATTCCTCACCCATGCTGTCGAAGCCCAGGATGTCGTTGCCTACGGAGCTGGTCCGCCCGCTCTCCGCCTCGTGTTTGTGTCGGAACAGCCTCTGCCGCGCGTACCCTCGCCCGTTATCCAGCTCTCCGTGAGTCAGTACTCCGAGTAATGTAGACTTGCCCGCGTCTACGTTTCCCACTACCGCCACTCTGCAAAAACATAGTAACCCTTAATGTTATTTCGTAGCAATGCCGCGCGGTGCCCATCTTGTAACTTCCATCCAGGACATATTTTGACTTAAATTTTGCATTGCACCCTAAACTAAGTCCAAATAACATGCTGTAAAACGCAAAGTTTCATTTTCTGTTACTGTTTTATTGTCAGATACCTTAGTTTAACTAGGATAAGTTAATTTACATTACCTTTAATTGCATGCTGTGTTTGCCTGTAAGTGGCTAAGCATGTGTTTGCCTGTAAGTGGCTAAGCATTTTTGTGCTGTACCTCAGTGCAAGGTACTGAATCTTGTAAAAAATGTTTTGGCTGTTGGCGAACCAAATAAATAAAAATAAAAAAGTTTATCTATATAAGATTGCCTTTTTTTCCCCTACCAGCTCTTGACGGCAATCTTTCCTTGTGTTAGGTGATGATGCGGTATAAAATAATAGCGGTCTAATCTGTTCTGCGCGATACCGTGTCGGAACGCTAAATCACATAGCGACACTTCGTTTTCGGTAGTCAGCCGAAGCCTCTCACCAGACCAGATACGGGCCGGGACTCGAACCCAGGACCTCTAACTTTATAGCACCCTACCCACAAAGACGTCTCGCCAAGCGATTTAGCGTTCCGGCACGATGTCGGGTAGAAACCAATTAGGATTGTGAGTTTACCATACCCCTAACAGATTAGCCCGTTACTATCATATACTGCGTCATCACTTACCACCATTTGAAATAGCCGTCAAGGGCTAAGTTGTAGTATATATAACGGCAATAAGGGAGTAGCGCCATCTAGTTTTAGAATAATGTACGACAGACAAGAGAGTGGGATCGCCCCCTCTCTTTACGCAACACTTAGTTGGGTATACAGGTTCTTAAAGACGCAGCGGCGCGGGACCGCGCATTGCATTCATTGCATTGATCAGTGGTCAAGACGCGGTAGTGCACAGTCGTACTTGGTGGAGCGTATATTCTGCTCTTTATAAATTACGATACATATAATTGTAATTCTGTTCTACCAAGAGTATCTGGTCTCTTTGCCCGAAACTACCCACGTCTACCCAAAATACCGACGGAGACACGCCCCCGCCCCGTAGTCAGTAGTAAATAAATAATATAATAGTTTAAAAAACTAAAAAAAACACGCTACTGCACGCATGCGTAGTTCGCGCACTAGCTCTGTCTCTCTTACTCGCATGCAAAGGATGCGGAAAGAAATTAATTAATCCTGGCGAATCTAATTAGGATAATCGGATATTTTGATCGGATTATTGCATTGTCATCGACCTTTGACAGGTGTGCAAAGTTTGAATCAAATCTGATCGTTCAAAGTAGGGCAAAATCGAGCTCAAAGGAGTCGGTTACAAACAAACAAACAAACAAACAAACAAACAAACAAACAAACATACATACATACAGGTGAAGCTAATAAAAGCGTGTTAAAAAAATAGAGGTGTTAAACGTTAATCTGGAATGCATGTAGGTGTTGGAATGCAGTCTCACCTGATCTCCATAAAGTCGTTGTGGTCGAGCTCGGTGCGCAGCAGGTACTGGCCCGTGAGGCCGCTGCCGCATTCCCAGCGGCGCAGTTCCACGCACGATATGCGTTCGCCGCTAACTAGCGACTGCAGGGTCGCCACAGATGCGCTATATTCGTCCTCTGTCAGGCCCCTGCCATCTGACCGACAGACGTATCAACGTTAGTAGCGTTCCGGCACGATGAGAAGAATCTTATAAGTATGGATTTACTATTACAATTGCCACCCCTGACAGGTTAGCCCGCTATCATCTTGCATCAGCACATACCACCAGATTTGTTTGCCGTCAAGGCCTAACTCGTAGTGCAATGAGATTTAAAAGAGAACAAAAATAAATTACTATATTCATGTTATAGGTTTACTTTCGGTTGCGGTTTACTGATAGCTGTGAGGTTAGGACATCAACCCGGGTTTATTGTGGCCCTCATAGCTTTAGTTTTAAGTTTACGAATGTAGTTATCACCATCAAATCACCAGTATGTAAATAATTGACGCGGAAAAAGCGCTTTTTAAAGGACTATTTGAATAAAGATTATTTGAATTTGAATTTTTAAATGTAGTGTCTAAAAATAATATGTTCTGGCTGTCTATGCTAAGATATGCAATTATGAATAACTCCTAAGAATATTATCAGTTATTTCTATTGCACCCAAGTTTCAGATATTATCTATTATAGATATTGAAAATCGTTACGAAAAATTAATGATATCATTAGTGATATGACTTTCACGTAATATTTTAAACATAACTTATCAGTAAGAGTAGATAGTAAATTACTTTTTATCGCTAATCATTATTTCACACACTAGCTGTAGCCTGTGTTAGTAGTTATATCCTTTGTCATCTCATATTCACCCATTGTAGGGATGTATTGCCTATATTCCTAAAATGGGCTATCAAATGCATCGGAAAGTGTTATATAGTCTATAAAAAAGAGGCTTTCTCATTCTAGCAACAAAAACTTACCCTCTCCATGCCCTATATCATAGATGACTTCTCCGTTGCCTGTCTCTAGCCTCTCCAGTAGATGCTTGCGCAGCAGATCATATTCATCTGCATTTGGGCTCACTAAGATCATCTGAAACATACAATTTCGATACAAACACTTCAATTCACATTACAAACATCCCTTGTTTCATTGCTATACTTGTGGCATCTCTCACATTAACTTCTATTTTTTGTGTTGAATTCAAAACTCACAGAATTCATACAAATTTTATAGAAAATACGAAACCCCTATTTATCCCCTAAAATTTTGAATACCAAATTTTAACCAAATATATCAATAAGTAAAATTCAAGTGACAATATTATTACGCAGATACTAGAGTCACTCAAAATGGAGTTTTTTTTTTATATTATTCATTTTTTTTATCAATATGAAAACTTATTTAGTTTCATTATCATCTGTTATTACACAGAAAGCCTTTCATATCTAAGTAATGGTTATGACATAGGCCATATTTCACCATTCAAAATAGGTAGTGTAGTTATCTCTAATCTAATCATGATGCAATATTGGAACACAGATTTTAATCTCATTAAAATAACATCATATACATTAATAAGAGCATAATACCACCCTAAAGCTTTTCTAAGGTTGCAAATTAAAAAACCTATTATATAAATTATTTTACTTTCACTAATTAGAATGATTTAATGAATATTAAATCAATAAAAAAATTGTAGTAATAATTATTAAAAAAAACTAATATTTACATTAAATATATATAAATAAAGGTAAATCATGTTTTGCTTATTTTGCCATCTTGCAATCTGCAAAAGCACTATGGATGGGTATGATTTTCTTTTCATAGATGAAGCGTTACTTTTCCTCGAGATAGGCAAATGACTTTAACTCTAATTCAAATATTTTTCTCCAATTTCCAGTATTTAGGAACAATTAAGATTTTCTTAATGATGATTTGATATTTATCAAAGCTCGCTTTATGATAAGAATTTATAGTTTGTTCTAAAATAATGTAAACAATCTCCACAACAAAACATGTAATGAGAATTTTACCTTCCCTCTAATACTAGAGTAATCTGTCTCACTGTCCCGGTCCTGTGGCTCGGGTTGAGGGCTTGCTGAAGTCGGCGAATCCATATTCTGTTCCATTATCGTAGAGTATAAAGATATATTTAACACAAGTCAAATATTACACCATTATGTCATCACAATAGTACATCTATGCTTTAGCCCTTTAAAATATTTAATATTATATTATAAATATAAATCCTTTTCCTTATTTCAGTTTATTAAAATCAAATCAAATTATTTTAAAATTTACAACACACTTTCGAATTGTAATTTTTTAAAATCACTGTCATATAACTAGCACACTCTTCCTACAATGTTTTGTGTTGATATTTCAATGCACAATGATTTCAGTCGCATTTCGTACGTACACAATTTACAATTATTCGAGTTATGAAAATAGATTCAAGCAAAATACAACAGATGGAAGATTTGCCAATTGCCAACTTTTTGACAATGTGTTGACAATATTTGACAACTCAGCTTTGTATCATAGATATCACAAACCAGAAACAAATAGACAAAAGTGTGATTAAACATCCTAAACTTCGCCCAAACTAGTTAAAGTAGCACTATTAATAATTGTCATCAAATAAAATAGCACCAAATAATAAAATATATGATATCCCAACGATTTATAAAAACATGCTCTGACTATGAAATTATAATATAGACGAGATCAAAATCATTATGCATCTGCACAATTATAATGTGCACGACAGATAGTGAAGCAATGCACCTCAGATTAAGGAAATGAAGAAATGAAACAGCAAAGACTGCACAATATATAACAGAAGTGAATCTACAGATTATATAAGAAAATTGAAACAAAGAAATGTATCTTCTGTTTCATACAGCGTCCTGGTTTCTTCTTTGCTTGGCTCATTCTGATTTAATTCAATTGCATATAGTAATATAAAATCAAGAATTACGCAAATTGATGCTATTGTTAAAAAAAAATAACCAAAACTAACCGTAGATACTCAAAATTAAGAAATCCTTTCATGTTAACAAATCGGTTTTTACTATATAAACAGTACCCAATTCGATAACTTTACGAAATGGTTAACTTGGTGTACCATCTCTTTTCCTGAAATTTTAAATCGATGATTAACTTTATCCATGGTTTCAATCTCTACAAAATTTAGGTTATGAGGTAATTTCGATTTTCGATGATTTTAAAATATTACATCGCGGGCAAACGACCAGACAGGTCACATCAGAAGTACCAGAGCAGCCACGGATGCGTTGCTATTGAACTCATCCTCTTAGTCGGTTCCTACTTAGCATCATACTGGATCCGTTGTATCCATTAGCGGTATGTCTTTGTCAAAAGGGTTATAAATAGGCACGACCGAAGCATCCTGCCAGAGCAGACTCGAGTCGGGAATCAACCCAGGTCCTCCCACTTTTGATTTGAGTAAACATAAATATGATATTGAGTATATCTTTGAGTCTAATATTTAGCGTGTCTATGGTTATAGGTCCCCGCGCACTGGTCAAAAGAACCAGAGTCTAGAGACGTGAAGCTAAACTTTTATCATATATATTCATATTGTCAAATATTACATTGATCGCGAATGATTGATACTAGTTATTTTTATTTGTTTAATTGCATAGTTATTATTTTTTTTTAAGTTATTGACTTTTAATTGACAATTTTATATTTACGTTTCAAAACAATGATTTTGTGGATACCACTCTCAGTAAATAATCAGTATGGGTGATCTTAGTGCGTCTGATTGTTCATGGAAGAAAATGGTGATAGCTAAATCGAACAACAAATGGTTTACCTCAATTAAAATTGAACCTGAAGACTCTATGCCCACAAATATGAATACGACAAATTTCTCCATTGACGAAGATCCATTTAATTTTACGATTAAAAAAGAAAACAATTCCGAGTGTGCTGGAAACAACAGTGATGAAGACAGTGACGATACGGCGCCCATGGAAATAGTAGATCCTTTTCTAACGCCGCCAAGTAGAAAACGGCGTATCAGCGTAGGGCTAAAGAATGAGACGCCCGAGGAGAGAGCAGCGAGGCTAGCTAAAATGTCAGCATATGCGGCGAGGAGACTAGCCAACGAGTCTCCGGAGCAACGCGCTCAGCGTTTGAAACGAATGTCGGAATATGCCGCCAAACGCTTAGCGCAAGAAACGAGTGAGCAGAGAGCTAAACGCTTGGCGCGGATGTCGGCTTACGCAGCCAGGAGACTGGCTAGTGAATCTCCGGAGCAAAGGCAATTAAGATTGACCAGAATGTCCGCATATGCCGCTAGGAGGCAAGCCATGAAAAAAGATATGGCCTGTCCACGGCAGCTAAGTAATATGAGCATGGATGTTAATATAAATACTGAATACATCACTCTAAGCAGTTTTAAGCATAACCAAAGTTGAGCTTGGTCACACATAGTCAAACGACCATCTCAATTTGTATGTTTATGGATAATAGTGCACTATAAGGAATATTTTTAATTTTTTAACGTTAAGGCAACTTGAGTACTAGATGACTTCAACCAAAATAAGAGTGCTGTTTTGTTCTACTGATAAACATTAACATTTTTTAAACGAGATGGAAAATAACTTTGTTTAGGATTTTCTAAATGACATGTTTTATAATTTTTTTTGTTGGTTTATTGCACTCTTAATATTAAATGCAGCCTGTAATTTGTCAAAAACTCTTCTTTATCTCGTCTTTTATGTTGATCTGTAGCAAATGTTGAATAACAATTTGGGTAATACTTTTCCTGCTATCCTTAGTTTTAACCTCTTCCTAAAGGTTCAAATTTCAACAATACACATTGAAAGTAACTCTTATACAGATACAGCTGATTTTAAAAGAGCTGTGTACAACAGTAACAAAGTTCTTTTGGTACTTATTTTCATTGAGTAAAGCCCCTAACAGCAACTACCTGTTCTTATTGTCATATCATATTAACTGTTGTGAGGTAAAACAGTTTTCTATATTTTTCTATTGTAAAGGAGAGTTTTGGTTATTTCACATTTTTATTTTAAGCACCTCTTTTAAAAGTACCTTTGCAAGAAAAAGTCTATTTTTTGTACTTTGTAATGATTTTATTTTGGGAAGAAGCAGACTAACTCAAAAGTTGCTATTTTCTTAAGTTTATTCATTTTAATGATCATAATTCTGTGTTTTCAATATGAAAGAGAGTATAGAAATATTGCAGATAATCTGTGCATGGATTTTTTTGTTATTACAAGGCAGGGGCAATCTGTTGTGAATGAATTTAGATAAAAACTACTTTATGGATGTAGAAAACTAATCGGCACATTATACTTTATATTGGGAAGAAGAGAATTAAGACATAAAAACATATTGCTACCCTAAGTAAGGGTTATTGGCCACCTAGTTTGTGAAGGTCTTGAATAAAATTAGAATCTTAGTGTGTGTGTGTACAGAGATATTTACTATGTAAATAATTATTTTACCTGCTAGCATATTATATATTTAACTTGTGTATTCTTTCTATACTATATGGATATTTAGATATATGAATTTGCGTGTAACAGTGCATGTATGATTAAGAGCTTTTGCATTTTTAAGCAGCTAGTGAAATAAGCTTATACTGAAATAAAATCATTTTTATAATCATTGGGTATATTTTTTCTTTCAACCTCGGGGCTTGGGCTTTGGGAGAGCTGTAGCCTCTGTTTGATTGTGTGTTTGTGGGAAAGGATTTCTTTCTTTATTGAAAGTATTTCATAGGTTCCAAGGAAGATTCAAGCCAGAAGAGCATTCTTGGTCTCAACAATGTTATGGTATGTGAACTACATAAGGATATTTAAAGATAAACTTGCTTTAAAGAAATAGAAATATGTGGGTGAAACTAAGTCAAATAATATTGCAAATTGCTGATACTTGCACCAACATTTGCAATCTAGTGTCTATTGCCTAGTCTAGAGTTGAACTGGCTTTATCTATTGTGACCATTAGGGTAACAATAGTCCAACAAAGTGGAGTGACAAGCTCTGCCTGAATCTTTACCACAACCAAGGAATTTAGTGTGCCAATAGGTACAGTAGGAATAGAGGTGTGGAATATAACACTGTTCCTGGAAATGCACTGTCACTTTCCAACAGGTGATAATGCAGTGCACCATTGTCTTTAAATCAAATAAATTGTATAGTTATCTGCCATGAGTATCACCTGGGGCAATCTTATATAATATTTCCCCATGATTTAAACTAATACTGTACTGCTAAGACCCGGCGTTCCCACTCATCGGGGTACACAAATCAGTTAAGACCTCATCACATAGCTTTAAAATATTTATAAATTTATAGCATTATATCATGTAGGTATATGGTTAGTACGCTCGTGGCCTTATCCTGTTCTGTTGATTGATGTGGTTGTGAGAGATATGACAATACGGCCTACAATTTTCTGTACCCACAGGTATATAGTCGGAGTGCCTATTTCGGGATATTCTACTTATCGCTCGCGTTAAAATTTTCATTACACAGATTTCATACGATAGATGGCGCTCCTTAGACTCATTTTGTTTTGCGTGAAATAAAATATTTCTTTATTTTTCTTTCAAGTGCCCAGGTGTCAATTGCTATAAGTTGTACCCTCAGACTTGTTTTTTACAATTCATATCCATTGGTTTACCACTAGCGGTAGATAGAGCGCGTCATACAATCCCAAGGCGAGAATTTGTCTCCAACTAAGTATACATTCCTACATATCGGTATATCGATGTATTAGAACCCGTCTAATACACTAGACATCTGGCCGTTATATTATCTACAGCGGCGTGTAGTGCTTTGTAATTCATTCGGATTATACGGCTCGAGTGTTAGAATCGGTGACTTTCGTCAACCTTGTTACACACTGCACACGTCGCTATTTGTGCATTTCTTTTCCGTCCAATTTTTTGAGCATTAATGATCGATCTATGGCTAGTGGTAAATAAATGTTCTTATCTCACATTATCGTACAAATAAAAATACAGTTATTTAAATAACATATTTTATTTCAGTTCATTTTATATCTTTAGAATTTGCAAACAATTATTATATAAGGTTTTTATTTGAGATTCAAATACACAAGGAATGTTTTATATCAGTCTAATACAAAGATCAGTAACACACAATACAGGCCTTTTGATTCTGCTCGTAACACACTATTGACCACAATTTACTCAGATTAAACACAAATAGCCAATGTGTGGTGTGTGAACATGCAAAACGTTGAATTAACTAAATAAGACAAAAAAACCAAAGAGTACGGAACACCTAAATTGGAGAAAACAAAAAATAATAATTTGTAAGTGGTAACAGTACCAGTACGTTGTTTGGCGAACTTTTAAAGTTGGCCAAGCGATGCTTTGTCTCATAATCCGTATATATGCTTCGAACTTCCACATTCCTCTGTTTGATGGCTACATCTATTTTATCTGAGATAATTTATGACGTAAACTATAATAGTTAATATTTCAGCCTGTATAAAAGAAATAATACAGAATACAATAATTTATATGTTTTTGCTTTTACACTCTAGCTGCAATTTTAATACTATCTATAAATTGGTGCTAAATCGACTAAATAATACATAAATCTGTAATAAAACTAAATGGACAGGTTTAAAATTATTACTGTGCTATTTCAGAGAGACCTATATGAAAGGGATAACTAATAAATTTGTGCTATAAATACCAACTGGATACAAAGTTGTCGCAAAATTATTGTTGATTTTATCTTACAAAAACTTATTTTCATGTTTTAATATCAATATCTAATCTATTTTACAAAATAACACTCAGTGGTACCAACTATGTACACAAAAACTAATCTACGCCATCTTGGTCATATGGGATGTTAGGACAAAAATGGCGTAGATTAAAAGACGGCACTTACTAAGAACCTATGATTAAAATTTATAATATGTAATACTTAGCGATTATAACCTGAATACCTTTCTCTTATATTTACACGTAACTTAATTTTCTAAGTTTAATTAATTACACGTTTAACAAACGTAATTATCCAATCTTGATAAGAATACTAGATTGGTCGCTGCGTTTTTAAGAAGTCGATGGCCAAATTACAGTGACTTCTCTTAGTTACGAAATTATACCTAATCTCAATCAATGTAAATCTTAAGAGGTTTAAATTGTGATTTAACGTATTATTAATATCTTTGATCCATATATTGTACAAGTAACATGCCCGTCTCAGGCAAACGAATGCGCAAGACTGTATACAGACTCTTAGACGGTCGGCCCCCACTTTAATAGTTTGGCTATAAAACGCTTTTTCCTTAGGTTTATTTCCCGAAGTGTGGCACACTTGTAACCAAAGGTAAGGCTCCGCTGTTCGACTATCTGTCTTTCCGTCATGTATCGCTTGAATAACAATATGCAGAATTGATATTTTCACAGTATGTCTATCGCTTTAGCAATAAATTACAAATGATAATGAAAAAGTGAATACATACATATTTTAAATCCGAGATTTCTACTACGTCACAAAAAAACTTTCCTTTTAGCTTTAAGCATATAAATTTCAGGTAACAGTTAAACAAAATTTAATGACATTCAATCTAAATTTTATCAATATTTAGGCGAGAAATAGATTATGACAGTCACTTTTTAACGACCATCAGCATTTATTATCTAGACGGTATATTAAGCTTAATCAACATTTTTTTGTACCTATTTCAGTTACTAACTTTGACACCATTGAGCGGATTGTGATGAAACTTTGATACGGTGTTCTTAGGACGCCCGCAGTGTTCCTGGCTAAATATCTATAAATAAATGATTTTATTCTTATTTTTTCTTCATGGTATAGCAACGCATGCTCCTACATGTTAGTTTGCTATAATCTGCGACACCCAGAGAAATCTGTACGGTATTTCTTTAATCTATATATATATATATATATAATATGTAGGATGACTACGGGCGGGTGCGTGTCTTTGTCGGTAATTTAGGTGGACGTGGGTAGTTTCGGGCAAAGAGACCAGACACTCTTGGTAGAACAGAACTACAATTATAAGTATGGTAATTTATATACTACAGACTATACGCTCCAACAAGTACGAATGCACCACCGCAGCTCAACTACCGGTCCGACCCGACCGAGTACAATCAATGCAAGGCGCCGTCCCGCGCCGGTAAGTCTTATAAGAACCTGCATACGTCACTTAGTGTTGCTTAAAGAGAGGGGGTGATGCCACTCTCTTGTCTGTCGTACATGACTCCAAAACTAGATGGCGCTGCTCTCTGATTGCCGTCATATAAAACCACCCCGATTTTCCCAAACCTGTCTATGCACGTTTCTAAGACACCAGAGCATCCTCACATCGCCATCGTAGCGTTGTGAAGCAAATTAAGTTAATTGTACAATTAATTGACTTCCGCATTCACACATTTGCAATCTCCACTATTTATTTTTTTGTGTATGACTGAGGCCACGGACGCTGCCAGGAGTTCAGTGTTGTCGCGAAGGTCAGCAATGTTTTTTTTACACGCACAGTTAAAAGGTTCCTTCGAAGTGGCTGAGCGTGGGCCCCCGCAGCACGAGGCGGGGCGCGCGGCGTCGCTAGCACGGCGCGTCGGCCGCCAGCGGCGCCGTCAGTAGCTGACGCGTGGACGACGTGGAGCTGTAAGAGTCGCCCGACGAGCGCACGCTCGACTGCGACAGCGGCGTGCCTGCACACGGTACCACAACATCATGATCAACCCATTACCGGCTCATAACAGAGCGCGGGTCTCCTCTCAATAAGAGAAGGGTTTGGCCATAGTCCACCACGCTGGCCATGTGCGGATTGGCAGACTTCACACGCCTTTGAGAACGTTACGGAGAACTCTCAGGCGTGCAGGTTTCCTCACGATGTTTTCCTTCACCGTTGAAGAATTTAGGAGCGTGGGTTTACCACACTCCTAACAGGTTAGCCCGCTACCATCCTAGACAGCATCATCACCAGGTTAGATGACGTCAAGGCCGCCGCTAACTTGTGATGTATAAAAAAAAATGTAAATTATGTTTAAACAATAATTTGTAAAATTAATGGCTGTGATGATCAATAGACGATGGAGCACACTTGGGCCAAGAACTACCTTCACTATTACTACTATCTTCTCCAGCAGAATTCGACCAAAACTCACCTGGTAGGGAGGTGACGTGATGCGGAAGAGCCCATCGCTGAGGGTTGCTCTCCCCAGCCACACTGTTCCCTACCTCCTGCAACAAACACTTACATTAGGATAAAAACTTTGCTTAAAGAATGCTGAAGGCTCCGTAGCCTCCCCTCACCAGATCAGACTCGGTAATCAAAAACCCACTTTATAATACGACAGCATTGATTACATCTGTGGTGAAGTGCGTCCACAGATATAATCAACACTGTTCAATTGTGGCGAAATCTCAGAGTAATAATATATTTAAGTTTTTTTTTAATTTATGATTTGGTCTGAGCGAATTGGTGCACGGAAAGTTGTGGATCACAACAGACTGCCGTCATATAAATAAATAAAAGACATATAAATAATTGATGCGATCTAATTAAACTTTACTATAAAAATATCAAAAAGCCAAACTAAACAACTACGTTCAATAATTAACAATTATTACTTACACATGAAGTAAGCCGGCTACGTGATGACTAGAATTAATATACGAGATGGACGAACGAAAAGCAACAAAAAAACCCACTAGCGGCTAATGACGTCACACTTAATTTTCCAGCTACAACCCTTTTTAACTTGTTTTCTAACTAACGGACTATCCATTAAACTACGTCACGTTTAGAAGAGAAAAGTGATGTGTGGTGTGGTGTGGCTTCCCACAAATACAGTGCGTAGCGGCAAGAAATTAGTAAAATAAGTAAATTAGAGTCATCCATTACTAACACCTAGCCACGCAAGATTATTATATCCGTTTATGTATGAGTCAGTGCCATTGTCTTATTACTTTCTTAAAGATTCGCTTTAAGAAAGTAATAAGTTTTATAGTGTATGGACATGCAAATAAATCAATCATATTTGAATAGAGATATTGATTTAGCTATGTTTTTTAAAAATGTATACAATTTATTTATGTATACAATTTGGAGAGGAGTAGCAGAGCTACCCATCCCAATTGGGTTCTATCTGCGTCATACCGAATGTCAAATATGGAGATCGAACTCATGACCTTGAACATGCTACCTACCTACTAGACCGATAAGGCGTTAAAGTTACAGCATCTGTGTAAACATATCAACGACGTCATAAATAAAATGTATATAACCTATATAGAATAATTTGAATAAAGCTTATTTTGCTATAACCCGCGATAGTCAGACAAATCTGTACGGAGCATACTTTATTGTATTTTGTTGTTTAACATATATTACCTCGCTGAGGCAAAAAATTTATCCTATACCGTTTTTCTTCATGGAAAGTCTTCTGCCGTTAAGTCCGTCTACGTTAATTTTACTATCAAATTTGTAACGCCACAATTTTTATAAGCAACAGATCCTCCAAAAATGCTTTGTAAGTTTTAGGCTTTGTTAATTCCACATTATCGAAGCAAAACATGGCGAGAGTTGCTTATGAAACATGAAATAAAAATTGTATCGCACTCCGGCTGGTTGACGCGGATTCAAAGTTAACTAAGCTTTACAGTATAAATTGGCTATCACAAAGTAACGCCTGTTTTAAACCAAACTATATAGTAACAATGATCAAATCTGATAATCTGATAAATATGACGAAAGATAAAGGTCGTCGAAAATTAAGCGTGACGTAATAAATGAATGATCCTGAAGCTACAGGGCCGGTGCGCGGACAACACATACACTTACTGATGGTGTCTTGGGTACGGTCAGTATCGTGGTGGTGGTGTCCTCCGGGGTGAAATAGTCAGAGTCCTCGGCCTGCGCGCCCTCCACCTCCCGCAACCCTTGACCTTCCTCCCCCTGCGACCCTGGCGTCCCCTCCATCCCACCCGCTGCGTGCGCACCAACAAACAGCCACGATACTAACATCACTATACTATCACCTCTATACCACACATATTCGGGAGCCTCGGATTGTTGGGGTTAGTAATTCAGCTAAATTTTCGTGCCAGTTATTTGGAGCTAAACTAATCTTTAGCGGTTTCGTTCGTATTTAGGTAAAAGTTTGCTTTAAACAGTTTAATATATATATAATAGGAAGTATAATATTAACATGTTTGATCGTTGACTGAGTTGAATGAACGCTCGTTTTCAAAAACTTCAAAATTCAATTTGAAACTGCCAGATATTGCAGTATTGTTGATAATAGTTGATAATTGGTTTTACACAAAGTTTACTGAAAGGTCTTAACTATTCGGGTTTAAATTGTTGAAATAATTGGACCCTATCTGTTAATCGTGGTTTCTTAAGTCGATAAGGTTTCGTAAGAGGATTTTTAAAACATTAATAAAGATATATGACGCCTGACTGGTTTTGCAACTGATTACAAAACTCAACAGCTTATGGCCGGCTTTACCTTGCGAATAATTAAGTCTATGCAACAATATTATAAAGTAGGCGGCATTGCCCATAATGATTTCTCTTCTATAATGAAAACCAAGTGGCAACACCACTAGATGCAACCTCCGCAAACATATTTACTACTCATTAATTATGTGTCATAACAAAATTTCTATGAACTAGAACATTATGGAAGGCTAATTAAAGAGATTTGTTGTTTGCTATTAATGGATTTGACTAAAAACGTACAAATTATAGGCGGAACATATTGTCGCAGCAAGGGAAACCCCCAAGCTGTAATTACGACAAATGGAACACAATTTGTCTCCGCTAGAAGCTAGAAATAACTCTAGCACGTGCACTAATCGTTTGATTTTTAACATGTTCTTAATAACAAAAGGTGCTACTCACACAGATGCGGCTGGTCGGGCTCGTCTGTGTCAGTATCGTCAATATGTGCTAGTGGCGAGCCGCGGAGTTCCACACCTGCTGCGGAGCTGGTTATACCAGCGCCCTTCACGATCTACAGTAAATATATAATAATGCAATATAGATATATATCATCATCATCATGATCAACCCATTGCCGGCTCACTACAGAGCACGGGTCTCCTCTCAATATGAGAAGGGTTTGGCCATAGTCCACCACGCTGGCCATGTGCGGATTGGCAGACTTCACACGCCTTTGAGAGCATTATGGAGAGATATATATACAGTAGTATTTTTAATAAAAAAGTGTTAACAAACCAACTTGTTCCCGAAATAAAGATATAGATGTATACATTCGTACTAATTTCGCTCTATACATCTCCGAAATTAAATCTAATTAAATTTCAAGTCTTTAAAGTTGTTTTCAAAGTGTGTTTTCTCTCTGTCAATTTGATGTTATCCTTGCTAACAGAAGAAACGAAATTTGGAAGAATGGAATATCCAATACGTTATTAAAGGTCTGCATAGTCTTACAATGGCAAGAAGTGGGGAAACCAATTAAGCAGCTTATGGTCTATTGGTACTGGATGTCTGGGCCTGGGAAGCCTGGGAAGGGATGCCACCTGGAATGTCCTGGTGGCATCCCGTCCCAGGCTGAGATCTATAGTGTACTAAGACTTTGCTCAGCTAACGTTAGTTTTGGAACGAGACAGATATATTTTGGACCATCATTTCATCAGACTCTTCCTCTGCGTGAGCCGCAAGAGAACCACAGGGTGTGAACTGTGAAGTATGCGAACTTACTCCGTTCGCGAGCGGAGAGAGTAAAGGCGAGCGTCGCTCCGCATCACTATCGGGCTCGGCTTCCGTCTCCGGAACCTCGTTAGCTTCAGCAGCTATCGGCGTGCTTTCCTCATCAAACTCTTCCGAACGTTGCTCGGAGTTAAGCGAGGCCTGAAAATGACGTAATCGTCACTACCTTTTTGCGCTTTCTATTGCCCGAAAAGATTGATTATTTAGCTGGTATATAAAGCCGCTATACACAAACAAAACGCGACTAAATTTATCTTTTAAAATCCCACGGGAACCCTGCAAGTCTCTGACCACTTTCTCTGAATAAACCTTAATGTCATCCAGGATGCAATCAATCTCTGTAGCAAATTTCAATAAAATTGGTGCAGCGATTGGACCCAAACATACTCTTAGGTGACTTTTAAGCAGCGTCATGGGTTAATGCTGTAATAATCTTCCATTAAAAAGGCCTGTTCCCGCAGTGGGGCAAAAAACTGATAATGTATGTTACAAAATATGCAAGAGTATCGTGATACATACCTTGGAGTGTTTGTCAACTGCATTGATACTCTTTCTGTTGTACAGTAAGGGACTGGCAGCCTTCTCCTCCGCGCGCTTAGCTTCCTCCTCGCGGGCCAGCAACACCGACATGCGGAACTGGACATGTAATTAAGGCTCAGCGTGGTAAGGAATCATGCATGCCTTAGAAGAGCGCTCTATAAAGTTCTCAAAGGCGTGTAAAGTCTACCAATTGCCAGTGTGGTTGACTACGGCCACAAATATTCTCATAATGAGTTGAAGGAAAGGGGTTGATAATGATGGGTTGATGATAATTTATACCGAATCAGCAATCTGCGCAAAATGGGGTACGCCAGAATGATACGCTAGTTTTTAACTGACAAACCAAATTTTAACATAGGTATTCATAACTAGCACAAAGTGCAAATCAAAAGGCAAACGTATAAACACAGGGTGGATAAAATGGACAGCCATTTCTGTGTGACAACTGTATTCCCATCCGTCTTAAACGAAAAAATTTGCCGTTGTCAGTTCGCCTTGTCTCTCCGTTTTGGATTGTTGACCTCTGAAAATCGCAGTATTATAGGCTACACGTAATGAAGATGCAAGATGATAATTTCATGAACATGCATATTCTTGGCCAATTCCAAAATCGTAATCACCTTGAGAGATTCCATACTATTTGAATTTAAGATTTCACTTAATGTAATCAGTTTTGGAGTAGAAAAGAACAAACATTATGACTAACATATGAAATTGACACTTTTCATCACATTTTGCACAATTCTTATCAATATCTATGCGTTATTCTGATTTATAAGCTATATTATTGTAAAGTTTCATAAAAATCCATTCAGTAGTTTTTACGTGAAAGTGTAAAAAACATCCATCCATACTACAAACTTTCGCGTTTATAACATTAGTGGGATAGGTATTTGTGAGAACAGTGAAATAGGTATTACAAGTAACTTCACAATACGAAGTCTTTCTACTCTCGTTCCTGACTACAGGTGAAAGCTTACATAGAAAAAATGGGGTCCCATTGGCACCTTTCGTTTACATAACAACAAAAACAACTTTTTTATTCGTATTGTCAGTTACAGATAACCATAATGGTTACTACTGTGTCACCGGGGGGTTTGGCGAGCATGAAGCTCAGACTGAGAGAAGAGCACTTGGGCTCGACGATATCTGGGGAACTTCCCCCTAAGGGCGTCTCCTGTGAGACTCGGACCTCGACTTAGGGTGACGCTGGGACTTAGGTTTAAAGATCTTTATTCTCAGGAGAAACAATTTCACTTAATGAGAAATTAATAAAATAAAACAGTTTACAAAAAAATAAATAGTAGGCCAAAAGTGGCGTGTTTATAAATTTACACAATGCTTTTTAAGTTTCATTTTGAACGATGCAAATGACTATTCGCAAAAAATATCTTTGGGTAAGCTATATATAGGGTTGTTGAAGTGTTGTGACTTTAATGTGTACCTCCGGGGTGAGCGGGTGGTGGGGCGGCTGCGCAGCCGCGCGGTCACGTTTACGACTGCCGCTGCTGCCGAGGCTGGTGGAAGAACTGCGCTCCAGGTTGCAGCGGTTCAGCACTTCCGCCGCCTGTGGATAGAGCGAGGCGTCCACATTCATGTGATTATTTATTCCTCTACACGTTAACCTTTGTCTGCAACCTTAGCTTAGCTGTTAGGGGTGTGGCAGTCAAATTGAGCCAATGCTCCTATAAGGTTTCTACGAGACTTTGTACTTTATATTTGTCAGTAGAGTAACTGTAGCATAGGCCTCTACCAGACTACAGATATACAGTCAGACTTCCTAACCTTAATCGGGGCCTTATAAGATCATACGGTTCAACACTGCGCTAGGTCTAGGTACTGAGGTCATTTACTGCATCATCCATTTTAAAGACAAAATTCCTGCAATGAATCAAATTTAAAACAAAATTGTATTTTTCGAATTGCTCATTTTTAAATGCTCTGAGAATTCTGTTTACTACAAAAACAGTTTGATTTGTATAGGCCTCATATCGATCTAAGAAAAGGTTCTCAAGTACAGGTCAATCTATGCTTGAGAGTTATTGTTAGCACAAAGTCGGTTTAATAATGTGGGGCTCTGTCCCCTAGCATCATGTGGGGCATTCCACTTTGATAATATCGACTCGCTAAATTGGAGGGAATGTAATAAAAGATAAGCAAGTACTTATTTGTAAGACAGCAATGGATATGGTTTGTACTAAACCGATGGTTGTGTGACCTTCAAATGACGACGTAAATAAAGAACAGCTAAAGTGACCTGAAGCAGTGATAACCCAGTGGTTAGGGCGTTAGCCTCCTAATCAGAGGTCGGCGGTTCGAATCCGGGCACGCACCTCTAACTTTTCGGAGTTATGTGCGTTTTAAAAAAAAATCACTTGCTTCAACGGTGAAGGAAAACATCGTGAGGAAACCGTCACGCCTGAGAGTTCTCCATAATGTTCTCAAAGGCGTGTGAAGTCTGCCAAACCGCACATGGCCAGCGTGTGGGACTATGGCCAAACCCTTCTCATATTGAGAGGAGACCCGTGCTCTATAGGAGCCGGTAATGGGTTGATCATGAACGTGACCTTCAAATGATGTACGGTGCAGAAAATCAGCTGACCTGTGAAGCGGTGTCGGTGTCGGGGCTGGCGATGGCGGGCGCGGCGGGAGGAGGTCTGACGCGCGCGGGCGGCGGCCCGTTCAGCGCCTCAATCAGAGACACCGGCTCGTAGCCCGCCGGGATGTTCTCCATGCTGCCCTGTGGACAGCACACGATGAATTGTTGATGGTTATCTGGAGCAGATCGTTTTAAGCGACAAGACAGCCTTTGCGCGCTTTGTTTCTCATCTACTGTTTTATTTGTTTTAGATTCTAAGTTTAAATGTGCAATAAAGACTATCTATCTATGTATTATAAATTCATATATTCCTTATCCCTCAGTGTCTGAAGAGTAAGGTTTTCGAACAGGGTGTGTTGCCAGTGATGATTTACGGCACAGAAACGTGGTCGCTCACTATGGGCCTCATAAGAAGGCTCAGAGTCACTCAGCGAGCACTGGAGAGAGTTACGCTAGGAGTATCTCTACGTGATCAAATCAGAAATGAGGAGATCTGTAGAAGAACCAAAGTTACAGACATAGCTCAGCGAGTTGCGAAGTTGAAGTGGCAATGGGCGGGGCACATAGCTCGGAGAACCGATGGACGTTGGGTTCCCACGGTACTGGAATGGCGACCCCGCACAGGTAAACATAGCGTTGGTCAACCCCCAACTAGGTGTACAGACGACATCATACGAGTCGCAGGGAGCCGCTGGATACAAGCGGCCCAAACATTAGAACTCCCTACAAAAGACCTATGTCCAGCACTGGACGTCAATCGCTTGATGATGATGATATTTCTTATTAGGTTTACTTTATATACACTTAAAAGTAAAGTCGTAAAGTGAAGTCTCTGTCTGCAGAGTCATAGATTCTGACTGGACTTCGTTAGGACACGGTCCGCAAATAGTTGAAGGTCACCTACGTCGGGCGGACTGGCCGCGGCGGCAGCGGAGGAGTTGGTGATGCGCTGCAGGGCTCGTATCTGCAGCAGGGCGCGGAAGGGCGCGCGGCATATGGGGCAGTTGTTGGCCTGGTAGCGCAGCGAGTCCGCGCACGAGTTGCACAGGCACAGGTGGCGGCACGGCAGTATGAGCGTGTCGCGCACGTCGCACATGCAGATCACGCACTCGGAGCCCCCGTCCTCGGTTTCCTCGTCCGAACTTGGCTGACCAACGAATATAAACAGACAAACACTTCATTGACTGTTATTTATTTATTTATTTGCAAGTAATCAACAGCGTTATATTTCATTGGCATACAATTAAGAAAGTCATAAAATAAGGCCAAAGAAATTACACAATATATACAAAATATGGTAAAAATTAAAAAAAAAAATTTAAATTTAAAATGTAACTAAGTGAAACTGACTAAGTTGAACAACAACTTAACAAGTAAGTGGATGTGCATGTGTAATTGTGTGTGTGTGTATTTAATATAATATTATATACTTATAATATTTGTTATATATAATATAATATTTGTATACTTGCATGCCCAAATGGTACAATATGGAACGGAAAATTATCTTAAATACATTAAATAACAAATATTCAAGCAAATAAATATGACGGCAGGCAGTCAGAGAACAGCGCCATCTAGTTTTAGAATTATGTACGACAGTACTAAGTGCGTTATGCAATTTCTTAAAAGACGCACTGGCGCGGGACGGCGCATTGCATCCATGGCATTCGGTCGATTCGGATCGGTGGTCGAGACGCGATAGTGCATCTGCTCTTTATACATAATTGCAAGACCAAAATATGTACCACATTCCAGCATATAAAATTCTATTCTATAAATTACGATACTTTTTTTTTTTATCCACTACAAGTTAGCCCTTGACGGCAATCTCACCTGATGGTAAGTGATGATGCAGTCTAAGATGGTAGCGGGCTAACCTGTGAGGGGTATGGTGAACCCATACTCCTATCGGTTTCTACGCGACATCGTGCCGGAACGCTAAATCGCTTGGCGACACGTCTTTGTCGGTAGGGTGGTAACTAGTCACGTCCGAAGCCTCCTACAAGACCAGACTTGAGCCGGGAATCGAACCCGGGACCTCCAACTTTACAATGCGACAGCGCACGCACTGCACGTCAAAATACCTTGTCTTAATACCTTAGTGTCAAGGTTTTTGTTCTCAATGCCGTATATCTCCTGCAGCAGGTAGCACAGCCCGTCCACGAATAGCTTCTGTTTGAGCGCCTTCAGCACGTACATGCCGTCCGAGTGCTTTTCCACCACGGCTATAGTTGTGTGCGACTGCCTTATTTCTGCATCCAAAATTTACTATTAGTACCTGAAACCTTAGTAAACTCGCAATCGTGGATTCTCTTTGGAGTATCAAAACAATGTAACGTCAAGGAAAAATGGACCTTATGTTAAAGATTAAAGTCGCATATTTCGTAGTACTTATTTGTAGTTTAGAATATTTTACTGGCTGTTCTCTTTGGAGTATAGAAACAATGTAATGTCAAGGAAAAATTGACCTTTTGTTACCTAAGATTAAAGTCGCATATTTCGTAGTAATTATTTACATTTTACAATATTTTGCTGGCCGTTCTCTTTGGAGTATTGAAACAATGTAACGTCAAGAAAAAAATGGACCTTATGTAATTTAACTTACTTATTTCTATTTTACAATATTTTATTATATAGTGTGGACGAAGTTGACTATTAAAACTAGCCATATATGTTTTAATTTACTATGACGTTAGAGTGTTGTGCCAATGAAACATAATTAAAATAAAATTTCTTTCAGCACTATTTAGCTTTTGAGCTTCCATAAAAAAGCTTGCAGTCTTAAAATACTTTTTCCATCAAAGTTATAGCGCTTAGCTGGCTTTCGACTTTCGATCCGATTTCTTGTCGAAGCGAAAGAGAGAAAGCGCACAGAGAGCGCATTTTAGATGAGCTGTATAAACAGTGCAGTATTTGAAAATTGCACGGTAGATATAAATAGCTATGCCTGGTTTTCGAGAAATATAGTAATTATTTTAATTATAATAATTAGTATTTAACTTATTATGTATAAGATCATGGACTCTCGCAAGAAGTTTTACTCAAACTCAATGTTATTAAAAATGTTGCGTTGGGACGCGTTATTTTTGTTTTTTCTATTCAAGAAAAATACTAATGTATTTTCTCGCGGAAAGACAAATTTTTTGAAAAGATTAGCACACCGTATAGGTTATTTTATAATCTGTGCACAATTATACGCTGTCGCATTTATATATAACATAAGACTTCGTATTCGGTGGGCGCGGTTTATTCACACTTTTCTTGAATTAATATTTGTTGGCTAATTTTGAAAAGACTTGGTGTTGGTTGTGTTGTGGACATATTTAGTGTGAACATAGTTATGGTGTCGTTTTTGTAGTGGCTAGTTTTCTGAATGGTTAACAGGTATTCATTTGGGAAAGGTTTGTGGGAGCCGCGTCCGCCGAGTGCGAAGTTTCCTGACATTTTTCTAACTTTAATTCTCCATTGCTATAAACTTGGCGTTGGCTAATCTGTGTAAAGCCATAAAAAGAGAAAAAAATAGATAAAACGGGATACAATACATGCGTACAATGGACTCGTGTAAAATCGCTGGCAGTTTAATAATTTGCATATAACGTCATACCATCTTGTCCTTCATCCACAACGCAATAAATGGCAATTGGTATAATTTCTCTATCCGCATTGTACGCCAGGTCCTCCTCGGGGTGTTTGGAGGGGTCAAACACGTGCAATATCTGACAGAACTGTTGGTTGGCGCCCTTCTTGTAGTGGTATGTTTGCGACGTCATCGTCGGATCCCGAGGATAGTATCTACAAACGAAAATATACCGTTATTTATTTATTTCTGAGTATCGCTAGAATCTAACAAATTGGATACTGAAACAAGTCGTTAAACTACGAAATTGGGAAGCATATTATATAATTGCAGGATTGCAATTCCTTATTGCTTAATTTTGATAAGTTTGAGATAACGGGACGGGGGGGTGGGACGGTGAGTGGTCCGTACGTCTCAGAGGCCGTGGATGGAGCCCACGTCCGGATGATAGCGGGGACCTCGTCTTCGCCGGCGAAGACGGTGTGTAGCGTATGATTGTGTGGTAGGTGGTACGAGTTTGTTGTCAGTAGTCATCTGATCGTAATAGATTGCTTGAGAGAAAATATTTTAAGATAAAATATTTTGAAAAATAATGAGCAGACTGCGACCATGACATGCGAGTAATTATTATCCATAAATAAAATGGAGACATGGGGTAAGTTAATAATTTTTCGTCAGCGTCGTGAAGGATATATTTAGGTCTACTCTTTAGAAGCGCTTAGGTCGAGGGAGGATTCCTATAATAATATATTGTGTGTTTAAAAATAAATGAAGAGAATTTACAATCTAAATCCCAATGAAATTTAATTGAATATATAAAACAAAAGCGGTGATAGCCTAGTGGTTAGGGCGTCAGTCTCCTAATCAGAGGTCGGCGGTTCGAATCCGGGCACGCACCTTTAACTTTTCGGAGTTATGCTCTTTTTTAAAAATTAAAATATCATTTGCTTCAACGGTTAAGGAAAACATCGTGAGGAAACCTGCCCGCCTGAGAGTTCTCCATAACGTTCTCAAAAGCGTGTGACGTCTGCCAATCCGCACATGGCCAGCGTGGTGGACTATGGCCAAACCCTTCTCATATTGAGAGGAGACCCGTGCTCTGTAGTGAGCCGGCAATGGGTTGATCACGATGACGATATAAAACAAAACAGAAATATGAGATTTGAACTTGCTATCCTTTCATAAACTTCTTTGTTTTTAAGAATTATCATGTTTTATCATTTATTTGTGTTAGAATTCTTTAAATTAAAAGACAGGCCTGCTAGTAGTTTGTAATAAAACAGGTGGCTGAGAGCGGAAATAGGATGGAGATTTCAGATATTTTCGGTGCATAATATAAACTGCTTGGTAAACTTACACAACTCCGGTTGGAGTGACTTCCTCTGTGCAGAAGTAGAACACAGTGATGGCACAGCGTGCGTCACAGTCAAAAGTGAACTCAATATTATAGTATGTGCCTTTGCCATTGCAGTCCAGAGTCTTGATGACCCCATCACCAATTTTGTTCTCTATTTTGCCCACCGGCTCTGGGCAACGTACAAATCTCAATGACTCCTTACGTATGTTGATGAGTATTCCCAAGGTTTTTGTCGGCTCATTTGATTGTGGTGGTGGGTATGGAAACTGCAAACCAATCAATAAAATATGTTTTCAATTCAATGTATTGTAGGTCGTGTTAGGTATTATTATAGGGTTTTGCTTAAACAAATTCTCAGTAACATCATTGCATGTACAGTTTTTTTGTTTATACACTACAAGTTAGCCCTTGACGGCAATCTCACCTGCTGGAAAGTGATGATGCAGTCTAAGATGGTAGCGGGCTAACCTGTTAGGTGTATGGTATACAAAAACTCCTAATTAGATTCTACGCGACATCGTGCCGGAACGTTAAGTCTCTTTGCGACACGTCTTTGTCAGTAGGGTGGTCCCGCCCACCAGACCAGACTCGAGCCGGGAATCGAACCCAAGACCTCCAATTTTATAATGCGACAGCGCACGCACTGCGCCACGGAGGTCATCATAACCTTATGTGTGTTATTGCCTCGGTGAGAATGTCTCACTGGTAGCCACAACTAAATAACATCATCTATTATGTACTAATGTGATTGAAATTGATAAAGTAGCAGACATCACTTTGATCAATAATGTTTAGATGATAGATACAAAATGAAACAATAATGTGTCTAGTTTTTGTTCTTTACAGATGGTTAGACATAATTAACATGCATTGTATGCCTGTATGTTGCTAGTTATAAGTGGTAGTCATATGGTAATTAGTAGTTTCATCAAATACTTATTACCATATGAAATGTCAAACGCAGTGGTGTGTCAAACGCAGCTTATGGCTAAGCTGTGATAGCCTAGTGGTTAGGACGTCCGCCTCCTAATCAGAGATTGGGGGTTCGAATCCGAGCACGCACCTCTTAAGCGCATTTTTAAGCAATTAAAATATCATTTGCTTCAACAGTGAAGGTAAACATGCAAGCCTGAAAGTTTATAATATTCCAAAAGACGTGTGAAGTATGCCAATCCAGATATGGGCAGAGCTATGTCCAAACCCTTCCATATTGGGAGGAGACCTGTGCTCTGTAGTGAGCCTGCATTGGGTTGATCATGATGCCTATGGCTAATAGTTGGCTATGTGAATATTATTACTGAAAGTAACTCACTGGTGTAGGCCTGCTGCCAAGGAAATTTAGATCAGCATTTTCACCAAACAAATAGGCCTCTGGTTGTGGAGTATCAAATCTCTCCCCTCCCATTATAAAATGACTTCCAAAGTAGTTTCCTAAAACAGACTACAATTAACAGTTAGTAAAAAAACAAGCCCCTAAACAGATTTTACTTTAGGAGCAATATTATGCTAGTTTTAATGCATATTTTTTATTGATTGATGATATTAGATCACATGTAAATTTTGGTTCTTTTTAATTGTTGTTCTAGAAATTTCCTTCATATTGTTTGATCTCCTGATAAAGCTAATATATAAATAATATTAATGTAAATCAAAAGTGTATACTGGTTACCTATAAACTGTATGCAATTTTTGATATATTGTCTGTTTTGTAAGTACATATAGGAATGAAGTGGGTGTATAAATTTTATCATTGATCACTAGAAATTCAACAATAGACTTCATTCCTACCCTCGAAGTGGCAGAAACCTTAGTGAACATTTTGCTTTAAAATAATTTTTGTATTTATTTACATACATTTTGATTAAATATCTACAATAATATTTTAGATATCTAAAGTTTCCCCTAAAGATGTCCTAATCTTGTTCAAGTTTAATACATCCTTAATTATGAGGATATGGCCATATAAGTGAGAGAGATTGTTTAAACATGTTATATTCTTATAGAATTTAACTGTACAGACAAATTTACTGTATGCTTTGCTAACCAACTAATTTCTTCGTTATTGTAACATAAATGTATTGATATTTATCCCAGATCAGTATTTAGATTTCAAGCTCATAACTAGTATTCAGTATGACAGTTCAGTTCTAACATATTTTACACCAAATTAAGTTTTTTTTCTATTAATATATAAAATTCCTTAATTTTAACATTAAATTTAATAATGTAGACCCAAAATGTTGCAATATTGAATAGGATTTCACCTGTAAATATGATTTACATTTAAATTTTAAATCTCTGTGTTCCACAAATCTGGCATAAGACTGAATTTCATCTCTGACTACCATAAATTTATAGAAACCAAACAAACTCATTCTCTCCTTATTAGCTCTAATTTTCTATATTGTTTATTTTACTCCTCCAAGGTGATAACTTTAATATCATTTGTTTAAAAATTACATTTGAAACCCCCACTATGATATGCGCAATTGAAAGCTAATTGATAGACTAAACGACTTCTAAACAAACAAAACCACTCTTATTAGCTTCAATTTTCCGCATCGTTTATTACACTCTAACAAGCTTATAATTCAGGTAGAAATTATAACTGTCATAGATTTGATCGTAATAAGCCGAGAGGAAACAAATTATTAGATAAAAATACACTAGAGGTCACACAAACCCGATCTTGGTGGGTACTTGTAGGCATGATTGGAAACTACGTCTGCTTCTTCGACACCAGCGTGTTGCCTGCTGGCCAGTGCACCCATTTTTCACTACAGTTCACTGTTTATTATACTTTGAAGAAATTAGTATTCATGTATATATCGTCACAAGGAATATATTTATTTCAAACAACACTAATTGATAATTCAATACGTGTAGATCGATTGAACTTTCTTTGCTATATTTGATTTATGAAAAATGACAGCTGATGTTGATGAAAGTGACAGTTGACACTGACCCACAGAATATTAATACTCAAAGACTTAAGTTCATGGACAATATCGCATTCGCCTTGGGACAAATAGGTAAAGCCACAAGGTAGCTTTATCTATTTGTGTTTAATTTTGGACATATACATAATTAATTTTACTGGTATTTTTTTTTTTTTTTATAGTTTTAGTTTTAGGTTCAATTTAAGGTTTATTTTAAGTTTTTAAGTGTTTAAAGTTACATTGTTTTAGTTGTTTATTTTACTGGTCGCTTATGCCGGTTATGCCTTGATGAAGGATATAAAACAATAGTGTAATTGTTTATTAACGATGAGCAAAATTTGTAGCTACATGTGATACAATAATTCAGTGAAATTAAAAAATAAATAAACTACTATAGTGAGAGCAGGTAATTTTATAAGTTGTCTGTTCAAGTTTCAAGGGGTTTTAATTATCTGTGCTGTTATTAATATTCCAAATCTCAGCTGTCAAATTTCTTTCAAAGTCGGGGTGTCACTTTGTGAAGGTGCTTGTTTAATTTTTGTAAATAAAATCTAAAATAATCGCTTTATATTCGTGATATTTAGCTATGCTATTTTAATATTTAACTTCCTTTTTGTGTACTAAGTGTGTTTTTCTATTTATTTCAGCTCACAATGGGGCGCCGACCAGCGAGATGGTAAATATCGTATACTGGCCGAAAACATTCTTACAAATCTCATTTTCATTTATTCTTATTTCTGATGTACAGATTAAATTTAATTGTTTATATTTTTTTTATAGCTATCGGTACTGTAAAAACAAACCGTACCCAAAATCCCGGTTTTGCCGTGGTGTACCGGATCCTAAGATTCGTATCTTTGATTTGGGCAAAAAGAGAGCGGCAGTGGATGACTTCCCTCTGTGCGTCCACCTTGTCTCTGACGAGTATGAACAGCTCAGCTCTGAAGCGCTGGAAGCGGGGCGCATTTGCTGCAACAAATATCTGGTGAAGAACTGCGGTAAAGACCAGTTCCACATCCGCATGAGGTTGCATCCATTCCACGTTATCCGCATTAACAAAATGTTATCGTGCGCTGGAGCTGATAGGTAAGTGAACTCTTCTAATATTTAGTGTAATATTCTTAAAAATGTTATAGGCTCTTTTTGTACATTTGTGATATGCTATAGAATAACTTTGAGCAAAACTGATGGAAATAATAATAAAATATTTAATTACCTAAGTTTTCGGAAAATAAGGACATTTTTCGCACATAAAATAATATTTAAGAATGTATTTTGTGTAATCTTCATGTGCTTACTCTATAGTTTGCTATTTCTAATTATTATGAAACATTTCACAACAGTTTCGTTCTATCTTTTTGTATTGCTTAGTCTAGTACTAACCAATTAATTATTGAATTTCACTTGATTTCAGTTTCATTTGATTTTAATTATAATACTGTTTGCATTGACACAAAGCGTTACGAACGCCGCCGTGCTATTGTCAGTATAATTATATTGAGTTGATTTGGGTATTAAGCATGCAGAAATTGGTTTTTCAGTGCCTAAAATCCATTTATTTTGCCCTCGCACAATCAGTTTTACCGTACTGTATTATTAACAAAACAACTCAGTACGCGACTGTACACTGGGGATGATTACCAATGGGGAACGCCCGTGCCTACCTTTCATACCCTTCCTACCTTCATACCCTTTAGTACCTTATTTTAGACTTCTGGGCAATAACTGTCACCGCTAAAGTTATTTGCTGAGCCTTATACCATTGTACCAATTCAAAATACTGACTGCATTGAAACTTTAGCAAAATGTTCTAATCAAAACTTTATAATACATAATCAAATACTGAATTGATTTATTGTGAGTATTGAGTGTCAATTTGTATGGTTACACAAGTAGTTATTTTGCAACAATAAATGTATATCTTGATACTCTTAATTAGAAAGTAATCAGGATTAATACACCTATATTTCTTATTAATGAGCAACCTCCTATTGGACCTGAAAGGGTGATTTGGTTGTGGTGTTCATTTGTTGCCTCATTGGTTTTCTTCAGATACTTAAAATGTACTTATGTAAGTAGGCATGTAAACACAATGTGCATTTTCAAGTTAAATAATAGTATTGTTAAATTTCAGGCTCCAGACTGGGATGAGAGGTGCTTTTGGCAAGCCACAAGGTACAGTAGCACGTGTGCGCATTGGCCAGCCCATCATGTCTGTACGCTCCAGTGACAGGTGGAAGGCTCAGGTCATTGAAGCTCTCCGTCGTGCTAAGTTCAAGTTCCCTGGACGTCAAAAGGTATGTTATCTTTCATTTGGACATTCACTATGTGATTGTATCTTTCTAGTTCTTAAATCATTGATGATCATCAATTACCATCAGTTATGACTGAAGAGCTCTTTACAAATATTAAGACAGATTTTGAGTGTTATAAGAGGTGATTTGAAGTGATTGCTTTGCAACATCTTTGTTACCAAGTAATTACAATCAACTTTTTAATAAATTCTGCTCTCTGCTTAGTCAATTTACAAAAAGGAGAAATTGTTTTTTAATAATTCATTCAATATTTGTATGATATTGCACCCTAATAGCAATGTTTGTGAGGGTGTAAAATCTAGCTACCTTAATATCAATAATTGTAGAATCATCATTAATATATTTATTTTACAATTTCCAGATCTACATTTCCAAGAGATGGGGCTTCACGAAGTACGATCGCGACGAGTATGAGAAGCTGCGGGACGACAACCGCCTCGCCAACGACGGCTGCAATGTGCGCTACCGTCCCGAGCACGGCCCGCTCGACACCTGGCGAAAGGTGCAGACTGAGCTCTTCAACGCTTAGTTATGACATTTGTAATATACTGAGGTTTCATTATTTCATGTTTTATTTATCTTCCCTAACGCAAATTACAAACTTGAAATAGTAGATTTGATTTAATACTGCCATTTTATTCAACAAAACTGGAAAAGAATAACACTACTTAATTCAATTTGCTATCCGGAAATCGTGGTTTATATTATCATGCTTTTATTTAGCTTGACTGATTGTTTTTGATATAAAACATCGGGGCGCGAGTCTCCTTGCAGCTTAACACATTCAATGCCACCACGATTTTCTAATACTTCCCAGCGATGCCGCCCTATAAAAAACGCAAACATGCTAGGTGTGCTCGCGGCACTGCAGGATGGAATTACGTAGCACGCTAGGCGTGTTCACCGGCACTGTTAAGAGGTAAAATCAAAGAAAGCGTTATTTCGGCTTCAACCGTGTTTATTGATCAGTCTTTCTCGAGTTACTGAAGAGATATTTTGTTTTTAGCAGTGTTTGTGCTTTTGAAAGTTAAATTATGGCAGTTAGTAGATTCCAAGGTAAGTATTTATCGTAATTTGATCAGTGAATTTCAACCTTTGGTTACTTATTTATGATTTTTTAGGGAAAACAAAATATGTGCAAGAAACAGTGGAATATGATGATGATGCGACGCAAGCAGATAGCCCACCCTCACAAAAACGCCCAAAAGTAGGAGGTGAGCCGATAACATATTTCTCTTATCTTGTCTTAAAACTTTTAGTGCACTTATTGTGACGTATTGATAAAAATGACATTTATTAAAAGTTATAGCCACTTTATACGACTTTAAATAATTGTTGATCATTATTTGCTTTCAGAATACATCGCGAACGCATCAAGCTCACCGAACTCATCGCAAGATATATTTATAGAACTACAAGATGTACCTTACTCCCAAAAATGGACATATTCGCAACAAATGGATGAATATGACAAAAAGGATGTAAACACCATGACTGACGGAAGACCAACAATTACTAAATATAAAGAAATTGGTACCATGACTGAACCAGGGTTGACTTGTAACAACAATACTAATATTGAAATTCGATGCAATGAATATTTCGGAAGTGTTGTAGCATGCGAGCTAGCAAATTATCACGGTCGCGTTCGTTACGATAAAATGAAAGCTATCATTGATATTTTTAAAGAAAAGTGAGAAATTAGTTGCCTTGATTGTTTAAAAGGTTTCTATGATTCTCTTGAGGAAAGAAATAGTGATCTGAGAAATCAACGTCTTTATTAAAGCACTTATTGTGTGTACAATATTATAGTTACTACTTATGTTAAAGATAAATGTTAAAAAATCAACGTAATTAGACCAACAATATTATACAATAATTATCAATAGAAATTGTCCTTTTCTTTGATCAAATGCACATTGGAAAAATTTTTTTTTTGATAAGTGGAGTACAACTCTTACTTAATCAGTAGGTATCTATGAATAAGTTTAGTACCACTTAATATTTGTGATACGGTCTGAAACATTCCATGCACAAGCCTGGCTGTTGCGGACAGGTGTCGCAACCAAATAGCGACATTACTCTTCCTTTTTTTGTTCTCCAGCAATGTACGCATCTTTTTCGTTTGGTTTTTCCGTGATAATTTTTTTCCAATTTCATCAAGCAATGTACCTGTCTATGTAATGGGATTTGTTGTTCCCGTTCTATGTAGGGTTCCACGATGGATTTTATGACGCTTAATCGGAAATCATATAAGCTTAATTTTCGAGTTGAATACTCATTGTACAGGAAATAAGAGTTGATCATGACGATCTGCATGATGTGAATGATAACTTTTTTATACCACCGCAAAGATTTATGCTCGCACGTATAATATGATAGCATTTGGTCATGCTTATCTATTGCATTCATATTTTTATTATATTTTGTTATCATTTCTGGTTTTGCTTTACTTTGCCCCCTTCGATTAGTAATAATGTTAAAGTTGCCTTTGTATTTGCTAGAGATCGCCATGACTTCCCTCTTATCCAACCATTTAATTATACACACATTATTTTTATGTTGTATACACAATTCACCTTTTTTTAATTTTGTTTTTACAACTAATTGAGGATTATTTTTTCGAAATTTTCGTAGTGTTCCTGTACAATAAGTATTATTAAAGTATAAATCTTCTATCAAATTAACGCTTGTATAAAAATTATCCATAAATAAATGGTGCCCTACATTTAAATATTCTTTTATCAAATGCATTACCACTTTGTTAACGTGGTTTAATCCTCCCACAATAACATCAGACGCACCGCCGTACAGGTGCAGTTTCAATATTACCCCAGACTGGTCAGCTAGTGCATAGAACTTCAGACCATACTTATTTTTTTTTCCTTTCATATATTGCCTAAAGCGTAATCTACCTCTCCAAAGCATCATTGACTCATCAATAACAATATTTTTTGTTGGGTAATATAATTCTGACATTCTTTTGTTAAAAAAATCTATTATATTTTTGATTTTGCTATAACTTGTTGCTGTTTCTCCTATACTAACGCATAACATTCTTAAAATAAGTAAAAACCTATTTCTTGCCATCGTCAATGAAAATATTGGCTGATTAAAAAAAATATCTTGTTTCCAATAATCACATAATCTATTTAGTTTTATAAAACCCATATGAAGAAGTAGGCCAAAAAACAGTTTCAACTCTTCACAACTTATTGCCTTCCACGATTTACTTCTACTTTTGTCCGCACTAGCTGACGACTTCTCGCGTTCACCGTAATTGTTAGTGCAATCTGTTAGCAATTGAAGTAACTCCATATTGCATATAGCATCAAAGTAGCCAATGGGTGTATCGACGATATCTTCTTTGAGGCCTGGAGTCTGCGTGAATGGTATTACTGGATAATCACAAGGATTACCTGGGCACCATTCACGATCGGGTACATTAATAGCAGGTACTTCTTCAATGTTCTGCACTTCCAGTTCGGGTTCCGGTTCCGGTTCGGATTCATCTGTTTCCATTTCGTCAATAATATTGTCACAGAGTATGCCATAGAGCTCAGCGTCGTTCAAACACGAAGTTGGTTCATCTCTTGGAGGAGTTGATTCCAGAGTTACCATAGCTCCTAAAGTTTCTTCTATCCCATGGTAAACCCAATTTGGGTCTTCCCATGAGCAAGATGGCATAGAATTGTCGATTGGATCCATTACCTAAAATGTAAAATCATTTTTTCAAATATCAAAAGTCATCAAAATATTATTAATATGACAGAAAATGATTAAAGTTGCAGTGTACAAATTGTGTGTACAAATACAATACGTTTAAAGTATCCCGCCAAAACTCGCAATGTTTGGACCGATTAAAGTGTATGAAACAAACAAATTATGTATCTATTGAATTTATTATACAGTGTAAACTCGTACAACAAGTGTAAATTCCATGTAACGTCACTCGATTTAACGACAAACTCTCTAAAGCATCGAAATCAATTGACTTTGGTTGGTTTAGTTTGTCTACCATACAATGATACACTCTACATAGCGTCACACTCACTCTCAATAACGACGTAAAATACCTTGTAAGTTGCTAAAATTTATAAAAACTGCGCAGCTGTGTACGTTTTTTTGTCGTTTTATTATCCTAGCCCACTATAATCTCGACAGTCGGCACCATGCAAACCGAACTTTCTAAGAAATTCATTCTTTTGTTTTCAAATTGGGATTGCTTGCACGTGTATCTACTGTTTTTGACCATGACTAATAAATAGGCGTCATTTATTTATTTATAAACACTTACACCAACATTACAGGTTATTACCCAATGCGTTGATGTCGTATACATGTCATGCATTATCTATACGGTATCATTTTTGTCAGACCTCAGTTGCTCACAAACTTTCAAACTGTAAACATGGCGAAGTAAAAGCAAAAGACGTCATACAAAAATAACAGACTATACCCAATAAGATTAAATAAGATTGTTTTTGTGTACATAACTACTAAAACTAGTCTGAAATATTTTTAGAATTCTGATTTTTCTTCTCTCCATTTAACGACACCTCTCTATAACGCCATAAAATGCACAGTCCCTTCAGTGTCGTTATTTGGAGTTTACACTGTATTTGTTAAGATGATTATTTTTCACGTTAATGAAACGAACTATGTAGGTATCTTTCACATTTATAATAAGAGTATAATTTAACTTACCACCGTTTTAAGCGAAGTAATTAGCGAAGCCGGTAAGGATACCAAATTCTTCACAAGGACAAGCTGAGCTCGTCGTAAAAACAATCACAAAAGTAACACTAGTCGGGGTCTTTGCAAGAGTAATCACAAGGTCCAATAACACAAGCGGGGGTCTATGCAAGAGAAATCACAAGGTCCAATAACACTAGCCGGGGTCTTTGCAAAAGCAATCACAGGGTCCAATAACACAAGCCGGGGTCTTCGTAAGTATAAACGTAAATCCAGTGAAAGGAAGAGATCGTAGGAAACATCCGATGTCGAACACTTCGAACACTGATGTAAGGAGCTATACTAATGTTAAAGACTTGCTGCCCGTGGTGCAATAAAACGTGGGAAATAGGACGCCGCCTGTTGCGCTCTCTGTTACAGACCTTACGGCAGGCATGGTAACGTCCCAATGTGCGGCTCACCTAATCTTTTTATGACACTCGGGTTTGTTTTATTACCAAAAAAATAATTGGCAAGCAACTGAAGTAAACGGTATTCCTACTAGGGACTTTATTTATAAACGATCGCCAAACGTATCTAATATTAGCAGTGCCCCGCGGTTTTACCCACGTCTTACGGGAACCATTTACTTTTTAGGGATAAAAAGTAGCCTATAGCCTTCCTCAATAAATGTGCTATCAAACACCGAAAGATTTTTTCAAATGGGCCCAGTTATTCCTGAGATTAGCGCGTTCAACCAAACAAACAAACTCTTCAGCTTTATAACATTGGAATAGATCCTGGGCAGGGTTTTGTCTTCTTCCGATGAATGAAAAGATATTGGTGAAAGACAGAGAAGGAAACAGATCCGAGTTACACAACAGCTGATAAGCGTTTATAATTAGGTACCTAAAGGGGTACATTATAGGTAAATATTTTATGCAATTTATTTTATCTTTTTTGTTCAACCTAAGTGCCAAGGAATAAAATAAATGATAACTTATAAAAAATATTCTATATTTTATTATTGGCATTATAAATGTAGTAAATTGACCTAATAATATAAAAGATTGAGAACTGCTGGAGATGAACACGCCTGGTATGTTCGCGGCATTACATAATAGATTATTTTTGATGAACCTTAAAAAAATATCAGATCCTGGAACCACTTCAGAATACTTTAGCTTACGGCAGAAAGTTTATGCTCAGAGTCTTTCGGACAATAATATTGTCTAATCTTTGAGATATAGATGAAAAACGGTGAGCACGCCCGGCGTGCTGGCGGCATGCAGATAAGAATTAGTGTGGACACGCTAGGCGTGTCAATGGCACTGAATGTGTTAAGAGCTACGGAGCAAATGCTTGCCAACTGCAGATTGCTAAACTTCACACGACTGAGATAGAACATGCAAGTTTACTCAAGATATTTGCCTTCTTTGTTAAAGCACTTTAAAATTTCTCAAATTAAAATCCGCGTAACTCTTGAAAAGTCGGGAGGTACGTGCTGGGAATTAGACCCCTTTGTCTCGAAAGGGAGGTCATTCTTCAAGGGGCATTCGTCAAATTAAAACAAAAGTACATAATAGTAACAGAGTTTTTAATTCAGTAAAAATGCCACATTAAAATCCTTGACCGTACGTGTTATTCCACTTGATGTACTGACCAAGGTCGTCCTGTGAAACACTTGGACGAACCCTTTGGAGTGCAGCTGTGAAATCCTTAACATTTACTGGACGAACCTTGAACAAAAATAAAATATATGCTACTAAATAATTACCTCGTCTTCCAAATAGTCACTAAAAAGCTAGGGGTAATTCAAGAGGCGCCATATTCTGATATAAATAAAATAATTGGTTACTACGCAACATCATGCTAAATCACTAAACAAGTCTTTGTCGGTAGGGTAGGTAACTAGCCACAGCCGAAGCCTCCCACAAGGCATAGAATAAGAATATTTTAGATACAGTTCCTTACACTTCAAATATAGTACCTACTTTCTGCTTTACATTATTGGCTTGATATTTAATGTTTGTAAGCAAACCGATACCGCAAATTTGTAGACTTTACCTTATTCCTCTCAATGGTAACGATTTGCGATAATGGTACGGAGCGAATGGGTCCCATGGCTGCTTCAGAGCACAAGGACTTCATGTCTGCGCCCGAATGCCCTTCAGTTAGGCTCGCAATCTCCGCCATGTTCTGTTCAGTCAGGTCATGGTTTTCATCCTTCAGTAAATTCGATATTATTTGTTTGCGTGCCTGTGAATACCATAAGGAAAACTTAATTACTAATGTACCTTAGAATGGGAATAGCCTGATCAAAGAGATGTCTCTTTGATCAGGCTTGTCGGAATAAATAAACGCTGTCGTATCGTACATATTTGTCAATTTGTAATTTTTTTTTTCGGACTGTCTATTAGCTGTACTAACCCTATTGGTTGCCACAGCGTAACCGGGCTGCCAGAAGAAATTCTGAGCCCTAAGGCTCGAAGACACTAAGGGAACGACTGTCTAAGGGCGCCTCGGCTTAGGCGACGTTTGGGATAACGGGGGGGTCGGACGGTGGCCGATTTGTAATGAATTATGTATGAAGTATAGCACATTGCCTCTTTTCACTGCAGTTGTTAGCTGTCATCATATCACAACTATGACGGGTTTTTTTTGTGTATATAGTAATGTTTAATAACAATAAAACATACCACTGTTTTAATACCTTTTCGTAAATAATTTCATAAATTATTGATTAATTGGTCAAGGGTTGTTAACAATAAGAAAAAAAAAGTATTTGTAGTCATTGAATAAAGATAATAATAGATCGAGCTTACATCAATATCAGGCAGCGGTATATAGAGCCGCTTCACCAGTCGACGCCGAGCCGCCTCGTCCAACTCTTGCGGACGATTTGTCGCGCCCACTATCAACAGACGATCTTCATCCCCTGTCATCAATTATATATGTATGTCATCATTTTCCATGGTAACTATCTTGTCACAATTACATTAGCAGACAACAGGCCAAATTGCAATTGTGTCTCAGTGGTAGATTAAAGACATTATTGTACTGATGGCGGTAATATTGAAATGAAGCTAGAAAACGTATTTATATATTTTGTATAGTAAAAGTTTCCGAGTGAAAAGTAAACAACTTCATAGGCACCCGATGTAAGATTTCTAAGTGAAGTATACATACGTTTTTTAATTGTATTTGTGAAATAAGGTTCATTTCCATTTTTTCACACAGTACAAAAATGTTTATTTTTTTTACTTTTTTCATTGAACATTTGAGTATTGAGATGGTTGTAATATCAGGCTTGGGCCCCAGTTTAACCACAAATCTACGATGAAGACCTTTATGGTTAAAACTTAAAAATAAGTTTTACTTGCCTGTAAAGGAGGTAAGAAATATGAATAAGAAACCGAATCTTTCCATACCAGTAGCTGCGCCATCAAACTGCACGAGAAATTCAGTTTTGATTCGTCGTGTGGCTTCGTGCTCAGAGTCACTGCGCTGCGTGAGCAATGAATCTATCTCGTCTATAAATATCACCTGACAACAATATACATTATTATTATACCTCTGATAGTCATCGGAAATAAAATTTTATTTAAATTATCTAGAGATTTTAAATTAATTAAATAAACTTGTATTTCTTTTACTATTATTTTATTAACGCTAATATTGCTATTGACTTGTATTATAATTGTTAGTTTTACTTGTATACATTTGTAATTGCAATCAATCGTTCTGTAATATTTATTTTCGCGCCAGCTAATAATGGTAATACAAATTGACATTAAAATTGAAATATTTGTAAAATTTATTTAAACTTATGATCTAACTTATGTCTTAGTCGAAAAATCAATAGAACGCAATCGTCCTATTGATTTTGAACTTGCGGGTCAGTATCCTATACAAGCGAGGGTTATAAGACTGAAAGTACACGCAAGTGTTTGAACACGATATTTTTAATAGGGGCTTTATCTGATACTGTGATGCAAAGTAATGTTAAGTCAAGTTTCAGGTATCTCACTGCGGGCTGATGGCACCTCGCGACGGCGAACAAAGCGCGGACCATTTTCTCCCCGTCGCCGATCCACTTGGAAGTCAGCGAGGAGGCCGATATGCTGAAGAATGTGGCGTTGCATTGTGCAGCCACACATTTACCTAAAACAATGGATGGATAGGAATGTGCCCACGGCAGTGGAACTTTAGTAGAATGTGATGATGGTGATCCATCTAAGAATTCTATTCAAATAATAGGGGTTAAAGTATGAAATTGCCGTTTTATTGTAATAGGTACTTCGAATTGGCATAGAACCTTCATGTTTTGAGACTTTTGAGTGAAACTTTTTTCATACGGTACCGTTGTAGTTCTTTTAAAAAATGTGCAACATTCGATTATTAACTTTCAGTTGTTTTTTTTTATTCAGCTTAGACAATAAAGATGGATACTTCGAAAACTCGTGTGATTTTTGAATACGAGTTCCGACGCGGAACTAACGGGGCAGAAACAGCTCGCAATACTAATGTTGCGTTTGGGGAGGGGACTGCTAATGAACGCACTGGTTTAAACGCTTTCGTGATGGAACCATTTTGAATAATGGTAATTATTTTGATTAAATAAATATGTTAAATTAAAAAAAAACTAATTTTTGTTTTTCAGTACAAATCGGCAATTACATACTTTAACCCCTAATATTTGGTCCTTCGAGCCGGATGCAAGCAAACTAGTTTTCTTTAATTTGTGTGACTACCTCAGTTGGACATTTTTTAGGCCAGCTTGACTTGACAAAAAATTAGATTGATTTACCAATGAGAGTTTTCCCTGTACCCGGGGGTCCGAACAGGAGGATACCGCGAGGCGGACGGCGGAGTCCAGTGAAGATGTCAGGGCGCAGGAGCGGCCACACCACAGCCTCTTGTATTACTGATTTAGCCATTTGTAGGCCTGCTATGTCGTCCCAACCTAGGGGGGAAATATTACGTTGAATCAACATCAAAATTATCGACGTGTGTGCTACGTAATTCGACTTTGCGACATGTTCAATTAATATGTTTTAAGGAAATACTGAGTCATCACAAAAAATATTTAGCCCTGCGAAAACATTGTTCACATAGAAACAGAAATCATAATATTTTTAGAGCGAAATAAATTTTGAATGATTCACTTTTAGATAAACTTTGTACTTTATAGCATGTTATTTGAATGACTAGTTTAGGAGATAACGCAACGCGACTTCTGGTTGGATTGCGGTCGAGTGCATTCCCGTTCCGGTGACCCAGCCACCAGGCGACACTAGCTGCTAACGACTGCTCCTTAGACTGGGTTTTAGTGGGTATTCTAGTCGCCCTGGCCGCCGGGGATCCCACATACCCCGACGGAAGTGGCGCAGTTATGCCTACGTTCAGAGGGGATTTGCATTTCCCAGCGATAAAAAAAAGGAGAGCAAAACAATATTAATATTAAATAGATACGGGAGGGAATGATACCAATTGGAGTGCCTCTATCGATTATTTCGCTTTCAATGAGCTCAATCATTTTTGGATCAATGTGTTTCAATCTGTCATCGGAAATAACTGGGTCGCTTTCTTCCTGCTTATCCCTGAAACATTTTATGAATAATATTTATTTTTAATCATTGAAAGTTTAAATATTCGCTAAAATCGGCGGTTGTTTGTTGGTCGGCGCAGGCTTTATTTATAATGGCGGTTTTCTTACTCATTTAGTAAAATGGTTGATTTAACTAACTAAACTAACTTAAAACTAAAGCTAAGAGGTTTTAATCGCGCCCAGGTCTAAGAAAAAGCCCACCACAAACTTAGACATGTTTTTTTGTTATTATCATCTCACATGGTCAATCATCATCATGATCATCATTGCCAGCTCACTACAGAGCATGGGTCTCCTCTTAATATGAGATGGATTTGGCAATAGTGCAATAAGCTTACATTTTATAAAAACTTTGAACCTATTGATAATTTTCAAGATTTGAATAGGTAATTTGTTATAAATATAAATTTAATAGATAACCGTTGAATGAGTTACTAAGTTTGCACTTAGTATCATCATGATCCGACAACACTGTGTAGATGCCGGAGATGAGATTTGAATAATGCTTTGTACGAACATTAAACTATGTAAATTAAAATAAATCTGAAAAAGTGGGAAAGTAAAGCAGATGCCTAATGTAGAGCTAGCTCCCGCATTTTTTTTAATTATATACTCACACATGCCACATTTGTTTTCAAAAATAATTATAAAATTAAACTTCTTACATAGCCCCGAGCATTGGAGAGATAAATTTAGCCTGAGCCTTCCTCGAAGCACCCAAAGTCCGTCTAGCAGCTGGATTAGAAGCTAGCAGCTGCTCCTTAGCAGTTTTGAATGTAATTTTAGCAACCTGGCTTTTATGGGCTTTTGCTTCTTCATCTGTATCAATATCCATGCTTGGACTTGAAGTATTAGGCTTATTTACTTCAATATTGTGTTCTAGACCCCTTTCTTTATTTTCAGAGTATGAATCTTTCTCTTTAATTTTAAAATCATTAGTACGAGAATATTCTGTGCTTCTGCTTGAGTGAGGTCTATCTACTTCTGTATTATATTCTAGACCACTATCCTTAATTTTGGCATTTTTTATCTTCTTTAAGGGGTTGTCTTTATTAGATAATGTTATGAATTTATTAGCTGCCCTTATAGGCTTTGAATTACAAAGTTTTGATTTAAAAACTTTTATTTCCTCTCTAAATTCTTGACTTGAGTTCTGTGAGGATTCAACATTAATAATTTCTGACTTCGGAATAGGAGTTTCACATCTGCAATCGGACTTCATAAACCCTGTTTTTATTTTATTTGACTCCAAACATTTCTGACACTGCAGAGATTTTTCGAACAAGACTAATGGGTCTGCGAGTTTGCTGTAAATGTCAATTTTATTATTGAAAAATATCTTTAGCAGGGTTAAGTATATATTGAGTTCGAGATTAAAGTCTGTCTGTCACTTTAAAAAGTGCTAGCCTAATTGTATTTAGCATTATCTTATAAAAATATACATTATCCTGTTGCCAAAACTAATAGGAATATAAAATATATTCCTCTATATATATAGTTCCATTCTACAAATTTATCTGATTGTCATGTATTATATCAAATTAGTAGTTACTAGGATATATACATTATTTTTAGATTAAGTTAGAATACCTTAAGCAACTTTTCCAAGATGAAGAAGATTCATTTTCGTTTTGAGAGTTCTTAACAAGCAATTTAGCTGAACCAAGAATATCATCGATTGCAGAATCGTTAAGACTCTGATTGTTGTCTCGCAAGCATTCCTCCAAAAGAACTTTTGATGTGATATTCGATGAACTAAAAAAATAACAAGAATTTCCAAAAAGGAAGAAAATTATTTATAACATAATAACACTGCGTATGTAATATATTACCTTTGCAGAGAAGTTTTATAAAGATGAACAGTGTTCTCGTTTAATAAACTGAAGTAAGTTTTATTACGCGAATTACTTGATGGTAGCATAGTTATATAGAGCTATAGAAACAAAAATATATTATTAAGGTGGAGTGTGAAATGTGAGCACTTAGTCTATACAAATTCAATTCTTTATCTTACTTAAATTATACTATACTTAAATACATAAAATATTACATTCGCTTGCAATAGCAATGTTTCAATCAAAACAGTTCATAAATTTCATAATTCATATGGCGCCAAAACAAAGTAATCACAGACAATCATTGATTTTTTCAATCACTAGTTTTACAGCTCTGGGTTGTAGCTTTTTAGAATCGAAGCACATGATTTATGTTTATGCTTGGAGCCAATCGTAGCAGAACCAAAATAGAGAACAATAAATAGTTTTGGATAAGGGTCTACTGTTAGAATACAAATCATAAATGAGTATTACATAGCCCTTTTAATGTAAAAGCAAAATTCTAGAGTAAATTTACTTCTCTAGGAGTTTCCTCATTTTGATAACGATTTGATTAGGTTATTTGTCTGTGCTGTAGTTGTCATTTGTCAGTCGATAAAATTATTAAGAAAAGTAGCCAAAGCTTATTATTTTTTAAATAAAATTCTTGTAGAAAATCCAAATAATATATGATTAATAGTTACTGCTGTGAAATTAGATTTCAGCAAAACATTGTCCGTGAAGGCTATTAACAAGTACAAATCATGGTGATAGTGTGATCGAGATGAGTTCAAAGCCACAAATTTATCATGAGAAGCAAGTAAAGGAGTTGTGCGCTTTGCATGCGCTTAATAACTTATTCCAGGTGAGTTCCGGCCGCGCAAATTGGCCTTTGTTTGTGTTATCACGTGCAATGCGACCGTGAATAAAATTTGCCGCGACTCGTCAAAGTAAACAGTCGGTTCTCTACAGTCATTAGTATTTAATTATCACGTCTTGACTGCAATTTTCGGTGTAAATTAGAGAAGCTATTAAAAAATTATTACTTAAGGAACATTCTAGTATAGAAAAATTTAAATGGAGATTAATTCTTTATCTTACAAATATCGCATGTGAATTAGTAACCGCCTAATTTGTGTACTAATTAAAATGACACAAGTAGCTTAGTTTTTTGCATGTTAATATTGTAATGTGCAAAATAAACTTTTAATTTTTTTTTTATTAAATGAATTATGCTTATACTAGTCTGTTCAGTTCCTAATTCTTACATTAAAAAATATCTTAGGTTTCTCTATGTGTGTATCATCATCATGATCAACCCATTACCGGCTCACTACAGAGCACAGGTCTCCTCTCAATATGAGAAGGGTTTGGCCATAGTCCACCAAGCTGGCCATGTGCGGATTGGTAGACTTCACACACCTTTTTAAGGAGAACTCTCAGGTGTGCAGGTTTCCTCACGATGTTTTCCTTCACCGTTGAAGCAAGTGATATTTTAATTGTTTAAAAACGCACATAACTCAGAAAAGTTAGAGGTGCATGCCCGGATTCGAACCGCAGACCTCTGAATAAAAGGCTGACGCCCTAGCCACTAGGCTATCACAGCTTCTTAATTCTATGTATGTAACTTACTTAAAATTCCAGACACGTAACACCTTTTCGAAATCAGAATTAGACACAATATGCAGTCGTCTGTCCCCAAATGTTTGGATCAACCCTCATCGATCCATGCTTGGGCTGGGTAACTATGACATTAATGTCATCATGGCAGCATTGCAGAAGAAGGGTTGTGAAGCCATCTGGTTTGATAAGCGGAAGTAAGTTCGTTTATGTATGTAATTTTGGTAACTCACTATTAATGCTGGTAACCCAAAATACTTCCCAATACTGCAAATGCTGTAGCATCTTATGACCAGGGATGGGTTTCCAAGATAGCACTCCTCCATCTTGGCATTATATCTATCTATCTATCTTGCATTGTGAGTATTTGTTTATATTATTTTTAAATTTCTGCCTTTGTAGAGACCCTGGATGCTTAGACCTGTCGAACATATGTGGATTCATCCTAAACGTTCCATCAGATTACAAGCTTGGGTTTGTGATGCTGCCATTGCGTAGGCGACACTGGATCACCATCCGACAGATACAGGGGAACTTTTACAATCTGGACTCCAAGTTAGACTCACCGCAGTTAATAGGAAGGGTAAGAATATCTGTATGAACCAACTCTCATTTGAATTAGTTAGTCAACATTGATCCAAATTGTGACTCTTGCACAAATTTTGATCAAAGAATGTTGTAGAGGTGGAATTTATTTATACAATGTGCCTTAAAGAATAGGGTAAGCTAACTTTTGCACTCATGAGTATAATCTGATAACCAACATAATCTAACATTGTTATGTAAATCTGTCAACCTGCTTTAGGGCAGCAAGCTGTGTCTATGGTCTGTAAAATTACGTTGAGAGAGACCAGTGCCCAAGTTTGGGGTCATTAATATATAATAGTCTGATGATGATCATAATGACAAGGTCTTTGTTTACTCTGTTTACATATTTTCATAACCAATTAAAAAATTGTGTCTAAATTTATGGTCTTGAAACTTCATTTAAAGTTGTTATTATACATTCAATCACCCTTTGATAATGTAGTCTCTTTTTCTTTTCAGAGTAGTGATTTAATAGCATATTTAAAAGAGCAGCTTGAGAGCAAAGAGAAGGAACTGTTTGTGGTTGTGAGCAAAGAGGTTGAAGAGAAACAGCTATGGATGAATCAGTTCATACTCCAAGGAAATGGAGGGAATGACTGTGGTATGCACAAGGAGTCTGCGTTAGAGAGCCCAGATGACTCCAGTCCAATATGTGATTATAGTAACCGTGATGCAGAGTGCTTGAGGTTGAATGAAGTGAACTGTGTTAATAGTGAGAACTTTTAAGTGCATTTTTCATTGAATTAAGTGTTTCGCAAACATAGATACTTTTTAATGTCAACATGAGACACTGACATTGGAAACTGGTGTCAGGGTCTATATAATTTAACGTGTCTCTACATATGCATAGTTTTTTACTGCTGTCTAATAAGGTGGGTGAAATAAGTAAAGGCCACACATTTGCTATTAGTACTTGAGTTACTACTACTTCATGGATGGGCTATAAATCTGAGTTGGTTAGGCTGAAAACTCAAAACTGTTCAAGTGACGACCTCCGTGGCGCAGCGCGTGCGCTGTTGCATTTTAAAGTCGGAGGTCCTGGGTTCGATTCCCGGCTCGAGTCTGGCCTGGTGGGAGGCTTCGGCCGTGGCTGGTTACCACCCTACCGACAAAGACGTGTCGCCAAGCGATTTAGCGTTCTGGCACGATGTCGTGTAGAAACCAATTAGGAGTATGAGTTTACCATACCCCTAACAGGTTAGCCTGCTACCATCTTAGACCGCATCATCACTTACCATCAGGTGAGATGTAGTCAAGGGCAGCAAAAAGTGACTAAATTGATCTCACAAGCGTCTGCATGGATGCTAAGGCTAAATGGTGAAGTAACTAAGCACTTGTTCACATAGCACCTTTATTATTCTTGTACATGGGCAATTTTTTTTTAATATCATGATTCCTAAACCTTTTCTAATAAAAAAAAAATTGTGCTGTTTTAAAAATCTATTTCCACCAAATATTTTATTTAGTGAATGACAGGAACAGGTATTAATACAGTCTGCTTTTCTCATTGTGTGTATATACAGTGTTTCTCAATGCAACTAATCCATTTTTTCATTAGCATCACTCATCAAAAATGTTGATAATTTTAATTTCTATCTAAACAAATATTAGATTAGACATATCAAACAATACTAATGGAAAAAGGTTGACTTGTACAGTGTAGGTAACAGGAAATATAAAACAGTTCTTGCAAGTTTTGTATGTATATTCAAAACTTGTTTATACAGGAGTTATTCACGACTTCTCTAAGAGATTTTTAACATAAACTCTAGTTCTCAAAATATTTTATCTATCGTTTATTTACGAAAAACGTTAACTTGCAATTATAATATAATATACAGTGCTTTTGGTGCCATAAGTAGTTAAAGTATTGTACTCACATTTGATCATAATTAAGTTGTAATTACTTTTACGATGAAATCTCATAGTCCATGGTAACTGTTTGTTCTTATGTAAACCTACATCTTGTTTCTTTTTTGAGGTTACCAGTCAGTTTTTTTGATGCAAAACTTTACCCCCTATTTTACCCACCGTAATAATGACGTTTATCTTTCAAAATCATGAAACCCTTTTAAAATAAGATGTGGGAAACAAGAAATACCACCAATATAAGCTATTATGAGCGTTTGAACACACTCCTGAGACTGTTTAGTAATGTTTGTGAATGTGTGTTCAGCTGTGTGGGTAACTATTGTGTGTTGTGTGACTGATTGAATAATAATAATAAATTAAAATATAATAATAATGTATATTATCCTTATGCAAGAATTTCATCATCGGGTTTTCTAATGAAGAGGTTGAAATTTCTTCACCAATAAATTATTGTAATTAGTATTGTGTATGAATGTTTGGAATTAGTGAACTTTGTTACTTTGAGTTAGCTATATACTAAAAATTACCTAAGAACACCACATTGAAGCTTCAAAATAAAACATCGAAGTAACGTCAAATAGAATGATCAGTTTTATTATCTTAATTCTAGCATTATAGGGCATAATTTTGCGTCTGGGTTGAGATTTCTGGTGTTTAAAGGTCCTTTGTAACATTGGTTCAGAAAAGCCATTTTTAATGTTACGCTGAAGGTATTCAGGACTTAAGGCCAGCGCACAGCGAGGGCATTTCGATTCTAAGGTATTTACCCAAAGAATTCTCGTTGTAATGCGCCGTAAGCTACGCGAGGTAACGGAACTTTGCGGCGGCATGCTAAAGTACCGCAAAGAATTCGATGGTATGCGCTGGTGTTCACTAAATTAAGATTGGGTCCTCTAACCAGCCGCTCCTGGTGTACCTTCGGCATGCCTCGAGCATCTCGATAGCTGTCGGCATGCTACAGTAACTAAAAGTTCGCTGACGTCATTGAGGGCTGTATAATCTTGTCTATCTATCTTTAAGGCTCCGATTATAATAATAAATCACTTTATTTGTTTTTATGTAAGTACTTATCTGTTAATATGTATAATGTATTACTTTGTAAGTTTTATGTTTGTTGTTAATTTTTGTTAGTTTTTTCGAAGTTGCATTTATATATGTTTTTGTTGTTGTTTTTATATTTGCTAATTTTTTTGCTACCGTCATTGATGGCTTATACCGCAAGAGCTATATTTTAAATACCGCAAGTGGCTTTGTGAACAAAGTACATATAAATGTAACACATACACACACAGGTAAAGCAAAAAAAATAACGTTTATTGTCACGTTCCTTTTATTTTCCATCTTTATTACTTTATTCATATCTCAGTGCCTAGGGCCTTCTTCTACTTCGATCGATCGCGTAAAATTTTACTTCACTTTGTATCTATGAATCGAGAGACTGACATCTATTACACATAAGATTATCTATGATTTGTTTTGTGGAATTCGTAGACAAAATATATCAAAATTATCCAGAATTTTACTTCAACAAATTTAAATTCTACAGAAGGCGTTTGTGATGCGTCAACAAATTTTTCCATTGCAGTGAGTGATTGTATATTCTTTGACATAACACGCACGCTACCTACGCGTTCTCAAAATTTTCTGGATATGTGTATTTGTTAATATAAAGCTTATAGACGCGGTATTTAAGATTGTGAGTGACGCGGCATGAGCATCGACGACATTGTTTAGGGACATATCAGCTGAGAGCATTCCATTTTGGCAAATTGCCTTGTTCGTCTAGTTGTAATTATGTTCAACTACAAATCTCGTGGTCGGACAAATTACTCGGTTTTATGTTTAGAACTTTAATGTCCCGATGTTAGACAGTGTCTATACCCGTGCTTCGATGAGCACGTTAAGCCATTAGTGTCGGCTATTGTCGCTGGCGTATTGGAATAATACAGTGTACCTACGTGCGTACGTTCTGCAGTGGTTCATTACATAAAATATGCTGATGGCGATACTGATAATTCCACTTAGTATGGGGGTAATTGTCTCGCTAAGCATAATCAAATTCGGATATAATTTCAATCCATTCATCCCAGATTAAGTCGAAGTACTGAAAATATCTTGTCCGAAACTCAAACACCCAAATTCTTGGCCCAACCTTGGTTGGTTTGTTTTCGCGATATTTCTGTGCAAAGAGACGTATAAACAAAAGTTAAAATTCTCTACAATAATATAAGTTGAGTAACACGCAGTTATTTAGTAATCCCACAATTATACTAGCGGGATTACCAAATAATTTCTTAATAATACTAATTTCATTTATTTGTATAAATTGAGTTAACGAGTTTAGTTAGGTTTTGTTTAAAACCGAATTAGCAGTTTCAAATATCGGCCTAACGATAAATTACATGTGTAAGTGACGGTTTTTTGTATTTCTAATAAATAAATAGACTTTTACTAAAATAATATAATACCAATATCTCTAGTTATATTTAAATATAAAATATAATATATATTTATATTTATGCAGATATATACGGGTGTTTAATTGATGTAGTCGTTTTTCTACTTGTAACGCGTTTTTGTCTATTTTGTATATTATTTTATGTTTCATCGTGATACTATTAGAGTTTATTTTGCATACTGAACCTTTCGTAACAGATTACAAATTACTTTGATAATTGTCAGTAAGTACCTACCTAATAATAGTTTAAAAAACTAAAAAAACACGCTACTGCACGCATGCGTAGTTCGCGCACTAGCTCTTTCTCTCTTACTCGCATGCAAAGGATGCGGAAAGAAATTAATTAATCCTGGCGAATCTAATTAGGATAATCGGATATTTTGATCGGATTATTGCATTGTCATCGACCTTTGACAGGTGTGCAAAGTTTGAATCAAATCTGATCGTTCAAAGTAGGGCAAAATCGAGCTCAAAGGAGTCGGTTACAAACAAACAAACAAACAAACAAACATACATACATACAGGTGAAGCTAATAAAAGCGTGTTAAAAATCAAAGTGGATCTAAATTGTAGATATGTAGGTACCTATTGACTATCTCATCTAAGAGACATGGTTTGCAGGAAAATTTAGCGTTTATTTTACTAATTAAATCGTGTTAAAAGAAATATATACACAAGGTATTCATTCTTACCAGATTATAAATGGTTATACGGCATGAAACAATTATAATATACCTGCCTACTATATGTTTTATAATAGTAATCAGAATTATAAATATCTACATTATGTTTTTTTTATTTTTTATAATTGACTAAACACCTGTATGTACTTATTACGTATTTTAGAAAGAAAAAGATACGAACAAAACGTATAACGCCAAATACTAACCAAAATGTATAGGTACCTAATAGCGTGAATCAAACGGACCTAGATTGAATAGCTATACTGTCTGTGTTACGTTATTATAAAGCACAAACTTTTTTGCTTATTTATTAATTAATAATCACCCAATATTTTTTTTTTGTCGAAGTAGCCTCGGTTTGAAGTTAGTGATGTAGGTACAATAATATACCAAAAGGTAGGTAACTAAACACAAAGGTTTAAAAAACGAACAGTAAAGCTTGTAACTTATTTTATGTTAAATCTGTTTGACCATAGACAACTTTGGCCTTGGTGCCATAGGAGTTTACCCATTGGTTCATAACACGTCTATGGGCAAATGGTAGATATAAATATAAGTAGGCACTGAGAAAGGCGGGAGACTTCGTATATGGCGGGCGCGGTTTTTTCACGCTTCTCTTGAATTATTGTTTGTTGGCTAATTTTGAAAAGACTGGTGTTGGTTGTGTCGTGGACAGTTTTGGTGTCGTTTCTGTAGTGGCTAGTTTTCTGAATGATAACAGGTATTAATTTGGGAAAGGTTTGAGGGAGCCGCGTCCGCAGTGCGAAGTTTCCCGCCATTTTTCCCTAACTTCTACATTGCTATAAACTTGACATCGACTAATCTGTGCAAAGCCATAAAAAGAGAGAACTAATAAAATAATAAACTTGACATTGGCTAATCTGTGTAAAGCAATAAAACGAAAAAAAAAAGTAGGCACTTAAAACATTACTAGCCCGGGAACCAAAATTGGAATTATACGACACCATTATTATGTGATAATTTCAATTGTCTTGCTATAGATCAGCTGTTTTATGAATCGTTCCTTTCAGGTCGAAATTGAATTGACCATGTAACTTTGTTGGGGCGTTAAATTTACGATAAAACTATTTTCATTGTAAATGTGCCATGTATCACAAATATCCGTTGGTAACGAATATCTGTGATTAAAAACTACATCATTATGTTGGCATGAACTAAAAGATAATATTTTTTGCGAAATTTAATGTTAAAAGAGTATTCGAGAATTCGCTTTACCGGGTCTCTATTTTGAATTATAAAACACCTTGAATACAAATTAAAAGAGTATATAGATTCGAAGATGAGATTTTTTTTTGTAAGAATTTTTTTTGTAAGTTGTGAAAGAATTTTATATTGTGACTTTATTCCTTATACAGTCATAGTAGTTGTATATTATACTGGTATTGTTCGTCAGCCTCGTAGCACGCCTTCTGATGTTTAACTCATGCCATATTTATTTTGTTTCATTTTTAATTTTTAACTATGTAGTTCTCGAACAGGTGTATCACAAAATATGTTGTGGCATTATTTCTTCTGTATTCAGAGTAAGGACTTATTTCGATATCTTATATCTTTTACTCTACTTTATATTGTTGTAAATAAATGATATTTTTCCAAAAATAGATTATGTGATAATTTCATGCCTTTTATTTATTTACTTACCCTCAGTCATCTCCGTCAAACGATTATACTCAAAATTATTTTTTTGATATGAGAGTGATGCAAATCACATTACATTCCGTTGTTTTAATGGATTTCAGTACATCACAATTCAACTATGTTTAAACATGCAAACACTCAAAATTTAAATATTAAGTGAAAGATACAAAGCTTTTGGAAATTAAAATATTTATGAATTAATCGTTTATGAGATGTATCGAATCACATCTCGTTTAGTGGCCCTTTTGGGTTTTCCATCGAGAAATTATTTTTACTGCGTCCGTGGCAAGAGATTACATTTTAAAGTTTGATACTGGTTGTTATCACAAACTTTCCACATCATTGGCTCAATCAAAATATCCAGTATTGTCGTAATTAGCGGGTTGTAAATGTACTACGTCCATTGCAACGATGATATTCGAACTGAGAACTTTCCCCACCCAAAATAACTTACATGCTCTTCAATAATCGATTGGGCATATATTGCCACATAAGGAAACCCTAAAGGAAGGAATAAATATGAAAAGGGTTTGGCCATAGTCCACCACGCTGGCCATACGGATTGGCAGACTTCACACGCCTTTGAGAACATTATGGAGAACTCTCAGGCATGCAGGTTTCCTGACGATGTTTTCCTGCACTGTGGAAGCAAGTGATGTTTTAATTTTTTTTAAAGTTAGAGGTGCGTGCCCGGATTAGAACCGCCGACCTCTGATTAGGAGGCTGACGCCCTAACCACTAGGCTTTCATCGCTTCAGGCTATAAACAACTCAAAACAGCGAAGAATTTCCTGTTATTCCAGATGTTCATAAAATATCATTAACGGTCGACATGACGCTGCATGGTCCTATCCCAAGAAGAAGGAAGATGATGAATAACACAATGCAAATAGTCAATAAATAAAGAGTTAATTTATTTCAGTCGTTTCTTCGAACTGGCCGTACAGCTCTGTGTCCGTGACGTTGCAGTTATGGTTCTTGGCGAGGATGAGGCGGTCGGTGTCCAGATTCAACTCCTGCAGGATGCTGTATATCTGCGCGCGCAGGGACGCATCTATGTCGCGGCTTCGTCCTAGCACCCACATGCGATCTGTAAAAGGAGCCAGTTTGAGTGGGCAATTATTACAAAAAATAAGGTGAAACTGGGTCACACTAGTAGTTCTCACCGTCCGACCCCCCCGTTATCCCAAACGTCGCCTAAGCCGAGGTTCGGCCTCAAAGGAGGCGCCCTTAGGCAGTCGTTCCCATAGTTTCTTCGAGCCCTAGGGCTCAAAATTTCTTCTGGCAGAGCTTCTTTCCAAAGCTCGCCAAACAGCCCGGTTACGCTGTAGCAACCAATAGGGTTTGTACAGCTAATAGACAGTCCGAAAAAAAAAAAAACTAGTAGTTCTCGGAATTGTTATTTAAGCTTATGCCGGCCAAGATCTACCATCTGGCTGAAGGTCATCAAACACCGTGTTCGCGTTGTCTTCCTTTCCATCCATACTTGTGAGTTGTGTGTTGGTAAGAATGATTGCAAGAGCTCGCGAGGCGGTAGGTATTCAGGTCGTGGTCTGCTAGTAACGGGTACTATACCTACAGTGGAGGCCAGTGCATTGCTCTATGTCGGGCGTTGATTTGTTTGTGATGTACTTATTTCTTTGATAAAAGTAACCCTCTGTTCTGCCCGTATTTATTTTCTTCGCGAGGTTTTGAAGAACTAAGAGTTACTTAGGAAAAAAGTAAACGATAGTTGGAGTGTGAAAGAAAACGTACCGGAGTGCGCGATGCTCAAGTTGGTACAGGACCAGAGTATGGCGAAGTTGTCGTAGTCGGTGAACAGCACGTTGTACTGGCCGGCACCTGGCAGCAGGCGGCCGATGATGTACGGCATGCGGTTGTTGAGCTTGTACCGGAAGGAGGATGAGCCGTCGTGGCTCGGAATGCCGAGGCCGTGGCTGGTCCCGTGGCTGCCGGTCCTGGAACATTGTGACACTTTTGTACACCGACCTTTGAAAGGTGTGTCATGGGCACAGATTTTTGGATGGTGACTAATTAAGACCCCAAACTGAAAGCCTTGTTTGATTTTCCAATAGGTAATGAGAAGAGCTTCGGGATTCGTTCGTCATACGACCGCGAATAATACTCATGTACTGCGGTCGACTTACATCGTTTGTTGTAATGATTACAATGGGGTTCTAATGATGATTAAAACGAGGATATAGATGCAGCTGTACTTGTAGCTTAAAAGAAATTAAAGAGGAACACTTGACCGCAATCTGACATTTAGTTAACTAATTAACTACTAGACGATGTAGTTGGGGTGCATCGTCTAGCATTGGGGTGGCGGGGGAAACAGAATCCGGAACATAAGTAGGAACTACTTATAGTCTAATAAGGATCCCAGATCCTTAAGATGTCAATTAAAAGCACGCACGTTTTTTTTATATATATATATAGCGAGCAAACGAGCAGGCGGGTCACCTGATGGTAAGGTGACCTTTTGAGTAATTTGTTTAACCGCCCTTTGAAGATCCCCATATTATAAACATTAGGGAACACAGAAGATGGAAGCTGGTTCCACAATTTGCAGGTACGTGGCAGAAATGACCTGGAATAGCGGGTGGTGGAAGATGACTAGGCATCGTAAATCACTTTGTATGTGTCCAATGTATATAAATTACTTTATCACGCAGAATACATAATAGTGTAGTAATGGTGCAAACGCCACATGCCCAGCAATACGATTGTGAAAAGGTGTGGGTGTAACAAAATTCAGTCTCAGATTTTTTTTTCTATAACCATAGACTTGTGAACTTGCTGTGATTTGCCAAATATAGAATAGGGACTTTTGGGCTGATAGATCAATTCGTTTGTTAGATATATCAACTTAAAAGATCAGGCACTCACCACCTGTTGATAGTGTTGACGGTGATGACCAGATAACCTCGGTCATTGAGCATCACATCCAGTTCTGTGCAGCTCGCGGCTATTTCCATGAGATGGAAGGAGCGCTCCACCTCGTACCACGTGCCCGTCATCTGTGAATTAAAGATATCAGTTGAAATTAAGCCCAATGTCAGTTGGAAAATGTGTTAAGTTAGCTACTTTCGAAGAAGTCCGACTTGAAAGGTGTCCGGTATCCCAATGCAGGAAAGGCAGTTTGGATAATTCAGCAATTTAACTGAGGAAAGCTTTGAATAAGCAATAATTTCAACGATCCGTGACCAAAGTTTTCAAAAGTTGAAGGCACATCACTGTCGATTGTTAAACCCACGGCAATCGTTATATTTCTAGGCTCAAAAATGCTGTTGCGGTCGAGTGCGCGGGTGTTCCCGTGACCCAGCCACCAGGCGACGCGAAGGGTTTTAGTGGCCATCGCTAAGGTTTAGTGGGTATTCTGGTCGCCAGTATGGCCGCCGGAGGGTCCCACATACCCCGTCGGAAGTGGCGTAGTTTTGCCTGCGTCGCTTCCGGAGGGGATGCGAAAACGCATTTCCCAGCGTGAAAAAAAAAAGTCCTATATTATATCCGTTTCCAGAAAACAAGGTATCTGTGAAACAATTGTCATCAATTCCGACGGAATTGCCAATTGCGTCGGCAAAGTATATGTATTCTTATTACATTACGAACAAACCTGATATTAAGTGTCTTGTCGACCCAAGACAATCACGAACGTGTGCAGCACCCATGCATTGACAGATAACCCAGGATGGGTTCTAATCTAATCTGTTTCTACTCAGCTTCATACCGGAACGCTAAATCGCTTGGAGGTAGGTTGGTTTGGTAATAACACGAAACGCTCCCAATAGACAATTTTAGAGAAGGGAGTCATCAACCATTGACCGAACATAGTCAACTGTTTTCGCATTTATAATATTAGGATGAGTTTTATCTCTGGAACGGCCAGTAGATACATTATGAAACAAAAAGATCGACAGTCCTTTGGTAGATTAAAGGTTCAACATTACGCTATGACTCATGGTTGAAGCAGAGGAAACCGAAGGAAATTTGTATCGAAAGAATAATACACCTGTAGTAACAACTCTCCTCAATACTTGTACTACCTACTACTGGTGGGAGGCTTCGGCATTGGTTAGTTACCACCCTACCAACAAATACGTGTCGCCAAGCGATTAAGTGTTCCGGCACGATTTCGCGTAGAGACCAATTAGGAGTATAGGTTTACCATACCCCTAGCAGGTAATAGCCCGCTACCATCTAAGACCGCATCATCACTTACCATCAGGTGAGATTGCCGTCAAGGGCTAAGGGATAAAAAAAAAATTACAAATGAACAGTAATAAAATATTCCGTAAACTAAATGCTGTAACAAGTGAAGTGACTCGAGTGTACTTTGTAAACAATATTAAAATGTAAATATTATACGAAACTACCAACCGTCCGTCGAGTAAAGCTTAAGGGGTTAAGGTCGACATTCTATGATAGTTTATGAAAAATGCAGCGGGCGTAGGTACTTGAATTTATAGTTTATGCCAAATACATAATCGGAATCGTATTACACGCACTTATAAATCATGTTATTTGTACCTACACGTATAATATTTGGTAGACATCACAGTGCCCATTGCAAGACGTTCTATTGATTCTTCTATTTCTTGCGCTTATCCCACATTATGTGGGGTCGGCACAAGACTTCTTTTTCTTCAAGTGAGTGACTTCTATCAGCCGTCCCCTCACCTTTTACCCGCATATCCCCTTTTACACAATCCATCCATCTCTTCTTTGGTCTTCCTCTATTATTTTGCCCTTCACGGTTCATATATAACATTCTTTTGGTGACATCACTTTCTTCCCTCCGCATTATATTTCCCCCCTTATATATTAATTTCTTATCTTACTGATTCGATCGCGTGAAAGTTAATTTAAATTTGTAAAGAATCAAAAGAGCGACACCTAAATGTATTTAAATAATCCTATTATGAGACAGTTTTGTTAAAATTGCAGGTAGACACATATTTCCTTGTATTGGAAGTGAGTTAACTAAGCTATATTGATTTTAGTCGGTAATTGAATTACTTACCTTTTCACTATGCCTCGGAGAACATTTTAAGTCGTCGAGATCGACAACCCTCGCTGGTACCCGCTTTATATCCCTATTTCCTATAAGAGAGGTTTCCTGATATAAGCAAAGCATGGTTAGGTACTTACGCGTGTAATATCATATCCGGGGAACTGAGGGTAAATTGGACATCTGCCTAAACCCGTGGCAATCACAGATCTGAATACTGTGCACAGCAGTACAAACTGTATCCGGCTGGCTCCCATCACACGGAAGTCTCCCATTGCATGGCACTATCGAACTTAATTCAAATCTAATAAGGTTGTTTCTTGCAGCACACAGTCGGATGTTTTGTAAACAGTGCAAGATTGGTAAATGGGTGTGCGCGGTTTAACCGACAATGCCACTCTTCACACTGACCCATTCGGTCCGATTAAATCGATTATTCATATTAATTATTTGGCCCGAAATTGATTTAATGTAGACGACAAGTTAACGCGACGAAAACTAGTTTTCACGACATCTGAACGTGCGCGTAAAGTGTCTTTTTGGATTTACAAAACGCGTTGAGTAGGTATAATGAAATGCGTGCTTTTGACGTGCTGTTTTAAGGTTTTGTGTGAAGAATCGCTGCCTCTAGTAATTTGCCGTTTGGGCCTCACTCAGTGAAGTCTCACTGGCCCCATACGATCATTTATCTAACTTTTTTGTGTTTGATCTGAACTTTTATAAACTACCTACACCTTTCGTTCTTATGACAGATACATTTGTAAACTCAAGATGGCTGCCGCCACAAAATGGCGGATTACATATTTTATATTCTTATTTCATTACGCGCTATATTAGCTTTATGTTTGTTTTATGAGACCATGTTAAAAATAGTCGTATCGTCACCTACGAGCTAAAACTCCTTCCGAACACGTGTCCGCAGGAATCTACATAAAAAGTAATTGAGTGACGATGCATAACTACAATGTCGAAGTGAACTACTGACGTTACGACCACCACTGAATACGCGAAGAACGGTATTACTTAAAATTGTTGTATCCCCCATTAGTATACTGCTTAGCGGAGCTTAGAGCTTTATCTAGAGGTATTGGATTTTTAACGCCCGATGTATAGCGCTATTGTTTTAGTACAGCTGTCCATTCCTACTCTTCGCTGTCGATTTAGCATTCTGGCACGATATCGCGTAGAAACCAATTAGGAGTGTAATATAGCCGTCAAGGGCTTACCTTGTAAAAAATATATACTTATAGATTACATCCTGAAGCTGTGATAGCCTAGTGGTTAGGGCGCCAGCCTCCTAATCAGAGGTCGGCGGTTCGAATCCGGGCACGCACCTCTAACTTTTCGGAGTTATGTGCGTTTTTAAACAATTAAAATATCACTTGCTTCAACGGTGAAGGAAAACATCGTGAGGAAACCTACACGCCTGAGAGTTCTCCATAATGTTTTCAAAGGCGTGTGAAGCCTACCAATCCGAACATGGCCTGCGTGGTGGACTATGGCCAAACCCTTCTCATATTGAGAGGAGACCCGTGTTCTGTAGTGAGCCGGTAATGGGTTGATCATGATGATTACATCCTGGAGTACCTAAATAAACCTGGAAAATGCAGTTACTGCGACATTTGTGATAAACTATTTTTCACGTCGATATATATACATTTTAGTATCTCATCGTTTACTATAGCAAACTTCCTCGAACTCAGATTTTTACGTTGGCAAAGGAATCTGACCCTAAAGCGAAGAGATTGCTTCCTGTGTAAGACACAGCTAGTTAGCAGAAACGTGGATTTCACAGTAGGCCTTGTCCACAAGTTCAAAGTCGCTCAGTGTGCTATGGAGAGGGCTATGCTGGGTGTTTTCTTAAGGGATAGAATCCGTAACGAGGACATCCGTAGGAGAACCAAGGTAACCGACATAGCCCAAGAGATTAGCAAACTGAAGGTGCAGTGGGCGGGCCATATCTGTCGCAGAAACGATGGCAGTTGTAGCAGACGTGTTCTAGAGTGGAGATCGCGTACCTGCGGCGACCTGGACCGATGGCCTGAAAAGTATCACTGGTAGCGGGTGGATAAGGTAGCCGGCAGTCCGTATGTGGTGTCACGCTCTCGGAAAGGCCTATTTCCAGCAATGGACGTATAAAGGCTGATTTAGTTAAGCTAGTTACAAATTACAATACCATTATGTCCAACTTTGCTTACTATGTATTCTATTTTAGTACTCAGTTAAATGAATTCTTTTTGTTTTATAAAAAAAAACTGATATTTTTCTTACATAGATATTAAAATGCGATTGTATTTTAAATAGATTACCTAATAACTAATGCGTCGATGTAACTTATTTACCTAATAATAAACGACTTTGGCTTTTCTGTTTCAAAAACGTCGGCAGTTTCTATTCGTAGCAATGTCAACCGCCATAATAACTCAAAACGTCGATTTCGACGACCCCAGTGGCGCAGCGCGCGCGCTGTCGGCTTATAAAGTTCCTGGGTTCGATTCCCGGCTCGAGTCTGTTCTGGTGGGAGGCTTCGGCCGTGGCTAGTTACCACCCTACCGACAAAGACGTAACGCCAAGCGATTCGGCACGATGTCGCTTAGAAACCAATTAGGAGTATGAGTTTACCATACCCTTAACAGGTTAGCCCGCTACCATCTTAGACCGCATCATCACTTACCAACAGGTAAGACGCCGTCACGGGCTAATTTGTAGTGTAAAAAAAACGTGTTCATATTTTAAACTTCGTTGAAACCTCCGCCCAACAGTGGGGCATAAAAAGGCTGGGGCAAAAATGAAAAACGAAGATATACTGACGTAATAATTATATTTTCATATACTAAACTTATTTATATAATACATTACAATACGATATTTACATACAACTTTTCCTATAACATATATTTTTCACTAAGTGAATAACGAAAATAAAACAATAGATAAAAATAACAAATATGTAAAATAGGTGAGTGGCTTAGCGTAATTTTAATTAGTTGTTTAGCTACCACACCATTATTTCTTACGCATAAAGAAAACTCTGAGGTTCCATTTCCTTTGGCCCAGCCTCGTTAGATATACTTATCTAACAAGAGTTTTATTTAATCATGTGATGATTAAGTTTTTTTTATATAGAAATGGCGGGCAAACGCGCAAGCGGGTCAATGCAGATTGAAGATCGGACGTCAAACGCGAATGAACCACAGATTAAAAATAAAATTAAAATTCTGGTTTAATTTCTTAAATTTTGACGACCTCCGTGGCGCAATGCGTGCGCTGTCGCATTATAAAGTTGGAGGTCCTGGGTTCGATTGCCGGCTCGAGTCTGGTCTGGTGGGAGGCTGCGGCCGTGGCTAGTTACCACCCTACCGACAAAGACGTGTCGCCAAGCGATTTTAGCGTTCCGGCACGATGTCGCGTAGAAACCAATTAGGAGCGTGGGCTTACCATACCCCTAATAGGTTAGCCCGCTACCATCCTAGGCAGCATCATCACTTACCAGGTGAGATAGCCGTCAAGGGCTAACTTGTAGTATAAAAAAAAAAATCATGAATATTTATTATTCCTTCATAATATTGATTGGATAGTCTTTTTATGTTACGATTGAGCTTTTATATGAAATGCCTCCGAGAGAAAACTGCCGCATGAAGCCCTAACACGCTAGTCCACTGTGTACAATAGGTTTGAGTCACTGAGAAAACAATATGGCGCATATAAGTAATATTGTGCTCTCGCTCTTCAAATATATTCGACACACTCAATTAATCAAATCAAAATTGCGTTTATTCAGCCCTTAAAAGAAAAAAGTACATCACATCTAAAAACGTATGTGTCTAGAAAATGGCTGAACAGGGCGCTAATAGTTTGGCTCAATGTTTCTACTAATTAGTCTACGATAGGAACAAATATTATAGTTACTGCCAAATATCTAGTATAAAAAAAACCACATTCTTTTATTTTATTTGATTTTGGATTTGGGGAGAATAGGAGTTATTCCATGTTTGGTTTCGCAACAGATAGGGTCCGGGTGGCTCACGGGGTAGTGTACAACGAGATTTTAAGGGAAAAAACTGGAATAAAATTGAAAAACGGTGATCTGGCAATGCATGAAATTTTAATACTTAGTAGTATGAGTTTATCAAACTCCAATAGGTACTTGCTACCCTCTTAGACAGCATCATCACTTAACACCAAGCGAGATGGTCGGCTACTTATAGTTGAATAAAAAAAAATAGTTTGAGTTTGTGTAAAACGGAATCGGCGCCATTATACACCAAATGAGATAGAGGCTAGCTTGTACTGGATTTTAAAAAACTACTACATAACCTCAAACATCGTTGGGAGTGTGATCTGTACCAAATTAAGAGACCATCAAACAATATATTAACATTCGAGTGGAGAGAGAAAACAAAGAGAAAAGGGCATCATCACTTACCACCAAGCGAGATAGTCGGCTACTTATAGTTGAATTAAAAAAAATTGTTTGAGTTCGTTTAAAATGGAACCATTATACACCAAATGAGATAGAGGCTAGCTTGTACCGGATTAAAAATGACGAGACCATCAAATAATATACCATCCATTCGAGTGGGGTAGAAAACAAAGAGAAAAGGGCATCATCACTTACCACCAAGCGAGATGGTCGGCGAACTTATAGTTGAATTAAAAAAAATTTTTTGAATTTGTATAAAACGGAATCGGACCCTTATACATCAAATGAGATAGAGGCTAGCTTGTACTGGATTATAAATGACGAGACCATCAAATAATATACCAAACATTCTAGTGGAGAGAAAAAACAAAAAGAAAAGGTCGTCATCACTTACCACCAAGCGAGATAGTCGGCTACTTATAGTTGAATTAAAAAAAAAATAGTTTGAATTTGTACAAAACGGAATCGTCACCATTATACACCAATTAATGAGATAGAGGCTAGCTTGTACTGGATGATAAATGTCGAGACCATCAAATAATATAGCAAACATTCTAGTGGAGAGAAAAAACAAAAAGAAAAGGTCGTCATCACTTACCACCAAGCGAGATGGTCGGCTACTTATAGTTGAATTAAAAAAAATGTTTGAATTTGTATAAAACGGAATCGGCGCCATTATAGTCTAAATGTCACCATTTAATATTGAGCGCTATATCATTTTTTTGGAGCGCATGGTAGCTCGTGTGCAGGACAGCCTTGGCCTTGTCGGACTCCCTGCCGTCCAGCCAGTCGTTGTAGAGCTGCCTGACTAACTTGTTCTGCGAGGGATTCGACACTGGCAGCTGCGTGTACATCGCTTGTAACTGCGCGACGAGGTCTCTGCCGCTCTCGCCGACGATCGGACGAATTTGGGCACCGCCGTTCAAGCAACCTAGTAACAACTCTAATGTAAATCATCATCATCATGATCAACCCACTGACGTCTCACTACAGAGATGGGTCTCCTCTCAATATGAGAAGAGTTTGGTCATCCACCACGCTGGACGTGTGCGGGTTGGCAGACTTCACACGTCTTTGAGAACATTTTCTAGAACTCTCAGGCATGCAGGTTTCCTTACGATGTTTTCCTTCGTCGTTGAACCAAGTGATATTTTAATTTCCTAAAAACGCACATAACTCCGAAAAGTTAGAGGTGCGTGCCCGGGATCGTACCCCTGACCTCTGATTATGAGGCTGTCGTTCACTAGGCTATCACAGCTTCATATATATACTTCTAATTCTCATGATTCATACACGAAACTCCTTAGTTTTGTATTCCACTAAGGCAATCACACACACACAAATTGATAATGCAGTCAAAGACGGTAGTGGGCACACTGGCACCATACGCTTCACACATGAGCCCCATACTCCTAATTTATTTCTCCCCCCCCCCCCCCCCCCAGTTAACCCCTGGGTTAACCTCATCTGGAAGCAACGCCAAGCGATTTAGCGTTCCGGCAATATGTCGCGTAGACACCAATTAGGAGTGTGGGTTTACCATACCGCTAACAAGTTAGCTCGCTACCATCTTACACTGCACTATTAGTTATCATAAGGTGAGATAGCCGTCAAGGGCTTACTCGTAGACTATAAAAACCAAATGAGATAGAAGCCGGCTTGTACTGGATTAAAAAAACGACTACATCACCTCAAACATCGTGGGTGTGAGATTGTGTGATCTGTACCCAATCATCAAATAATGTACCATCCATTTTCCACCATAGAGAAAAGAGCGGATCAATTACGCTTTAATTAATTCAGTAGCTGGGAAGTAAATTACTTACCAGAGGGACACGCCATCACCTCCACATAATGGTACGGAGATTTCCCTCTCTTCAGTTTCTGGACGAGATTCTGTATGTTCCTGAAGCCGTTCGCAATCGCGAATCGCAACACTTCTTTGCCGTCCATCTCTAAGGTTACTTCACGGAAGTCCGGATTTCTGTTGGGTAAGACACATCGTCGTAATGACTCTACTGGGGAAGACATACCGCTAAGGGACTTATGGTTCCAGTATATGACCGCTTGGAAGAGAGAAGAAACCGATTGGGAGGGTGTGTTGAGCCGGCAACAGATCAGTAGCTAATCTGGTGTTTCAGATGTTTATGGACGGCGGTTATCACTTAATATCAGGTGATCTGTATGCTAAATAAATAAACATATCATCGTTTTCCACAGCCTTTTAATGCGATATTTCCTAGAAGACCTCTCTAGAAGATAATATAGTATTTTTTTAGTATATAAAGGGGAGTTGAAGATATAGTATTTTGTAATGTAAGGGAGTTGAAATTGGGAAGTCGCCTTAACATTGTTCCGCTAAAATTTCTAAATGCCTGGACATATTTTGATGCACCTAGAGTTGTAATATCACAACATTAACTCACACGAGTGACACAGACAATAAATATAAAAAAAGAACAATATGACAGATGTGTGTGATTAAAATTGGGCAGTCGTGTTTTTAAATCGTATTCTTCTATCCTTCCCATAAACGAAAGTTTCTAGAGGACGGTTAGCTTTACAATTAAAATGTGTTTAAAATATTTTGAACAATAAATAAAAAAAAAATGTTATTGTGTGTGTTATTTTTTGTGCAATCATGTCTATATAATTATTTCAATTAAGATTACTAACGCTGTGGTAATTACTCAGACTGTTCGGTAGATATTAATAAGTAATCCCACTTTTTCTTTGTGGTAATCCAATAAAAAATATAAATTTTAACAAAATTAATTCGAATTCAAACCTTGGCTATTGTTAAAGTTGATTAGAAAACTATAAAATTATTGAGGTTGTTCGCGTAGCTGCGTAACTCAATAAGCTAGTTCAATATAAGGAGGTTAATTAGTTGCATTCTAGTAGATTCGTTTCTATGCATAGAAAATTCCATCCTGACTCATACGTCTACAGCTAGACACATTTTTTTTTTTTACAACATATAGGTATACAAAGTTTTGATAGATAAGAAATAATATTTTGAAAATCAAGGGTTAAAAAGATTTCCATTTATTAAAGAAAAAGTTCGTCATTTTTATTATTGAAAGATAAATGTAAGAAGCTTTAGTATTCGACTTTGTAATTAAATATAAAACGTTTAGAAAATCAACCTCTATCAGAGGATACGTAAGGAAACTCGTTTGGAAATATTTGCATAATACTTTTTGGTATTTATTTAATTTTATTTACTTGTATGAAAAAGGTTGACTGGTGAAGCATTAAGATCGCCTTTTGTACATTTTTTTGGTGCAATAAAGTTTATAAAAATAAAATTTAGAAAAAATAAATCAGATAACAAACTAAAAAATAGAAAAACAATTTTAAATTAATAAATCAAAATAATTCCAATTTAAAACGCTTATAATTTGAAACAAGCATAATTGAAGATTATATAGAAAAATTACGTGTAAAAATTGTATATGTAAAGGGTTCTATTTTTTTTTCGATTTACTTTGAACCAATTTATTATCTGTTAAAAAAAAATATCGGTTTAACCGAGTAAGTAGTCTACGCGATTGAAGTTACGAGCAAACTTTAGTAGTACGTAAGTGGATGCGAGGCCGGTGTACAACGTTCAGTTTTCTATCTATATACCTGTTCCGTAAATGTACACTGTATTAGTGCATAATGGGCATGGAATGACCCAGGTTTAGCGCGCGCTAATAGACAGTTTGTCTTGGGCGCACCCAAGACAAACTGCCTACTTAATCAGCTTACTCATATACATCTGTGACGGAATAATGATGCTTAATCAAATAACCGTTGACTAACCGTTCAACAATTTATCTCGTATCCATAATATATGAAACTTTTTCAGTGTTATTATTATTAATACATATTATATTTTTAAATTTCATTTTGTATTTACATGTCACTGCGATTAAATTTTACTGATTCTTATTTTAAATTGTTACTTTTTTTAGTGGTAGGGTATGAACTAAAACTTTTTTGACAGCAAGCGTCTTTTTAAGCCACTATTCTAAGTGGTGCCAGCGTGGTGGACTATGGCCAAACCCTTCTCATATTGAGAGAAGACCCGTGCTCTGTAGTGAGCCGGTAATGGGTTGATCATGATGATGATGATGATAATAATAATATTGTATATATACTATTATACTATATATATTTTTGTATAGTATAATAGTAATATTGTAAACAGACAACAACAAACCTTAAATTTCTATATACCAGTGGTGCGTTTGTCTCCCCGAAGAGCTGCTCAGCCGCATACGTGAAGATCTGGTCTGCGTACCCTCCCGACCCGGAGCCCACGTGGCTTCTTATTCCCGTTTTTTCAGCATCGCCCCACGGCCAGTCCACATCACAGCCTTCTATTTCTGACAAACATTTGCCGCTATTGTCCAACATTTGTTCCAATTCAACTGCGAATAAATGATTAAATCAAATCAAATCGAAAAGAGCTTTATTTATATAAACCTGTTACAAGCATCTATGAATCGTTCATATATCACATTTTTATTATTTCTATTAGTAAAGGAGATAACTAGACTCGCCAACTTAAAACTATAACTAAGAGGGTTCAAATCGCGTCCAGGTCTAAGAAGAAACCCACAAAAAACTTACGACCTCCTTGGCGCAGCGCGCGCGCTGTTGCATTATAAAGTTGGAGGGCCTGGGTTCGATTCCCGGCTCGATTCTGGTCTGGTGGAAGGCTGCGGCCGTGGCTAGCGATGTCGTGTAGAAACCAATTAGGAGTATGGCTTTACCATAAACCCTAATAGGTTAGCCCGCTACCATCTTAGTCTGCATCATCACTTACCATCAGATGAGATTGCCGTCAAGGGCTAACTTGTAGTGGATAAATAAAAAAAAGCCGGGTTTTTTTTGTTATCACCATCTCACATAATCAATAATAAATTATGGTACTTTTGGAGGTAGAGCAATTCATACCCAAGCTTTTTTATCTTTTATATAATCGCTATTAATTATTAATAAGACTGGTCCTATGCAAGTCAGACTTGTTAGAATGCAATGATGATGTTATATTATATAAAACATAATATTTTAATTACTATACTAGAGTATCCGGCGAAGACATAAAATTTCCAAAGAGGGTGACGTCGGTCAAAAAAGGGGACCGCCTAATCACCAGGCGTCGTTAGTCCTAACCACTAGGGTCTAGTGGTTAAGACTCCCCCAAAATATGCCACTTAATCTTTCCTAACTCCACCAAAATCTCGGCTAGGCTTTCGTCCGACCTCAGTGTCCTTGTATTATACGTAGCCAAGAATAGTCGGTCGTGGTGGTAGCTCGCCGTCTCCCGGAGATTCTTTGCACCCCCTGCCCCGCCGTGACTACGACTGCTACCAAGGTCAGGAATAGCCGGGCGACCGGGAACTGGGGATCATTGTGTATTGGCGAAAGATATGCCCATATTGACCACACTGGGCAGGCGGGTTGGTCAGTTCGTTGGTAGTTAACGTTCCAGGGAACAGAGCTAACCCTTAGTCTACCTTACTTCTTTAAAGCAAGATTGGTGTGTCATGCAATGTAAATACATCTTCAAACATACTTGCAGTTATGACGCAGTCGACGTCGTGACAGTTCAGTATATCGCTGTAGAAGTCCTCCCGCGACGCCTCCAGCTTCTTGTCGTAGCACGGCATGAACGTGACGTGGTATATTCCGCCCGGGTTCAGTTCCCGCTTGGAGAACAGGTGCTGTTTCACCAACGAACCCATTATCTGCTGTGGAGACTTTGTGCTCGAAATGTATGGCAGGATGAAGTTACCGTGCGTTTTTTCAGCGTAGCATACCCAACCTAAAGGAAATTTAGAATTAACATCTCGTGTTACCGCTGCGTTGATCGTGGTTAGTGTTTGGAAGACTCCACCAGCAATAGATGTAAGGTTTTTTTAATAGGAGGGGAAAATCATCATCGACATCCGAAACGGAAAATGGATAGAGCCGGACTAATACCGGCTTAAACCGTTCTATACCTGCAAAAGTTTTTTGGTGTGTGTACTTTGACTTGCTCTTTCATGAATGTAGGCTGACAATATTTTTGGGCTCATATGGTTATTTGTGTATTCAAGCTTTGGACACTGTATCATCATCAAGATCATCAACCCAATATCGGCTCACTACAGAGCACGGGTCTTCTCTCAGTATGAGAAGGGTTTGGTTGTAGTCCACCACGCTGGCCATGTGCGGATTGGCAGACTTCACACGCCTTTGAGAACATTATGGAGAACTCCCAGGCGTGCAGTTACGCTTTACGATGATTTCCTTCACCATTGAAGCAAGTGATATTTTAATTGCTTAAAAACGCACATAACTCCGAAAAGTTATAGGTGCATGCCCGGGTTCGAACCCCCAACCTCTGATTAGAAGGCTGACGTCCTAACCGCTAAGCTATCATAGCTGACCCTGTATGTATAACCTGAATTCCTTCCACAAGACCAGACTCGAGACATGAATCAAATCCAGGACCTGCAACTTTGCAATGTGACTATTGACATGGTACCTGGACAAGAGCTTGCCAGCATCGGCAGGTGTTGGGCACCGGGATCGGTTTGGTGGTCGCGATAACGCTGAAGGAACTCCTGCTGCGCCTCTAGCACTGCCATATCTTCTGCTACCGTCATATCCAGAACTAGATCTGCGCCCAGACTTTTGAAATAACCTTGAGACAAAAAAAAAACACGATAATTCGAGCACATTCCTGCAATGTATATATTTAAATATGTAAATAAATATTTTCTAGTCTTTTTTCACCTGCTATTCTACTAAAAAAAATAACTGACTTATTATAACTCAAAAGAATAGTTTAACTGTAAGAAATTCATTGAATGAGGTTTATATGCAAACTATCCAGAATTGCTACAGGGAATTTTATGTTTAAACTAATCTTTGCACTGGAATTATGTCATATTAAGCGGTTTGTCAATATAGGCGGAGTAATATCCCACCTACATATGATTTCTGTTTAAATGTGACAAAAACATGTTTTGTCACATTAACATAGGAATACTAACATACCAATACTAGTATTATTTTACTGTATATTACAATACTAAATGGTGCAAATTCCATACACAAATCCTTAACTCAAACCAAATTGATAAGTTTAAAAATATTACTTTAATCTTGTACAAAGCATAAAATAAATAACTTTGCACAATTTTAGATATTTGTGTGCTGCTAAATCTGCACCATCATAAATCTGTATGACCATTAATGAAAAAAACATACCAGCTAATTTTCTCGTAGCATCCTCAGGTTCTATCTTGTACCTTGCTGCAACAGACAGAGTTGGTTGAGGTGATAGCGATATCACAACCAGGTTAACTTCCCGTGTTACACCTTTTGAGTCAGTGTACTTTCGCTCAGAAAAAACTCTACAAAATAAATATAATACATTGCACATATGTACCAATATAAGATACATTTTTTTTTTTCAATAAAAAAACAGCCAGTTACATTTCATCTGTTAACTATTCTGGCCTCAAGCATCTGCAGTACCACAGTAACCGCAAGAACATTTCTGGTTTTGAACTGCATAAAGATTTCTCCTGTTAAGACTTGCTTTACAGCTTTACTACTTATTGTTTTATATGATAGATAACACACACACACTGTCCTCACTGTGTGTGGTTATTTCATATATATGCAAGAATAGGGTACATCAACCACATCAGGGCACACAAACTACACCCTTATTAAAATCTCTAAAATTAACAGAGATCCAGTCTCTGTTGCTTAAACAGCAGTGAGAAGTACATGATAAGATAATTGGACTGACAATTCTATTGTCATAATATTGTCAATGGAGCCCACATTGAAAGGACTCATGGTATTAGGTATACTTTTGTGGAGCAAACCTTTAGTATTGCTTGTACTATGCAATACCTCAATAGATTTAGTATTGTTAGATCCAAGATTTTTTTTTAATTTCAATGTTCAACTAATATAATTAAAAAATTCTTGTGATACTGTAATAAGAAATAGACAGCTATTTCATCATATAATGTATGGATGTAGTCATGCAATAAGGATTGTTTCCACAAAAACGTCAACATATTATATATAATGATGCATCATTTTTATCCATGAAAATTTCATTTTTTTTTTAATTCACAAAATTTGTTTGCAAACTTAACAGTAGACTTACCTTAACAACTCCTCCTGACTCTGTTTGGTAACAAGCACACTCTCTGCAGAGGTGATACAGCCACTACAAGCAAGGCAGTCCGCCAAGGTAATCTCCACCTTTTGCAACCTTTGCTCATTGCCACTTGACAAGTCAAAGTATCCATCATCACCGATTTTGATCTTTGCACCTGTTTTACTTTTCTTTTTCTCTATTTTCACAGGTTTAATACATTCCTGTAATAATATTATTATGTTACAATTATACAACCAGTACACTTTGTGTATAATTGTTATTTTTATAATGAAGAATTAATATTTTATGATAAATTATTTAGTCCTGTATCACTCTTTGTGTTTCAATGATAATGCTCAAAGAGCCAAGGCAGTTTTAAGCTCATAAATAGGTTATATTAAGTACCTGAGATGGAGTTATGAAATCGTCAAGGTCCGTCAATTGCAGCGCGCCACTGAATCGAGAAGCCATGGTTTTTGATATTTACACCTTTATATATCATTAAAACGTCGTGAATGAGTAATGTGCAATATAATTTTATTTACACATTAATAAAACAGCAATACAACCACCAATCAACACTACACTTGACAGTTGACAAGTTGACAAAATATTGACAATGACGTATAACCATAGGACAATGACAACCACAGTCTATAGTCGACTGGCAATTTTGACAGAAATAGGTAGTTTCTTTTGAACTAATAATTTTTAAATGAGTTTCCAGATTTTCTGAACAGTACGACCTTTACGATACCCTAACTTTTTTTTTCTCGTAAGCCATAAAAGCCATAAAGGCTTTACGCAGATTAGCATTTAATTAACTTAGATTACCTTATCTACTAATTCATAATAATAACTAAGAGAAAGAGTGGATCGTTTCGGACAAATAGTCCCAAAAAAATTTATAAAAAAAATAGATTCGTATTATTTCATAATCAAAATCGCTAAAAATGACAAATTATTTTAACTTTTTAAAAGCTTACTGAAATCAGGTTATAGTCTAATTATTACTAGACGTTGTTAACATAGCCAAACTAAAGGTTTATTGATAAATGCTAATGAACGAAAAATTTATATTAACTAAGGCATGTAGAAAATGCGATGTCGAAACACTTGATGATTTCTTTAAACATAATTTAAAAAAAATTTGGAAGATATAGTATTATTAAGATTTGTTATGGCTTGATCCATTATTTGCACCCACCATTCACCCACGCCTGACCTCTGTCCTGAAGATCAAAAAAATTAACTAATATGGACTGGCAGCATGTGGGATTGAATGGGAGAGAAAATCAATCGCTGTCGGACGCCCGCCTCCGTAACCAAGGCGACCGCGTAAACAGTGGGGAGACGTCGAGACGGCTTTACGCACGTCTCGTTAACCATTTGAAGGCTTTGTTTTGAATATTTCTAACAAAATTCTGTTTATTTTGATTGTGAGTGCATACAAAGGATGGCCGAAGAAGGGGCAGCTACTGTGGGTGCAGCTGAAAAAGTGATACACACTTATCCGCTAATAAGGGTGAGAAAGAATATGAACATTTAACAGCAGAATATATTTTACGGAAAAGACATTTTATGAAATAATTTAATAAAAATATCCTCCAGAGGTAAACATTACGTTTACCTATCCTTGGACCGTGATGCAATATATATGCATGTTTATTTCTGTTTTTCTTTTTAAATGAACTAAAAAATCTCGGAATGATATGGAAATTAGTTTCAAGCCTTCTACGTTACGTAGGTACATTCTGTAATTTATTTGGTGTACCCAGGACCATACCTGCCAACTATGGCTTTTGTCAAATAAAAAAAAGACTTAAGAGATACTTCCAAGTAAAACCTAAATATTTTTTAATTTAATTGGTTGAACGCCTCAAGCAGCACCTATTTTGCCATACCAGCATTTAAACAGCTTAGAACCGCTGAGGTATTGTTTTAATGTAATTTAAGCAATTTTATATTAAATATCACTTGCTTTAACGGTGAAGGAAAGCGTGAGGAAACCTGCATGCATAACATCAATCCGTACTTGGCCAGAGTGGTTGATCACGACCCTTTAATATAAATAATAAAACCTACCCTCCTCTCTCTATGGAAAGCCATGCACAGTGCAGTAACAGGTAGGTAATAGAATAGGTAATAGGCTAATAATGATGAACTCGATCTATTATTTCATTCAACTGGAGATATTAAGTTTTTGCAGCAATACTATATAATAATATTGTCTTATCTTCAATATCAACTGTTAGGTCAGCCCACGAGTGAAAAGGCCTTGACGGTGGAATGGCGACCCCGCACCGGTAAACGTAGCGTTGGTCGACCCCCAACAAGGTGGACAGCCGACATCAAACGAGTCACAGGGAGCCGCTGTATACAAGCGGCCCAAGACCGTGGCCATTGGAACTCCCTACAAAAGACCTATGTCCAGCAGTGGACGTTTATCGGTTGAAGTGATGATGATGATGATGATGATGATGGACAGACATACAAAATGATCCTATAAGAAGTCCGTTATCTCCTTACGGGATACAGAACCTTTAAATTATGACCGTGTTCTTGTAAGTAATGGAAAGTTAATGATCAACCCATTATCGGCTCACTACAGAGCACGGGTCTCCTCTCAATATGAGAAGGGTTTGGCCATAGTCCACCACGCTGGCCATGTGCGGATTGGCATACTTCACACGCCTCTGAGAATATTATGGAGAACTCTCAGGTATGCAGGTTTCCTCACGATGTTTCCTTCAGCGTTGAAGCAAGTGATATTTTGATTGCTGAAAAACGCACATAACTCCGAAAAGTTAGAGGTGCGTGACCGTATTCGAACCGCAGACCTCTGTTTAAGAGGCTGGAGCCCTAACCACTAGGCTATCACAGCAATACTCACTTATTACAATCATAATTGTAATAGGTACTATAATTTATTATTGATTATGTGAGATGGTGATAACAAAAAAAAACCGGTTATTTGAACCCTCTTAGCTTTAGGTTGTCGATTGTAATTATCGATATATATTACGCGCTCGAGTTCTAACCCCCGATCTTTGATTAGGAGGCGGACGTCCTAACCACTAGGCTATCACAGCTTTTATGTAAACATAATAAACTATAATAGTTAGAAATCAGCGAGAATTTAAACTAAGCAACAAAATTCGGAGAAGTGAAGATACGAAGCCGGATCAGCTCCACAGTCAGCAGCACTGTTGCGCATCGACTTGTATCCGCGGACCGTGACGTATCACGTTACTTTACATTCTAAACGTCTGAACAATGACAGATAGCTGCAAGATAAGTACCACTCACATATCGAAACGTAATACAATATTTGGATCTTGTAATCCTAACTAAAACACTATCTTGTTTTTCCCAATGTTGTTTTTATTTTAGGATTAGGTGGAGTAATTATGACATGCTTCACCTTTCTTGACAGTTCGGAATCATTTCTTTTGTGTTAAGTAGATTATTTATTTTAATCTAGGCTACCTTACAGTGTTTTATCTATCTGCAAAAGTCTTATATAATTCGGTTCAGCCGCTCTGGAAATAAATCTGGTTAAATACTATCACTAAATAATTTTATTTATAATTTGGTATATGTCGCGTCAAGGGCGTCCGGGTTGTTTTTTTGTAAGGGTGACGTCACGATTTTTTTTACTTTCGCTCATAGTAATTTAAACCACAACTTGCGGGTTTACACTTTTATTGCGACAATAACTAAGAGGTCCAAGCAGTCCGACGTCTCGAGCGAGAATTCACGAAAGGCATCGACCGCCCGTATTTATAGCACAAAGCATGCTTGTACAAAATTGATTGTTACTGTCTAAATTGTGTTAGCAAAATCATCAATAGTTAAAATGTGGGTAATTATTGAATTCTTGAGGTTCCTGGCGCCGGTTCCTAAAGTTAATAACTTTTTCGCGCCGACATATATTATTTGCAGTTTATATAAGGTTAGAACTTGATATAGAGAATTTTGTAAATAATGCATCTAATATACCTCATTACTTCGATAGTTGAGTCGTTCTCTATGATAGTCGTTCTACTGTAATAGTTCAGGGCGTTAATTTATTTATTCTTTGATTTTTTCTACGACGACACAAGATTATTTAGAAAATCAAAAGGGAACGGGCTTTTGACTTAAACAATAAACTTATACATATCGAAATCATAGATATTGGAGTTTAAATATGTTTCGTATTTTTGGTGCTTCGAGCCGAATTTTTGATACTCGTTGACAACATATAAAACAGGTTTACATGAAAATTAACAAGACAAAAAGGAGATGATAATAGAAGAAATTCATATGCAGTCAACATGACTATTATGTAATACGAAAAATATTATGCTAACAAGGTAAGACTCGAATCCAGGTTGGTAGGTATTTAACGTGGTACACAACTTTCGGTCACAGATTATGTTGAATTGTGTTAGGAAAAAGTAATAAGTCCTATGATAGCTTGTGATGTGTGCATCTTATTTAACCATAAGGTGATTCGTGGGCTAGTCAAATTCCTTCTTAACATGTTATATGCTGTTGAATACTTATATAGAATGTTATAGTGGGTAGTCTGAAAGGTCTGATTATTAATCATTGTTTTCAGTACGAATTTAACCCCTTTTGTGTAGAAGGGGTGGGGGAACCATAAACAAACCTTACGGAATATGTAGATGTAATCCGGTATCAACCGGTACCGTGTACGATTTGTTTATTTTCACAACCGGATCCATCAGCTGTCACATAACTTAAACCGGGTGCTAACGGATCAATGAATACTCATATGTATGATTCTGTTACATCGCATAGTGCATGCGTCTGATATCCTACCGACGAAGTTGTACATTGTTTCTATTTTCAATCAATCAATCATAAACTTTATTCAAATAGTCCTTTAAAAACCACATTTGATGCGTCTAAAATTTACATAAACTGAGTTCATGGTAATAACTACAGTCTTAAACTTAAAACTAAATCTATGGGGTTCCAAATTATATTTAATACTAGCTGTACCCACGACTTCGTCCGCGTGGAATTTAATAAAAAAGTTATGAGGTAGCCTTTGTGACATGAATTCGTTGGTTGGAGAAGTGGTGGCGCTGTACTGGACAGTAGGCACTTGGACATTGCAGCATCACTTTATTTTTCTACAACAAATGTTTTTTTTCTAAAATAAAAGTAGCCTCAGTTACTCCTTATAACATCAGCTACTTGTCCATAAAAGTCCCATTGAAATTGGTCTAGCCATTTCAGAGATTAGCCGGAACAAACATACAGACAGACAGACAAAAATTATGAAAAATGTAATTTTGGTGTATTTACCGTATATTCATAAATGTGCATGTAGCGAAAAACGGTTACTTCAATATTACAAACAGACACTCCAATTTTATTTATATGTATAGATAATATATATCTTCTATTTCTTCTTACAGCATTCCGACATGTCCGAAGAGATGAGAATAGAAGCAATGGAGTTGTCGGTGACAGCGTGCGAGAAGTACTCGCAGAACAACGAGCTGGCGGCGCGGATGGTGAAGGAATCCATGGACAAGAAGTTCGGCCCCGCCTTCCACGTAGTGGTCGGCGAGAGCTATGGCTTCGAAATCACCTACGAATGTACTACTATATGTTATATGTACTTTGGAGGTAACCAAGCTATTTGCATATGGAAGTGTTCGTGAAGACGATGTTTTGTGTTAACTTTTGGGGACTGGAGAATTGTGATTGGTCATGCGCTAATAGGGTTGCCATCTGTTTGGTGTTTCATCGAATATTTTTTACATTACATTACATTGAATCGAATTGACTAACTTGTATTAATTGGAAGGCTTCGGTGGATTCAAGTATCTCACTAATAAATCTTATACTTTGTCGTGTCAGGGTATTTAAAGTAAGAACGTCATAGGTGTTTTACAGAAGACGTAGATTGTGCGTCAGCAAGCAATAACTGCGCCTAGTTTTGAACTATATCTATCTATCTAAAGAACTTGATAAATTATTTAGAACTTAATGAAAATTTGCCTTAAACGAAGAGACAGGAAAGTGACACTAGAGAACTAGTTAAAGCGGTCATTTATTTAAAATGAGCACCACTAGGTTTTCAGAAATGAAGACAGGTACAAGATGATATTTTAAATAGTAGATATAAGTGATCACAACTTGAACTACTCTGGATAACTCTCAGATATGCACACTTGTAAGTCGCTAAGTTAGTTTTCTTGCATCAAAACTCTAACGTCGAAGTAAAATTGATCTAAATTCTAATACTACATGTTTGTGTGGCAAATTCTGTGATACTGATTTTTATTTTATGAATGCATCTTTTTTTTTTTTTGACCAATGATTACTAACGCTTAAAATACATTTTCAAACGTTGACAGCTTGGGTAATGAGAAAATTCCGAAATCTATTATGCATTTTAAACATCAAATAGAAAAAAAAAACTAACAAAAAAGAATCTTGATTTTAGCCGTAGCCCGGTTTATAATTGACATGCATAACCAGTGTATATTATTATATGTGCTGTAAATGACATGAAAATAAAATGTATATATAATTATGTATGTATGTAATATATAATTATAAATATATATTTTACGTCACTTAACTATACTTTTAATAATGAAATAAACAGGCATATAGGTAACCCGTTGCAAAGGTAAAGGATGCAAAGATTTTTTTTTAGACTCGAATTGAAATAGTTTGCTTTGAAGTAGGTACTTGGTTCCGTTATTTACCTCACGCGTCACTGTGAAGGGTGCGGTATTGATCCGGCGAAATGTGTATGTTTTTAACCCTTATGCAACTAAAGGCAGCTTTACAATCGCGCGCAAAATGCGGGCGCATTGCGTGACAAATCTTTTCTAAAATCATAGACGCGAAAGTTTTTATGTGGATATTTTTACTCTTTCACGAAAAATACTGAACCAATTTGACTGAAATTTGAGATAGATTATCCTAGATTATCATATATCCTGGGTCAACACGTAGGAGACTTTGAGGTGCCCGGAAAATGTATTTTTACTGCGGCTATAATTTTAATGCTCCGCGAATCATTTGTCGTGGATTCATATGTATACGCGTACTTACTATCAATCAATCGATTATAAACTTGATTCAAATAATCATTTAAAAGTTACTTTTAATGCGTCAATAACTTTTATAGTAGTGTGTAGATGGTGATAATTACATTCGTTGACTTAAAACTTAAGCTATGGGGTTCTAAATTAGCCCTGCTCTAAGAATAGGCCCATAACAGACTTAGCCGGGTAATCATTCTATTAGTTATCACCATTTCACATACCAAGTTAAATTATTTAAGAGCTTTCTCATCATTTACATAATACCTTATTTCGTGGGGCTTTATTCTAAGTTTCTGGGTGCGATTCCCGGCTCGAGTCTGGTCTGGTGGGCTTCGGCCGTGGCTAGTTACCACCCTACCGACAAAGACGTGTCGCCAAGCGATTTTAGCGTACGATGTCGCGTAGAAACCAATTAGGAGCTTGGCTTTACCATACTCCTAACAGGTTAGCCCGCTACCATCCTAGACAGCATCATCACTTACCACCAGGTGAGATAGCCGTCAAGGGCTAACTTGTAGTGTATAAAAAAAAAGTTTCCGTTTTATGTAAACTTTGAACAAAGCCACCATAATCTCAGTGCTTTTCGTGTTACTGCGCGAGTGTAAAGCGTTCTTAACCTGCCTGTATTGGCCGTCTATAAATATAGGGAATAGGGATACCCATTACCCTCCGTGCACTTCGAAGGTGGCTCAGTTTTTTGAATCGTTTTCACTTACAAAATATATTTTTATAACTCTTTGTTAAGTATTAGTAATAAGAGGGTAGTTATTAATTTTTTTGTAGTTATTTTCGTTTGTATAACTGCAAAAAGTAGTTATTTTCGTTTTTTGCTTGGAAATGTTGTGAAATCTTTACGCTAAATTTGTTTTAACACTTATTGTTATGTTAACTGTGTACATAAAAAAAAAAATTAATCCACGGCATTTGAATCAACATCTCTTTAACTACAGTCAACATAATATTTTTATTTATTTTTTTGTATGCATCCTGTGGAGTGCTCAGTATGGAAATTTTTTTGATGAATGAAAACGTTTCTGAAATTTTCTAGTGACTTGATTAGCATACAAAATTGATTGAACCCCATTTGATGGGCTTACAAAATATTTGTGCATACTAGAATGATCATCCTTTATCAAATAGATATTATCTACCGAGTGGAGGTGGTTTGTCTGGTTGGAGGCTTCGGCCGTGACTAGGTACCACCCTACCGATAAAGACGTGTCGCCAAGCGATTTAGCTTTCCGGCACGGTGTCGCGTAGAAACCAATTAGGAGTGTGGGTTTACCATACCCCTAATAGGTAAGGCCACTACCATCTTAGACTAAATCATCACTTACCATCAGGTGAGATTGCCGTCTAGGGCTAACTTGTAGTGTAGAAAAAAAACTGTATTCAAATATACCATTTAAATTTTTAAAAATACACTGTCAAAGTGAATTTGGCTCGAAATCATTAGATGCTACCGGGCATACCACGTTTTATTGCCGCTAGTTTTATTTATTGCTAGTAGATACCTAATTGGTCTTGTCCAATAAACAAAATCAAATCAAAAATAGCTTTATTTACATAAACCTATTACAGGCATCTATCTAATCGTTGACTTCATTATTTCTATTCGTGAAGTGATGGTGATAATTACAATCGACAACCTAAAACTAAATCTAATAGGGTTCAAATCGCCGGGTTTTTTTTTGTTATCACATAATCAATAATAAATTATAGTACCTATAACAATTATAATTGTAAAGAGTATTGCTGTGATAGCCTAGTGGTTAGGGCGTCAGCCTCTTAATCAGAAGTCGGCGGTTCGAATACGAGCACGCACCTCTAACTTTTCGGAGTTATGTGCGTTTTTAAGCAATTAAAATAGGAAAACATCGTGAGGAAACCTGCACGCCTGAGAGTTCTCCATAATGTTCTCGAAGGCGTGTGAAGTCTGCCAATCCGCACATGGACAGCGTGGTGGACTATGGCCAAACCCTTCTCATATTGAGAGGAGACCCGTGCTCTGTAGTGAGCCGGCAATAGGTTGATCATGATGAAGTGAGTATTACGATATATTTGTACGCCACTCCAAGGGGCCGTGGCTCTACTAGCGCGACCAATGACAAAATACTGTTAATTCACCTTGAACATAACAATTAGCTTAAGTCCGACGCCGTTTGTACGCGGAACCATGATATTTGTAACGCTGGTACGTACGCCATTATTACGAGCTATTTTTGTAACGATTTTGTCAATTACGCTGGCGTTGTATGTTTTTTTTTTGTTAGCACAGACCTGAAGGCCGCATCACGCATACTTTTTAAATATTAGGTTTGCGGACAGCTGTTAGACTAACTAGGTTATTTGTAAAGCATTTATACGCAGAACGAGATTCATGATAAACCTTTCTGTATTAACTGTCTGAAAGATGAGCCTACTCGCTCTAAATGTCTATTTTGTACATTAAAGTATCGAATAGCCGGAAACCTGCATCAAAAGCAAATGTTTTTTGTATATCAATTAGATTTGGACCCCGGCTAAGTTTGTTGTGGGCTTCTTCTTAGACCGGGGCGCGTTTGGAACCCTCATAGCTTTAGTTTTAAGTTTACGAATATAGTTATCACCATGAAATAACTACTATGTAAATTAATGACGCGTCAAAAGTGCCTTTTTAAGGACTATTTGAATAAAGATTATTTTGAATTTGAATTTGAATTTGAAAAAAGACGTTTTGTGTTTAACATAAATGTGGCTCGTTTTAACATAGGCCGAGGCTTCGGCCGTGGCTAGTTACAACCCTTAACCGACAAAGACGTGTCAAGCGATTAAGCTTTCTGGCACAATGTCGCTTGGAAACCAATTAGAGTATGGATTCACCATACCCAAGAGTATGGGTTCAACATACGCCTAACAGGTTAGGACGCTACCATCTCAGACTGCATCATCACTTACCATCAGGTGTAATTGCTGTCAAGGGCTAACTTGTAGTGTATGAAAAAAACACTGAATAAGGCAATGCAAAGTCCAAGTACCTACGCGTTATAGATCTCAGCCTTGGATCTTTGCTTGTCTGCAACCCTTAGGGTTCGATATGATATATGCACTAACAATGAATGAAACCTAAAATGCTAGAACCAACTTGATAGCTAAAACTAAAATACAAACCGGTATATTAATAATTAAGACATCTATACAAATAAATAAAATTGGAGTGTATGATTGTAATATTGAAATAACCGGTTTTTTACACACACATACACGGCATACACGGTACATACACCAAAATAACATTTTTTACAATTTTTGTCTGTCTGTCTGCTTGTTCCGGCTAATCTCTGAAATGGCTGGACCGATTTTTACGGGACTTTTATTGGCAGGTAGATCTAATAAGGAGTAACTTAGGCTACTTTTATTTTAGAAAAAGTCTTTTATTTTAGAAAAATAATTTTGCAATGTCCAAGTACTGTAATAATTTCAAGGTCGTCTGTCGTAGTTTAGTAATCCATTGCTTCGTGATTGGAAGACAAACAAACATTCTTTCACACATTAACTCAACGCAGACGAAGTCGCGGGCATTAGCTAGTCTACAATACGTTCTCAAGGTTTAGGTGTCTGTAGTAAACCCATACCTACACACATTGTTTGATTTCACCTGTCTAACACCTTGAGAGCAATGTCAAAGAAACAACGTAGCTAACAGCTCACACCAAGAATTATTCCTGTCGAGTTTCGCTTTACAGTAAACAATTTACAAGACAATTGGTTTGCCTTCTTATTGAGCAAGGTTTTCGTAAATGGACACCGGTATTAGGTAATTATTACACTAATTCTATGGTTAGTTACTAACATGAGTCAGTCATTTAGGACAGTGTGGGAAAATATTTTGAATTGTAATTCGTGTCATAAAACTTACACAGTTAAAAAAATTCTAATTGCGGGGTAATAAAACAGGTTATATGTGAGTTAAGGACTTGGCAATGCAATTTTGACGACCTCCGTGGCGCAGTGCGTGCGCTGTCGTATTATAAAGATGAAGGTCCTGGGTTCGATTCCCGGCTCGAGTCTGGTCTGGTGGAAGGCTTCGGCCGTGGCTAGTTACCACCTTACCGACAAAGACGTGTCACTAAGCGATTTAGCGTTCCGGCACGATGTCGCGTAGAAACCAATTAGGAGCATGGGTTAACCATACTCCTAACAGGTTAGCCCGCTACCATCCTAAACAGCATACAGAAAACATAGCATATAAAAAACCACATATCTTGTATGGCCCATACATTTAACTTAACTTTATTTTTATTATTTACCGTTGTAATGAGATACAGCCCGCTAACAGACTAACGGATTGACGGAGGACGAAAAACGGATACATAGTCCGGATATGAAGCCTTAAAACATAAGATAATTACATACATTAAAACATTAGACTACCTATGATCTTTCTTGAAAGTTAGCTATTAAATACATATAAATATTATTATAATATTATATATAGGTATATAGTATTATTGCCTAATATAGATTATAGATTTTTACGGAATGGCTTTTAATTGTAATGACAAATTGAGTGTGAAATATATTCTTATATTTGGAGACCGTTGTTTTATTAATGAACAGTTTATCTATCAGATTCCCGTTATCTAAAGGCGGCTAGTTTAAAATGGAAACCCTATTCCTTACAATATAAGCGGTTATTTAACCAATGATTAAAAATCTTAACTATTCGCATTTGATAATATGTGACAATGTAAATGGCCAATAAGTAGACGATGGATTTATGTCACGTAAAAGAGTTGGCCTACTTTGGTTGGTTGGCTCGAGATTGTTTACCTGCGAGTCTTTCAAGATCAAAGGGTCAGATGTGTGGCCACAATTTAGCCAGCTTGTATCCATATTAGTATTTTTATCTACAGTTGGAAAAAGGTCATAGTAGAAAAATCAGTATAAACCTACACAACGAAACACGAAAACAGCCTCATATTTTACGCACTTAGTAATATCCATTTTTAAGCCCACGTCATTATGTGAACCAAGATTTGTTGCCTGGGAACAATTCTTGATCATCATATTATTTACGCCAAACCAGTATACACGATTATGTTGACAAACTGTAGTTTCTGTAAGTACGCACTTCTTTACTTTTTGACTAGTGTTAGTAATCGTGACATTATTTATTAAAAAACTGAATACCTCTATCAATGTAAAAAGTATAATTTACGCCAAAAAGTATTGCACATATTGTTAACATAATAAGACAAGTAAACAAAAACAAGATTATAGTTAGTATTACTTATATCACTCCGGGAGAATGACGCAGACGCGCACCCTCTCCAGCGTCGTAGGGCGGGGCGCATGAGAGGCATCCTCACCCGTCAAGCCTTATCCTCGGGTCGTGAAACGCGTCCAATGTTCCTGGCGCGCCTCGGACGGAGTTAGGGGGCCTCCATCATAGGCCCCCCGTGGAGGGTCTGCCTCAGCGGACGCCGCTGGCTGGGTTCTGGTCGAGTGCACAAGTGCTCCCGTGACCCAGCCCCCAGGCGACGCGAAGGAGCATCGCTGGGTTTTAGTGGGTATTCTGGTCGCCGGGGAGTCCCTCATACTCCGGAGGGGATGCGTAAACGCATTTCCCAGCGAGGAAAAAAAAAGTATTACTCATATTAAAATAATTAATATAGCTAGTTAATATTTTTGGTTATCCAAATGGCCTAGAGCAAGTCGGCCTTCTGCTTTTGCAATTTAGGGAGGTAATGGAAAATGTAAACACAACATACTTATTGAAAATTAATATTTTATTGGGTGAACGATACAAATTGTCAATAAATTTAGAAAGGATCAAATTGAAATCCCGTTTCCTGGTTAATTTTTGCTTATCCAATAAACTCGCAGCTTCTTTGTGTTGGGTGTAAAGTGTTCATTATATTTATTGTATAATTATTATTTGTGTTGAAAATTATCCATTAAGTAGATTAATGATTGATAATATTATATTAAGTAACAATATATTATGGAAAAAGTAGTTGTCAAAGAAAATTAAGTAGGCGTACGATAAAATATACTACATTATATCCTCTCCAAAAATAGATACGTTGATACTACTGCTAAGCAACTAGTGCAGTTATCTTATTTTACTAGGCGGAATACTTTTTAGAGTAAATGTCTCAGACCAAATGACAGATGACAGACTTTAAACACGTCAAATGCTCTCAAACGCTGAATACACAAATTCTGCTCACTTTGCTCTACGTTGAACTATCCATGTATTTATCGATCGGTACAGAAATGACACATTTTAAGGTAGCTAGCTAGTATTACGCGTTGTGGCAACTCAAGCCTGCATTTATATATGCACGCACTCACAGAATATCTGTTTAACACAGAAAAAGCTCGAAGAAATTCTAGCTTGAGGGACAGCCGGTTATCTTAATAAAGTCCTATAAACTTCTGGCAAACTATTCGATTGCTAAATAACTTAACTGTAGCAAAACATCAGAAAGATTGCCTACACCATAACTGTCAAGCGTAAAACCTATTCCTCAGCTTGAGAATATAAAAATGCGACAAACGTTGATGTTTTTTCTATATAAACGATATAAAGATTTCCAAAATTTGCAAGGGCGTAGACACCTAAATTTACTTTTACCACTTGATGGATGACTTTAATATTTGGTCGCAAAAAAGGACTCGTAACGAAAAAAAACGACGCAATAAAAATATGTGTGACGTATGTAGGTTCTATATATTTTACATGTCTTTTGTTGGCAATGTCAGTCCGGTGGTTAATATAGTTTTACAATGAAGCCACCGTCTCCTATTAAGAAATCCCTAATCCTGGTATTCCCGCGGGACTAAACATCACAATATGTGACAATCATGAAACTTATCCAAGAATGAGAAGTGCTAAGACGGGACCGGAAGACTGGAAAAGATGTGCGACCATTGTTACGGAACGTTAGAATCTCAGTGATGCATTTGTCATAAATGTGACTTCCACTAGTTACGTTAAGGTCACTGTTACTTTCCACTGAAAGTAACAGTGACCTTGCTTTGGCATTGCAAAAATATACACAATTTCAGTGTACATAATACTTTACTTTGTAAATTATGAATTGAAGCAGGCGTTACTTTGCGGAAGTCCATGATAAACAATAAACAGCAAGTAAAATTTGCTATATTCCGCCGACAACCGGGAGATTTGTATAATATAACACCACACAAAATCTTCCACTAGAACCTCTACGCACGTTTCGACCCGACACCTGATCATCCTCAGGAGATGTTGACTTCACAAGCGCGAAAAGTAAAGTGAAGTCTTTACTTTTCGCATACAAATTTCCCGGTTGTCGGCGGAAAATAGCAAATTATACTTGCTGTTTACTTTACTTTGTAATTTTTTTCTTCCCATAAAATTGCTTGTAGGAAACGATTTCTTTTTCGAGTCTTAATTTATAGTTCGTTAACGGGTCCAATATCATCTGAATAATAATTAAGTAAGATCCACTATTATATATATGATATATCAATACAGTCGGTAATTTTGGGAAACACATAGCCTAACATTTATTCTGAAGACTGTAAAACTATTTTCAATCATTAAAATACTTTTGGCTTTCGGTGGAGATATAGGCAGATTGTGTGTCAAGTGTTTCTTACATCTATATACGCAGTATGAATAAGGAAACGGGACCCGTACAAAACGTGCTATACCAATAAATAACGTCTTTTACATTAACGTTGGCACATAACGTGATCACATAATACTTGTTACAAATGTATAATTGTTTAACACACCGCACACTGCCGCACATTCCGTATTAAAGCGTTCGATACTAAATTTATTGTTACAGCAACTTTCTTAGCGTCTCATCGGCGGTCCCTTAACCCCCGAAGCTAAAAATCAATCCAAAATCTTGATATCAAATAATAATAATAAAATTGTTAGAGCCATCTTTATCGACAGATAAGGATGACAGCAATCGAACAGGTGAATTGAATATGACGGCAGTCAGAAAACAGCGCCATCTAGTTTTAGAATCATGTACGACAGACTAGAGAATTGGATCGCCCCCTCTCTTTACGCAACACGAAGTGGGTTGCAGGTTCTTAAAAGACGCACCGGTGCGGGACGGGACAGCGCGGTCGAGTCGCGGTAGTGCATAATCGTAATTGGTGGAGCGTCTAGTCTGCTCCTTACAAAATTACCATACTTATTATTGTGGTTATGTTCTACCAATAGTATCTGGTATCTTTGCCCGAAACTACCCACGTCTGCCCAAATTACCGACGAGGATACGATCCCGCCCCGTAGTCATCCTATAAATATGTTAATTGTTTTGATATGAATGAATGACCTAACACAGCTGAGCCACAAATATCACATTCCCTGTAGGGTATTTCTAGTGCACCATTTATCTCTTTACATCGTCATCCTCATTACTGAGGGTCGCGATCCTTAGCATGGATCACCTTCTCGCGTACGATGTTTCTCCAGGTGGTTCTGTTTGTATTATGTAGTTTGGTTTGTATTCTGTGGCATTATGTAGTGCGGCGTGGAATGTTGTACCGAGTGCAGTGCTGATCTGATCGGACCAAGGCATGGGGCTACGTCCTCTTGGCCTTATTCCCTCCACCTTGTCCATATATAGATTTTATTTAACGCTACACCCGTGACAAATTGGGCAAATAAACTGGATCGCCGATGTAAGACGAAAAAAGCCACCGTCTATAAATAGGATTCAGTTAAGTTATTGGTACTGACTTCATTAATATGGTAAACTGGTAAAAATAGAAACGAAAACGAAAGGTAATGACAATCTTTTTTGAACCTGGAAATTGTGGAACCAGCTTCCATCTTCTGTGTTCCCTAATGGTTATAATATGGGGATCTTCAAAGGGCGGATTAACAAATTACTCAAAAGCCAGCAACGCATTGGCGGTTCCTCTGGTGCTGCAAATGTTCATGGGTGGCGGTAATCACTTACCATCAGGTGACCCGCCTGCTCGTTTGCTCGCTATATATATATATATAAAAATCTATCGGTAATATGTTGAGTAACTGAATCCTATTTACAGTTTAGTTGAGTGGCAATATTGTTGCTATGGACTCTGTTGTCAGAATTAGGCCCTTCAGAGTTGACCTTGAAAATTATCTTCTTCTTCTTTGTCGTTCCACTCTTGATCGTGGTCGTGATCATCATGAAGCAGTGTCTTTGAGGACAGATGTTATACGCCTCACGTGCACTAAAGGGCACTAGAGGTTGAAAATTATGCGGCGTTTAAAACAGGACCCAAAGTGAGACGACTGAGTTCCATAGCAACCGAAAAGGGCCACTGCAGCGCAATCTAGCTACACTTAAAATATACATCATAGTGTCAACTATACATACAAATTTGAACATACATTTATATATCCTGGAACGACGGTATAAAATCTACACAACTCATACAAATAGTCAATATCTAACTATAGTCTAGTCTAAAAATTTAGGAATAACATTTAACATTTCAGGCACGATTTCATCAAATAGGCCCCGCGTACAGTTAGCAAACAAAAGTTTTTATTTTTTTAATAAGAACACCTCTTTGAAATAACTACAAAAGACATTCGTTAATATAAGACTTACAAAAGGTTTATGCTATGATGATGAACGATACAGCATATATTTTTACGAGGAGTCGTTTGCACGTTTAAACCCATAAGGCCAAACTGCCCGGTTATGCTGTGGCAACCAATAGGGTTAGCACAGCAAAAAAAAGACGATGTATCTCATGATGTATATCTGAAACAGAGTCACTGCCAAAGTGCAGTGAAATCCCTGTTAAACCTCCGCTGCTAATTTTTTGTGAACATCGCTTAATATTCGTATGTAACCAGTCCGCAACTCGAAGCTCCTCGCATCTTATGTTCTCCGCAGACAGGCGGTGAATCTGTTACTAGAGAATCTCTTCCAGTGCAATTTTTCAACACACGGCGTGTACAATAAAATTGTAATAATCGATTCGTGAGTATTTAAAGTTGGGTGTGTAGTGTCTGTGTCATTATCTTTGCTGTTATGAAACATTTGTATTAAATAATGAAGCTTTTGTTGCTGACTGTACTTCAACACTGGGCAAATAAATAGATAATAAGCACCTCTAAACAACATCGATTCTAGTGTTAATACTCACTCTTTTATCAGTACCCTCCTCGGTATGAGATATGCACCGTCCGAACCAAGTATCGAAATGTTGCAGCCTCAAAGTAAATTGAGCCTTATGCCAATCAATTTAGAGTCGTAAATTAATAACTACAATATTTTATAAACATTTCGCTAACGACATCGGTTGTAGAATTGTAAATGGTTTCATTTCAACTCATTTAACAGTTTTCGATACTCATTATTGACAATAATATCTCATACTGAGGCTGCAAGTCACCTATCTATTCAATATATTTTATAATAAAAGGCATTTTATAAACATCTTATAAGTTACAGTTCGCGCCACGAAATTTGTTGCTTTTGAGGCATAACAATTGCTATCCCGAAAAAATACCGCAAATTTCGTGGCGAGTAGTGTATACAATCTATCGTTTATACATACATATACGAATATCCAAGGGGATACAAATTGTACTAAATATTTTTTATTTCATATCATGTCATCTCCCCTTTTTATGCTGCACCTTCACTGATACAATGTTATATATTTAACATTACATCAGTGAATGCGACATAATATATATAGCTTAGTTTGTAAAAACAAAATATATAGAGAAAGAATTTGTACCATTGTATGTTGTGAAAATAATATTTGTCAAAGTATAAATAACAATTTAACTAACAACCATTTGTTTGAATACAGAGTCGAGATCAGATATTGTGACAAATCAATTCATAATAAGTTAAAATTTACATTTCAATTCAAAATAATAACATGAATGATAATAATTGTTAATAATTAATTGTATATAATGCATTTTCAATTTATATTAAAGAATAATTATTATTAATACTTTTATGTGTAGTGTCGTATTATTTCGAATATGGTGTCCACACGTAATGACAACAAAGATTTCATAATAAAGTCGATATTCGAAACGAAAAAGTCTGAAAAGGTTAGTTTAGGCTACACCTACAAGGCTAACATTGTGATAATGAGATTATGTTCATTTCTCTTTTTTTTTTATTATCCACTACAAGTTAGCCCTTGACGGCAATCTCACGTGATGGTAAGTGATGATGCAGTCTAAGATGGTAGCGGGCTAACCTGTTAGGGGTATGGTAAAGCTATACTCCTAATTGGTTTCTACACGACATCGTGCCGGAACGCTAAATCGCTTGGCGACACGCCTTTGTCGGTAGGGTGGTAACTAGCCACGGCCGCAGCCTTCCACCATACCAGACTCGAGCCGGGAACCCAGGACCTCCAACTTTATAATGCAACAGCACGCGCGCTGCGCCACGGAGGTCGTCAAATTTACAGAAACATTGAGAAAATGGATAGTAACAAAAAATATTTATCATCGGCATGTTAGCCGTGCTTGAAAGAGTTCTTGCCGCGTTTATGTTAGGAAGGGTTAACCAACGCCAACTATTGGCTGTGTTTGGATTTAATAATTCGATCAATGTCCACGTTTATTATCCAACTACCCTCCCTTCCTTATCGTGCACTGTCACCAATATTCGCGGTCTCAAGGCGGCTCGAGACCTCTCTGTGATCGAACGTACGTGGAGCGGGTCTATTCGCTTCCGCCATTTTCGAAGTGTGGTGTCGTGAGTGCTGCCGAGTGCCATCTGATCCCGCGAGGTGTCTGTGTTCCGCGCGAGGGTGTGTGCTGTGAGCGTGATTTGTGCTCGTCGCCGAAGTATAGGTCGCGGACCTGCTAAGGTTAGTGCACGATTCCCTTGTCCTTCACGCCCCCTTTGCCCGACACGTGCACGCCTAAATTCTAAATTATATACGATACAGTCCACTTGTTCTTACCTTTCGAAGGTGGACAGTGGCGGCAATCGCTGCACTCAAAACCGTACCGATTTGATGCGTATCGACTATGGGTCAATATGAACAGATTCTCGGTAAAAAATTTGCATCTTCATTGAGTTTATTATGTGCATCTCTGTCCCTCACATACAAATGTATTGCTTTCTCGCTCGCACGTTTCCTTTGTATGATGAAGGTTACTTAACTGAAATGACAGTTATAAAAGAAATCTTTCTAATGTGGATTGTTTAAATGCACTGCCCTTTTTTAGCTGTCAATTTAACTATTTATTACAACTGAGTTAGCACTATCCAATGGTTTTAGTACAGAAGTTTAAAGTGGTCTACACTAGAGCGTCTATATATCAAGTGATCACACCTTGTGAGGGGAGGTATTATGATGATGTCACCCAAATATCACCGAGGTGGGTGGGTATTCTGATATGGTCAAAAATGATTTACAGACGCCCCATCATGTATATCCAAAAGCGCAACCATTCCAAATAGTATTGCTGTTTCTTGAAAATTTACGCATAATTTGTACTATATACATATTATTTTGACATCATAAAGTCTTCCAAAAAATCTATAGACAAAAGCTCACCTTGGAGCAAAGTTGACCATGAACACAACCTAATAAAAACACAAGCGTGTTTGATAAAGTGATTTAAGACTAAGGGTCACAGTATTGAGAGAGTTGGAAGCTTGTGACCAGTAAAGTGGTCTCCTTACGGTAAACTGTCCTGATCAACAAACACTATAACACGTTAACACTTATTTCCTCAACAGTCTAACACAGCAGTTCAGAAAGAGAAGCAGCCTCGAGGCGCTGTACTACACGGTGGTGTAGCGGAGGGGTCGCTAGGAGGGTTGGAAGTGGGTCACCAGCAGCTTGGTCGCCTTGGCCAGGTCGTACGCCGCGTTTCTGACCTGATCCAAAGGCGCCCTTGTGGAACAGGCCAGGATTACTTCCTCGCTGGCGTTGCGAAGGTCGATTATAACTTGTTGTAACGCTGCATCTGTACATGTCTGGAATTTACAAAAGTTCTTTTTTACATTTAAAACATTAATAAGAAAACTAGGAACATTTGGTAGTCCCTTAGTAAGGGGAGAGTTTGATGGGTATACAATTTATTTTAATATTTTTTTTATTTTTATTTTGAGATAGGTTTGCGCTTGACGACAATCAGTACCAGAAGGCACTGATGAGGTCTAGGTTAGAGCGCGCTTACCTAGAAAATGCCTATTCACCCTTCCCTTATATATGTAATGCAGATGATCGCTCTAAGTTTTTAAATCAACTGGATTGAACTGAATCCCACATTTTTATGCCTATTCAATATGTATATAACACGAAATAACCATGTTTGATCTCTAGTCATATTTTGTTTCATCAATCTGTATCGCTCATACTCATTAGTGCTTATGCATCTAAGATGACAGAAGTAGTTCTCTGACACTGTTATGTTTCTAATCTCCTTAGTTATACGAAATTATAGGCAAATTTTTGTATAACGTAATTATTAATGGTAACGATATGTCAGTCATGTTATATTAATTCCTTTTTTTTTATCCACTACAAGTTAGCCCTTGACGGCATTCTCACCTGATAAGTATATAGTAGTAAGTAAGTGATGATGCAGTCTAAGATGGTAGCGGGCTAACCTGTTAGGGGTATGGAAAGAAATCCTACGAGAAAATTACCGACTAAGGGTTACTGTCTTTGTCTTAGACCGGGATGCATTTAGTACCCTCAAAACGACATTTAAATACTTCAATTTGCATACAGAATCTTGACTTTTACTTTATTGTGTGCAATATATGTTTGTACCGCCGAAATTGTAGTTAGAAAGCAACTGTAGTGGGCAGACTCAGAATTTATATGAAATAGTAAAAGACTCACCTGTGGGAACAGCGCCAGTAGTGCGGTCACGGTCCGTCGTATAGAATCTGCGCACTCCGGCAACTTGGTCCGATGCAACCTCGCAGCCGCCCACAAGTCCTGGATGCACCTAGTGACTGCTTCGGCGCGTTTCTGAACCTCTAGGCCTTCGCCAGCGGCACTGATGCCCGCACCAGAGCCAGAAGCACCGTCGTCAGACACGCTGGAGACTCCGCCTTCTAGGGCGCTCTGTGTCAACGATCTTTCAAGGCCGGGTATGCTTGTCAGCTGCGACGACAAATGTTGAATGAATTCAGAAAAACTTGTGAGGAATTTAAAACATGTACGGTTTCTTTTCAACGTTAAGCCCTAAGCCTATTTTAAAAATTCTTTCACCAATTGAAAGCTATATTTCATTTCCGTATTTCAACAGAAACTAACGGGTGAAACCGCGAGGAGCAACAAGTGTATATATCTTATGTAAATAAGAAACTAGACTTATTCATAGCTGTTCGATAAACGCATGGTTAACGACTACAGTTCAATCATATTAAAAATTGATATTATGCCGTATACTTTCATTATTCGTTGCATATCATAGCGAATATTCTTCGACATCCACGAACGGTTGGCAAAAAAAGAAAAATCTACAAAGGATTATTAGATAAATGCTTATTAAGTGACGTTACTCGAGCAAATTTGTAGCACAGTTTTGAAAGATCAGTCTTTCCAGATTTGGACATATCATAAACGATTACGTGATAAAAATATAAAGAAAAACTAACTTAACAGAATTTCGAGCTAAATTGGTGGGGTTTGGCATCCATTTGTATATAACTATTTTGAATTCCAGTGATTCTACTAACCAAAACACCTTAATTTTTTACATTAATTGTTAAACTAATAAACTACCACCGCTTGTAAAATATACACTACTTGGTTAGTCTACTGTAAAGAATCAATTCAAGCTGCAGCCTCAATATGAGTTTTGCACGCTAGCAATCTTAGGAGTTTCTTGGATCATTGTATCGTCAGAGTGAAATGAACCCAATTAATATGGCGTTAGAGCTTAAATCTAGACACACAGAGCTCGAAGAATCGGTAAACGAGCGGGTTCGCCGGTACTGGCATATCATTAGATAGTTAGACGAAATAAAATCATAGAGTATCTCTCATGTATCACGAGAAAACGACTAGTATATATTGAGAAGATGGTGATGATGTGTACATGACATACGACTTTAGAACAAAGTCAATTAGTGTCATTTTACTCTGACAAGTGTTTCAAAACTTGCGAAGGACTTGGGCCACAAGCGTGCGAAACTCGTGTTACGTACGGATTACTGAATACGAGACAAGCATTGTACATTGCTTACAGATAATACATCATGATCAACCCATTACCGGCTCACTACAGAGCACGGGTCTCCTCTCAATATGAGAAGTGTTTGGCCATAGTCCACCACGCTGGCCATGTGCGGATTGACAGACTTCACACGCCTTTGAGAACATTATGGAGAACTCTCAGGCGTGCAGGTTTCTTCACGATGTTTTCCTTCACCGTTGAAGCAAATATATATTTTTTTTTATTATATTAAAAACGCACATAACTCCGAAAAGTTAGGAGGCTGACGCATTAACCACTAGACTATCATCGCTTCCACAGATAATACGTGTTGATGATATTTATCTGTAACATCAATAAGTGATCCGCAATAGCAACTTCTTCTGTCTTTTTAATATAGGCTATTTAACCTAAAGCCCTGACTTTTTAAACTTTGATACTGAAAATAATAATTCAGTCAAGAGGGCCATACTGGGATCGACGATGTTGATACAATTCTTCTACAAATATAAATAATGACTTTAGGTAGTTTAATTTTAGCTAGGACGGCCTAAGTTCTGGGTTCGATTTTAAATTTTATAATTTTCAATATCAGGATGGTTCAGTCCCGAACTTTCCAGCCTAATTTAGGATGAAACTTTCCAAAATAGATAGATTAGTAATCAGCCGTAAAACTATCAAAAATTAGTATAATTAATGATTAGTACCTGGTGTTTAGTAACCTGCCAGTTATTCTTGGGTCCCTCCCTAGGCTCAAACATACTGACCGGTCGCTGGGGAGCCTTCAACTGCCTCACGTCGACCTCCTCGGCCAGAACGAGCTGGTCCGTTTCTAAACTCCTGCCCCTCTCTTGTGGAGTAAGATCCAGTGCATTATTGCTTTCTGTGATAGAGTTTTGTGACGTCATACTGTGGTCGTCATCGACGCTGCTCGTGGTTTTCAAAGCACTGTTCTCTTTCGTCAGCTGCTCAACTATAGTTTGGAGGTTTTTCAATTGGTTTTTTAGTTCGGTTATGGTTGAGTCTCGGTTGTCAAGTTCCTTTTTCAGTGTTTCGATCTCTTTTTTACGTTCAGGTACGTGCGCGGGGCTCGGTGAGTGCGTTCGAGGTAGTTCTAAGGAATGTTCGGTTGGTAGCGATGGGTTGTATGTCGAAGAAACAGTTTCACCCGCTCTGGGGTCTAGGCTGGAGATCTGTTGGAGTACATATTTCAGCGATATCAGGCAACTACACAACTATGTCATTAAAATTCCCGTCTATACCAATGAAGTATTATTAAAGGTATGTTTTGTTTTCGAGAACTATTCAAGACAGAAATTACGCTTCTAAACTAGTACAAAGAGTTACCAACAGATATCGACGAGGTTTCAAATAACCACTAAGCAATAATAATTCAAACAGAGAGAAGATTAAGATAGTCAGAGACAACTTATTTTGCATTAAGAGCCCTTTTTGTAATCTATTGATTTACCCTCTGTAAATCATTAGATTACGTTAACGAGAAGATTAATTGAATTGAATTGAAAGATTGAAGCCAGAGGGGAGACTTCGTATATGGCGGGCGCGGTTTTTTCACGCTTTTCTTGAATTAATGTTTGTTGGCTAATTTTGGAAGGGACTGGTGTTGGTTGTGTCGTGGACAGTTTTGGTGTCGTTTGTGTAGTGGCTAATTTCCTGAATGGTCAACAGGTATTAATTTGGGAAAGGTTTGAGGGATCGCGTCCGCAGACTGCGAAGTTTCCCGCCATTTCTCCCTAACATCTACATTGCTATAAACTTGACATTGGATAATCTGTGCAAAGACATAAAAAGAGAGAACTAATAAAATAATTAACTTGACATTGGCTAATCTGTGTAAAGCCAAAAAACGAAAAAAAAAAAAAAAATAGCCAGAGAAAACTTATTTTGCGATCAGAAAGAGGGCAAATCAATAGATTATGTTAACAACCTTGCTTTCGTCAACTTACCTGGAAGACTTGGAAGTTTAAAATTGATCAAGCCATTTGTATTGCTCGCGAAAGTTTCGCTTATGTTCTATATTTTTTAATTGTTACTCTTAATTTTTTGTTTCGTTTATTGGTTGGTTGGTCAGAGCTATAGGTAATAAAATGTTAGTGTTCCAATAAAAGTTCCTTAATTTTTATTGAATACTTAAGGCCTCAATTGGACATCAGCCTATGCGTAACAATAAATTTTTTTTTTTTTTTTGACTCATTGAATTATTATTGTTATAATAAATAAATGTAACGTACGTCAAGGTCGATGGGCGCTAAAGCGGCGTAGTCTTCATCAGACGCAACGGAGTCGTACAGAGGCTCGTCGTCCGACATTTGGGAGAAATGCTTCAGGTGGCTCGCGGCCAGGAGGGGGTTCATGGGACCCGCGAGGCCTACAAAATACGTACAATCTTAGATGAGCATATTAAATTCCAGTTAAATTCCAATTCCAGTTCCCAGTTTATTATTATTCCACTACCAATTCGCCCTTGAACAGATTTTTTTTTTATCCACTACAAGTTAGCCCTTGACGGCAACCTCACCAGTCTAAAATGGTAGCGGGCTAACCTGTTAGGGGCATGGTAAACCCACACTCCTAACTGGTTTCTACGCGACATCGTGTCGAAGCGCTAAATCGCTTGGCGACACGTCTTTGCCGGTAGGGTGGTAACAAGCCAAGGCCGAAGCCTCCCACCAGACCAGACTCGAGCCGTGAATCGAATCCAGGACCTCCAACTTTAAAATGCAACAGCGCACGCGCTGCGCCACGGAGGTCGTCAGATATCACAAATTAACTATTCAACGAGTTACAGCTTATTTTTTATGAACAAAATCGCTTTTATGAATTTATCTAAATTATACCCTAACCAATATGATAAGTAATTTCGTTTTCGCGTATTTTATATTTAAATTATTAAAAATAACACCAAATATAATTTATTGGACGTTTGCGAAACCCCAACACATACCTCTGGGCTGTAGCGAGGCTAATCTCTGTCGCCTGGTCGCGTCCAAGAGCACGTCTCTCAGTAAAGTGGCCAGCTCGGGCGCCGACAGCCGAGCCAGTTTCTGCCGCCCTTGATTCCTCGGCGCGGACAGTGCTGGGTTCACTGGTAGGAAAGCTACTCCACATCGCTCGAGTCCTGTTGCACTAGTCTGCCAAACTGAAACAATAAACCAAAAAACATTTATTCATATCCTATCACAGAGAACTAACGTCACTATAAGATTGGTGAAAGGCATACATTAATTTCGGGGTCGGTGGTATGTGGACCGTTTTTTAATTGGAAAAGCACTCAAGCTGCGACTGTTGGACAGATTTCTGTATGCATTTAAAATTGAAAAATTTAAAGCTACGAGGGTTCCAAACGCGCCCTGATCTAAGAAGAACACCACAACATACTAGGCCGGATAAATTAATTGTTTTTTTTGTTATCAACATCTCACAGTTCATTAATACTTAATATTAGTTAGAACAATTTATAACCAAGCTTTTAAAACACCACAACATACTTAGCCGGATAAATTAATTAATTTTTGTTATCACCATCATACAGTTCATTAATACTTAATTAACTATTTAGTTAGAAGAATTTATACCCAAGCTTTTAAAACAGCACTACATACTTAGCCGGATAAATTAATTGTTTTCCGTTATCACCATCTCACAGTCCATTAATACTCAATTAGCTATGAAGTTAGAACAAGCTTTTGCATCGTTGATGTATCATTTATATTATAATAAGATTTTTCTATGAGTGCACGGTTTATAAAGCTTTAAACTTATTTAATGACATCTCCATGTATACATTTGGTAATTTTAGTATTTACTTACGCGATAACATATATAGTTTATATTTATCTAATTTATGAATAGATTTATGAATGAAACTATTGCAATATTTTTTTTATTTCACTTACTTGCTTCAGTTTCTCGGCGGTCTATTTCGTCGTAAATATCCATAACGAGCTCTTCGAATAGATGGTTCGGTAGCTAGAAACAGCAAAATTCTTTATTCAGTTACTTTCAATCAGGTAAGGTTTTCTGTTCTGAAATAATAATCGTTTACTCGGGAACAAATTGGAATCGGGGATGCGGTGATAGCCTAGTGGTTAGTGCGTCTGCCTCCTAATCAGAGGCACACCTCTAACTTTTAGGAGTTATGTGCGTTTTTAAATAATTAAAATATGACTTGCTTCAACGGTGAAGGAAAACATCGTGAGTAAACCTGCATACCTGTGAAAAGTATAACTGACTAGTCTTTAATTTATCTCAAAATTAGACTTTTGTTCCCGAGTCATCATGATCAACCCATTACCGGATACAGAGCACGGGTCTCCTCTCAATATGAGAAGGGTTTGGCCATAGTCCACCACGCTGGCCATGTGCGGATTGGCAGACTTCACACGCCTATGAGAACATTATGGATATCTCTCAGGCGTGCAGGTTTCCTCACGATGTTTTCCTTCACCGTTGAAACAAGTGATATTTAAAATTTTTAAAAACGCACATAACTACGAAAAGTTAGAGGTGCGTGCCCGGATTCGAAGCGCCGACCTCTGATTAGGAGGCCGACGCCCTAACCACTAGGCTATCACAGCTTCTAATTTAATAAATAAGTTTATATTATTCTTTCACTATGGTGTGTCACTCACCAATTGGAGTTTCCCCCTCGCAGCCTTGGCTACGTCGGTCATCTCGTGGGTGTCGTGCGCGCGCGGCACAATGTAGTGGCGCCCGGCCGCGTGGTCCGGCCGCTCCCCGGTCAGGAAGTGGATCATTCTGTCAGTAGCCTCGTACACCAGCTCCGTCAACCGGTCCGCTAGCTCCCCGTGACCGCCCTGTCTAATGCACAAACCAAAATGGTGAACCAGACTTGGCACCAAGGTCTAACAAATAATCCTAATTCTACTGTCAATAAATCTCTAAAACAAATAATTTAAATTTCGCCAGATACTAAATCCTAAACATGGTATGAACGTAAAAACCTTAAAACGTAATATTCACCATTTCATACCCAAATGGTTGGAGTTATAAAAAAAATTAATTGGGCATTTTGTGGTGGCGGCCATCCTGTATTTAAATTTAAATAGAGTATAGCATTCTACTAGTCAAGCCGTTTCATTTGTTACCCATATCGAGAAAGTTTTGCAAAAATATGTAATCAAATAGAATTATTCATTCGTAATCCAAACAAAAATTTATCACTAAATACAAAATTAATCACTAATTAAGATGCTACAAAGTTACAAAGTACCGCCTATTCAATACAGCCCATTTTATGTGTTTTTTTTCAACCAGTTCGCGTGAACCTTTTTTCCCGTTACTCTTTGTATAAATCCTGTTTTTTATGTTTCATTACAATTGTCAACCGGATAGTAATTAAAATTTTCTACACACCGCCGATACGTTTGCCGTATATTCACTACAAGATTTGTTTACCCACAGATGACGTCACCGGATTTAAGGATCATATTTATTTAAAACCTATTTTTGGATATATAAAATGTAGAAAATTAAATAATATTTTTAATGATTATATCTAATAATAGTGCATTGCATACAGATACTGACTGACTGACTGACTTCTGACTGCTTGACTATTAACCCTGTAGTTACAATACCTGGCACAATCCGAGGGCGAATTGCCTCCGCTATCGCGTGCAGTTGGGTCTGCACCCCATGATACTAGGAGCTCGGCTTGAGCAGGCTGCCCTGCCCTGCATGCCACATGCAGGCAGGTGCTACCTTTCTCCTATGGGATATCAACAGTCTATTCAAATACGAAAACGTGGTTGATGAAGTATTTACTATAACTAACACCATAACAAGTCCTCTAGAACGAGACTGAAAATCATGCTAAAATATCAGGTTACAATTATAATATCATCAACTTCATCTTGATCAACCCATTGCCACTACAGAGCTTGGGTCTCCTCTCAATATGAGAAGGGATTGGCCATGTGCGGATTGGCAGATTTCACACACCTTTGAGAACATTATGGAGAACTCTCAGGTGTGCAGGTTTCCTTATGATGTTTTCCCTCACCATTGAAGCAAGTGATGTTTTGTTTAAAAACGCACTTAACTCCGAAAAGTTAAGAGGCCCGGGATTGAACATCCAACCTCTGATTAGGAGGCGGACGTCCTAACCACTAGTTAAATTTACAAACCTGGTTATAGTAATTGGGGTCAGCACCTTGAGCTAACAACCGCATGGCTGTGTCAAGGGAGGAGCTCCTCACAGCACTATGTAGTTGCCTGCCCAATTCACTTGGAGGTTCATCCCTTCTTGCTCGTAATACATAAGCCAGACGTAGATGTTTAGCCAATATGAACTCTGATTTAATTGGGCTGAAAATAAATAAGGTCAATATTATAAAAATTATTATAGTAATGTGCAATGGAAAGATGTATGTTCAGCTTTTTAATTTAATTTATGCTCAGTAATTTAGGTTTCACTTCTCTATTCAGTGAAAAGTGGATAGCTATAACTTTGTCCGAATTGATTAAGGTATACAGTATATTCCCATGGTAAACAGTAATAAACAGTAATTGAAGAGTATTCCATTACTCATTTCTGTTCCAATTCCTGTTCTGCTCCCTTCACAAATTGTAAATCTAATTTTGAGTTACAAAAGTTTGAGAGTTACAAACTATAGCTATAGTTTTTAATGCAAAATTCAGTTTGTCACTAATAATAAATAAATTTTGAAATGACCTGTAAAAGCTTAAATAAAACTGTAAACATACAGATTTTATTAGTAAAGGATCTTGCCAAAAAATAGCAGACACAGGCTGGAGATATAATATTGTGAACTTGATATTTTGTATCAATTTTAGTCATATCAAAATATTATGTTAGTTTATTTATTCAGTTAAATTGGGAAACTATTTCCAGTCAGATTTCACTCCATTAACCAAAATTGAATGGTTTGTTGAACTAAAAAAAAAAAAGTTATTTTTGTAATTTTCAAATATCAAACTATCATTCATTCCATTTTTAATTTTTTGTTTCAAAAACATAGTATTTTGGTTAACTGGTTAAAAGTACAATGTTCCTTACAGTTGAGTAACCAAAACTTACCTTAAGCTATAACAAAAATCATGAAGATTTAAACATTATTGATAGATCATCACATTTTTCTTTAAATTTGTATATCCTGAAGAATGCTCTACTCTACTGAGTTGAGCTACCTTTAAAAATTTTAATTTTGAATACTTACTGTAGTGGATCTTTCGGTTGTGGCTTCTTTCTTAAATGCTTAGGAGCTGAAGTATCAAGTAATGAGTGTTCCCATATACTGTTAACGTTCTGAGCAGTTAGCGCTTGCACCATCTATGTGAAAACCAAAGACTTATCTTAAGGCTCTGTTAAAATGGAAAGTTTGTGGTGACTCTACTGATAAGAAACCAGATTCGGCCAAGATGAAACAAAATAGAAACTCAGCGGTTGCTCTTTTCCTACAACCTTCTGTCTTGTTTGGATATAATGAAAACAGACCAGATTGTGGGCAAGCAACTTTGTCTTTCATAAATTTTACAGTACAATGCTATATTATCAAACATACACTGACATAGATCTTATGTACATACAGATAACAGCGAAGGAGGCCAGGATCCTTGCCGTAAAGATTTCACGTGAGAAATATGCCTTCCCATGCTTCTGTGGACACTGCAGCACTCCGCACATAGCAACAACCCGCGATTTATCGACGCCCACGAAGGATCTACAACCGCAAAAGTAACAAGCCCAATTAAAAAAACAGCGTAGGAACAATTAACAGCTCTAAAGGAAACTGGAACATCCGTACCCGATGCCCCGCAATCTGAGCACACTTCCACCGAAGAGCGATGTTTTGACCGAGATATCATCATCTTTATTTACTCTTTTGGAAGACTTTATCCTTAAATAAGCTACAGGCACACTTTATTATTAAAAATAACTATTTTTTACCTACTTATTTAACTTTGATACAAAAATAAAACATTTCGTAAAACGTCAATCAAAATAATAACACAGACTATGCACAACATATTAAAGTATTTGTCAAGAGATTTGTGCACAGCCGCTGTTTAATAGTCTGTACATTTTACAAATTTCCTATGACCGGATAAAACTTTAGAATCATTATACATAGTAATAAAATTTATAAAGAGGAACATTATGACGAGAGTAAGGCCATTTTCCAAAATGGCAAGGCATGCTGAAACTTCTATTAAGTCGCGTCTTTCATTTCTACTTTTATGTCTTTCTGTTTTGTCTGTGGTGGATTTCATAGATAATACACAATGGTGAGTTTTACACGTCACTCGTCAGTCGTCGATCTTTTTTGTGACTTTGTAAGATAAAACGTCAATAAAAGGTTAATAGACCGCCGGCTTAGTTTTACGATTTAAAATGAAGATTCCAATAATTCTAGGCATATTAGCTTGCTTGGCAGGAGCATATGCTAATCAAGAAACCCTAGTGCTGATTGATAATTTATATATAAGGGAAACTCATTCCCAATTTTTCAAATCTTTGCAAGGTAAGATAGACGCTAGCGTGTCTTTTCATACCGGTGTCTAAGTAATTAAATTAATGGAATACAACGGTATTTTAAAATATACAATTATTATTTCTAGTGCGTGGCTACAATTTAACTTTCAAGTTAGCCGACGAAGCTAATTTAGTTCTATCAAAATATGGAGAATATTTGTACAAGAATTTGATAGTGTTTTCGCCATCAGTCGTTGAATTTGGTGGTCAGCTGGACACGGACGTAATTGCGAAGTTCATTGATGATGGAGGCAATGTTATTATAGCTGGGAACGCTGTTGCCGGAGATGTGTACAGGGAGCTGGCATCTGAGTGTGGTTTTGAGGTACAGAAAAGCAGTTTTCATTAAAAATCCTAAAAGATGTGTTTACGCTTTCACTGTGATCTGATTGTGAAGCACACAATGAACACAAGGTTAATTTCATAAAACTATCATAAGTAGACATCTACCAATTATAACTATGCCATAAACCAATGCCCTCCCATTTGTATGGTATAATTGAAGTAAATAAAAGTCATTAACTCATGTATGACATGACATTATCATGACACTGCTCAAGATCCTTGGATGAGCCTCATATAGTATTGTCAAACCAACAATCACAATCTTTAACACTAGAAAGTGAAATGTGAAATTGTGTTCTACAAGCTGCCCACTTTCCCACCATCAATATAAAAGTTATAACCTGACAAATGATACCAAAAATAAAGGTTACCAACCTATTGTCTCTTTCTACCTTCCCCCACACTTATGCCTTGTATTATATTTTTATATAATGAATAGAAGCAGGCGTTACTTTGCGGAAGTCCATGATAAACAATAAACAGCAAGTATAATTTGCTATATTCCGCCGACAACCGGGAGATTTGTTTAATATAACACCACACAAAATCTTCCACTAGAACGTCTATGCACGTTTTGATCCGACACTGGATCATCCTCAGGAGTTGTTCACAAGTGTGAAAAGTAAAATCTCCCGGTTGTCAGCAGAATATAGCAAATTATACTTGCTGTTTATTGTTTATATTTTTATAGCATAGCAATCATTACATGAATAGCAATAGTGTGGATTTTAATTACAGATGGATGAAGAGTCAGCTGCTGTTGTAGATCACTTCAACTATGACGAACTAGATAATGGGGATCACACTAGGATTGTTGTATCAGCTAAGAACCTCATCAACGCCCCAGCCATTACTGGAGTACAGAACACACAGCCTTTGCTGTTTGAAGGCACTGGACTGATTCTGGACAAGGATAACAGCTTGGTTCTTCCGATTTTGACAGCTGATAGCACAGCTTACAGCTATTATCCTAAGAGTCTGGTAAGATACTATGATTGATTTTTATACTTCTTAGAAATAAGGCTGTTTTGAATGAATACACTTTTAAATAATAAAAAAACAAACAATGTGTTATAACTAAGAATCATTATGTATAATAATTATATCTTATTCAGGTGTTAGATTTAGAATTACCACCAAAAACACTTATTGTAGGTCGAAAATAATTGAGTATCATTGATGAACAGCTTGGAAACATTTGTATGTTTACAACATATAAGTTTAAGTTACATGCCTTTATACAGCTTAGCTATATTTATAACTTGAATTATAAACTACAGGTAGGATAAGAACCTACTTGCAGTTTTCTAAGAATTTAGAATGAAAGATTATTTTTAAAGACAGTCTTTTTCTGACATAAATGAATCACTGGATGATCTAGAAATAATATATAACTTTTTATTTTGCATGCAGGTTAAGGAATACCCCCATGCTATTGGTCGCAAAACAGTTTTGATAGCAGCACTGCAAGCAAGAAACAATGCCCGCATTATCTTCAGTGGCTCTATATTCTTCTTCTCTGATGAGGCCTTTGATGCACCAGTAGCTAAAGTACATGTGAGTATGCTTAATATTTTATTATTATACTTATCCAAAAGCTGCTTGTAACTTTAAATTGTCATTTTATGTTTCAATATTAAGAATGTAACAAATATAATATTAATGCAGGGTGACAAAGTGAAAGCACCATTCTCCGGTAACAGAGACCTAGCAATGCACCTCAGCGAGTGGGCGTTTGGAGAGCGTGGTCAGTTGCGCGTGCGCCACGTGTCGCACCACCGGGAGGATGACAATGAGACCACCACCACATATACCATTACTGACTCTGTTGTAAGTTATATTACTTAACACACTTTTCTGGAAGGAATTTTGGCAATTGGCAATTTTGTATGTCCACTGCTGGTACGCATAATGTGACAGCAAGAGGTTTGCTGCTACATTATGCATACCAGCAGCCTTTCTTCAGCTACTAGGTGTAGATGAAATAAGTATAACTCACAAAAAAATATTAAAATTAGTACTCAGCTTTTCCCGGCTAAGTTTGTTGTGGGCTTCTTCTTAGACCGGGGCGCGTTTGGAACCCTCATAGCTTTAGTTTTAAGTTTACGAATATAGTTATCACCATGAAATAACTACTATGTAAATTATTGACGCGTCAAAAGTGCCATTTTTAAGGACTATTTGGACTATAAAGATTATTTTGAATTTGAATTTAGGATCTAGGCAATACAGGCTTTCTGGTTCTTCTACAGCTCTTAAAATTTCATATTTAATGCAGAGATACTTTATTGCCTGCTTAAGTACTATTAATCATTAATTGCAGTATGCTCTAATCATACCCTTTGGTGCTCAGTTACTATGGAATTTTAAAATCATAAATCATATTTTATTTAACAATGTTTTATAGAATCAAGTAATTCCTTGACAAAAAATTGTTTTAAAATTCATTTAATAAGCACAATTGTTATTTTTTTACAGACTGTAGTGAGTATAAATCCATATAATATTTTTAAGTAAAAATAACAAAATAAATCAAGAATAGAAATCCTCATCCTCAAATTGACAGTTGTAAATCTCTAATTCTACTTACAATCACCTCAATTTGAGGAACTTGCTCTGAGCTAACCGGTGAAAAACTATATTAAAATCAACCTATGTTTTTATTGACAAATAATTAACAATTGCGTAATTGACTATACCGTACAACATATTATCAGATATTAATTTTGCAATTAGTGGTAGAAACATGTTTTTTTTTAATTTACTACAAGTTAGCCCTTTGACGGCAATCTCACCTGGTAGTAAGTGATGATGCAGTCTGAGATGGTAGCGGGCTAACCTGTTAGGGGCGTGGTAAACCCACACTCTTAATTGGTTTCAGCGCGACATCATGCCGGAACGCTAAATCGCTTGGCGGCACGTCTTTGTCGGTAGGGTGGTACCTAGCCACGGCCGTAGCCTCTCACCAGACCATACTCGAGCCGGGAATCGAACCCAGGACCTCCAACTTTAAGATGCAACAGCGCACGCACTGCGCCGCGGAGCACTGTATATCATCTTTGTTGACACCACATGGCTGAAGGTCGAGACCATCTCTGCCAGCTTAATCTTATTAAGTTACTCCAGACAAATCCTACATGATACATTCTTGGGCCATCTATACAAATAAGCTTTTGTTATTCAATGTATCTTATTACAATTTGTTCTTTCAGGTTTACAGAATAGAGATAGAAGAGCTGAAGAATGGAAAATGGCAGCCATTCGAAGCTGATGATGTCCAGTTAGAGTTTGTCCGTATTGACCCATTCATCCGGACCACGATGAAGCGCAATCCCAACGGCGTTTATGAAGCTGTGTTCAAGGTGCCCGACGTTTGGGGAGTGTACCAGTTCAAGGTGGATTATGATAGAGTTGGATACACCAGGCTGTATCATTCCACACAGGTGAATAAATCATTGTACAAACCGAAAGCAGTAGAAGGTTTAAAACACTATTTTCAGCGACAAAGCGACCCAAGCACAATACCCATTAAAATCCAGCGATGCTCTTTCACGCTCCTGATGGCTGGGTCACAGAAACATACTCATGGGCAACCCGGGCAGACCCTCCACCAAGGGCATATGACCGAGAGGCCTTAACTCCGTCCGTAGCGCGCCTAATGAGGCTTAGACTCGGCGGGTGAGGATGCCTCTCATCCATCCCGGGACTCCTTATCAGGAGCGCAGGCGGCGATGATAGTACGACGGTTCTCTGCGCCTTGCCTTACGATCCCGGAAACGCATGGCGTAGGCAGCGAAAAGTTGGGGTGCCATGTGCCACCTGTGCCATGAGTAAGGCATGCTGTGTTCTGAGCGTATACTTATGTAGTTACTAATATATTCCTACTTTTATGAACTGGGTTTGAACATTCATGATCAACCCATTACCGGCTCACTACAGAGCACGGGTCTCCTCTCAATATGAGAAGGGTTTGGCCATAGTCCACCACGCTGGCCATGTGCGGTTTGGCAGACTTCACACGCCTTTGAGAACATTATGGAGAATTCTCAGGCGTCCAGGTTTCCTTACGATGTTTTCCTTCACCGTTGAAGCAAGTGATATTTAAATTTTTTAAAAACGCACATAACTCCGAAAAGTTGGAGGTGCGTGCCCGGATTCGAACCGCCGACCTCTGATTAGGAGGCTGACGCCGTAACCACTAGGCTATCACCGCTTCACTAGGCTATCAACATTACACATTACACAGCTTCAACATTACAGCCCCTAAATAAAATAATATAAACATATATTTTAGTTGCAAATTATTGGGAACAAAATCAATATAGCAAGTAAGTCTTGCAGTCCTGCAGTAACCGGAATGTTTCAGTAATGCCAATCCAAGATAATTAGAACTTGCGGTATAAATACTGAGGTTGATGATAATAAAATATTTGAGGTTTTATGCTGAAACAAGTTCCAATTTTATGAATTACAGGTGTCAGTTCGTCCTCTCCAACACACTCAGTACGAGAGGTTCATTCCCAGCGCGTACCCCTACTACGTGAGCGCCTTCTCCATGATGGTTGGGGTGTTCCTGTTCTCATTTGTATTCCTGTACTACAAGGAAGAGACGCCAAAGACCAAAAGTGAATAGATTGTTTTTGGGTGTTTATCAAATTGTTCTTATGTTGCGGCTACATAGTGAAAATTTATTTGGTGTAGTAATTACTGATTAGCATATTGGACTATGGATAACATATTTCATAACTTAAGTAAAATTCTTCTCAGTATGAGTCAGGAACTAAGGAATTAATGTTGTCCACTAATAATTTTAATTGCTCTCAAGCATTGTGCATTGGTCTCTTGTCATTTTAACTACCAAGTTGTTATATCCGTTCAGCCTGCCAACTCACATTCGATTAGCGTAGTGGGGTACAACGCGACGTGACGCTCTATTTTGCATAATAGATATAATGGGTCAACGCCAACATTCCAACACCAAAACTGCACTAGTGTAACCGGAACATAATAAGTAGATGTAAAAACTGTAATACAAAGTATGATGTGTATAACATTAATGAATGTGTTTTTGCTATATAAATAAATTATAATTATTAGTATTTTTTTGATTTATTTTCATTATCATAATAATGTTAATTTGAGAATGGAAAAGCTCTTAACATTAAATTTAAGAACTACATATCCAACTTTCTTTTTCCCCTTGAAAGGAAATTAACACATTGTATAGAAAGTAAGTATGTTACTTTTGGAATAGTGGCCTTTTGTTTATTTTTATTCACTACAAGGTAGCCCTTGGCAATCACACCTAGTAGTATGTGATGATGCGGTCAAAGATGGTAGCAGGTCCTTGGAACTCGACCTCCAACGTTATAATGCGTAAAAGCACGCGCTTGTCCACATATCATTTGGGAAAATAAGCACAAATGAAAATTATCCATAAAACAGGTTATCTGAGTGATATCAGTCTTATAACTCAATGAAATAAGTCCTAACAAATAGCGAAATAAAGGCGAAGTGGTAAGTGAAGAATTTTCGGGTTTCGTAGTTAACATTTTTTTTTTTTTCGGACTGTCTATTAGCTGTACAAACCCTATTGGTTGCCACAGCGTAACCGGGCTGTTTGGCGAGCTTTGGAAAGAAGCTCTGCCAGAAGAAATTTTGAGCCCTAGGGCTCGAAGAAACTATGGGAACGACTGCCTAAGGGCGCCTCCTTTGAGGCCGAACCTCGGCTTAGGCGACGTTTGGGATAACGGGCGGGTCGGACGGTGAGTGGTCCGTACGTCTCCGAGGCCGTGGATGGAGCCCACGTCCGGATGACGTAAGATAGCGGGGACCTCGTCTTCGCCGGCGAAGACGGTGTGTAGCGTATGATTGTGTGGTAGGTGGTACGAGTGTGTTGTCAGTAGTCATCTGATCGTCAGGGTCATGAAGGATATGTTTAGGTCTCCTCTTTCGGAGAGGAGCGCTTAGGTCGGGGGAGTAAAAAGAAGCCGCAACTACGAGAGGGTTGGGGTGTCGGATTGACGTAGTTAACAGGTAGGAATGCCTGTCATGGCTAAACTACTCTTATAGGAAGTTTCGTCATACCTTTATATCCGACCGCGGCTTAGCTCACACACTCTTCATACAAGAAAGTTAATTTAGTGGTAATTTAGGTGGGTAAACGTAAAATGGAGATATTTTTTTTCTTTTGGATCAGGTTGTGTCATTGAATAAGTTTTTCTAAAATATTAAAAACATTTTTTAATTCAGGGTTCTTCTGGTAATAATAAGTAACTACGTTCACTTTCAGAGTGAAGTAGTTACTTATTATTACCAGAATAAATAACATTAAATATAGGATGTTATTTGGATTACATTATTCTGAATTTGAATCTGGTTGGGTTTGCAGTTGACATTCCATTAGTCTTTGGTCTACATATTGTGACGGAAAACTAAAGAATCCTACACTGCGCGTGACTTGATACGCACTTAACTGTTTTTTATAAATAAAGTCATAGGTATAATAAAGTTTTCGACTTATTTACTTATGTAGGCGAATAATATAACAATGATTGCTTCGAATTAGTTTTATCTAATAACGTGCTGAGGTAACAACACTTACCTAGAATTTTTTATTTTGATAATTTCCTGTTTAATTCAAATCATATTTTATTCAAAAGAAATTCTGTATTAGATTCTGGAATAAATTTTTCAAATGTTTTTGGCTTTAAAAATTTGGAATCGAACGAAGTCTTAAAGTAACTGACATTCCATTCTTGAACGCAACGGTTATAAATGGCAAAAAAATGGCATGCATGTCATAGAATGTCTTTTTAATTTTTAATAAAAATAGTTCGAATTTTACAATTTCTGATGTTAAAAACTTGTTATCTATTTGTAATTATTAAATGTGGTGCCAATAAACTTTTTGAATTTAGTTAAAAGAGTGAATAAATAGTTTTATTAATGTAATTCGTGTAGGCAGTGAAAAGGTGTCCCTGTAATTTTTAAAACGCGCTTTTTTCAATGTGTCCAGTATAGTTTTAATCTGGTACTGATAAAAAGTGCTCTTATCTAAATCCTCGTGAGAAAAAACATCGCTGTTAGTGTGGACGCGATGTGTTTACATCTGTAAACTGCCCCGTAAGTATGATGTCATTCTACATAGGACTGCCATTAAAAATATGTTGGCTTTGTGCCCACCCATTTTCCTGCTAGTATTATAATTCTAATAATGTTTTGTGAAAACATCCACGCGGGAAGGAACAACGAACCCTCTAGGTTATAACTGACCTGTGCCAGATAAATATGCTAATGAGGTTCTCTCAGTTTCCAAGGAGGATTAGAAAGCATTAGTGCATACATTGATAGTACAGTGAATTTAAACTAACACAAACAAAACTGCATACTTTACTAAATCCACTTCTGTGTAAATATGGTCAATTTACAAGGAAACTGTGAGTTATTTTATCTTTAAGTTAGTAGTTTTCCCTAAACCAGTGTTAAGCAAACTCTTTGAGTTTACATGACCAGCTCTTTAGTCAATGAGCTAGAGTTGAAACAAAACTAATCTCATCACTTCAGGGAAAAAAGTTTTCTCATAATAGAAAGATTTTTTTTTATGAATAATTATATTTCTATTTGTTTAATTGTATTTTATATATGTTAATCTATCTTATGTATACATTTTTAACAGCAATAAGATACCATATTTATTTTTCAATCAAAGATTCAGCTTGGTATATCTACCCATCTTTAAGAAAAGTGTGATGACACATAAGCTACCTATTCACTACGCTATTCATTCTAGCATCACCTTTTGACACACCCCAACATTTCTCCTTGTTTCAAAGTATAGACTGGAAAGCAATGCTGTCCAGCAGAATGATTCATTTGTACAATGTAATTAGTACTGTTGTAGCTTATGTTTACATCTAGTACTTTTTAGGGCTAAATATTTGTTATTGCTGAACTTAAACTTATTTTAAAGAAGCTCAAATAATAATGTTTGAGTTTCTTAGCATTGTTGTGAATTATTTATACTGTGTATTTATATTGTAATTCCGTGTGGTTTTTGCTGTTATATATGTTCAGGTTATATTACCAAAAATAATATATACAGTTCAAAATGCAGTGGATGATAAATCTAATGAGCAGAGTAACAAGCTTTGAATATAGAGTAACTACTTAGCAAGAAGCCATACTACATGTTAACCTTGCATCCATATAAATTGCAGATGACATTGCACACTTTGTTTTTTAAACTAATGACATTCTTGATTACAAATAAGGGGAAATAGTTAGTGTGATATCTGCAGTTGGGAAGCCTTGAGTTAGATTGTTGAGTGTTTGATTGATTGATGTGCAAAGATTGATAAACCCCTTGTAAATACTGTTTACTATACTTTAAATATTTAAAGTGCATATTAATGCACAGAGTAAGTTCTTATCAGATAAATTGTACATTTTGCTAGAATTAAAAGTGGAATGTAAGACCAGTGGACTCAGATTCATTGCAGCAGCTAATATGTTACTAAAATTCGACTACAATATGCGCTGTTTTTAATTGATCAATGTTAATATCCATAAAAACGCTATTTATCATGCTTCAGTGCTTATTGCTTCAAAATGCTCAATACACTTAAACCATGTTGGATCTATTGTACTCACCTAATATATACAAGCTTGAGCTCATTTGTAATATTTTGGCTTAAGGCATGGTTTTCTGATGGAAATTAGCCACAGCCCGTAGAATTCAGTTGGTTTCCAGCCGTTACAATATTTCTGTCACAGGCTCCATAATCAGTGGTAATGAGCATCTTAAATAATATACATAAATATATAAATTGGTTTCTAAACCATCAATATTCACCATTAACTATTCAATCAATTGATTCATCTTGATCAACCCATTATCGGCTCACTACAGAGCACAGGTCTCCTCTTAATATGATAAGGGTTTGGCCATAGTCCACCACACTGGCCATGTGCGGATTGGCAGACTTCACACGCCTTTGAGAACATTATGCAGAATTCTCAGGCATGCATGAATTTTTCCTTCACCGTTGAAGCAAGTGATATATTAATTCCTTAAACACGCACATAACTCCAAAAAGTTAGAGGTGCGTGCCCAGGTTCAAACCCCCCGGACCTCATATTAGGAGGCGGACATCCTAACCAATAGGCTATCACAGCTTCAATCAATTGATCAATTATTTATTAAACTATTGGTTATTTATTAAATAACCTGTTTTCTTGATATTGTTGGCAAATGTGCATTCAGTCCGACCTATTAGGGTTAGCTGATGGATTGGTGGAAGATCTCTCGTTTGAGTGTCACTTCACACTTGTTATCCAACAATTGGCAAAACAGTTCTTATATTGTGACGTGAAAGTTAAAGCTTTTTGGCTTAACTGCATCTGGTTAATGCTATTGCAGACAGTTTACATGGGCTTCTGGTCTAGGATTATGTGTTTTGGTGTTGTTGTATATTGCATTTTTGAATGTGGATTCAAATATTCATGCATGTCTGTTTTTTGGTTAACCAAGGGGTGATTAAATAAAGAGGATGCATAAAAATAATATAAATGTCTGTAATGCCCTACTTTATTTAGTCCACAGTTAGCTCAAATACAGCTTCCATCTTAGAAGTTTAGAAGCTTGGCTTAAATTAGTGTATAGTACATCTGTCAAGAAAGATATTCTTAATAAAGCATGAAAAATCACATTTTATTACCAACATCATCATCTTTAGCCTATTAATATCTCACTATACTGCCTTGTGATATGCAAAAGGGTTTTCCAGTATAGAATTACCATGCTCCTTCAATGAGCTGGCTTTGACAAAGTTTTGAATGTTAGTGATAAAATCCAGCACCAAAAATTCTGTGTGTGCTCCCTGAGCTATACTAACTCCAAAACTAGTATTGAGATTTATAACGGGAAACCAAAATATGTGGCTATTTTAATCCCAAAGTGGGAATTGTACCCAGGTCAGAAATGTATTCAAATGTGCTAACCTTTATACACACAGGGAAGTCGACTGAAGAGTATCAGTGAGACATAATAATTATATAATGTTGACAAAATAATATAATTAGGGAAAGGCTGTTAAATTAAAATTATGGCGCCAACTTGCATAGAGAGTTGTAATTGGGCTGGCTGGCTGTAAAAAAAGGCCAAAACTAAAACAATATAATGCCTTGAAGGCCGAAGAAAACTATGTTGGGTTAGCATGCATGCCCACATAGCACGAAGAAGGAGATATTAATAAATATAATTGTGTGCAGCAAGTGAAGTGGCAGTGAAGATGGATCCGTCGCGGCGACAGCGCACGCAGACCAAGGCCACGGCGGAGGAGCAGGCCCTTGACCAGATTGCTAGAGAGGTATGTACCTCATTTGTATAGATTTTTTTTTTTTCAGTATTCGTGCTCACTGTTGGATGAATACTCAAAATATCCTTTTAAGAGCTTTTATTTTTGTGTTTATGTTTTGTTCTTTTGTAATGACCTATGAAATATTGTGTCCTTTGAAAAAACAAATATATTCATTGTGTAAAAGTTTAATTAAATGTAATTCAATCAATATGTCATGATAAACCCATTCTAGGCTCACTACACAGTATGGGTCTCCTCCCAATATGAGAAGGGTTTGGCCATAGTCCACCACCATGCGCGGTTTGGCCATGTGCGGTTTGGCATACTTCACACACTTTTGAGAACATTATGGAGAACTCTCAGGCATGCAGGTTTCCTCACGATGTTTTCCTTCACCGTTGAAGCAAGTGATATTTTAATTGAAATTTAAAAATTAAAAACCCACATAACTCTGAAAAGTTATAGGTGCGTGCCGGGGTTCGAACCCCCGCCCTCTGATTAGGAGGCTGACGTCCTTACCACTAAGCTATCACGGCTTCAATCAATATGTATTTGCCAACAATCTCACCTGTCTGACACTTATAGTCTGATGTAACTTATTAAAAGTTACTCTAGTGTTGAAATATAATTTAATCAAAAATTGTGTAAAATTTAAAAATAGCACTGTTTCGTTTGTTTTCGACACAGTAATTATTCTTTTGTACATCTATCAGCTTTGCAAAACACATTGCAATAAACTATTCACTGGAACTGGGACAATTTTCCGGTACATGAGTAACAGTGTAAGATTTATCGCAAGATAAGATTACTAACTGATAGATGCGATTGATTTAAATACATATAAGCATTATAGGCGTGCAAACTCTATACTTGAAAATATTTAACCCATATAAACTTTCATAGGCTTTTATATACTATGTATAATATAATATCACCGCGTCGCATTGCACTGTCCTATAACTTTACATATTCTTCTAAAATTAGGCTATCAAATAAAAAAGTGTTTTTTTTTCAAATCTAGAACTATTATATATTATCCAGAAAAAAACGCGTTCTAACAAAAACGCAAATTCTTCAGCTATTTATAAGTATAAGATATACATCAAAGCAAAATACCACTCATAATAATACTGACTGCCTCACTAAAAAATCCCGAAAACTGTTAAGAATAGAGAATCAGATCTTGACGAGAGATTAAGTTAGTAGGGAGTTCCCATCCCTAGGCTAAGAAAAGATTTTACGAAAATCGGAATTACGGAGCTGTTATGGCTGTTGGAACTCTTGGACGGTTAAATTAAAGTCCGTCTTTAATTTTAGGAACTTGGAAGTTTTTGTAAATATTAATTTTAGATGAAATAACTTGGAAACACATTGAAAAACTAAAATAGGGGGCGAATCTTTTTACGAGAAATTTATATTGTTAAGCCTTCAAACCCAAGTTTTCACTTCAATTTCAAATCTACACTTGAGATAGTGATATGAGAGTTGTCATATTTCATGGACTTTTTTTGTTTCAAACTTTGCTTTTACGATCGTGTAAAGTGCCCGTTAAATGTAGTTTAAACACTTTGTAGTGATAAGAATAATCTTTAAAACCAAATATATATAGTTTTTGTACTCATAGATATTAGTAGGAATGGTCTGGTGGGTGTTCATGAGGGGCTACAGGCACGATAGTTGGCTCACCTGTATTGTGCCGGTGTCGGTCCACTTTGTAATGGACTCGTAAATAGAGCATCCTAGCGGCTGCAACACACACTGTGCTGCCAAATATGTTGTGGACAAAATTACTTACGTACTACGTAGGAGGTAGATTTGACGTGTACGGATTTACTTGTAATTGTGTCAACATATTATTGAAGTCTAGCTTATATATTATGACAAATACTCGAGTTTTTTTTTTTATACACTTCAAGTTAGCCCTTGACGGCTATCTCACCTGGTGGTAAGTGATAATGCAGTCTAGGATGGTAGCGGGCTAACCTATTGTATAGGGTGTGATAAATCCACACTCCTAATTGGTACTATCCGACATCGTGCCGCAACGCTGCATCGCTTTGCGACTCTTCTTTAACGGTAGGGTGGTAACTAGCCACGCCCGAAGTCTCGCACCAGACCAGACTCGAGCCGGGAATCGAACCCAGGACCTCCAATTTTATAATGCGACAGCGCAAGGGATCATTCATGTTAGGACAAGAACCAAGATAGTTGGCTCACTTGTTTTGTACAAACTTTGAAACAAGGTCGTAATTAATGAGTCAAAGCGGCTGCAATACGCATGTAGTTTTATTGCGAAAAATGAGGACAAAATTACGTCAAGGGGATTCGTAGGGGGGGGGGGGGGGGGAGATCTGATGGTATTATTTACTTGCGAATTAAATAACTTAGACTTTCGCTAAACATATATCTGTTGAATTGCTGACTTTAATAAAAAGTGTAGAATTAACTTCCGACGTCCGTGTTATGCTGTTTCCTGCCCTTGCATTGTTTATTAAGTTGAGCGATACCTTTATAAGTGTTGATAATCGAAGGTCTTAAATTTCATGTGATTTATTGATTTATTCTCATAAAACCTACAATGGACTTATGTAGTTTCTTGAAAAGTTGCATGCAGTATTACATGACCGTTTCACATTCAAACGAAGTAATGTTAACTTAATCCCAATATTACTTGATTAATTAGATAACAACAAGACTGGAAAATTGATTAAATAAATTTCAACCAATATATCTATATCTATCTCTATAAAATAAAAAATATGATTCTGTCTAGCTATACGTTGTAGAATTTGATACGCAATCTTTCCCAAATAATTTTCATTAGAAATACAATAATGAGATTATGGTTTTAGACGCTAAGTTGGTTACTCATAAATTTTACTGAGTCAACATAATATACGATTACTCTGTTAATGTGTATTAACGATAATAATAAAATTTATTGTTATTCTAGTATATAAGTACAACTAGTCAACTAAGTAAAACTGGTGCCATTTATATTCTCTCTAAGAAATCGGATTAAATATAATTATTTCTAAGTTGTGATACATACATAATAAGGCAGAACATGCCTAGTTTTCAGATATTAAGAAAGCATTTCACAATTTTTTTATTTCTGCATATTATTCATGGTTTTGTCCCACAATTTTCACGCGACCACCACTGTGTGATGCACTTATGAGCGGTGAGAAGTATTGTGGATAAAAATAAACTTCCGCATGCTTTAACACCTAGCTCCTACCTCCTACTTTACATGCCATCATTATCATCATATATTGTGGGAAAATGAGGAATAAGGAAACAATAAGTTATTTATAAGGTATATATATCTAAGGTAATTTTGCGTTCCTTAGATATATACATCATAAATTACTGGTTGAACGAGTGGCCAACCGGTCAATTATATTTAATGCAGAGCCATAAAAACATTTCAAAATTAAGAAGTAAAAATAAACTCGTAGTGCCGCTTAGTAGACTGCACAAAATTAATAACTCATTCAAAGGATATTCTATTTCATTGTATAACAAATTACCTATCACATCAATAAGTTAAAGGGTTTATAAAACGTAAGCTTACAAAATGTGTCATTATAAATAAGATGTCATATTTCTGTATGTATTTCTTCTTTTATTTCATACTTGGGTGATAGCCGCGATTTCACGTAGTTTAGGGTTTTTGAATATTTCTTCAACGTTTGTAATTGAAGATTACCCCCAAGTCTCATTCCTTATCCCGTTTCCGTATCCGCCCCCTTTCTCAACATATAAATAGATTAGAGGAAGTCTGCTGTGGGAAACTTAAAGAATAGCCTTAGTTGAAATTCAATTTTTCGAAATCCCAAGGGAACCATGGCTAAACTTTAGAACTACAAAATACATATGCGCAGCTGTCGAAGTGAATCTGTTGAAATGTTGATGATGATAATATCTTGGTTAAAAATACAAATTATATAATATTAAATGTTCAAACATTTTTATTAGGGCCATTTAGCAATAGGGTTGCTTCTACAGTTCAAGCGGTAATTGTGCTAAGTGACAAGGTACCATAACTGTACCCTGACGTTAAGTTATTGTGGCCATAGAGGTCAAGGTTGACTGGGCTAGCATTATAGACTTAGGATGACATGCTATTTCATTGCGTTGGCAACCCTAGAATATGCGCTCTTGATCTATTTATGCGCATGCAAGTTTCCCCGGCGACCGGCTCCGAAAAAAGACGAAGGAAAGCCGAAATAGCTGCCCCGGGCCCTTCGTTATTTATGATAAGGACTTTTGCAGACCTACAGACTTGATCGACCGACTGCTTCGTAGGTATTAAGAATTCTTTAATAGACTGCTCTATTTATTACAATAATAACATATCATTATGATAAAAATAAACTTGAAGAGCGCGTCCTGACTTTAATAAAAAATATTTTTATTCAGTCTAAAATAAAAACACATACATAATGAAATATATGGCCATGGTTTTCCAAAAACAAACAATAAAATAAAATTTTATACAGTAATAACATGTACCCTTGGTCCAGGCACCGACTATGTATCTATACTTTTTTTTTAATTGGTTGGACAAGGCGCTGTCTCAGACTTGATGCTGCATCAAAGTAGACTGCAGCACTGATTTCAAGAATGATTCAGGCAGTAATCAACAATCAAATTGTAACTTTATATTTATCAAAATCAGTCCAGTTGTCTTCCAGATAAATTGTAATAAAAACAACCTCATTTTGCAGCACTGCCTTATGGTATATTATGTTTCACCTGCCCACAAATGCAACATACTCTGACTCACTATCTCGACGTTTCTTAGACGCTCGAGTTTTGAATTTTTCTTTTAATAAGTTTACAGTAGAGATTTTTTGTTGTCTGTTGACAATAAAATAAATATTATTTACTACAAATGCTTCGAATAAGAGATGACGGCCGCGTCTACCGCATGCCAGTCCTAAACAGTCACTCGTACGTTGCAATTTTTTCCATTACCTGGTTACTTTAGTATCTGCAGTTAACAATCGCAAGCTATCGTCGAGCACAGCTTATAAACAATTGACGACTTGAATGTTGAAGAAATTCCTGGTATATAGTGAAGTCCACGTCCATGATTTACTATGGAAGTTAAGCCATCTATTGCGGTTAAGAACAGTGACAGTGGCGTAAGTAAATAACATAAAGATGATCCGCCTAAACTGTCGTTTGGTTGCTCCGTCTATGGAGAGCGTAATACCTTTCTCAGCTGTTATATTGCTCTTTGAGCATTATTGCTCACGATGGCATTCTTGAAATTCAACGCGGTTCGTCTTAAATGAATGACTTGTTTTGATTCTATAACTTTTTCTCTCCCGTTATTGTCTAAATTATCGTTGAACATGTTGTTTTGGGCTTTTTGAAGCTAATTATTAGCATAGTAAAGACGATGTTTCCCTTTGTATTTAATCTAATGAATTCGAAAACACTATTTCAAGTTCGTTGATTATATCCATTTCTAAATTAAATTAAATGACAAATGTATTTATTTCAAGTAGGCCAACTTAACAAGTACTTGCATATCTGTACAATGGTCCAGATGATCTTACCGAGAAAAGCCGGCAAAAATAGCAGCTATCATTATTGTCTTGTAAGAGATGAAAGTGGGTCAGTCTTAAATGCTCACCATAAAGGATTTTTACCATGCGATGTAGATAAAAAGTTCACCTCGCACTGAACCTCGAAGTTTCCTTTTTGAAAGTTCCATACCAAATCATCTTGTTTCTGGATACTGTTTATTAAAATGCTCACTTTAATGAAAAGTCTTTCCTTATATGCTTTCCATAGCAACGATAAAGCAATTTTGCAAACTGTTTTATGCAATTAACTCGCGAAGCAATGTTTTTCGAAGTCAATTGAAATAGTTATTTACATTGATATCGACTAAATTATAATTATTGCAAATTTATGTTTGACCTACAGAAGCATATTGGCACATTTTTGTTTCTTATTTTCATTTTACACAGGTGCAGAATCGCGTCGTTTGCATTCCCCAGATGGTGTTTTAAAAAAAAAAAATATTTATATATACATAATAACAGTAGATATTACATTGAAATACCTAGAATAAAAGTTACAGCAAATAATTTATTTATAAAACCTTTTAAATTGTAAAGTGGTCAGTAACCTCAGTCCCATCGATCCCGTGTGCCAGTTTCAGCCTGGAGTCAACGTCCCCACCCCGAGGCGATCAATACCAGACATCCTGGATAGGCCACTTGCTCTCACGTAATCAGCTTACTGAAGGGGATCTCCTTCCTAGACCAGAATGAACTACCATCGCTTAAATCTCGTATTATTTAGTTGTTAGAGTGTTAGAGCACCATGACAAATGATTCTGGCATAAAAGCTTCTTCAATATGAAAATAATCAACCCATTACCGGCTCACTACAGAGCACGGGTCTCCTCTCAATATGAGAAGGGTTTGGCCATAGTCCACCACGCTGACCATGTGCGGTTTGGCAGACTTCACACGTCTTTGAGAACATTATGAAGAACTTTCAGGCGTGCAAGTTTCCTGACGATGTTTTCGTTCGCCGTTGAAGCAAGTCACATTTTATTTTTTAAAAACGCACATAACTCCGAAAACTTAGAAGTGCATGCCCGGATTCGAACCGCCAACCTCTGATTAGGAGGCTAACCACTAGGCTATCACCGCTATATAAATAATACATAAGGCTGTATGCGTAATAATAAATATGCTCCTTGCTCGCCCTTGTGCTGCATCATTACTTACCATCAGGTGTGATTGTCTATTCAAAGAAACAGCATTCAACTGAATTTGCCATAATTCGTGACAGCTAAATAAATCTGTACGCTGTAGTTTATAACTTATTTATTCCTCATCATTCAGATGTTTAAAAATACGCTCTTATTGCAAGTTTCGCTCCTTTATTGGAGCATCTTTAGAAGGTCCTGATTACATTTACAGTAATTCACAGCGCATAATTAATTCTTAAGTGACGAGTACCGTCAAAATGTTTTTCTTGGTTTTTCTAGTGGATTTCAATTTAATCCGTCTATTATTGAATAATATTTTCAGCTTTATTAAATTAAGTTTAGAGTACAAAGTACTAACTGTTGTGTGTGTGTAGGCCGCCGTCTGCCGCGCTGACGTCGGCAGTATCGATCTGTCTGCGATCGTCTGCCCTCCACCGCCCCCAAAGACGGCCGGGTTTGGCTGATGCAATCCCATATTATTTCCTGTCACCTATGTTACCTAACAATTGTTTAACATAGAAAATATGCATATTTTTTTAGCATATCGAGAAATTAATACACCTTCATTTTAATAATTAAATATAGGTAACATTTTGGTGACCTCATCGCTATATAGCAATTGACCGCTTTCAGGTTAGATACCAAAGCTATTTTCAGGCATAACAAATGACAGCCTTGACGATTTTAAAATATGTGTACAAAAATCTAATTTTTTATAGCAATACGTTTCTTACTTCTTATTCCGACAATTTGTAATGTCAATTTTTCGTGTTAACCTTCACCAGATCGAATTTGCATTTTTTTTTATCTTTTATTGTTGTTGATTTTGATTTTTTTAGTATTGTAGTAAATTATCAGCAGTTATGATTTAATTTAATGAGAAAGGTTTTTGTACGTCCGCAAATTATGAAATAAACTCAAGCAAACTTAGTTTCAAAATATTTCACTAATAGTATGTAGGTATTGACTATGTAAATTAAACATTCTACTATAGCATATAAGGGCTAAATTTGCATGTCTCGTGCTATTGCAACATGAACTTGGTGGTATGAGTACACTTTTCTACTGCCGACCCATCCCAACACCCCAACACTGTCCACCCGCATACAACGCAGTTGTTCCGTGCAACTGCGTTGTATCTCTCAACTGAATAATGTAGTGAAAGAGTCTCATTCAAATTTTTGTCGCATTTTCTAACAGCTCAACTCCTTGAGTGCTCGTTTCCTCTATCATAATTTATTATAACTAGACCCTGACCCGAAGCGGTGATAGCCTAGTGGTTAGGGCGTCTGCCTACTAATCAGAGGTCGGCGGTTCGAATTTGGGCACGCACCTCTAACGTTTCGGAGTTATGTGCGTTTTAAAAAATTAAAATATCATTTGCTTCAACGGTGAAGGAAGACATCTTGCGGAAACCTGCACGCCTGAGAGTTGTCCATAATGTTTTCAAAGGCGTGTGAAGTCTGCCAATCCGCACATGGCCAGCGTGGTGGACTATGGCCAAACCCTTCTCATATTGAGAGGAGACCCGTCCTCTGTAGTGAGCCGGTAATGGGTTGATCATGATGAGACCCTGACACTTATACGTGGATACTGGAAGGTACCGATTTCGGTCTTTTCTTTTTCTCCATGAATCCATTTTTTTTAAACATTCTTATATTTATTTTACTACAAGTCAGCCCTTAACGGCAATCTTACCCGGGGGTGAGAGATGATGCAAGATGGCAGCTAGGCCAAAGCTTCTCTCTTAGAAGAGTGGTATTTGGAGTTAAACGCGGCTCATGCTGGTTGGTAGGTAGGCTTTAATAATAATCGTTATCACATTATTTTTCTACGTAATAACTAACTAGACCACCGAGGCATAGGCGCAGAGTTTTGTTTAAACTCTTTAACTCTATATTAGTCAATCCTATCCTAAGAAGGAGGCCTTATCTCAGCTGTTTCGCATTAGTTGGCTGATGATGATCGAGATGTATAAATGTTTGAGTTCACTATACCAAATTGACAGATAACTTCATTCATGATAATGAACAATATGTAGGCTAAAAAATGTAGCTAACTGAATAGTCACGCTCTGATATAGAAAAGCATCCTATATGCAGAGAGAAATTTCGGTTCGCAAAACTTGTACAAAACTAACCGGTTGTTCAACAATTTTCTCCGTGCATTGGTGACTTTGTGGTGGCTTTTGTCGATGCCCATTTCTTAATAACTAGATTCATTAAAATTGCAACGTTCAGAAGTTGAACTTTCGGTTCAATAGTTGTTATTCGTTATTTGGCCACGTACAAGTTTTTATTTATTGAGATGAGATATGAGCAATTGAACAGTCTGTAAATGGGTCGAATTAGGATTTTGGTACCATTTAGCTGAACATATTCATTAGGCATATCGTAATACATATTTGTTATGTTATCATGGTCTATTCTCAAGATGAAGTGGTACTAGGATTCTTGATAGCAAAATTGTTTAATTGTTGTTTTTGATGATTTAAAAGTTTTAAATTTTGTAATTGCAAAATTCTCAGCAATTCAAGGTTTCCGATCAAGTTTGGATTAAACATCAAATGTGTGGTTTGGATGACAATGGTTTACACATTGTTGCATTATAAAGTTGGAGGTCCTGGGTTCGATTCCCGGCTCGAGTCTGGTCTGGTGGGAGGCTGCGGCCGTGGCTAGTTACCACCCTACCGACAAAGGCGTGTCGCCAAGCAATTAAGCGTTCCGGCACGATGTCGTGTAGAAACCAATTAGGAGTATGGCTTTACCATACCCCTAACAGGTTAGCCCGCTGCCATTTTAGACTGCATTATCACTTACCATCAGGTGAGATTGCCGTCAAGGGCTAACTTGTAGTAAATAATAATAATAATAACACATCAAAGAGATCTAGTAGGTTTTTGTATATAGTTTCACCTTTATTATTATTCTTTTTAATTATATTTATTAGTTCTTTTTCATTATGCTGCGAGGCCAATTTGTTCTCAACTGAAAATCAGTGACATCAAAATCCATGTAAACTATAATATTTTTAATAAAGATGATTCATCAATACGTATGCCTAAATTAGTGAGACACGATAATTTAACAGTTTGTTTACACGACACCAACTGTTTCATTCACACATGACCCAGATTACGACACGGGAGATTGCGCTGTCGATAATGAAACACAAATAGTCTTCTCAACTGATCTGGATCAACATAGTAAAACAAATCCAGTTAAAATTAGAGACTCTGCAAACAATTTATGGCCAAAATGGTTTATCAAGTATAACATTAATTCGGTATCAACAATTGAAAGTTGTCCCAAGCTTGCAAGTACAATATTTAATAAATAGCACTATTTGACTATCTTATCTATCAAGTAGTAATTTTGCTCAGAATAGACGCTTTTTTACTAGCTATTTCGAATAGCTTATATGATCAAGATGGGCAAAAAAAAGTGCGCGATTTAGTCTTGCACACATCCGGGTACCGTATCAATGTGGCTAGTGAAACATTACATAGTATAGTTATTATTGAGATCGCCAGAAAAGACACCAAAAAACACTCTGCTTGAAAAACACATAAAATAAAGTTTAAAAAATCAAGGGGACCTTTATATATCAATAAAAATTCACATTCTGTGTAAATTTTAACTCTACCTATTACGGTTCATGATATAAAGCCAGCTGACAGACAGTTTCTTTAGTCGGTCAGTCTTCGTAGTAGTTAGTCGTTTACGCCCTTCGGATACGGATATCTAAATACAAAAATTTTAAGTGTTGAGTTTAATAAGTATAGACATAGTTATGGATCAATGTTGTTTAATTAGAAAAGTTTTGACAGCATTGGTCAACTTAAATTTTAAGAGGATCTTATGAAGTTATTTCAACTGTCTAATAACAGACAGCAACAGCAAAGATAAGCGTACTTTGGTTTTATTTGCTGCGTCAACAATGATCCAATTACCTAACATAGTACATCCAGTGCCCAATCTACCTACAATAGTGTTCGTAAACTTACCTCGAATGCAGTTTGTACATACCTAGTATATCCAGTGGAGCTCTTTCAGCGGGCGCTCGCGATAAAAAGGGGGATGGTACCGTGGGCGGGCGGCTGGAGGGGCCCTGTGTGGGAGGGGTACCAGCGTCAACGACCGCCACTCGGCTGTCTGCGAGCGCGAGAGGAAACCGTACTGCATCCGTGCAGCTTAGTCGCGCTTGAGTCACATTTTTGCCTTAACGAATCACCCAATTCTCGTCTTAGCTCTGCCCTGAATGGACGTGTCTTTACGTTAGTTTTACGTTCGCTTGTACGTCACGCTACGTGGTTGATTGCGAGACACGTGCTCTAGTTGTGTTGCCGGCACGTTGATGGCCTATGCGGTCTCAGTGACAGCGTGTGGTTGCATTGCATCGATCCGAAATAGCTACGTTTCTTTTTTTTTTTTTTTTTTTCGAGCGATGCGTCGACCGGTGCTCCCGTCCCACTGTGAATAATAAGTTTTACCATAAATTGTGTATTGAACTGTTTCGTTGATAATACTGACTTCAGTGTCAAAGCGTGACTTTTGTTTGTTGCATCGATCGGATGTAGTACTGCGTTTCATTTTTACGGGCTCGAGGAATACATCGCATGCGATTGTGAGCTGTATTTGCTTAAACGTTGTGACGGGTAAACAAGTGTGTTGAACTTTGATTAGGATTGTTGTACCGCAATGTGTTGAACTGTTTTGTGGTTATAATGGTACGGCTCGGGTTGGCGATGGTGGTAGGAGTGGCGCCGGCCTTAGTGTCGTGGTGGCGCGGTCAAGGTCCTTGGCTACCCACGCCGTTGGTGCAGAGCCCCTGCTCGGAGAAATCGGTGAAATGGCCACGTCGATCGCCGTCTCTATCGGATTGCTTGGAGAGCTCCAGCGATGAAGATTCCGCCAGATCTATTGTCTGCCACGTTAGACCTAAACTTGTAAGTATATTATTTGATCGGAAATCTAAAATGAGTAGTCCACAATACTATTGTCTTTATTATAGAAATAGCTTAAACACAGACCTAAGAAGCTGTTAAAACGAGGCAAAATTGTGACATAATTCTGTCTCGTTTAAACGCTCTATAGATAAGACATACAGATTCCGTTGACCCAAGTAGTATACAAGGCAATATATTCGCGAAATGTGGGATCTAAGAGGTCAAGTATATAGATAACTACGAAATGTTCGGTTTATTTTATTAAGTTTTAAATGTTTAAGAGGCTCTAAAATAATTGTTCTTAATCTTATGAAACTTCATTAAAATTCTCGTATTGCGTTACGTAAGTTTGCTAGTAGGTACTTTGTAGAGAAACATTTGTTTTGTGAAATACAATCATATAACGTCTTTCCCTAACAGTTATGAGTCGTATTAATTGTATGTTAATTTGCTGAAGCTGTTATATATGCAATTTTTTTTTGTCTGGTGGGAGGCTTCGGCCTTGGCTAGTTACCACCCTACCGACAAAGACGTGTCGCCAAGCGAGTTAGCGTTCCGGCACGATGTCGCGTAGAAACCAATTAGTAGTGTGGGTTTTCCATACCCCTAACAGGTTAGCCCGCTACCATCTTAGACTGCATCATCTCTTATCATCAGGTGGGATTGCAGTCAAGGGCTAACTTGTAGTGGAAAATAAATAAAAAAATTCCTACAATTCGTGTTGGTATATATTTGATATATATTTATTAATATAAAGCTAACGTTTTAACCAATGTCTCACATTCAAGATCATTACCATAATAATTTTATCATTGCATACCACTAACTCAGCATGTATCACTAAAATTACGAATTTAACAAAAATAATGAAGAAAATAAACAAAGACAATTAATATTAATGCGAGAGTGGAGGTCTAAGTAGAAATATACCTTTTAATATTTTAATATTTTTTTGTTGAACTGATGACCGGAATTGGTTATTGGTTGATATTTATGACCAACGTTTTGGATTCATTCATCCTATTAATGCATCACTGCCAAGACTAAGATTCCTCTAGCGTATGTGACCAGGATATAGAGATCAGACGAGTTGTCGAGCTACTAGAGAAGAAATGATTTAGCTTGCTAAGTAAAAAGTATTAATAAAAAAGGCGAGTGCTTTCCAAATACCAACGATTTCGTTGGTTTTGTGATGAAATTAATTTTATATTCCGTAATGATAATACTTTGTCTATAGGAACACTGTTTTCATATCAAAGATGAAAGCACGTATTATAGAAGATTATTACGCCCTGATGCCTAAATTAAAGTTACATCTTATAATAGGCATCATAATCATCATCATGATCATGATCAACCCATTGCCGGCTCACTACAGAGCACGGGTCTCCACTCAATATGAGAAGGGTTTGGCCATAGTCCACCACGCTGGCCTTGTGCGGATTGGCAGACTTCACACGCCTTTGAGAACATTATGGAGAACTCTCAGGCGTGCAGGCTTCCTCACGATGTTTTCCTTCACCGTTCAAGCAAGTGATATTTTAAAAGCTTAAAACGCACATAACTCCGAAAAGTTATAGGTGCGTGCCCGGCATAATAGGCATAATTACATCTAATCAGAACGTTGAAGACCAATATGGATTTAAAAAAGAAATAAGATCATGAAAAATAAAATGAACAAATCTAGAACAAAATAAATAATACAAAGCAACTTTTAAAGATTTAAATTGAAATTTGTATGCATCCGATGCAGAAATCATACTGAAATTAGGCTAACTATATGAATTAATTATAATGTAGATCTTTTACGTCAAGGTTTTGCAATATTATCTCTGTTTAATCAGCAATAATTAACGCGTCTGGCTACGTTGTTTGTAACGTGATGCAATCTTGGCGTTAATTCTTATTTTGCACCAGCTAACTAAGACATGTTGTTACAATTGCACTACAATTTAGCATTTTAGTGCAATATCAACTTATGGTAAACGATGGTAACAGATTAACTCTTTAGTTAACTTTAACTATTAAAAACAAAGTTGATATATTTTAAGTAAGCTTACTTTGTAAGAAATTTTTCAAAAGTCAAGTCTGTGGGTTTGTAGTGACTATTTACTCATACTTTGTATTAATATCCCAATGTTATGACGGACATAACGATAGTTATATTATACTAAATAACCATAGGTTTCTAGTCTGCAAAGTTGAATCACTTGGCCGGAGCCCATTCATTTTTCATATCATTATCTTACATTCGTTCACTTATATTCATATGTGTTCATTTTTATAGATTTCCTGTTTTCGGTTTATCTTTTATTCGGTCACTTTTATTATGTGATCATGTTTAGAGATTTCCTGTATTCGGATTATCTCTCAATAGGTCACGTATATTGTTATTTTTTACGTTCTCCTTAATTCGGATTATCTTGCATTCGGTCGCGTGTGTGAGTTGTGTCCCCTCACGCCTGCCATCTAAAACGAAAGTTATTTTACATAATGAGCTCGCTGCTTGCAACACCACCGCAATCGCTGTGAAGTGTAAAGTTGTGAGCGGTAAAGATCCGAACCGCTGTCATGTAATACGTTTTATTATGTTTCTTAAGTAGCGGTCAACCGCGACATCGTTCCGACACAACTATTGATAAATAATGTTTCCCATAGAAACTTCAAACCGCTTTTCTTCACAATCAAAACTACTAACAACTCCAGGAGTGTCATTCGTCTCTCAACAAGATTGCACCGTCCGACCCCCCCCCCCCCCCCCCCCCCGTTATTCCAAACGTCGCCGGCCAAAGGTTCGGCCTCACAGGAGGCGCCCTCAGGCAGACGTTCCCATAGTTTCTTCGAGCCCTAGGGCTCAAAATTTCTTCTGGCAGAGCTTCTTTCCGAAACAGCCCGGTTACGCTGTCGCAACCAATAGGGTTAGTACAGCTATTAGTCAGTCCGAAAAAAAAAACGTCTTTCACTAATGCACACGTACTTATATCATAATAATCTATACTTATCCACTTCACATAACGTCATGAACATTCGCGGGAACTCTAAAACGTGCCGACAAGCAATTTAGCTATATTGTACCTTTAGCGTGTCAGGAGTATGGATTTAAAATAATTGCCATATCGGTTGCAAATGAATAAAAAACATAGTAACCATCTACACACAGTGTCGTTTTACCGAGGAAGTTGGAGGTAGCTACTCTGAGGGGGCCCACGCAAAAACTTCTTGGTTCATTGACTCACACGGCCAAGCTTTATTCAATTTTGCAACAAAACGAATGACTACAACGCTCTATATTAACTGATTCGGACACTGGTATGGTACGAAAGTCATTTCAATATTTTAATAGTATTTTTTGTCTGGTGGGAGGCTTCGGCCGTGGCTAGTTACCACCCTACCGACAAAGACGTGTCGCCAAGCGATTCAGCGTTCCGGCATGATGTCGTGTAGAAACCAATTAGGAGTATGAGTTTACCATACCCCTAACAGGTTAGCCCGCTGCCATCTTAGACCGCATCATCACTTGCCATCAGGTGAGATGCAGTCAAGGGCTAACTTGTGGTAAATAATAAATAATATAGTAACCCGATTAGGAAAAGCAGAGCACAAGAAAATGAAGCCAATTTTCTTATTGTTTTTCCTCAAATTGACAATTAGATCAAGAAATCTACACCTTTAGTAGGTATCCCACACGTATAAAGCGCTTGAGCAAAAAAAGCGAAAAAGACATCTCTTATATAATAAAGTTAAAAATAAAAAGAATCAAAGGAGATCTTTGTCAACTTTATGATTTATTTATTTATAGCGAAAATACAAATATACACTGTGAAAATAAGGCTGGCGATGTTATACCCAACTATTTTAGAAACGATTTATTAATATTTTATTGTAATGTGCTATATGTAGTCACCATATTTTAAAATCACGATAGATATACATTTGTGACGTAAATATTATTTACGCCACAAAATAATGTCTAATAGGTAGCGAGAACATTGCAATTCCTCAAATCTCCTTACGAAATTAAATATTTAAGAGGCGTTTTTAGTTTTAGTTGTTTACATTTCTAAGAATATTTTATTTCTTATAGCTTACTTTTTTTGACGACCTCCGTGGCGCAGCGCGTGCGCTGTTGCATTTCAAAGTTGGAGGTCCTGGGTTCGATTCCCGGATCGAGTCTGGTCTGGTGGGAGGCTTCGCAGGTGGCTAGTTACCACTCTACCGACAAAGACGTGTCGCCAAGCGATTTAGCGTTCCGGCACGATGTCGTGTACAAACCGATTAGGAGTATGAGTTTACCATACCCCTAACAGGTTAGCCCGCTGCCATCTTAGACCACATCATCACTTCCCATCAGGTGAGATGCAGTCAAGGGCTAACTTGTGGCGAATAAAAAAAAAATTATCGACCTCCTTTGCCTTATTTGTTAGCCTGATTTAGTAGTACAAGAATTAGAAATTTTATTTGTGAATTGTGATTGCGCGAATCAAGACTGGGTCTGGAGCTCGCCATGCTTCTTTTAACCATCTACCACTAGATGGTTCAACGTAGTACAACTCGCTGACAGGACAGACTGGATGCTTAGTATTAATTTACGGAAGGTAATTGGTAGATAGGCACTGGTTTACTTCTTAACCGCGGCCTCCTGATATTGTGACTGAACGCGTCTGCTATGACGGTTAGATTCTTATACTCGAGCCATTTAGATTAACTAATAATACAGCTGTTAATCTAAATGGCTCCACCATTATAAACATCTCTTTGTAGTCTACACTTAAGTGGCTAGTTAAATGCGTGTACTTATTATAATTTGTACGTACCTACTGTAAATAAATACTGTTTAACACGAACTTTCGTGATCGAGGCTTCGTGCAGCGCACAATTTTCTTTTTTTTTTTTTTGCGGTTTTCGCCTTTTTAATTCGCTGTTTTAAATAAAATTAGGAAAAATATTTTTATTAAGGTTATTTTCTTTATTGTAAACCTATCGCATTCAAATACCTGTTCTGTTGTTTTTAATGTTTCAATAATTAGCATTTTTGTTTTTCTCGAATAAAACCCGGTATTTAAAGATACTAAAAAGTTTCATATCAAACTAAAAAAACATACAAACATGTTAGTAACCAGCGGGATTTGAAACCACATATCTCCACTTTAATAAAAATTAAGCATTGTCTCATATCTCGTTCTATTGTGTCTCATTGTAAGATGGGCCTTTGAATAGTAGATTCAAAGAAAATATATTAAAAAATCTACTAATGACGCTGCAGTCGCTATAAGATTGGTGAAAGGCAGAAATTAATTTCGTCGTTGTGTGTGGATCGTTGCCTTATTGCCAAAGCACGGGGAGCACGATTACCGGAGTGACTTCTCTCCGATATCGGCTTGATTTTCAAGCCGAAACTTCTCTCCGATATCGGCTTGATTTTCAAGCCGAAACTTCTCTCCGATATCGGCTTGATTTTCAAGCCGAAACTTCTCTCCGGTATCGGCTTGATTTGCAAGCCGATTCAGCCAAAAATTACATCATGAAATTTAAATTTTTTAATTTGATATTTCCTCCAAGTGTAGGTAAAAACACTTTAATAAAACTATAAACATATTTTTCGACTCATCTAAATTCCTATTGTATTACATACAACAAGATATACAATTAAAAGCTTTTTGCTTTAAGAGTAATTACTGTATAATCTAATCGTTAAATTTGTTCCGTGCATTAAATAAATGGGCTGGGTAGTAATTTTAATGAACCTCTCGGCTGTAGCTGTGTAAGATGTCGATCACACCACTCATATTTAAAATTAAAGTGATAATTTTATGAGTTTGAGTAATAGGCTAGATATGCGACTATTTATGAACGCCAGCCAAATGCATGGGTGAACATCTATTCCCATAATAAGATGAAGATGCATTCTGACTATTTTAATACAAATACTTTATTAGAAGTAAAAATGAACTTCTATCGCATGGTACCAGACAACATAAACATAGATAGATTTTTTTAAAGGTATACAATTTTAAAACTAATTATCAAATAATCTATAGAAACAAATAAAATTGGAGTGTCTGTTTGTAATATTGAAATAATAGTTTTTTACTACATGCATATGAATATGTATACGGTACATACACCAAAATAACATTTTTTTTCAATTTTTGTCTGTCTGTTTGTTTTGGCTAATCTCTGAAATGGCTGAACCGATTTTTACGGGACTTTATTGGCAGGTAGCTGATGTTATAAGGAGTAACTTAGGCTACTTTTATTTTAGAAAAGTTTTTTATTTTAGAAAATTAAAGTAATGTTGCAATGTCCAAGTACTGTTCAGTACCGCGCGCAGCTCACGCGCATGCCACCGCCTGCCACGCGCATGCCACCCGCCACGTCTCGGGCGCCTCCTACAACTTCTCCCACCAACGAATCAACAAAGACAAACAAACACACTAACTCAACTCTCAAAAAGTTCAAAGTTTATATAAAACGTAAGCAAAGTCCTATTATAGTGTTAACGATTATGTAAATGATATACAAGCTTGGGTATGAATAATTGTTCTAATTAAAATAAAGCTCTTAAATAATTTTAAGTGGCATGTTAGATGGTGATAAGTAACCCGGCTAAGTTTTTGTGGACTTCTTCTTAGACCAGGGCGCGTTTAGTACCATCATAGCTACAGTTTTAAGTTTACGAATACGAAACGAACCCACAACAGATTAATGCATAGAAGCAGGCGTTACTTTGCTGACGTCCATTATAAACAATAAACAGCAAGTATAATTTGCTATATTCCGCCGACAACCAGGAGATTTCTATAATATAACAACCACACAAAATCTTCCACTAGAACCGAAAGTAAGAAAAATAAAAGTAAGTCTTTACTTTTCGCGCTTGTGAAGTCAACATCTCCTGAGGATGATCCGGTGTCGAGTCGAAACGTGCATAGAGGTTCTAGTGGAAGATTTTGTGTGGTGTTATATTATACAAATCTCCCGGTTGTCGGCGGAATATAGCAAATTATACTTGCTGTTTATTGTTCACAACAGATTAGCCAGTTTTTTTATCATCATCTCGCATAGCCAATAAAAAATTATAAGTTACGTAAGCAATTCACACCCATGCTTTGGTTTCCTTCTTTATATAATTTAATTTGTATTCATCGAACTGTGAACTATTCAGAGCTTGTCTCCATTACATTGGATACAATTGTGAATCTAACTATTTGGCATCCTATAATATAACGAATGAGTCATACAGAAAACATCAAGTATTTTATCTGACTCACAGTTACATAATTATTAATTACAAAACAACTATCTTATATAACAAACACCCATTGCTATTTAAATACATGACGTTACTATTTTAGATATAATATGTAACCAGCTCTTCCACGCGGTTTCACCCGCGTTAGCTAAGGCTGTGTCCCCAGTAGGCAAACTGTTAGCGGAGTTTGCAGCGCATAGGTTTAATACGCCTTTCCATATATTTGAAATTAAGTGTCCACAGTTTGCTAGTTTTGCACTCACATTACGCAGTTTGATTGATTGATTGATTGATTGATTGATTGATTGATTGATTGATTGATTGATTGATTGATTACACTTTTATTTGCACACCACAAGATAGGAAAAAAAACAAAAAGACAGAAAATAATACAGAAATAGTAGTATACAATTTGGCGGCCTTATCGCTACATAGCGATCTCTTCCAGGCAACCAAATATTTAAAAGATATAGAGATATGGAAAGAGGAAGGTGGTGCAATAATATATATATTTACTTATTTATTATACATAGTTTGCAGCGTTATGTGCGCTGACTGTCTCAGTTAGTGACCGACTCTTACAACAGCTTCCTTGCGACGCACGAAGATTGATCTGAGTTAGCAGCTTTAGCTGATTTTGCCACAATTTTGCGGCTCACTCAGTTGGTCGCTAACAGTTGGCCTACTGGGGACACTGTCCAAGAGTCGAAATAGAACTAGGTATTTTAATTATTATCTCCCTAACTATCCGTCTTCATATCTCCCTGACTATTTGTCACGTTTCAGTAACATATTGTGATTGGTTCTCTCGCTGTGAAACCAGCATCAGGACATACAATAGTGATGATTATGACTTTGGAAGCGTTTTTCATACAAAATATATAGAAACAGAAAAACCGATGAAGCAAAAAAAAGGGGGCCTGAGATATGATAGCTATAGCTTATGTCGATCGCACTGCTTTGCGTAACAGGTGAAAGGCTCTAAATTGACTAAGACGTGCCGCCAGGAGATTAAACGTTCCGGTACGATGCCGCGTAGTCACCGATAGGACTATGGCTTCTGTAAAATATATTTTGATACTGACATTTTGTTTTGAACACCTGAACACATGATTAAAATAAGTACTTAAAATTTTCATTAGCATAAAAAAGTATAATAACCGAGACAATCGGTTTTGCGTGCTCTTTGAGGCAAGACGATGGATATCACGTCTAGTCTAGGAGCGAAAATGCATCCTAGTCTGGTACAGAGACCCGAGGGTCTCGTGATATATAGCCAAACACGCTAACCACTGTACCGATAGATCGTAAAAAATATATGCCCCACTTTGTAGTGACGAGGTAGTAGCAATTATAAATGCAATTTGGATCATACGTCGATCATTCACCTTTGCTATTACGAAAGCGTCTCTCACGTGCATTGCGCTGCCCATACTCACGGATAGGGTTGCCACCCTTGTTACCTGTATTAACCATATTTTCAAATTTTGAATCAAGACCTTGCAGTTCTTGCTTACTTACCAGGGTTTTTTAAAACGAAAATCACGCTTTACAATATGTACTGTGCTTTCGCTGTGTTGAATGTACTCCAACTCCCTTTACATGAACTATTTAGTCTTTATTAAAATAACCTAATAACCTTTAACTAACTAATCAGTTTTTTTTGTAAAGTCAACTTATCTGAAGCTCAACGTGTAGAGGGCACGAGAATTATAGAAAAAATCCGCAGATTATAGAAAATTAAGCTCAGTGTAACTCAATAACGAAACATTATATTCAAGTAAGTCTAAAAGCGCTAATGAACTGTTCAATACATTCCTTTCTCGTAGAAAAGTTATCTAAATCCACCACAATTCCCAGCTTGCTAGGTTGCTCTAGACTAGGTCATATGAAATAATCATGATATTGGATGACACCCCTATCGGCAGATGTGCGGCAAATGTCACGATATTTGCGTCGCGTGCGCACAGCGCACCGTCCTTGGGTGCGTCGTTCATCGATCCCGTTGATCGGCGATCTCGTACAAACACATTCACAGTTAATCGTCCGCGATCGCCTTTTACCTTACTTCTCGTTAATTTTTTCCGCGTTCAGTGAAATGTTTGATTTAAAATCACATTGACGACTTTTTGTTTGGTCGCCTTCTTTCATGTACACTTAGACTAAGGCTCTGTTATATAAATATATTAAAACTTAGACACATGGCTCTTATGTGGCCGACATGAATGTGTCTTGTTTTTACACTGACTTTAGCCAAGCAAATTCGATGTACCTAAGTTTAATAGATCTCACTCTAACCAACAGAATAAGATATTGGGTTACCAGAATCAGGCACCTTTCAATAAGTTCATTAATCAACTGGTCGTCTTCGAATAAAACTCAAAATTTGACAGCAGCGGTTGTGTGTTTATCATTCATGTGCAACTGTCACGAAAGTAACTGAATAGCGAACTGTTCAGATCAAGGTAGGGACCTCGGTAAGTGCTTTCAATTTTGTTTGTGAACAAAGGATCCTCCGGGTGCCAACTTAAAATCAAATTACACTGACATATCGTCCTCTGTCACTTTAGTATTCTGGACGTCTTAGTTACCTGATCTTTGTTGAGTACCGAGATACCTTTATCAATAAATATAATATTAAAGTATGGGTTTTCAGATTCTAATTTACTTTTTTAACCGTTCTCGATGTTCCGGAGAGGATGTTTAGCTAGCTTGCGGTCAACGTCACTTTACTAATGAGAGTCGTTAATTATTATCGTTACTATAGAACGCAGCCCTTAGCTTTGAATACCCAACTCACTTGAAGAGGACTTTGTGCCCAGCAGTGCACAATTAATAACGCATATATTGACAGTAACTGAGCAACTTTTAGTCTAACGAGATGTCGCTAAGGCGGTCTCTACCCGGTAGATTGCGTATGCTGCCTCAGATTTTGCGCGACACCTTTTCTTTCCTCCCAGTGCATAGCGGCGCGTGATAAAGACCGGTGCGTTCCGCGGCCGTGTTTTGGACACCGATTTTTTGTCGCCCTTCCTTTTTTTTTTTGTTTAATGAATGTGACGTTATGGGAAAATACTTTTATGTTTTTGTGAATAATATGTAGACGCTGTTTTTCGCTCGGTGATTTTTTTTTCTACCCAAATTGGTAGAATATAAATATGTGAATCCATATTTTTGAATCAAGTATGTAGTTTAAAAAGTTAAAGTTTTCATATAATCACACACCCAGATTTCGCTCCCTTAAGCTTAAAATGGAGGTTGGCGAATGACCGATTTCAAAAATTACCACTATCAATACAATCAGCGTCTCTAAAATAATTTTAAATGAAATACCTCGAAGTGATTTGTGAAGAACGGTAAAATAAATTGTATCTATCAGCAATTGTACGCGGAAGAAAGTTGGACAAACGCTGGTCCACAATTTAGCGTGTCTAAGCGTTAACGAGGTATATATGCTAGGTACTGTGCAAAAATACTGTTAAGTTAAAGGTTACATTCTCGAGCGCGGAATTTGATTGACAGCCAAATAAATGAGGCCGAACGTTAATACGTGTCCAAACATTCTCGTCACCCGCAATGACCCGTGTAAACAGATCGGTGTGCTCTCACTTTGCTCACTTGGCTATAGGGTTGTCACATGAAATTTTTATTTTTAAATTACCTGTTCAATTGTTTGAACGAGTTCTAATGTTGCGCTTTATGATCTCAGCTGGTAATCACAATTGTCTTCTTCTTTAGGTGCCTCTCCAACTAGTGAAGGTTGTCAGTCAGAATGGCTTAGGCCTTGTCTCTCGCGAGGCTGAAAAGTTGGGCGGCACTTGCGATACCAGTCCACTCCCTGATGTTTCGCAACCAATACTTATATTTTTTACCGTTATTATATTTGATACCTGTATTTTTATATTATTTATGGAGAAATATGGGTACATTAGCGAGTATAATATAAAGTACAAATAGAGTAAAATGGGTATAAAATTTATTGCAAACGCTAAGAAATCCTTTTGAATTTTTTTTGCATTCGTTAGGACAGTCATCATATGCATATTGCGTGATCTTATAAATGTGAGGTCTCAGGATTCAGTACCCGGCGGGGGCAACTATTTATAAATTCTGATTTTCCTCTGATCTAGTCTGGATGGAGGTTTCGGCCGTGGCTATTTACCACCCGGTCGACAAAGATGTGCAGCCAAATGATTTAGTGTACCCGTATGCTGTGTGAGTTTAATATAAATACCATTTATTACCATGTTACTATCATCACTTACTACCAGCCTCAGGGTAGACTGCAGTCAACGGCTAACCTGAAGTAGATTTATAAAATAATAACACTAGAAAAATCCAATATGTCTCAGTTTCGAAATCAATTAGATGTCCAACAACTCTTATGTAATACTTATGTAAATATAGTATCGATTGGATGCTGTCTAACTTATTCGACTATTCGCGCCACATTGTATGCTAATTAATTTAAAGTTAAACGTACGGTACAACTTGTATTAAAGCTAATTGCCTAAGCTCTATGTTTCCTTTTCATGAGACATGTGAGCAGATTTGACTGACGACGATTTCATAATTCCTAAATTAGTGTCTCATTTGTAGAGAAACGTTAAAAGGTTTAATTTCTCCTAAATAATAAACATATAATCGTCCAATATGGCGAAGAACTTAAACTATCACTCTCAGTAGAGTGTCACTATCAGTCGTGTAGCATCATGATCAACCCATCGCCGGCTCACTACAGAGCACGGGTCTCCTCTCAATATGAGGAGGGTTTGGCCATAGTCCACCACGCTGACCGTGTACGGATTGGCAGACTTCACCTTTGAGGACATTATGGAGAACTCTCAGGCGTGCAGGTTTCCTCACGATATTTTCCTTCACCGTTGAACCAAGTGATATTTTAGTAGCTTAAAACGCATGTAACTAAGAAAAGTTAGAGGTGCGTGTTACCGAGCACGACTACCGAACCCTAATTAGGAGGCGGACGTTAACCATTAGGCTATCACAGCTTAAACCTTATCACAGTATGTCAGTCGTGTATACTAGTAGGTATTGTATTAAACTGTTTCCCTTTTGATGTGATAAGTGATAACTAGTTTGTAACGTGTGTTATATGTGAATTTGTAAATTCTAGTCCTTATGCTATAGTAATAAACACTATATCTGTATGCAGAGTAACTTATTATAAATCGGTTGCCCGTGAATGTTTTCAGTTGCTTTATGAAGCTCTCTCATTAGTGACGGTTTCGTTAGGAAAGTTTGTTTTAATCCACTTGTTTCAATCAATATCTTTGATCGTATGTACCGACCCCTATTTTTAAATTTGTTTATATAATATTTAGATTATATTGATGGTGTCAATTCTGCTTTAGTTTCGCACTTAAGTACTGATTAAAAAGTATAAGGATACTTTTTAATCATTTTTAAACATGTTAATTATTGGAAATTAAGTGTGGAAATATAATAAAAATATAACGTCTTGGCTTGGTCAGTGACCAGAGAAGGGAATGAAAAATATATTAGCCAAATTAACGTTGATTTACAAAAAAGATAATACGTCAGTTTCGTAGCAAAATTTGAAGAACACTAATGACAGATGGCGCTATTCCTTTTCTTCCATATAAAACGTGTTTAAAATAAAAAAAAATTACGTTAAATACATTTGTAAAATAGTTTTAATTGTTTCAATTAATACCAATATCAATTTTATTTAGTTTTGAGATACATCTATCATCGTTTATCACAGGAGTGGTCCCAATGTGCGCTTAGCTTAACTGTGTGTCGTCCAAATGGGGCATTTCCTCGTCCGTAAAGCGCATCTATTACAAAGACAATGAGCTATTACTCACCGGCGCGGGCGTAGAGTGCGGTTCAGTGTCGTCCGACGCCGCAAACTACACTTGCAATGTGTGTGATTCAGCTTTGACTGACTTCGGTCGAGGAACATGAGCGGAGCGGATAGTATTTGTTTTAACAGCATGTTTTTTTTTAATTATTTTTTTCTTATTAATATAAAATATTTTATATTAATCATCATCATCATGATCAATCCATTACTAGGCTCACTACAGAGCATGGGTCTCCTCTCGCGCTGGCCATGTGCGGATTGGCAGGCTTCACACGCCTTTAAGATCATTTTGGAGAACTCTCAGGCGTGCAGGTTTCCTCACGATGTTTTCTTTCACCGTTAAAGCGATTGATATTTTAATTGCTTAAAAACGCACATAACTCCGAAAAGTTAGAGGTGCGTGCCCGGATTCGAACCGCCGGCCTCTGATTAGTAGGCTGACGCCCTAACCACTAGGCAATCACCGCTTCATATTATTAATAAATTTCTGTAATTAGTTACTGATTAGCTATATACAGGAAGTGTGATACAATAACGTAGCCTTAGACTATGGAACGGTGTCGACCTTAATGCCTATTGCTTCATCTTAGAACATTCTCACTATTTTATTGCCTAACTTATAATCGTTAATTAATTATAGGAAAATTAGACAATCGGTAATTTATTACTTATTTAACGGTAATAAGTACACGTCTCACCGCTTACATACCGTAATTTACAACTTGCTCATCATGATCGTAATTATCAAGCGTATTAACTACTACTAGTCACAGACCTCTTCGCATATAGAATAAAAAAGATCCAAAGTGGTGCGTATAGCCTCGGATTTAAAGGTCAAATTCGCACTTACACACTACACTATACATTGATTTGCACTATTGCAATTAAACCCCACAAACGATTGCAAAAGTTCGCGAAAAATGTAGGCTACACTTGGCTTGGGACGGGATATAATCTAATTTCGTGCATATGACACATTATTACGTTCATTAAAGCTCGGAGTTTACTAATAACAATACGCTATAAATCATGAACATGCAATGCGAGAGCGTAAAGTGTGCAATGCGGTGTCGTCTGACACCATACACTAAACTTGCAATGTGCCATGTGTGTGATTCACTGCACATCGTTTTGACTTCGGTGTGGTAGGAAACATGAGCGCAGCGAACTTGCATACCAGACATTTGATGGCGCCGTGCGTTCGCTATCGCATTATAAAGTTGGAGGTCCTGGGTTCGATCCCCTGCTCGAGTCTGTTCTGGTGGGAGGCTTCGGCCGTGGCTAGTTACAACCCTACCGACAAAGACATGTCGCCAAGCGATTTAGCGTTCCGGCATAATGTCGCATAGGAACCAATTAGGAGCCATTACTCGTAACATGTTAGCCCGCCACCATCCTAGACAGCATCATCACTTACCACCAGGTGAGATAGCCGTCAAAGGCTAACTTGTAGTGTATAAAAAGAAATAACCTTTAGACAGTATAAATAGGATCATTCGTCATGATATGAAAAGCGATTGATGTTTCTAAATCTTTCTATACATATTATACAATGAACGAAGTGTCCAATTACTGATTTTAGATTTTTATTTCTATCATTTGTAATAATGAGACGTGAAAAGGAATCAAATAACTTTCCTTGAACATATTCAGTTCCAACTAGGCGATTTTTTTATTATTTTAATCAGCATAAAGTTGCATGATTATTTAACAAATGTAAACTTTCATAATATATAATGGGATATATAATAAACTGAGCTGTGCTAGAACGTCAAGCAAAGTGTTTAACAAGGTATTTACGCATGTTATGTATTGTTTTGATAATAAATTCCATTCATTCCTTTCATCGTAAACGACAATTTGTCGACCGTCTTCTTTATCGTGACAGGATATGCCGGATATAGTCCTTCCAGCGTATCGAACATAACTATTACCCTCTTTAATGTTTCGTCAGAATTAAACCCTATATCAATCACGTGTATGTGCAGCTATTATTCTAAAATACAAAGCGCTGCATTTCTCTGGTACGGAGAAGTGTGAACGAGTTTATGCAAATAATTTTTGAAAAGGCGAACCTTGCGTTATTTTAAAGATCATTAGACCACTAAGCTTTATGCCCTCGTAAAGATAGAAGATCCGCTTATGCTCAAGCTTTGTTGTAGGATTAAGTTAGGGCTAACGGTGCGATTACGACATCGATAGCGCAAAGATGGTCGTGCCGACATGCAGCCTGCTTGCAAATGACAGTCTATCACCGGCACCGCACGAGAAGCACGTGCGATTTGTGCCCACATCCGCTCCCTACACATGTTTATAAAATATCACTTGAAAAATTAAGCATTGATAAATAACCAGCATTGATAAACGTTTAAGTGCTTATAAACAAATGTGTTTGTGACGCGAAGAAGTGTGACTATTGTGTCTGTTATCTAAAAAATGCCATTGTCGTTCGAAACAAACAATTTTAGTGGAGGAACAGTTCTCGAATAAAGTGGACAGTATCTTATCTGATAGATAAATTAATATTGTAAATATTTTATCAAGGTGTACCTCGAAGTGCAACGGTGAAACGCGCTAAAATTACGTCCATCCCTTCTATTTAATTTAGATTTTACGTTATTTTTACGTGCGCTGTGGGGCGTCATCATTATCTTTATCTGACATATTATACAGTGACCATATAGCAAAAGACCATGCAAAATTATTCTCGGTGAAAAGTTTGTTATTGAATTGCTCGTGACCTTGGCTATGGCAAAAAGATCCCAGTTCGCCACCCCCGAAAACAGCGATGAAGATAGTGGTGATGCGTTTACAGACGGTGATTTCGGCGATTCTGATGATGAGACTATCATTGAACGCAAGGACTACAAGTCTGATGTCACAGAAACAGTAAATCTAAACATTACAGATGACACTAATATCAATTTAGAAGGACAAGTGAAAGGCCACATTATGAAGATTAATATTAATAACGGTGCTGATAATGTAGATAACGCAAACAATCATAGTAATGGCGAGGACTCTGGGGATTTGTCGAGGGATTCCCAAAGCGACAATGGATCCATCGTTGGAATACTCGGCGATCAACAGAATCACGTATGTAATGAGTTTTTCAATACACCCGTTTTCTCCCTAATATATATTGTGCATTGCCAAAGGATGACATCGACAAATGTTGACAAAGATGACCTTTGGCATAAAGTTATAAACTTTTCAAAGTAGAGCCAAGCCTTTGCAAGCTTCCGGTTACTAAAATCTTAAATCTGGGTGTTTAATTTATATAGCTAAGCTAACCTTGACGTAGCACCATACCTAAACTATAACAATTTAGATCCTTTATATATTTTGGGAAGAGTTATTAAATTATATAAATATTACTTGTTTTTTTTTTTATAAATTTTTTTCGTGTGTCTGTCAACGGTTACAGACTACCATCACTACAACATAAATGAATATAGTCAAGCACAAACTCAATGCACAAGAAAAAGTTACTCATTTCTGAATCACGATTTTAAGAATTTAAGATTGAGTGGGGAAGTAATTTCTTCCAATATATTTCCTCAACATATTCGATAACTTTTGAACACTCACTTTTTTACTGTTAGAGATATTTATTTTTTGATAGTAGCTATTCAAAAGCGAACATCAGTTTGAAGGCCATCTTCTTAAAGTAATTTAATTACACTTAAAATTATTTACCAATTTTTTCAGGCTTCCCTATCCCTATTAATCCCTAATAATCGTTTTCCTGAACCAACAACGTTAGGCAAACTAAACAAAAAAAATCTGCTATGACGTTAAACCTGACATGATGGTGGAATTTTATAGAGCATTAGGCACCAGCCTAGCTTCATTTAATTTGCAGATTTTACTGCTAAGGTGCGCCAATAGATTTTACGTGATAAAAAATTCAAATCGGTCAAGCTAATTTCAAGACTTTGACACACAAATTTTTTTTTAACACACTTTGGTTGGTTCTTTATGTTTGTAACAGAATCTAAAAAGATCATTTAAACCCCCTTCAAAACGTCGAATCAATGTATATCTTTCGACACCTATCAATAATTAACATTGTATTGTAGTGTAGTTGGTGATAACTACATTCGTAAACTTAAAACTAAAGTTCTATATTTAAAATAATATAATTGAAATGGTTCCATTATCTTCAGGACTAGCCAATTTTTTTTTATCCAGGGTCCACGGTAGTATCTTCTACGATGTGGTCGTTTGAAATAGTTTTCTTTTTTTACTTTTTAGTTCATTTATTTACATGTTTATTAGTTTTTTATTAACTATTATTATTTTTATTATAAATAAAGACCTGTGTATATATATAACGCATGTATAACTAACATACGGTTACGCTGTTATCTTAACATAATCTTTTCTCGCTGAATTACGACAAGACAAGCGGAAGGTCAGCCTATAATAATTACCTTGTGTGAGTAGTGTAAGTGGTAGTCTATAGACATATTGTACCAAATTTTTAGGCCTCTGTTTCCGTAAAGTGCTTGGAAATATCTCGGAGTGTCTGTCGTGTTTCATTTATTTGTATACTACTTCGTGACCATATCATTCAAATGTCACGATGTTTCATAGAGCGGTAAGTTTTAAGGTCGCAATTCTACTGTTTGGAATATAACGATCTAATACGCAAACATGAAACATGTTTTTAGGTTCCATATCTGTAAGGTGTCAATGAAACTCTGTTTATAAGACTCCGCCGTTCTTCCAACAGCGGACCGAATAGTTAGAAGGTTTAAAAGTTATATTTCTATTGCTATTAATAATGCTGAAAATAAGAGATTAAATCATGTTTTTTGGTGGTTTTTGCTCGATTTTATTAATATTATTGACTATATTACAATCCGGACTAAATTCGTCCGATTTAGAGAAATAAGATTTTACTTTATTTTCCCTAGATATTAGAGTTCTCATCAATAGTCAGTAATAAGCAAGCACGGATAAAGATAGTAGAAGTTCTATATCAAAATGATATTGGAATGAATTATGTATTAATCCTTGCATGCATGCTTTGCATGTCTCTCGTTTCAAGTGTATCAAATTCTTCGGTTATTTTGTCAGCAAAGCAAAATTGCAGAGATTTTCTATAGACAAATACTACCCTTCTTTCTAATTATCTCCTTCCACGTCTCCTAAACTTCATCCTTGTTCTACTTTCTATTCGGTTATAATGCGCTGGCGTCGATTTTTACAAAAGCAGTATGACACATTATATTGTTTTTATGATGTGCCAGTTTCAAGTTAGATCAAGCTGTACAGTAACATAATATTTTGCGGTGTTATTGGACACGGTAAGTGTAATAAATATACAATTGTCTATTGTATTGCCACTTGTTAGTGTAGCCGTGGATTCACTTAGTGACACTTGTGTTCGTGTGGTGGCCTTGTCAAAATTCGCCTGTATTATGTCATCCTCGGAGCTCATAATTCGGATCACGGCAAGGTTAATTCTGCTGTATGTAAGTAGTTGTTAATTTTAAGTTGTTCCTAATTTATGGTAGTGTTCTTGTCTTTTTGTTTGTGTTACGATGACCTCACCGGCGTTGCGATTACTCATACTTCATTATGTATCTCATATTATATTATTTCCTTTGCAAATTACATTGCGCTTTCGATTTTGGATGTTTTCTTGATTTGTTTATATCTAGTTAGTTATTGCGATCAATTCTGGTTATCATCAACACGTTACTGCTCTACTCAGCAGGGTTGACGCCGTAGTCACGCCGGCCAAGTGCGGATTGGTAGATTTCACATACCTCGGAGTACATTCTGGCATGCAGGATACCTCACAATGTGTTCCTTTACTTTAATTTCTTAAATTAAAACGCACATAACTTGAATCATCAGAATTCGTTATATTATATAATTAGTAAATAATTTATATTTGTTAAAATATTGATTTACTGAGATAAATGTTAATTATTATCTTTTATTAGTTGGACGGCATCACTCTAGGTTGAATACTTTGCCAATTGAGTCACGATATTCATCATTTTTATCAATCTAAGCAACTGCTCTATTCTTCCTTTTATGTGCGTCTGCGAAGCAAATTATATGATGAGCATGCCTACTCATCATAATATAATTTCCTTCGCATCCTATAATTTGCTTCTTACATTATCTGTTTGCTTCTTTCTTATTTACAATAATGTATTGTTCAAAAACACAAAACGAAATATTTCCCATACTAACGTAAGTTTTTACTTAATAAAATTTTTAGTTTTTGTTTTAATTTATTTATTTAAAACGTCACCAACAGAATTATATGCAAAAAAATATAAACATTTTAAAAACCTTAAGTGCTAGGATATACATATAAATCAATTTAGAGGTAACTACAGCATGCCTGAAAACTTAAGTCGACGCTAATATGTCGCTAAAATATAGTATGCAAAATTTTTAGATTAACAAACAGCAAATAACAAAAAAACAGAAAAAGGAACTTATAACAAAAGAATAGAAAAGTAACCTTGTAACCTTTTTATTTTTAAAACTCCAAATTTTAAGCAATTTAACAAATTTCATTGGCTTCAGATTGCTTCATCGCTTTCTAACATGTTTTTAAAATTAAATCAGTGCTGTTACGCGACAAGGCCACTCCTTAGGAATTCATAGAAACCGAACATATTATGAAAGTGAGAACAGGTGAAACTAGCAAATTGCCAGCTTCTGATATCTAAAACCTATTAACTTAGCAATCTGGTTGGTAGTTATTGAGAAACCATTTAACGTTTACCGGTACTTGATTGCTAGGTAGAAAAGCTGTAGTTTTAATAAGTATATTTTATATATAACGCCACAATTATACCTCCTTATTGTCTTGATGATATTGCTTAAGCAATAAGACAGCCTTTGACCAATGGTTAAGAAAATTAAACATTAATACCAAATAAAATTCAATTTGTGTACGTCAATACGGATGTAAAATGTAACGTTCTGACAAATTAATCTAGATATTTTATATCCTGGTCTGGGTTGCCTGGCAGAGATCGCTCTTTAGCGATAAGGCCGCCTATTGTACCTGTTTTCTTTTCTGTGTTTTTCTTTAATGTCTGTATTTCTTCTTTTGTGTGGTGTACAATAAAGTGTATTTTCATTTTCATTTCATTTTTATTTCATTAATTACAATCAGAATAAAATAAACACAAAAATATGAGTCCTCTTAGATATAATAAGATCTTTTGGATCATTAACATACTTTTGAGTGTCACCGTTTTTTGTTATAAATTTAAGAGAAAAGGTGTTGCAAGCACTCAATATTATAATCCGTTTGCTTAGCAAGAATTTAATTAATCACATTAAATGAAGCCAATAAAACACAAAAACGTGGTTGTCCCATACAAACCCATTGACCCCAAGGTAAACGTATAAACCTACACGTTAATATCGATTCCACCTTACAAATGCATGCTGATTACGTAATTTTAAAAACAGTTCCATTTAATCAAAATATATTCTTTTGGTTTTAATTAGAGTAATCATTATGAAGTATAGTGTGTTTGAACATAGAGTATTTGTTTATTTGTAAATTTAATCATTTAAAAAGTATAGACAGTAGATATCATTATTAACAAATTGATATCAACCCAGGATTATCGACTTATAACTGGACCACCTCTCTTGCTGGCCGGTCAGCTGATCGCTAAGTATGTCACGCCAAAAACGTTCTTATTCTTTTGGAAGTGACGATGAAATTCGGTTGTACGTTTTTCATACGCTTGGTCTAAGTTTATCCTTTTTAATATTCTGTTGATAAAAATCGAAAATCGCAATGCAATCTCGTATCTCTCTCACTCTGTCTTTTGTTTTGTTTTTTTGTCTGTGTTTTTGTCTGGTGGGGGGCTTCGGCTGTCGCTAGTTACCACCCTACCGACAGAGACGTGTCGCCAAGCGATTTAGCGTTCCGGCACGATGTCGTGTAGAAACCAATTAGGAGTATGGGTTTACCATACCCCTAACACGTTAGCCCGATACCAGCTTAGACCGCATCATCACGAACCATCAGGTGAGATGCTGTCAACTTGTGCTGTATAAAAAAAACAAGAACTCCAAGCCTGTGCTTAGCTATTCTAATGATAATCATCATTATGAAGATCTAATGCCCGCCTTGATTGTTGCCATCTCTTTCTTTATTCCCCATAATCTGAAAAGGGGGTAACAACACGTAGGGCCTTGAAAGCATGTTTTGACTAAAGAATGATGTCATCCCCATGTACGGGTAACCAAAGACGCGTTCATTGACATACGGTAACCATATGCTGTGCGCTTTAGTATTCTAGTGATATAGTATATTATAACTAAAAAAATATATACATAAATGGAAACCAGGGTGATTTTATAGTGGGCTTCTTGTTATTTCCGCAGCTTTATTTTTAAGTTAACGAAGGTAGTTATCAGCATCACGCTACGCATATATATTGTTGACTGCAAGTTTATTAGGCATGATATGAATAACATTTTTGACTTTAAATCTGAGTTTACTTATTTTATTAGATAGATTTTGACCTCAACTTCATGGAGACCAAAACCTTCAGTTCGATCTCCGGCACGCACTTCTAACTCATTGGTTACTTTATATCAGGTGACCCGTCTGCTCATTCGCCAACGATGTAATATAAAAAATAATCTGTTTTTACTTTTTTAATTGAGGAATCCGGCATGCCTGAGTTGTTTCCATTGTGATCTCCCGATGTTGATAATAAATTCTAAATCTTCCGATAGCAGATTGGATAATTTAATATCCCCCAATCAGTATGGATTCAGAAATGCAAATTCAATGCTAGACGCTTGAAACTTTAACGAATTTAATTTCTACCCACATAGAAATTAAGACTATAGGAATCTTTTTGGATAGTATTACACATAGGAGATTTTTGGATTAGTAGCGCTGTCCTTAACGACAGGGGAGAGTGGAAAAAGGAGAGCAATACTAAACTCTACAGGCGAAAGGCGTGTCGGTCTACAAATCCACACTTGGCTAGCGTGTTAGACTACGGTCTTTGGTTGAAACCTTTCGCAGAAACTAACCGGGCCCTGTATTGGGGTGATAATAATGATATCAAGCTCTTGATACCATTCGTGTTATAGCTATAAGTACTACTATGATATATATACATATAATATTATATTATGTATATAATACATTTCATACATTTCTGAAGCTGTGATAATCAGAGGTCGACGGTTCGAATCCGGACACGCACCTCTAACTTTTCAGAGTTATGTGCGTTTAAAAAAAACACTAAAATATTACTTGCTTCAACGGTGAAGGAAAACATTGTGAGGAAACCTGCACGCCTGAGAGTTCTGCATAATGTTCTCAAAGGCGTGTGAAGTCTGCCAATCCGCACATGGTGCACATGGTGCTAGCGTGGTGGACTATGGCCAAACCCTTCTCATATTGAGAGGAGACCCGTGCTCTGTAGTGAGCCGGTAATGGGTTGATCATGATGATGATGATGATGACATCATACATTTCTAAAAGTTTCTATAAATTCGACATCAGTTACGTGACACAAAAAAACAATGTAGGTAAATATGATTAACAAAGGATGATTGAGTAAAACGTATGCGCCAGTGAAGCGGGTTAATGTGAGTGGAGATTACCGATAGCGCCGCAACATGCGGGCCGCGATAACGAGCGTACGCTGATAAAACTGTTATTGTTACAAATTTAAACTATACTTTAAAACATTACACACCCTGTACCTTAGTTGAACTGCGTCCCATATACATTTTTGCAATAGATTAAGAATTCAGATTAAGTACCCATATACTTAGTTCCTAGTTACTTAGAATGTAGAGGCCAAACCCGGAATTGTTGGGTTTTGGATTTTAAATTTCAAGAACCACATACCGGACCACTACACGGCCAAATGCGGATTGATAAACTATACACGCACTTTATTTAGAACTCTCATGTAGCCTCATGATGTTTTCCTTCGCCATTAAAGCAATTGCTTACATTAAATTAAGCACGCACACAATTTCGAAAAGATCGAAGTCGGTCCCCCCCGAAAGGGAGGCCGAAGATTTAATCTCTGGGCTATCAACGCTTTATCTATCACAGCTTTATCGGATACAATAATTAATTTAGTAACTGAGATTATCAAATCACATTTTAATGGGAATGTTGATCAACGGACGAACACGTCGAATTCTGTTTACGAAATGAATCTTCTATATAATAGAAGCTAACTAAACGTAACTTCGGCCTAGTAATGAGATTTGTTTGTTAGAATAACTGAATATTTTTTTTTTACACACTACAACTTATCTCTTGACTGCTATCTCCCCTGGTGGTAAGTGATGATGCTGTCTAGGATGGTAGCGGGCTGACCTGTTAGGACTACGGTAAAGCCACGCCCCTAATTGGTTTCTACGCGACATCGTGCAAAAACGCTAAATCGCTTGGCGACACGTCTTTGTCGGTAGGGTGGTAACTAGCCACGGCCGTAGCCTCCCAGACAATTGGTAAAATAATATTGTCGTTGGCCAGGATTCGAACACAGGACATTTGGATCCTTAGTAAAAGCCTTTTGCCACTTAAGCATCGAGGTTACAAACATTTATTTTTAAACACATTCGCGTTTCTATTATTAAGATAGGAAGGGGGAACTCTCTGTGACGCAGAAACACAGGAAGGAGGGAAACAAGACGTAATAGTTGGGTTGGGACTCATGCCAGTTGCACCTGCATCTCAGTTCCATCAGTGTAGCTTACACGTGTGGAGGTTTCCATCACTTCGGTTCCGCTCTGATATCCATCCCGGTACGTTCCCGGTGCAACCCAATGTAGCCATTGTTCTAAGTCGTGGGTTCATAAAACTGCAGTCCACGTTTATGTAGATAGAAATGTTTATGTAGGTTATAATAAATCTTCTATACCCCTAACAGGTAAGCCTACATCTACTTAGTTACCCTACCATCCATCTTAGATTCCATTATCAGCTACCAACGCACGATATCGGACAAAAGCTGATTAGTCGTGGAATTAAAAAGCTTTATAAATAGCATATAATTTAGTGTTCAATGGGGGGATGGAGGTATTTAATTTGACACTGAGATAGCTTGCATCTTGTAGGATTCGTAGGATAATTATTTTTTATTTATTTAATTTTTATTTAATTAGAACGGACAATATCCAATAACACTAATTAAATAAATTAAATGATTACACATTATAACAGAATTATACCAGGAAACCACCCGAGATCCATTTCCATAATAAAAATAAACAATTGTAGCTAACTGCTTAACAAAAATACACGCATCCTGGCGACAGACGTTGGCATTTTAAGATCAAGAAAAAAAAAGTACGGCTTCAAAAAACACGTGAACGAAAATATAAATAAATGAATTTTGAAATTCTGATGTCACAGGTAATATCAATATTTTATATAATTAGTTGACTTTCGACCAATAGACGACCGTATTAAATAATATTATTAATACCTGTTTCCTTCAGCCCGCACTGTTTTCTGTGTCAGGGATTTAAAACAGCGATAACGTGAAGCATTTATGTCATCGCGACTAAAATTCCTACTTAATTACGTATACAGTAATCCGAAACTGGTATTGATTATGGTCTTTCTTTTACACTATCAAAGCAGAGAAAGCCTATAACAATTGCGTGCATGGAAAATTACACTCCATTTAATTAATCCTTGCCCATAAGGAGCTATATCTCTCAGGATAGGCCCCATCTTCGGAACAGTCTAAATTAATGTAAAATTTACTAAATGTCTTGTTATTGCTGGTGCAGATAATGTTATCTATTCAACTTGCTTAAATCAATTGCAAGTGAATCGAAGCTTTAAACTGGACTGGATTGACTTCTGATTGCCGACTGGATCAAATTTCGCGCGAACTTTCGGATTAAATGTTTCAATGGCGGCCAATGAAACGTTTAACGAAACACCTTAAATAAAACTTTTATGAATTAAAAAATAATTGACTGACTTGCAAAACTGCCTGTATTGTACAAACCGGGCTCTGGGCGGACGCCAAATGAACGTATCCCAAGCCATTTTTTTAATGCACGCGGCATAATGTCAGCCGGGGTGTCTTAAGTCTCATCAAGAACTAGGAGATATACTAAAACAGTTTCTAAAACAAGAATACTCTTTCTCTCAAAAATGCGACGTAACCTTTACTCAAACGCTGGAAAGAACGGGCGACACTAGGAAATTTTTGTCACAGTTCCAAAGAAATTGTAGATCGATTTTTTTAAACAATTAAAATATCACTTGCTTCAACGGTGAAGGAAGAAATCGTGAGGAAACCTGCACGCCTGAGAGTTCTCCATAATGTTCTCAAAGGCGTGTGAAGTCTGCCAATCCGCACATGGCCAGCGTGGTGGACTATGGCCAAACCCTTCTCGTATTGAGAGGAGACCCATGCTCTGTAGTGAGCCGGTAATGGGTTGTTCATGATGATGATGTAGATCGGGGACAGCAAAGGTTCGATGTTGTTTTAAATATATTTTTAAGGTTCCATTAGGATTCATGACTGATCTCTTTTTAAGGCTTTGTTTTTCATTCCGCTTGTTAATGCTCGTGTCGCTCTACAGGCGGAGCAGCGGCTGGCGGCGCGAAGAGCGGCGCGTGCGGAGGCGCGGGAGATTCGCATGCGCGAGCTGGAGCGGCAGCAGCGCGAGCAGGAGGACCATGCCGACAAGGCGTACGACATGTACTCAGGTGAGCACTCGCACACACCTCAGCCGTCACCGTCACCGTCACCGTGACGTAAGCACACATATTAGGTATTATAATTATAACCGTTAGCCAACGTCCATACCTTCTTCTTGCCCTTATCCCACATTATGTAGGGTTGGCACAACACGTCTTCTTCTTTCACTCACTTCTATCAGCCGTCACCTCACTACCCACACCTTTTACCCGCATATCCTCTTTTACACAATCCATCCATCGTCCATACCATGTCGATTAAAGCTGTCCTCATCGTAGTAAGTCAAAATGAGGCGCGTTCAGTATCATCTCGTTAAATCGCTTGATAATAGTTTTTTTACCGCCCCCATTACCCAAATCGCACCATCTTCTCTTCCCGTCAGTACGGCTCTCAGGAGACGCCCTTTTTAACGGTCCACGGTCTTGCTTTTGCGTGCCCCATGGGCCTCTCCCGGCAGAAGCGTAATTCCAAAGGTATTCAACAAAAAGTTCGATATTGTTAATCTGATAAGAATAGTCCGCAAAAAAAGCTGAGTTTGTGGTAAATATTTGCTGAATTGGTTTGCAGAGACCGTGGGGCGACGCGCAGGCAGCCGGCTAGCGGCGCTCAGCCCCAGCGCCATGCATTCCCCGCGGCGCAGTTCCGAGGACTCTGAGGACGTGCTGAGCATCAAAGACCTCAGGGTAATTCATACGGAGTAGTTTTAAGTTTTCTATCATTATCACTACCAAAGTTTTACGTTATGTGGTCGTGACCTTGGTGATACAGATTTCTACAGAATTTTATCCACGTTATCATTATCAGCTAATTTCCGACTCAGTAAAGGCACAGGTCTACTTTGCGTAAGATAGGATTTCGCTGTATTTAACCAGACTGGCCGAGTGTGGATTAATAGATATCACACAAAAAAATTCAGTAGTCTTAATAAGCATTAGATTTTAAGCATGAATCCAAGTCAGTAAAATCATCTAATCCATTCACTGTAAAACTCTAGTTCCTCAGCCTATCCACTTCTTAGTGACTAAAAAATACAACTTCCATCCAATCTGGAAGGAGAAAGATGTCATTTTCACTCCTGTTCAACACGAAATTCATTCATATGTGTGATATTAATTTAAATAAAATTCAAATTCTTCTTGTTTTCAGCATGAACTCAAAGAAGTGGAGGAGAAGTTCCGCAAGGCGATGATATTGAACGCGCAGTTAGATAACGACAAAGCGGCGCTCGGCTACCAGCTGGAACTGCTCAAAGATAGAATAGAGGAGTTGCAGGAAGAATACTCGCAGTTACAGGTGACAACCGCACTTTCCAAGTGCGACTTTACAATTAATTTGACTCTAGCGGGGAGCCATAAAAAGTTTTTTTTTCGCTAACTAATTTGTAAGGAAATTTTAAAATCTTGCTCTTCGTCTTGCTTCAATCGATTGATTCTTCTATCCGTGCGATTCGCTATCGTTTTCCCGTCTTAAATTGCCAACTACTTGATACAAATAAACGTAATTCCGGCGTTATTCAATTTATAAATTTAAAATGCATACACATTTTTTATTCGGAACTGGCGATTTTTGAACCCACATCTGTGCAGCAATCGCGGCCTGAGTGCTTTGCCAACTATGCAACGGTCCACACAGCATTATTATATGCTTTTCACCAGTCTTATACAGTGTTATGTTTGTCCCTTTTTTTTTTCTCGCTGGGAAATGCATTTATGCATCCCGCCCGGTGTTAGCTCCAGGCGGGTATGTGGGACTCGCCGGCCGTCAAATTGGCGGTCACTAAAACCCCGCGTAGGCTTCTGCGTCCCAGATGGGGTGCCAAAGGATCGCGGTAGCATGTACTTTGACACCCCGACGCGCTCATCAGTGTACTTCTTGGTCTCTATTGGGGCGGTAACAGGTGCGCGTATCGGCGTCTCCTGCCACCCGTTCTTCTACGGAGAAGGGGAGCATCAGCCGCCTGCTCTCTCTCCCTCTCCGCTGCCTCTTTCAAACCCATTACGGTTTCGCAGAAGGAGGCTACAATTGACCAGCCCTCCTCGCTAGCAAGCATTAAATTAATAACGCTTGGCAGCGAGAGGTCCCCGTCTAGGATGTTTGTCCACCCAGAAACTCTAACTGGAGGCTCTCTATAACCAAGTTATTGTTCGGTTGCAGCGCGAGCACAGGGAGAAATGCTCTAAACACGAGCGGTTGAAGCGCGAGCACGCGTCGCTGGAGCGCGAGGTGGCGCTGGCGCGGGACGCGGTGCGCGCGCGGGACGCGGCGGCGGCGGCGGCGGGGCGCGCCTTCGTGGAGGCGGGCAGCGCGCCCGGCGCGGCGGCGGGCGACGCGTGCGGCAGCGTGCCGCCGCTGGCGCTCGTGTCGCACGCCTCCGAGCAGCTGCTCAGCGAGGCGGGCGAGGGCACGCTCGGTAATTTTTTTATTTTTATTTTATTAATTTAAATACACTTACAATATACACACAAAAATATACATTTTTGCATACAAAAGTGTCACATTCACCTGTATGCATATCAGTTACAAGTGTATACAACATTGACTGCAAAGGTACATGAAAATGGCCACAAAAGAACAAATTAGGAAAAATTAAACACAATTACAAATTAAATTAAATTAAATTCTACACATTTTGAATATATTAAAATACTCCATAAGAGATGTTCCGAAATTTTTAATGGCCTCCGAAAATAAAGTTGGATTTCCCGGCTCGAATCAGGTCTGGTGGGAGGCTTCGGCCGTGGCTAGTTACCACTCTACCGACAATAACGTGTTGCCAATTGCCACGATGTCGCGTAGAAATATAATTCAATTAGGAGTGTGGGTTTACTATACCCCTAACAGCGTAGCCCGCTACCATCCTAGACTGCATCATCACTAACCACCAGGTGAGATAGCCGTCAAAGGTTAACTAGTAGTGTATAAAAAAAATGGGAGATCCCGGGTTCGTTCCCCAGCTCGATTCCGCTCTGTCGAAAACCACGTTCCACTTCAGAGTCTTGTGGTACTAGTGAGAGTGAGTGTAGTGTAGTGAGTCTAACGACACCCAGCGACTCTCGGTACCATCTGTCAAACATACCAATTGCCAGTTGTAACATAACGTCGATGGACTTAATATGCTTTCCAAAAAACGTCTCACAAAGCTTGTTAAATTATTTATAAAGTGCTAGAAGAACTTCAAGGTCAGAGTGAATAGGCATTTTACTCGAGCGCGGTCCAACTTCGACGTCATCTTTGCTTTCCACCAAACTTAAATGTAAAGTCTGTCGGTTATAAAAAAAGACGTGATTAAATTGATTGTGTATTTAAATTTTTTTGTGTTCCGTTATCCAAGGGCGATGAATTGGGCAACTGTAATGCCTCCGTGAAGCGGTGATAGCCTAGTGGTTAGGGGAAGCGGTGATAGCCTAGTTAGGGCGTCAGCCTCCTAATCAGAGTTTGGCGGTTCGAATCCGGGCACGCACCTCTAACTTTTCAGAATTATGTGCGTTTTTAAGTAATTAAAATATCACTTGCTTCAACGGTGAAGGAAAACATCGCGAGGAAACCTGCACGCCTGAGAGTTCTCCATAATGTTCTCAAAGGCGTGTGAAGTCTGCCAATCCGCACACGGCCAGCGTGGTGGACTATGGCCGAACCCTTCTCATATTGAGAGGAGACCCGTGCTCTGTAGTGAGCTGGTAATGGGTTGATCATGATGATGATGATGATTTTAGTCATTCCGTCTTTAATGTTACTAACATATTTGGTTTATCGGTACTATAATTTTCTTACTGAATTCATACCTGAAATTCTCACATGTTAGACAGTAAATATTTTTCAGTGCATTTATTATCATAGTTTATAACATAACCGCTCTGGTGACCATACGCTAACTACGAATAATTTGTGCCCATGTTGACACCTCTTAAGTAAAAAGCATACAAAAGTTTCTAGCATGAAAGCGCTAAAAGCTCATTATCGTATATCATTTGGGAACAAATGAACAACAACCCAAGTCGTCGACACGACAAATCATACAAAGCGAACGAAAATAGTAAACAACAACGTGCAATGGGCCGATCAAGCCGGCAATGGGTTGATCATGATGAATGCCTCCATGGGCATGTCGTTAGCAATAAATGGATAAATAATGTTGGTTATGGGAAGTCATTCACTGTTAATGCCGTGCTGCTGTGGAATAATTTGCCTATTGATGTTAGAAGTTCGAAATCGTTAAACATTTTTAAAAGTCGACTTAGAAAGTTTTATTTGTCTAAATGCCATATTAGTGAATAGTTTATGTGTACTGATATATATTTATTTATATATAAAAGTATATATTTATATATTATATTTATTGATATTTTATTTTGTTTTGAATTGCGCCATTACCCTCATTCTTTAATTAATTCTTTCCCCAAGGGTTGTCTGGAAGAGATTGCTGAAGCAATAAGACCGCCTTTGCATACTTATGTGTTAAATATTTTGTATTGTTGTTTCTTTAAGTTTGTGTGCAATAAAGACTATTTATCTTATCTTATAATGTTTCCAGACGTCCGGCTGGAGCGGCTGGTGAGCGCGAAGGCAACACTAGAGGGCGAAGTGCGCAAGCTGAAGCTGCAACTGAACGACGAGCGCGCGGCGAGGCAGAACGGCGTCGCCTCGCACCTGGACCGCGACCACGACACCGAATGTGAGACTCCGTAGCAGACGTGGAAATTGTGGAACCAGCTTCCATCTTCTGTGTACCCTAATGGTTATAATATGGGGATCTTCAAAGGGCGGTTAAACAAATTGCTCAAGGGCCAGCAACACATTGGCGGTTCCTCTGGTGCTGCAAATGTTCATGGGCGGCGGTAATCACTTACCATCAGGTGACCCGCCTGCTCGTTTGCTCGCTTTGTATATAAAATTAAAAAAAAGACGTATCAATCGATAGCGATTTTGGCCCCGACCTAAACGCCCCTCTCCGAAAGAGGAGACCTAAACATATCCTTCACGACCCTGACGATCAGATGACTACGGACAACATACTCGTACCACCTACCACACAATCATACGCTACACACCGTCTTCGCCGGTGAAGGCGAGGTCACCGAATGTGAGATTCCATAGCAGACGTATCAATCGATAGCGATCTTCTCCCCGACCTAAGCGCTCCTCTCCGAAAGAGGAGGCCTAAACATATCCTTCACGACCCTGACGATCAGATGACTACGGACAACATACTCGTACCACCTACCACACAATCATACGCTACACACCGTCTTCGCCGGTGAAGGCGAGGTCACCGAATGTGAGATTCCATAGCAGACGTATCAATCGATAGCGATCTTCTCCCCGACCTAAGCGCTCCTCTCCGAAAGAGGAGGCCTAAACATATCCTTCACGACCCTGACGATCAGATGACTACTGGAAACACACTTGTACCACCTACCACACAACACCTACTACACACCGTCTTCGCCGGTGAAGGCGAGGTCCCTATTTTACGTCATCTAGACGTGGGCTCCATCCACGACCTCGGAGATGTACGGACCACCGTCCGACCCCCTAGTTATCCCTAACGTCGCCTAAGGCGAGGTTCGAGCTCGCAGGAGGTGCTCTTAAGCAGACGTTCCCTTAAGTTTCTTCGAGCCCTAGGGCTCAAAATTTCTTCTGGCAGAGCTTCTTTCCGAAGCTAGCCAAACAGCCCGATTACGCTGTGGCAACCAATAGGGTTAGCACAGCTAATAGACAGTCCGAAAAAAAAAGATAGCGATTTAGCTTTAAGTTAGATAGATAGCTCTGAACATAATTTTACGTGGCATGTGAGATGGTGATAACAAAAACAAAATTTAGCCGGCTAAGTTTGTTGTGGGCTTCTTAGACCGGGGCGCGTTTGGAACCCTCATAACTTTAGTTTCAAGTTTACGAATGTAGTTATCACCATTAAATCACTACTATATAAATTATTGACGCGTCAAAAGTGCCTTTTAAAGGACTATTTGAATTTGGTTGACACGTTTTAGGGGAGCCAGTACACGTTAGCCTATATAGTGCCTAATGAGTGTATCATTACACCCAGGAGGTATTTGTAGCGATACAGTCGCGAGTCAGACGCAGCCTGTAGATTTTTGCACACCTGTATAAATTCGAACATCGCGTCTGTATCGCTACACACGCGCGTTTGTATCTTGAATCGATACAGACGCGCGTGTGTAGCTATACAGACGCGATGCTAACGCGCGTTTGAATCAATATTAACGCGCGTCTGTATCTATACAAACGACAACAAACTGCTCTGTAGAATAAAAGCTCGCCGTCGACGCACGTTTCTAAAACGCTCGAGAACGGCGCGTTTAAAAACGTGGTGTGCAAAGGCCTATTAATAGTTATAGAATTGACGCGACATAAATTTTAAAACATTAAAATATCACTTGCTTTAACGGTGAGGGAAAACATCGCGAGGAAACCTGCACGCCTGAGAGTTCTCCATAATGTTCTCAAAGGCGTGTGAAGTCTGCCAATCCGCACATGGCCAGCGTGGTAGACTATGGCCAAACCCTTCTCATATTGAGAGGAGACCCGTGCTCTGTAGTGAGCCGAGAATGGGTTGATCATGGTGATGATGATGATAAAATATAACGTAAGTATTATAATTCCGCAGTGGAGACGCTACGCAAGTCAGTCGCAGACGCGAAAGGCCGCGCGGCTCGCGCCGAGGCCGAGGCGGCGCTGCAAGCGGCGGCCGTGGCTCGCCTCGAGGCGCAAGTGGCCCGGCTGCGCGCGAGGCAGGACCACCAGGACGAGCACGAGGAGTTCCTCAAACAGGACCGGAGGAAGCTTCAGAGAGAGGTACGTGTCACGACCTGTGAGCTTACTAATAGATTATTTTTCCAATTCCAAGTTAGCCCTAGACGGCTATCTCTCCTTAACCATAAGGAGAAATTACCAAAGTAATGATGCAGTCAAATATGGTAGCGGGCTAACCTTTTAGGTTTAGGATTAATTTATACTCCTAATTGATTTCTACGCGACATCATACCGGAACGCTAAATCGCTTGGCGACATGTCTGTCGGTTGAGCGTATAACTAGCAACAGCCGAAGAAGCTTCCCCCCAGATGATATTGGAGCCGGGAATTGAGCCCAGGGCCTCTGACTTTATAATGCGATAGAAACTCTTACTTTTTGCATTAATTTATTATTTATGCCGTAATAATGAACGCGATGTAAAGCAAATACGTTGACTTCAAATTTCACTTTGCAGGATGTGGTTGATTTTTGGGCCGTCATAAACAATGGCGATACCTAACGGTATAGTTATTTTACATACCCGGAGTGATTCCAGCCTGATTTTTAACATAAATCCCAAACGCCTTGTATATTTCCCCGCCTTAGATTTCAATAGCATAGTGTTATGCCAACATTTAACATTGTCTGATTCAAAATAACATGAAACGAGAACGTTAGACATAAAAGGTCCTTGTACACAAATTGGTAGAACCGTGACTTTCAACGCATTTTTTTATTCCACATAAATCGAAATAAAAACTCGCAAATTCTTCTTCCAAGAAAATGTTAATGGCACGGTATTTTTTTTTTTTTATATTATTAGTTCGTAAAACTGTCAACAATTGCATAGTCAGAGTTCATTAGAATACAAAAATATCTTTGTTTTACAACATTGACTTCTCGATGCGAACATAGCATGCACAAGATGGGGTGCAAACCATTAAAAATAATAAAATAAAAAAATTACTTAAAATTAACCTGGACGATAAATTCACAAAAGAGAAATAACAATACTACAAAAACTAATTGCAGTTTCTTAATTTATTCTTAATACTAGAGATGCTATCACTGAAGATATCTATTTTATCCCGAAAGCTGTTTGCAATATAAAACTCTTTACAGCAGACCTTTGCATATGCCGAGTGTTTTTTTTTGTTTTTTTATCCACTACAAGTTAGCCCTTGACGGCAATCTCACCTGATGGTAAGTGATGATACAGTCTAAGATGGTAGCGGGCTAACCTGTTAGGGGTATGGTAAACCCATACTCCTTTCGGTTTCTACGCGACATCGTGCCGGAACGCTAAATCGCTTGGCGACACGTCTTTGTCGGTAGGGTGGTAACTAGCCACGGCCGAAGCCTCCCACCAGACCAGACTCGAGCCGGGAATCGAACCCAGGACCTCCAACTTTTTTATAATCTGACAGCACGCGCGCTGCGCCACGGAGGTCGTCAAAAGTTTTAGAGTTTAGAGTTGTGTCTGTGTAAAGAAATTAATGCTGCGATATCTATGGACTTAAAGTGAGAGGTCTTTCTTATGTTATCCTATTAATTATATTTGTTGTGTGAACATGGCGAAGAATGAAAAAAATTTGCCATTATTGTCAACTGTTTACAAACAACTAACGAAACAAAGTTAGGCTAATTACATATCGCAGTTGCACAACCCCACTAATGCTGCCAAACAGAAATTGAGGTCGCGATATATAAACATATAAGCTAAATTAGCATTTAATGACAATTCTTTACCTTACTTCGGAAAGAACACTAGGCTAGTTAGAATATAACAAATTAGTTGTAATTTTTATATTTTTTATGTTTTTAATTAAAATTGTAATTATGTTAAATAAATCTTTTTTTTAAAGTCTTGCAAGCGCTGCTTACGTAATTGGCTACTTCATGATTGTAAAAATATCAAGATATTAGTCTTATTTAATTTACTGTCCATTATTTTGAGTTTTTGGTTGTAGTTATCACCATCACTTCACGAATAGAAATAATGAAATGAACGAATCATAGATGCCTGTTATGGGTTTATGTGCATAAAGCTATTTTTGATTGATTAATTGATTTGATTAAGACCTTTCACGTTGCGTAACACGGCGGAGTTGTTTGTATAAATTTAAAAAGCACCATTAATCAACGATTTGGATTTAGTCGAATTTAACATAACACGCATAGAACCTCGTGCAATGCGAATGGAGAGTTGTAAATGTGCCTAGATTTTAAGAACTCCATCCCACTTGTGTGTACTAAAACATCCAATTATCTAATAATCAATACGGAGCATTCGAAGGGAGTTCACTGTTGGACACAGGTCCTTTGTAGAGTGTTCCAAGAGTCCATGATATTGGGTCACTTGTTTCCAGTGCCATTCAAACAAGCTGAAACATTAAACCCTACATAGTATTTAGACATTCTATATATATCGGCAATAGAAATAGAATGTTGAAATTGAAATTGCCTATAAGGGTTCATGAAATATAGACGTTGGGAGTCTTCGTGTACCTAAACTGAATTTTATTTTAACTAAATTACTACAATATTTTGAACGATACATAGGAATTCTTACATAAATTAAACAATAACAGTTAAAGATCTACAAGTATTTACCTTAGAATTGGCTATTTTATACATTTTTTTTTAATAAAAATATTTTCCAGGTGAATACCTGTATCGTGGGGTCCGAGTGAAAATACTATATTTTATTTCTCAAAAAAAAAAAAAACGACAATTAACTGAAATAATATGGTTGTTCCACAGGCTCGAGAAGCTCTCAACCGGGTGGAGGAGCTGGAGACGGAGAACAGCCACCTCACGAAGAGGCTCGACAAGCTCAAGAACGCCAAGTCTGCGCTGCTCAAGGACCTGTGACAGAGCAGCGCGAGCGACGCCGCCTGATCACGCTATAGAAACATGTACACGTCGACTATTTTTCTTGTCTTACAACGTCACATAGTTAATAGCAAAGCCTAGTTCACTTGTAAAAAATAACATTTCAATTCGGTTTAATTCGGTGCATTAAGAAACATTCTGTACGAGAGAGTGAGTGCGAGCGACGCAGTGTAACGGAGCCGTGTTTCGCTATTTCTGTCATAATTATAAAAAAAAGAGCCCATTTCCAAGTTATATTCGGTGTATTAAGAAACATGCTATAAAGAACTCGAACACAGCACGATAGCGGCATCTATGTCCTTGGTCGGTCACTCACTCAAATATTCAAACTGGTTAAAACCGGTTCGAACTAAACTGAACGCATTTCTCCACTTTTGTAGTGAACTTAAACCATTCTGAATGTTCTTTAGAGTTACACTAGATGAAATAGATTGTGTTTAGCCTCCGATGTAAGATAATAAAAACTGCATTGTGGGGGGAGCGTCGGGCAGGGTTCCCGCGTTGCATTCTATATAACAATTGAAACTGGTTAAAACCGGTTCGAACTAAACTGAACTTATTTCTCTACAGCTATATTAAACTTAAACCATTCTGAATGTTCTTTAGAGTTACACTAGATGAAATAGATTGTGTTTAGCCTCCGATGTAAGATAACAAAAACTGCATTGTGTGGGGGAGCGTCGGGCAGGGTTCCCGCGTTGCATTCTATATAACAATTCAAACTGGTTAAAACCGGTTCGAACTAAACGACTTATTTCTCCACTGCTGTAGTGAAGTTGAAACTATTCTGAATGTTCTTTAGAGTTACACTAGATGACATAGATTATGTTTAGCCTCCGATGAAAGATAATAAAAACTAGATTGTGGGGGGGAGCGTCGGGCAGGGTTCCCGCGTTGCATTCTTTATAACAATTCAAACTGGTTAAAACCGGTTCGAACTAAACTGGACTTATTTCTCCACTGCTGTAGTGAACTTAAACCATTTTCAAAGTTCTTTAGAGTTACACTAGATGAAATAGGTTGTGTTCAGCCTCCGATGTAAGATAATAAAAACTACGTTGGGGGGGGGGGGGGGGGGGGAGCGTCGGGCAGGGTTCCCGCGTTGCATTCTATACACCAATTCAAACTGGTTAAAACCGGTTCGAACTAAACTGAACGCATTTCTCCACTTTTGTAGTGAACTTAAACCATTCTGAATGTTCTTTAGAGTTACACTAGATGAAATAGATTGTGTTTAGCCTCCGATGTAAGATGATAAAAACTGCATTGTGGCAGGGTTCCCGCGTTGCATTCTATATACCAATTCAAACTGGTTTAAACCGGTTCGAACTAAACTGAACGCATTTCTCCACTGTTGTAGTGAACTTAAACCATTTCGAATGTTCTTTAGAATTACACTAGATGAAATAGATTGTGTTTAGCCTGCCATGTAAGATAATAAAATCTGCATTGTGGGGGGGGGGGGGGGGGGGAACGTTGGGCAGGGTTCCCGCGTTAACAAGTCTTCGCCTCAGATTAACCCCGCCCCGATGTCTGGGTGTTTAGTGCTTAACAGCACGTTAGTGCCATAACCCAGTCTCACCCGACCCGTTTTGGGTTGTACTCCCTTTATCTTCTACTAGATCTACCGCTTATACCGCATCACCCTGATATAGTAAGGTCTTATAGAAGAAAAGCGTATAAAATCTACGCTATTGAAACTATGCCACTTTCCAGCTATCAAGACATATCTCAATGCAAAAAAATTCACGTTGCTGAGTGATTTAAGCAAAATGCAAAAAAAAACCAACTGACATTTATAATATTAGTAAGGATAGTAAACTCTTAGTGGAACCCGTGTGTTACCACGGTTCGGTGGCGGCATCGCACTTGCCTCAATTATTGTGAGCTAAATAAAAGCACGCTTTTTTGCATGGCCTATGATGGAACAAAACTTATTTCATTGGCCAGCGTAGGTGATACTGTTTTTGAAAACTCAATTGGCTTCTATAATTTCTTTGGTACGTCAGACCGAAAAAATGGAAATGTGTAGTGATGGATTTTTATTACAGTAATATTAAGGTGTTTCATTTCATTTCTATCACGTATGGCGTTGCACGAGTATTTTTCCACCTACCTACAAGCTACCGCGCTGGTCGCTTATGGCACTTCGACAACAAAAAAAAACGTAAAATATATATGTACCGCTTCATGCTATGAAACATATTTGTGCGTCCGACTATTAATGTCATATTAATATTGCTTATTCGCCATTCTGTACATATGACTGAAAAGGTGTTTGACGACCTCCGTGGCGCAGTGCGTGCGCTGTCGCATTAAAATGTTGGAGGTCCTGGGTTCGATTCCCGGCTCGAGTCTAAGTCTGGTGGCAGGCTTCGGCCGTGGCTAGTTACCGACAAAGACGTGTCGCAAAGCGATTTAGCGTTCCCGCACGCTGTCGCGTAGAAACCAATTAGGGGGTGTTTACCATACCCCTAACAGGTTAGCCTGCTACCATCCTAGACTGCATCATCACCTACCACCAGTTGAGATAGCCGTCAAGGGCTAATTTGTAGTGTATAATAAAAAAAAAAGGTGTACGCATTTAAAATTGCATTAGCTGTATTTCTCGGTAATAATTCTGCGTTTTAACTGAGCGGAAGTATGCCTTGGAAACATTCTTTATGTATTCATAATTGTAGTGCTCTATTGAGCACACGGTGGCTGAACGAATCGAATCGCAAAAATCACTTGCGGTTATTCCCAACGTCACCCTAATTGCGAGATTTATAAAGCGCGCCTTATCTTACCTCAGACTTAAGATACAGTTAAAGCGAGACAAAATTATGTGTCTAACATGAATTTGTCTGGTTTTAACTGGTTCTTAATCTTTGACGTAAGAAAGCGGAAAATACTTATATACCTATACCATTATGAAATCAATGCGCTTGTCTTCTCGTGCCATCGGACGCCAAGTCACTCTACGCGTATTGTATCTAAATGTATAATACGATGTTTCCAGTCATGTGTATATTTACTCGTATGTATGAACTGATATTGCGATGTTCGTGAAAATATTGACGTAATAATTTTTTGACCATTTTGTGTGCTCGGAACTAGAATTATAAATATCACAATTTGATCTAGGACTCCTTTCAAAAATAGAACTGAGTAAATTGTATTTGTAATATTTTTTTTTATATATAATTTAAATATTAAAAAGAGTTGTATATTTCCCCATTTGATCGAAATAACGATTCGATTTTCGATAATTAATATAGGTTCTATGATTATTATTTTTTAAACGATAATTATAAATAAATGTAATTTAATGCTGTCATTTATTTTTCTCTTAGTCATGTTTTATTTGTACATTATATGGAATAATTATTCTTCTTGAAGTTCATTTAACACCAATGTTATCGATGAATATTTTTTACAGAATAACTCATGTATATATATTTTTTTTAGCAATATAGATGTTATTTTATTACCAGAGAGCGCTTGTGACCGCCGATCTCCATTTGAGATAATTCTGAGCGTTTTAACACACCACTTTGCCCTCCCAAATACCCACTTCCAATCTCTACCACCTCTTATGTATAATTTGTATCAATACTATAATTTGTAATATAATTTTCCGTGCATTAATTAATTACTTTTAATAATAAAACTGACTATTTATTTGTTACACAATGTTTTATTTTGTAATATTAATAGGTTTTTATTAATTATATTATCAGAATTTTTACTTGCCGATGTTTCGCTTTGTACTAATAATAAAAGACGTTATATTACTTTCAACTTGCCAGAATTACAAATTTAATTTGTTTTTTTTTTTTTTCATTTTATCCGATTTAACGATTTACAACACTAAATAAACCCTCCGTTAAAGAAAACAAACCAAATATGTATTTATTCTTGTTTAGTACTACAAACAGGACATCTTAATCACATACAGAAAATTGTCTATCTGTAACACCATTTAGAATGGGTGTACATCTGAGCGTATGAAATTTTGTGTAAATACAATATTACACATACAAAAAGGTATGTCATAGCTAAATAAACACGTAATAATCATCCAAGTGAAAGTGAAGAGAATGATAATAAACAGCCTTGGATCTAGCGGGCGAAACCCGGGACTGTCCTGGGTAATTAATGGATGGCGAAAATGCATGCATATGTATCATCATAGAACTAAGAAATGTAAAAATAAATAAATGTATCATTTTACTCGCGTTGCATTAACTAAAAATTAGGGTTTATATCATTTGGTTAATAATACTTCCTCTCCATCCAGGCCTCATGATTTGCTGAAGATATTCGCTGTAGGCAATAACATCTGACTGCATAAGGCATTGTTTTCAAAAATTCCCAAATAATGTTTTTTTTTTTTATGAAACTGTATACAGATGTAAGAAATTTCTCAATAAGGCCTTGAAACTAGCAATTTATAGCTCGAGCAAAAGTAACTTTTTTTTTTTTAATGGAGAGAAAAGTTTGTATATTTTTAATTTTTGATAGTTTTAGAGGAATTTTCCTAAAGAAGGAAATTTTTTATTTAAAATATTGCTCAAAATTGCTACCGGTGCAATGTGATAGTTTGAGATGTAAACGTCCAGTTGTAGCGATCTCTAGAGATTTGTAGAGATAAAGTTAAAATTGAGCGCCTGACTAAATTTTCCATTTGCAAACACGGATTGCGTGATTTATACCTAGGTCCTTCCTACTACGTCACGGATCGTTATAGATAAGTTTTTTTTCATTCTCTTTTTATGGCTTTACACAGATTAGCCAATGTCAAGTTTATAGCAATGAAGAATTCTTATATTAACTTCGCACTCTGTGGACGCGGCTCCCTCAAAACTTTCCCAAATTAGTACATGTTAACCATTCAAAAAAACTAGCCACTACACAAACTACACCAAAACCATAATGTCCATGACACAACCAACACCAATCCTTTTCAAAATTAACCAACAAATAATAATTCAAGAAAAGCGTGAAAAACTCCCGCCTTTTATATAGATAAGTTTGAATTTAGTTCATTGAACTGACCGTTAATGAAGACCTACGAAATGATCTTTGGATAAAAAAAATAAAAATATGTAGCTTCTTGCTTTTTGATTTCACCTAAAAATCAATCACGCATAAAAACAGACAGATTGATAAATAAAAAAAACATATTGACAGAATTCATTTATTTTTGAATACTATAAAAAAAATATTCATTAAAATAAAACAATTATTAAGATTTATAGCTACGTGTTAAAGGGGGTATTTTAAATGGTGTGCAGAATGTATTTTATTTATATTGGAAGTAAATACAGTCTCGTCCTAATAATTAAAATTATGTAAACCTATCCAGTCATCGCAGTGAGGGTAATTTAATTTTAAAAAATACAATCAAATCTTCGGCGGTAAAGTAAAGTGAACCTAATCTCACTCTTACATTTTAAAACACATTGCGCTCGCCCAAGTTTAATGACAAAAAAATCATCATCATCGTCAAAATGAGCATAAAAAATCATCATCATCATTTGATGATGATTTTTTACTCTTTTTTACTCATTTTTATTTTCAATAGACACGCGGGCGAACACTCGCGCATGTTTAGCGTACCTCCTTACTATAGAGAAATCAATGACGCCGACTGCACAGCCTGCCACCATGATTACTTAAACTTAGTAGTGATCGCGAACTGATTGCTTTGCGACAGGAATGACACTAGAATCGTATATATTCGTGTACGGAAGCCTGCTTGTAATACAAATCTTATATCATTAATAATAGTAATGTTTAATCTAATTATATTGGGACGGCAGCAGGGGGTAAAAATTATACAAGATTATTATTAATATTTCTTCTGATGGACCTGTGTCAGCGGTATTTTGTCGTGGGAACAGGTTTTGCAGGCATACTTATTAGTTCCGTCGACTATGCCTGCGTAACAATCTTAATAGGAAAATTTGCTTTCGCTGCTCTGTATAGATGTCAAGGAAGCATACCTATATAACACCAATTTGCTGGTACGAATGCACTTTTTAGTACATACTTAATAGATTGTCTGAGGGTGGACTGGAGATCGATTGGTGCCTGTTTTGTCTGTAGTCGCTGTTATGTAATACATAAGTGACGTTAGACGTTGAGATTAAAGCCTGTCGTGAGATAAGTATAATCCCGCGCGGTATGGCGAATTTTTATGAACTTTGTGTTTTTTTTATCCACTACAAGTTATCCCTTGACGGCAATCTCACCTGATGGTAATTGATGGCGCAGTCTAAGATGATAGCGGGCTAACCTGTTAGAGGTATGGTAAACCCACACTCCTAATTGGTTTCTACACGACATCGTACCGGAACGCTTAATCGCTTGGCGACACGTCTTTGTCGGTAGGGTGGTAACTAGCCAAGACCAAAGCCTCCCACCAGACCAGACTCGAGCCGGGAATCGAACCCAAGACCTCCAACACTGTACGTTGGTCTTAGGGTTTTCGCAAATTTGCCTGGGACATAACGGAAGCTTCAAGCCGCATATTACACATAACCGATCCGCATTTGTCAATCGCATCTTTTATATGTTACCTCCCAGGTAGGTACATCTGCGCAGCTTGATCTGGAGACGGGTAAATATAAGTAGTAATGGAAGCAAATTCTGTTGTGATATCTCTAAAGTAGACTAAAAAGCAATACTTTTGTATTTTTTATTTTATAGATTTGTGTACGAAATAATTTGCACATTTATAATTAACTTAGTAAGTAGGTAAGGTGTATGTATTTTGGTGCTGCATTACTGATTATTTATTTCTGTTATAACTTAGTACGAGTGTGTTTATAGAAAGCGAAACCGACATCAAGATAAATTGTAAAAACTTAAATAAATTACACGTTCAGATATAATAACAGCGTTTTATTTACATTTTAGTTTTCCATCAGTTTGACAGCGTTTATAAATTATAAGCTGTGATAGCAGTGGTTAGGGCGTCCTCCTCCTGACCAGAGGTCGGGGGTTCGACCCTAACTTTTAGAAGTTATTGGCGATTTTAAGCAATGAATATCACTTGCTTCAAAGGTAAAGAAAACATCGTGTGGTTCTCAAAGGCGTGTGAAGTCTGCCAATCTGCACATGGCCAGCGTGGTGGACTATGTCCAAACCATTCTCATGAGAGGAGACCCGTGCTCTTTAGTGATCCGGCAATGGGTTGATCATGATGATGATGATAAATTGTAATCAGTAATTTTTTCACCATACATTAAAAAATGAACTCAGACTCACCGCGTCGTTTTGCCTATCTGAGATAGTTAATATAATTTCTTGCTCACTCCTAAGGGTCGTACCATGATATAAGCCTAATTTGGAGCAATCTCAAGAGATTTGACTTCAAAATTTGTAATTCAAAAACCGGTGTCGAACGTTACGGGGCAAAAAGTTCGTTGAGAGCGCATTGAACAAAAATTGCAAGGCGAGGTTAATAAAGACGAGAGCAATGATAAATTTTACAATGCAGATATGCCTGTTTTGATGAAATTTAGCAAATGTTCTTTTTTTTTATATACACGACAAGTTAGCCCTTGACGGCATCTCACCTGATGGTAAGTGATGATGTGGTCTAAGAAGGTAGCGGGCTAACCTGTTAGGGGTACAGTAAACCCCTACTCCTAATTGGTTTCTACACATCGTGCCGGAACGCTAAATAGCTTGGCGACACGTCTTTGTCGGTAGGGTGGTAAGCCTCCCACCAGACCAGACTCGAGCCGGGAATCGAACCCAGGACCTCCCAACTTTAAAATGCAACAGGGCACCCGCTGCGCCACGGAGATCGTCAAAAATCATGGTCATTTTAATCATAAAGTATTAGATAAATCCTTACAGAATAAAATGACTATTTTATAATCTCAATATAAACCTTGACGTTTAACATAGCATTTTATTAGGCACAATCTCTTCACTTCTTCTGTCATGCGGCTTCAGGATTATCGGTTCCCCTGTCGTCTTGGACCGGTCGGGATCTATTGTGACGCCGACGGCGAATTAGGATGCATAGTTTACGAGAAAATGGAAAATTGGTAATAAAACGTGCCTGAAGGTATTTTACCTACTAGTAAATGCAAGTGAGAAAGGTGCGCGGCTCATAATATTACGTTAAATAAAATTACGTGACAACGCTTAACTGACAAACAATAAAATGTATAGATCATATTGCTTGCATTATTAGGATGATAATGATAAGTATATACAATAAATCAGAATTAAAACCCCAGTACATTAAATAAGGCTTTATTTACACAGTTAGAAAATTTTATGTGACCAGCCACAAATGAGTGACAAGCCACAAGCACTAAAGAAGAAAATGTTTATATATAACTACAATATACCATAGTATTATGATACAAGTCTTGCTTTCATTTGACAATTTTTTACATAAAGGATAAATCCCAAAGAAAGTGATAATCTTTTTAAGTGACCATCCATTAACAATGTCACAATTTATATGCCATACCCTGTGTTTGCGGTATAAGTGATGTCACATGCATTTGACAATGTTTCTGTACTCTAAAGATGATTGGTTGTGACACAGGGTACATTTGTTGCGAATTGTTAAGTTCTCCGTATAGCCAGGTGTTAGCAATTAGCTCAGCAGTTTGGTCTTTAACGGCTATAGATATTTGCCTCTATGTTTGATGATTAAAAAAAGTTGATATGTTCTAAAGCGGTGATAGCTCAGTGGTTAGGGCGTCAGCCTCCTAATCAGAGGTCGGCGGTTCGAATCCGGGCATGCACCTCTAACTTTTCGGAGTTATGTGCGTTTTTAAAAACAATTAAAATATTGCCTGCTTCAACGGTGAAGGAAACATCGTGAGGAAACCTGCACGCCTGTAAGTTCTCCATTATGTTCTCAAAGGCGTGTAAAGTCTGCCAATCCGCACATGGCCAGCGTGGTGGACTATGGCCAAACCCTTCTCATATAGAGAGGAGACCCGTGCTCTGTAGTGAGCCGGTAATGGGTTGATCATGATGATGATGATGTTCTAAATTATTTACAGCTGTAAAGTTAATATAATAGCTTTCATAGTTATTTCTGCCAACTCATCACATCTAACTAAAGATTTGTATCATATAAATTATTTTAACTTTAGAGGTTTAATTATTTCAATTGCCATAAATAAATTCTAAATCCCCTGCTGATTGCTTACATATTGGACAGTTCAACGGATGTTCTCATAAATACTAGAAACTAGTAAATTACAACAGACAAGTCATGGTGAAGTATATTTTTCTTTGGGCCCAGTTTTTGGTTGCATTCTTATAAAGTTTGGGGTTTGGTTGAGTAAGGTTTTTAGTGTTATTTCATACATATACATGATATAATTACTGGGCATTTGCTAGCAAGATCAATATGAGGTAAGATCTCAAAGTAAAGCATGAATCTGTTTTGGTCTATAGATAAAAAATGTGTCACCATCATTGATCATAATATATAATGATACTGAACTAAATATCATTATTCAAAAGTATGTTTTCTTTTTATGTTTTTAGATTTGAGCATTAAAATATTGAATAAATACATTTCAACTTTTTGATATCTTACTCAACCACACCTCGTAAAACAAAATGAATGCAATTCCACTATTACCTTACATATAACTACTTAACTCTAAGGAACAGGGTGTTGGCTGGGTGTAAGGCCGCCATGCTCAGGACTGTGTTTCTGTTTTTTCCTTTTCTTCTCCTTTTTTCTCTTCTTGCGTTCCTTGTCATCCTCGTGACGCTTCTGCTTTTTGTGCTTCTTTTCATATGTGTCAGGGTTTGATGAATCTGAAACAGCAAAGTGTACAAAATAAAGATTAACTACTCTCCAACTTGGTACTCAGTTTGAAAAGTGAGACAGTGATTAACCATTAATTAAAGAGCTTACACTAAGCTAGCTCTTTTTAAACTCTGTTTTTAATTTTAAAATAGTAAATATTGTAAATGATAACCAATATGAATAAAAATATCAATATAAAAGGTGTTAATGAGATATATGAAAAACTTCCATGTTTTAGGACTAAGTAGCTTAATCAGATAATTTTTTAAATGGATAGATACATAATAGTAGTCTTATAAGTAGTAATTATAGTAGTAATAAGTAGTAGTATTCTATATAAAGTAGTCTAGGTAGTGTCTGGATAAGTGATCACAATATCAATTGCCGCCCATTCCAATAAATATCACCTTTTGGTGTTATTTCATGGCAGGTTTTTAGCCCATGGCTAGTTACCACCCTACCAACAAAGATATGCAAACTAATTTGGAGCTCTGATACATTGTAGAAACAAATGAAGGGTGTGGGTTCAATATAGATAATTGCCCATGATAGGTTAGTTAGATTAGAAGCGGTGATAGCCTAATGGTTAGGACGTCCGCCTCCTAATCAGAGGTTGGGGGTTCGAACCCCGGGCACGCACCTCTACTTATCGGAGTTAAGTGCATTTTTAAGCAATTTAAATATCACTTGTTTCAACGGTGAAGGAAAACATCGTGAGGAAGCCTGCATGCCCGAGAGTTCTCCATATTGTTCTCTAAGACGTGTGAAGTCTACCAATCCGCACATGGCCAGCATGGTGGACTATAACCAAACCCTTCTCATATTGAGAGGAGACCCGTGCTCTGTAGTGAGCCGGTAATGGGTTGATCATGATAGGTTAGCAGCAGGCATTACTGCCTTAGACTGCTTCATCATTTACCCGTAGTAAATTTTTAATTCATTATAACTGTAGTAAAATTTTAAATTTTTTATTTTTAATAATTCAATTAAGTTTTAAATAATTATTACTTAATTACTTGTTTTTAGGTTTATTGCATATTTAATAATTATCCATTGAAACATAGTGTTTACTTAGAGCACTGTGAATGTTTTGTACACTTATTAATAATGTAATAGTATGTAAGTATGTGGCGAGTGTAAGATATGTGTATTCTTAGTGTTCTTTTTTAAATTAAATAAAAAATTTACAAACACTTGAGATTGCGATCAAGGACTAACAGATTTAAATAGTGCAGTTCCATTCAAAATTATTAAAATGAATCATGTCAACATTGGCACAACCATGAGTGATAATAATCAATATACAACTTTTTGAACAATACAATTGCTTAAATATATAACTACCTTGTAAGGGTGTGTCCTGGCCAGGTGGTGCACCATCCTTGTGTTTGTGCTTCTTGTGTTTATTTGGTTTGTGTTTTTTAGGTGGTGTGGCACTGACGTAGCGATATTGTTCTGGCAATGGCCCAGGGTGCAATCTGAACCCTGCCAGCTGCGCACTGCTCAGAGGCAGTAACTCTTTGCCGCCTATTGGCCTTTTTGCTATGACTGAACCGAGAGTACTGTTGTCTTCCTGCCCTGGTCCATCCATTATACCAGGCAAGTTTGGCAAAAAGGATGATAGTGACTCTTTCAGTTTTTTTCCATTAAATTTACTGTACGAGTGCTCTAAACCATGATAAGCCATCAAATTTGTGGCCCCTGTTTGTTCACATTCCGCTAAAAAGAAACAAATGCGCAAATTTAGAAAAATTGGTTTTTAAAGCAATTGAGATATATATTTTGTTCAAATAACTTACCTGGAGGTTCTTTCATCAAATAAAAAGGTCCACTATGCACTATGGAAGGATTCTTGCCGAGCGAAATGGTAGTTTTGAGGGTGCCAGAAGAATCCTGCCGTGAAACGACTGGTGACCTACCACCCCTTGGTGAGGATTTCGGTGAATAGGGCTCAACCTTCCTAAACTGATCAGACATCATCTTGCATCTGCATTGTCTATAAAAACTAACATAAAAACGAAATCCCTCTAAACAAAATGATAAAATTTAAAAACAAAATTTGTAAAGCCTTCTTCCCTTCCCTTTTCGATACCTTCTAAAAATCATAGACAATAAATTGAAAAGAGTATAGTCTAAACCACAGATACAGAATATTGAACTATTACCGAAACCATAAAGTAGGTACCTATAACGCTATAGAGATATTTATAGACATAAACGATTTACTTAAAGTCAAAATTGACAGTAACCTCAGATTAAATGAAAATTGTTAGACCGGTGGCTCTAACATGTGTGGCCAAACGGCATGCTTAAATTGCTAAAAATCTAAAAAAAAAACAAATTCAAATTTCAAATTTCAAAATAAATTCAAAGCGAATAGGTAATTTAAATTTAGGGACCGCAAAAACCATTAATAGAAAAGGTATATAATATGCTGTAGTTTTGCGTAAACATATTATTACTTACAATTTATTCATAGAAGTTTTATTTATTTATAACAATGTGAGTATAACATCTAATGTTAATAATGATCACGGTCGATATTTTTTTAAGCAATGAATATTGCTGATACTATTAATACCATCATCGATTCTTAGTCTTACAAACTTGTTAATCTAAGAGTATATAATCACATGCAATTGGTAAATACCGGTTTCTCTATGTTTAAAACCACGTGTCCGTGTTTCAGAATTTAAAAGCCATCTCTATTTAAAAAAAAAATTATAGAAAAATGTTAGTCTATGGTTAATGAATTAGCTTCTCGTAACGCGCTACGATTTTCGATAGTGTGTTTGGAAATAAACAGTTCGTCGAGATCAATTACAGCTAATATTAATTAAATGAGATATTTAATGGCCAAAAAATGTTCTTGCATCGTGACATTTGTGGTACAAAAGAAGTGCAAAGCTTCTGATAAGAGCAATCCTCGCTCAGCGAAGTGACGCCATTTTACGGGAATGACCAGCCCGCAGCTGCCTCTTATTAGGCCTGATGTAAGGAGTGCTCTATTCGAACGGATGCATGGAAACGAATCACTTCTATTGTACTCGTACTGGACGTACGACTTCAGAGGTACAGTCTATCATAAAATTGTTATTGTCGGTATATCATAATTCGAATAGTTTTGATTTCCTCTTGCTCCGTCTTTTGTTTCATGCCAATCGTACTGAGCACGTGTTTTATTTTTCCAGAAAACTATGGAAGATGGTAATTTTGCCAAGGATGATACAATCACTTCAGCAGCTCTGGCAAACTTGTACAGTGATCGCTCTTGTAAACTGACAACTAATGGACACGACTTCTCTGGCGAGCCGTCTAGCCTCTCTGAGAAGTCTTTTGAACTGCGAAGAACTAGCCCCGACGCATTGCAGGACGACAAGTTCAGGAAACGTATAAATCCACTTCGGATTCACTTGGGCAAAAGACCATTTGTTGATAACTCGGTACCGCTAACAGTCAATAATGTAAACAAAAAGAGAAAACCGTTAGTAAACAAACCTAGTGATACCAGTACTCCCAAAGTGGTACACCGTGCACCAAAACTCATACCCAAACGCTTGGACCATAATAAGTTTCACAATGTTGCACACCACAACAATCATGCTTTGGATAACGAGCAAGACAAACCTGTGCCCCGGCTTGTGCCCAAGAGTCAGTTATTTCAGTTTAAAAAGAGTAAAATGGAAAAAGGACCCCAGTTGAAGGAGTATGCCCAGAGCCTAGGTTTGCAGCCGATGGTGAAATTCAAGTGTCGGAAGTGTTGTTCTATGTCATTTAAGACTCTGGCCATGCTCAAGGAGCATCAGCTTGTGTGTCGGGCACAAGCAAAGGAGCCTGCATTGAGCCCAGAAGCAGCTCCCAGCTCTGAAAGTAGTTCTGGGGGCCCTTCGAGAGTTACTCGTAAAGTTTACCTGTGTTCGGCTTGTGGCACATATTATGAGAACTGGAATCTCTTCTTGCATATGCGTGAAGTGCACAGCAGGCATATATGTTTATTTTGCTTAGGAATGTTTTCAAAGGCGGAGAAATTGTCTTCACATTTAACAAACAAACACAATGTGCAAGAGTTTAATTATGATAGTAAAGATGACTTTTGTAAAGTTTATAATGGGAGCTTTTATTTAATGTGCTGTGTCTGTGATGAGATATGTAGTGAGAAGGATGACTTTTTCAATCATGACTGTAATAATGTGAAACCAAAACCAGTGCCTGTGCTTATTAGTAAAAATTCTATGAAGTCGAACAATGCAAAATTAGTCAAAAATAGTAATGAAGCTGCAAGAAATGGACCTCTAGTGTTACAGAAAGAATTTGTTAAGCCATCAAGTGAACAAAAAGAATTAAGTGAAATAAAATCTGACACAATATTACAGTCTCAGAGAACGGAGCCAAATGTAAATATTTGTGATGTTGTTACAAGCAATACAAGTATAAGCTCTGAAAGTTCTGCATCTACCAGTAAAGACACCAGCCAAAGTTTAGATACTACCAATGAAGCTAAATGTTCAAGTGTTGACAAAGCTCCTGTAAGCCCAGATAATCAAATATCACAAGATAAAGACCCAAGCACCTCTGTACCTAATGGTAAAGAATTACTAGACCAATCGGATGATAGTGATTCCCCAGACACAAGCAATTTACCAGGATCCCCACCTCAAGAATCTTCATTTATGCAAAATGAACCTTCACCTCTGCCGTCGGAAAAAGAATGTGGTATTAAATTAAAGTTAAGCCTGAATAATGCCAACTCTCCAGTAATCATTAACTCCACAGTGGACCCAACAGTTGGCCAGCAATATGCACAAAAACCACCAACACGCAATAGAAGACCACCAAAGCGTTATGAAAAGGACAAACCACCTGCTTCTCAAACAAAATATCCTAATCCGCCATCTCAAACAAAAACTCCTTCTATAAAAATGACAATTTGTGACAAAGCTGACAGCCCATTTGTGAAAACTACAATTATAGAGAATAACCAAGAAACAGTAGTCAAAACTCTAGTGAATAATAATATTGAACCACTTACCAGACCACCTGAAACAAAACCAGAAAATGCTATCAAATCAACTATTTATGACAATAAATTAGAAGATATAAATACCTTAAATAGGGTTCCAAAGCTAACTGTGAGAGTTCCTAAAGAATTTCTAGATAAAGATTCATCTAGTGATTATTCATCAGACAGTGATATTGGTGAAAAATTATCTGTTGATGATAAAGATGTGTGTATAAATGAAAATATATCTCAAAATAAAGATGGACCAATAGACACTGTAGACAGTGCTGTTTCTGAAGACCTGAAGGAAGATGTAAAAGAAAATAAAAATGACTCTGAGCCTACTGATGAACTTAAGGTAGAAATAAAAGAAGAGGTTCCAGCTGAACCAGAAATAAAAACTGAACCACCAGATGTTACTTCTTCTGAGGATATTAATGTTGAAGATCCTGAAGTAACTGACGAAATTCCAGTAACTGAGTTAACTTTAGATAGGGCAATTGATAAATATCCCATGAAAGATCTTCTGAAGGTCTTTTTAACTTCAACAGTTTTTAACTGCATATATTGTAATCATGTGCGTAAAATTGCTGTGAACTGTGAGCAGCTTGCACTCCATATGGTTGCAGAGCACCGCTTCTCAGCTACCGTGGACAGTATAACAGCTGAGGAGCTGATGCCAGAGACTATCGCAGCAAAAGTAAAAGCTGCAGCTGAAGAAGTATCCTCTATTTACATCAATTTAGACTCTTACGATAGTATAGATAAGTGTGATACAGTTCAGCCAAACCTAATTTTTGAATGTTTTCAATGTTATTTCAAAACTGCAGTTCATAAAGATCTCTATTTCCATAATCGTAAAATGCACCAGAAAACAATACTACTGTGTGTTATGTGTAAAAACAATTTTTATTCTTATAGTGAGTTATTATGTCATTTGTGTCCTGGAACATATGATTCTGAGTATGAAATTAGGTATAGATGTTGTTTTTGTAACATAGACAATATATCATCGTCATTTAGACTAATGGTGCATCTTCGGAAGATACACCACACCTGTGATGTATGTTTAGAATTTTGCCAAAGTCAAGCACGTCTGTCCAACCATGTGTGGAAACACAAATTGCACCATTTATGCTATCGTTGTGGTATAGCCTATAGAAATAAGCCAGATATTACTAATCACTTGTTTTGGAAGCATGGCACAGAAAGTGTATTATGTAAAAGATGTTTGCAGAAAAAGTGGCCACATGTGTATCATTTTTGCACACCCCCAGCTGTGTTTGTTTGTGATGAATGTTCTCTCCAGTTTACAAGGGCTGTAAGTCTAAAGGTACATAAAAGATTTCATTCTGAAGAATATCCCCATGTGTGCACTGAGGATGGTTGTACAGAAAAATTTGTATCTAAAAAGATTCTAAGTAAACATTTAGATGAACATAGAAAAAAATTAATCACGGAAAATTTGGTTGAAGGGAAAGCACCTGAAAAAATTGACTCTTCAACAGAAAATCCCACAGCACCAATTCCTTCTACTGATTTAGTTGCTATAAAACCGAATGAAGAAGCTGGATCTTCCGAAGATAAAGCTGAGGCTGGAACTGAGCAATTATCCAAAAAAGGTAAAAAGAAGAAAATAAAAGACAAAGATGCATTATTGTTAGATGTTAATTTACCAGCGTTAAACTTGTCTGAAAGTGATAGTAGTGATGAATCAGATAGCGGTGTTTCGCAAATCAAGGATGAGAACACACAAGATAAGCTTAAGAGTGAAGTTGATGAAAGTAAATCGGAAGTAGATGAGAAGCCCTCAACAGAGATGAACGCGGAAATGCCGCTTGATAACGCAGAAGACAATATTGAGCCAATTGAGGAAGATAAGCCAAGTGAAGAAAAAGTTTTAGAAATATGGGATAACTTTAAAAAATACCAGGCCAAAGTAGAAAAACAAAGAGAAAAAACACCTCCATTAGTTCCGATTCGAAAACATGTTTGCGAATCAGATCACGATTATTGCGTAATACCAACTGATATAAATGGTGATAATGACGTTTTCAGTAATGAGAAAAAGAAAAATAAAAAATCTCCTAAAAAAAGACACGGAGGACTTTCTTCCTCCAGCAGCAGTAGTAGTGACAGTGATTCTAGTTGCTCTTGTGGGTCTAATTGCAGTTGCTCGTCGAGCAGTGGTTCCTCCTCAAGCAGTTCGTCTGATTCCGATTCAGATTCAGAGGAATCTGCAAATGAAAAGAAAAAGAAGCAAAAGAAATCACTTTCGCAGAGAAGAGCCAGTAATGGATCAAATGTTGATGTCATGGGAATGGCGGAAACTCCAATATTAGTACCAGAAAAAACGGAACCCCTTATTGCTGAAAGTGACTTAGAAACAGAGGAAAGTGAAACAGACGAGGAGTTTTATGATAAAAATCCTCAAAAAATTGCCAATAAAATGTATACTGAGAAACGTAACCAATTATTACTTTTAGCTTCTGTAGCGCCATCGGGCGGTACAAAGTCAGGAGATGTAAGCCGTTGCACTACACCTATCAAGGAGGAAGAATCGCAAGACTCGCAAGAAATTAAGGACGAGAAAATTGAGAATAAGGAAGAGGTTGAAACAAAAATTAAGACAAGCAGTAGTAAAAAGAAGAGTAAAAAGAAAAAGAAATCTAGGAACTCCAAGAAACATGGACCTATTAAGATGACCATTCCTAAGGATATTATTGCAAAATCTGATGCAGAAACGCTAGCTTTAATGCCTAATAAAATAACAATTTCGTTACAATCAAATAAAGTTCAAATCCCAGAAGCATTTACACCAGTCACAGAAGCTCCATCACCCAACATAACAATAACTCCACATCAATCTGCAGAAAGCAAAAGAGCGTCAAAAAGAAGACGGGTGCCCAATAAGTTTTATGGCTACTCGAGTGATGAAGAATCACCACAAGCAACTCCAGCGGCCTTAAAACCTCAACAACCCCCTAAACTAGAATGGAGGAAAGAAGACTTACCTTCTCCTGTCACGCACAAAGCCAAGAAAGAGATGCCATCGACTGTCATTCCGCAACGAATGTTGAATTATAATGAGCCAATAAGGTTAACTGCACCAATTCCCGACCCCGAGCCTCCTCGCTTCTTGATGAACTCCGAGTCGATGGAATCGAGCAACGATTCAGATTCTAGCAACGAGGGGGCGTTAGAGATTTATCAACCGAATGAGCAAAATTCGATACCAGTCCCACCTCCGACATATTTGAATTCAGGTACGTCGAGCTTGCCGTACACGTTTACTAGAAAAACCGGGCGCCAAGCGCGTGAGGGCGAGAGCGTTTACTGCTACTGCCGTAGTCCTTATGACGAAGTCTCTGAGATGATCGCCTGCGACGCGGAAGGATGTCCCATTGAATGGTTCCATTTCGAATGTGTCGGAATCATGGTACCGCCCAAAGGTAAATGGTACTGTCCCGAGTGTAGGAAAAATCAGAGTTTCTCAGGTATCAGATAAGTCTAAATGAGAGTTAAGTGTATATAACTAAGCCGTATTGTTATCTGTATATAATTTATTGATTGTAGATACTTTAGCTTTACCTGTATATCTTTGTAGTTAGTTCATATAAGTTAGGATATTAGGCACGAAAAAAAATGTATCATTGTTATAAAAAGTACATGTTATGCTTGATGCTGGCTGTGCGGCCGATTCTGTCATGTAAAAATTGTTACTGACTAAACGTATACAGCAATCTGAATTATAAATCCAATTTTTGATACCACTACTGTATTCTTATTTACAAATTTCCAATATTCCCTTAACGTAACTACCTTTTACATTACCCTTCCTGCCCCTGAGGCAGTCCTGAACAAATATTTATTAATATATAATATTGATTCCTAATATCAAAACCATATTTTTAATTAAGTAGTTAAAATGAAATTAGGACACCCTTACAACCTTATAAACATTGGATTCAAAGATTTGTTTCGAGTAAATTAGGATATTATTAAAATTTTTTTAGGAAACAACTGGCCGTGAGATTAAAGGTCTTTTGTATCTCCAGAACGCCACAATTTCCTAAGGATCACTGTATATAGGCTATTTATGAACACACTAGAGTAAAATATATATTCATACCTTTTTAAAGTTCAGTTTTAAAGGATCGTCTATTTGTCTTTTTTTATACACTAAAAGTTAGCCCTTGACGGCAATCTCACCTGATGGTAAGTGATGATGCAGTCAAGGAGAAGAATTGGTTTCTACGAAAACGAGAAAATGGTGATAACTTGATTAGTAAACTTATAAATAATGCAACGAGGGTTTGAAACGCATTCTGGTATCCACAAGTCCAGTGTAAGAGTATAACATATTCGCGTATTTTTTTTATTCACCATCTCGCATTATCGTTCATTCCCGTCATTTCCTTTTTAAGACCCCTGGGGACAGAATTGAGAAATAAAACGATCCTTAGTAATCGTTTAGGTCATAAAAGATGACCTACTATTATCAGGTGTGTAAAACAGCATGCCAAGATATTATAGTTTTCCCGTAAACTGTAAGGGACCCGACCTTTAAAAAAAAAATTGTGCCTTTTATAGGCACGCAAGTTAGGAAACATTGAAAATTGGCAATATGATCAGAGAGGATACAATTATTATTACTAAAGTAAAATATAAATTAAAAAAAAAAAAATTATGTTTTTAGTAAACATCAGCTGTACTAATCGGAGCTATATACTTTATTCAAATAGTCCTTAAAAAGGCACTTTTTCATGGTGATAACTATATTCGAATAAACTTGACATTGGCTAATCTGTGTAAAGCCATAAACCGAAACAAAAAAAAAAAACTATATTCGTAAACTTAAAACTAAACCTATGAAGGTTCCAAACGCGCCCCGGTCTAAGAAGAAGCCCACAACAAACTTAGCCGGCTTATGCTATAGCTAAGAATGAATAAATATATTTTCTATAGTTACTATTATTATTATTAATGTACTGAGAAAAAATGTCTGAATTAAGTTTATTCTTTACAACCGTTCTTAAATAACCAAGGAATTAATAATTTAATTACATAATTCCTTGGCAAAGAAAGTTTTTGAACGTGTCTTAATATGTGTCAAATGTCCGATTACCTACTTACGTATCTACCAATAATTGTTACTAAAATCATATTAAATAAACTGGATATAATTTACCTTTGACTTCTACGTATTACCTACGAAAAGTATATCAAAATGGCTACAGGAAATATTTGCTTGAATAAGCTTACGTGCAACAAGCTTGGTAACTAATTCAATATATTAAAATTATTGTTTTATCGCAGTTTAATAAGTAATTTTTACCTATCTACGTCCGCACCCAGAGAAAGATTATGGCAGGTAGGTATTGGAATATTTAAAAAAGCTAAAATAAAACATGGCAACAAACAAAATCTGTACATTAAATACAAATCAATACACCACATTTTTAATCATTCATAGACAATCAGTAGTAGGTTGTTACATATTTTAATATTGGGAAAAAAACAAATTTACCATGAGATTATAATTTCCATATTATTGGAGCGCTAATCCTACGAAATTGTATCACAAGAAGATACATCAATATCATAATTTTTTTTGAAGTTTTTTTGAATTAATTTGTCTTTTTTTATCCAATACAAGTTAGCCCTTGACGATAAACTCGCCCCATGGTAACTGATGATGCAGTAAAGGGATGATGCTGAGATGGTAGCGGGGTAACCTGTTAGGGGTATGGTAAACCCATACTCTTAATTGGTTTCTACGCGACATGGTACCGGAACGCTAAATCGCTTTGCGACGTCTTTGTCGGTAGGGCGGTAACTAGCCACGGCCGAAGCCTCCTACCAGCCCAGACTCGAGCCAGGAATCGAACCCAGGACCTCCAACTTTATACTGTGCCAAGGAGGTCGTCAATACTCGTACTCTTAACCGGTCATACTCAGAACCCCAGCAGTCCAATATCACAGATACACTTCATCAGTTGATTAAAAAAACGTTAGTCAATTTTAATAATTATCGTCAAAAGCATACTACGTAGCTAGGGGTATTACCAGTTTATTTTCATTCAGTAAAATATTTTATTTACTAAGCTATTTAGTAATTTGTCGCGTGGCTTTTTGATAACTCTCTACTTTGAAAAAAAATAGGTGATAGATAGTGGTTAGGGCGTCAGCCTCCTAATCGGTGGTCGGCAGTTCAAATCCGGGCACGCACCTCTAACTTTTCAGAGTTATGTGCGTTTTAAAAAAAATTAAAATATCAGTTGCTTCAACGGTGAAGGAAAACATCGTGAGGAAACCTGGACACCTGAGAGTTCTCCATAATGTTCTCAAAGGCGTGTGAAGTCTGCCAATCCGCACATGGCCAGCGTGGCGGACTATGGCCAAACCCTTCTCATATTGAGAGGAGACCCGTGCTCTGTAGTGCGCCGGCAATGGGTTGATCATGACATGACATATTCTAGACCTTACTAGCTTGCAGCCAATTGCTTGGCGACGTCTTCGTCAGTTGAACAATATTCTTTGTCTAATGCAACGATGGAATCTCGAAGGAGAACCATCAAATCCTCTGGTATAAGCACTCATTACTATAGATAATACCTAGGAGGGATGAGTAAGCTCGTACTCAAGTATTCGACCAGAACTCCATGTGTAGCTTTTTCAAGTTAACAAGCGTAATGTCGGAGTTATTACCCTTATAATGGAAAGGGGAACGTACACAACACAATTTAAAACATTGGCCTTCACCGGCCATATCGATTCAATCAAATTGACTCAAATTGAAGCAATGAAAAGTGAGCTTTATGATGTGTGGCCAAAAGTAAAGTAAACGTTTTAAAATACTTGCGGCATCAATTCTAACACTACGTTAAATAGCAACATAATAATATCTTAATAAAGCTTTATGGATACATAAACCTTTCATTTATTTAAAGGCAAGCCTAAAACCATCAATGATACTCGGAAAAAATCCCTATTGGATGAAAGGATGCCAATGATTTCTCCTTGGCAAGGTAAGTGATGAGAATAATAATTCTAATATCAACCATCTAGACTATTTTAGTAGTGGACCATCCTGTAGATTTATTACGAAAATGGAAAACTGATAGAAATAAACAAAATTCTTTCGAAAAATAATACGAAAAACTCTCAAGGTAATTTACTGAAAATCACCATTATTGTCGTTTAATTTAAATTTCGTACATAATAAGTGACACATACGTAGAAACCATAAACAAATAAATGGTTAAAAGTATTTTACTACAATTGAAAATGGAACTCAGGCTGTACAATAATTAGTTTCATCTGTCTTTTGTTTTTACAATATGGCGGCATTTTAAAAATTGTGTTTCTGCATCACTATGAATTTAAGTCGGAACTCTTTGCATTATGATTTTCTATGATTTTAAGCGTAAAATCATATCCTAAGTCATAAATAATATTAGCGAAGCGAATATTTATAAGTGGTTCGCCGAATGCCGATTATTTATTACTGTCAATGCAGTGTCGAATCAAGTCAGTGACGAATTGCATGATGGTCGAAACATCGTTGCTTTGCGCTGTGTGATCGAAACGGACAGGCATGTGACCCACCATGAGATGCGGGCATCCTGAGCCAAGACATACTCGTAGACATAGGCTTCCGTAATTTTAATTCCGCTACTGAAAAGTTCTATCAGCCTGTCCTAGCAACAGTCCTTTGGAGAAGGCCGTTTTTAACGTAGTGTTTGTATGCTCCTTGGTCGCTAGGCTACATTTGCCTAGCGAAGGCGGGCAAAACAATAAAAACGATTAGCGGGAAACCTCATTAAATAATTCAGTTCCAGTGACATATTTATTGATCGTACCTAAAAGACAGAAGAAGAATTGGATGTCGAATGCTTATTTATTTTTCCATAGCCTTCTAAGATCTACCCATCATAAAAAAATATTGTCTATAATTAATTTCAAAAAAAAGAAAACTCACTACTCACTTTATTAAAGCATGTCGCAGTAATATATAAAACTAGAAAAGCAGAAGAACTAGAAATCGGTGTTTTTTATACCGATTGAATGAGTTTCTCATAAAATATCTTACAGTTAATATTTTAGTAGAATATAAGTTACATAACTTACTTTAACACTTTAAATATTATATTATGCACAAGTGCACTACCAATTCAGTTTTTTCTTCGAGTAATGCCTCAAGGTTGACTGAAGGAGATTTTTATTTAGGAGTTATTTATAACGCCTATATTGAACAAACGTCTATGTACTTGCACACTTATCTCAGTCATTGTGCAAAATAATATTAGAATTTAAGTAGTTATTTACTTAAGTTTAACCGATTTATTTATGATTTCGATATATTTCATCCGATAATGGATGCGGCAGACATGCGAAAGGTCATAAATAACCGATCAATCTCTAATTTAATGAAGCAACAGTCTATTGGAAAATCTATCGCACTTCTTTTGTTGAATTTGTCATGTCTAGAATGTGGGTAAGCGCATAAAACAAAACGTAACCTATTCAAATTGGCTGTGCGTAAGCCTCTACCGTAAGTTGCGTTCTTTTTTTTTTTTTTTTTTTATTCTTAATTTTTTTTAGGGTCTTTGAATCTCACATGAGATTATGCCAGACCCATAATAGCCTAATTAAATTATATACATTTAAAAAATTTAAACAAACAAAAACTTAAACTACTCTCAATTTTGTTTAAAAATTCTTAATAATAGTTCATAGAGGGATCTCGCGGCTGGGCAACATGGTTCCGCAAGAACACTTTGAAAAATACCCACATCGGCTAGATTTATGTTATAATTAATTATCATTGAGGCTCGCATGTCTTCACTCCGTGCACACTCCATTGAGAGATGTTGTGTATCCTCTATAGTGTTACAAAGAGAACAATTTTTTGAATCAGCCTTTTTCATTAAATATTTAAAACTATTTAGCGGTGTGTGCCCGGAACGTAGTCTGAGAGCCACTACTATTAATTCTCTACGCAACTTAAAATTGGTGAACCATGGTATAGAATGAGCTGCGTTTTGTATAGTTTTGTACCAAATTCCTTTTGAATTTGATATTTCATTAAAGTGATTTTTCCAATTATTATAGATCTCTAGTTTACATTTTATTAAAACTTCTGTAATCTGGAAAAAAAAATATTTCAGTTCCAGATGTAGTAGCAACCTTGGCTGATCTATCGGCTTCCTCATTACCAATTAAACCGGTATGCGCCGGAACCCATTGCAATCCCACAGACACCCCATCGCTAGAAAGTTGTAGGAATTTCCTAATAATATCATATGCTACCGAAACACCTCTTCTACCAGAGGCGCATCGAGCTATAAGCTGGGTTCAGATTGTTGTGTCGTGATGTGTTGGGGCGCTATGTGTCGTGACGCGTAGTGTTCATACTGGTGTGTCGTGTTGTGTTGCAATATGGCACAATTTTACATCATTACACATTTGTGAGCTGTGCGGTGTATACGTGTAAAATGTTTTTCTTGGAATCATCTGGTACTGACAGTGATTTTGACGAAGATATACAATATCTCACCATGGCAACTCTTCTTAAAAAAAAAGAAAAAGAAACGGAGATATTGGGTAATCTTTAGCTTTTGTGCCATAAAGTATTTAATATTGGCGTACTAACTCAATAAGTTATTCAGACATTTTTGCAAAATAAAATGACGGGAAACAACTGCATTCATCGCGGTAACGCGCCGTTCTGCTAGATTCACATCAGTGTGGTGTGTTGTGGCTCGAAAGATCCCCCACCACCTGTGTGGCGCGACGGGTCGCGAACGGTTGACGCCACGACAGACGCCGCCACAACACAATGAAACACATTGATGTGAATCTAGCCATAATAATTCTATGAGACTGATTGCATTCTGTCGCGCCACGACACACCCCGACACAGTAATATGAACCTAGCTTTATCCTAACGGACAGCAAGAGTGCATTGCAGCATATAGCTAATGTCTGACAAACTTATTGAGTTATTACGCCAATATAAAATACTTCATTTATAGGATGAACCCAATATCTCCGTTTCTTTTTCTTTTTTTTAAGAAGAGTTGCCATGGTGAGAAATTGTATATCTTCGTCAAAATCACTGTCAGTACCAGATGATTCCAAAAAAAACATTTTACACGTATACACCGCACAGCTCACAAATGTGTAATGATGTAAAATTGTGCCATATTGCAACACAACACGACACACCAGTATGAAACTACGCGTCACGACACATAGCGCCCCAACACATCACGACACAACAATCTGAACCCAGCTTAACGAAACCATAAGTTGCGTTGAACGGCAATAGTTCGCATAATGAACAACCTTGTGAAAATACCTACAAGATTTTTTTTTTATTGTGCGGTAAGTGCATTCCGCATCACGCAACGATTTTCGCTGCGTCAAAAGTAAAAATTTATCGTTTTTTATGTATCAAAATAGTGCGCACAATCGCGATGCTTTACTATATTAGCTTTAAATATTATGTATCAATTATCTATCTATCTAATCACCTGAAATGAATGAATATATATTATTATTATTGCAACATGCAACAAAGGAGGCAGACGTTCTCTTAGTTTCTTCGAGCCCGAACCGGACCCTAAGTAAGTAATCTGTATATATACTTTATCGTACTTTTCACATGTAATAATTGATGCTTTTATAATTCATCATCATCATCATGATCAACCCATTACCGGCTCACTACAGAGCACGGGTCTCCTCTCAATATGAGAAGGGTTTGGCCATAGTCCACCACGCTGGCCATGTGCGGATTGGCAGACTTCACACGCCTTTGAGAATATTATGGAGAACTCTAAGAGGTGCAGGTTTCCTCACGATGTTTTCCTTCACCGTTGAAGCAAGTGATATTTGTTTTTTTTTAAACGCACATAACTCCGAAAAGTTAGAGGTGAGTGCCCGGATTCGAACCGCTGACCTCTGATTAGGAGGCTGACGCCCTTACCACTAGGCTATCACCGCTTTTCCATCTAACATATTATTAATTGTTTAATTTTTAATTCATTATACTCTTTACCTTCGCATCGGCAACTGGTATTTTCATTTATTTCATTTAGTTTTTAAAAAACCATTTGCCCAAACCCGAAACTTAACTGGCGCAGCCGGTGGTGATCACGACGAAAAACTGCGCCGTTTTTCGTGAAGCTCTCGTATCAAAATTTACCGTCTCCACGAACTCATCGACGGTTCTGCAGCAGCGTGATCCCCGAACCAAACAAATTTGTATAAGCTAGGGCGCGAGTGTGAGTGAAAATGGGTGTAGCGGTCGGTTAGTGAGTAAACTTTTTTGCCTTCCTTGCCCCAAAATCCCAAATCTAATATATAAAATTCTCGTGTCACAGTTTTCGTTGCCATACTCCTCCGAAACGGCTTGACCGATTTTGATGAAATTTTTTGTGCTTATCCGGTATCTATGAGAATCGGCCGACATCTATTTTTCATCCCCCTAAATGTTAGGGGTAGCCCACCCCTAAATTTATTTTTATTTTTTTTTATTTTTTAGACAAAATTTTTAATTTCTATTTTTTTATGATACAACATACAAAAATACATACAATCCTCAATTTTCACCCTTCTACGATCAACCCTTATTTTTAATAGCCATTTTAGTAATTTAATCATTATAGTTTATAATACAGTTACATTGTTTTAATTTTTTTTAACGTGTTCACATGATAAGACTTCCCCCGAGAGCGCGTCATCTGGTTTTTTAGTATTAAGCGATAACGATTATTGTTTTGACTAACGTAAATGCCATAGAGCTATAAAGTCTTAGAACTGATTTTAAATAATATAATACGGCTATTGAATTAATGTTATAACTAAAAGTAAAAGTGGTGTGTAATAAGTAAAACTATATTATTTTTGAGGAAATAGGAGTAAGAGATTTTTAAAGTTATACTTCTTTTGGCGCGATGGAGAAAACTGATGAGAGTGAATTTTTACGATGCGCGCGCACACCGACACCTAAATTCTACATCGTGAAGTTAGTTCTAGGTGGCATGAAAATCGATAACTATGTTCAAGTTGTATATTCTAGTATTTTTATATTTAGAGCACGTGTTTCGTAACAGTACAATTAAACAGTGTGAATAAATAAATATTATTTTGGTGTTTTTATTAAATCAATTTCATATACGACGGTGATAGTATTTACTAATAATTTATTAGTATATCTATATCTATATATATATTGAATATTAGTGATAAAACTGATTTGAATAAACTGTTTTGAGTGCATTTATAGATTTGAGGTTAATTGTATCAGTATGTATAATTTATTTACATCGTTAATTAAAAATTATTACATTATTAACAACAAAAATTTTTTTTTTTCTTTTTGTCTTATTTATCAATTTTAATATTTATCGATAATCACTACTGCATTTTAGTTATTTTTTTTTCCATACGCCCAAGAAGTATAACTTCTAACGCGTGTACATCAGTACACACACTCTTTTTTTTTTTGTGTGTCTGAATTTTATAATTGTCTTTTAAAAATGTCGAGTGCTACAGTTATACCAAGTGAAATGTTAAAATTAATCCCTCAATTTGGAGGAGACAGAAGACAGCTTAATCGGTTTTAACGAAAATGTGAATATTTGATTGATAGATATCGTGTAGACGATAACGACGAACAAAATGTATACGTATACCACGCAATTACAAGTAGCTTAGTTGGTGACGCAGCTGCATTATTATATAATATATATATATATATATATTTTCACGCTGGGTAATGCTTTTACGCATCCCCTCCGGAGGCGACGCAGGCAAGACTGCGCCGCTTCCGAGGTATGTGGGACTCCCTGGCGACCAGAATCCCCACTAAAACCCAGCGATGCTCCTTCGCGTCGCCTGATGGCTGGGTCACGGGAACACTTGTGCACTCGACCGCGGCCCAGCCAGCGGCGTCCGCCGAGGCAGACCCACCACGGGGGGCCTATATTGACCCCCGAGCTACGATTCTGATATAGTGAGTTGGTCCCAGCTTAAAAAAATTATTAGAGCAGCATTTCGGTGACCCTCGCAGTGAGGAGTGTATAAGTATATTGGACTGTAACGCACTGAACATTAGAAGTAAAAGTAAACTTGTAGTACCGTTTAGTAGGCTGCACAAAATTAGTAACTCATTCAAAGGAAATTGTATTTTATTCTATAATAAATTACCTATTGATATCTTGGAGATGTCTATCAATAAGTTCAAAGTTTTTATGAAACGAAAGCTTGTAGAAAGATCATATTACGATATTAAGGATTATATAAACGATAAAAAAGCTTGGGTGTGAATTGCTCTATCTCCATAGGTACTATAGTTTATTTATAGTACTAAGGTTAATGCAACATGTAGCACCTAGTTTAAAACGGCGATTTATAATCACACATCACTTAACGTATTTCTGTACAACTTGCCTGAGTATATGGTGCGTATAGTTAGGTTAAAGGCACCTGAGACCTTAGAAGCCACCCTGAGTGTTGTTCTGGAAGAAGTAAACTTCCATGAACAATATACCGCGTAATCGAAGGTACAGTCAATCATCGACAACTAATCCGTCTCTACAACATGGTTTTAATAAACCACAGAACGCAATTGGTTATAGGCCTAATTCTCCCACAAATAACAGCTCTAAATATACATACGGAAGCCCAGGGTTCCGTCTACAATCAAACCAACAGTTTGGGTATCGACCATCTCAATTTGAGACCTCGCCATCTTAATAATTTTTGGACTCCACATTTTGGTTACAAGCCACAAAATTTAGGAACGCCACAGCATTTTGGTTATAAGCCACAAAATTTAGGAACGCCACGGCATTTTGGTTATAAGCCACAAAATTTAGGAACGCCACAGCATTTTGGTTATAAGCCACAAAATTTAGGAACGCCACAGCATTTTGATTATAAGCCACAAATTTAGGAACGCCACAGCATTTTGGTTATAAGCCACAAAATTTAGGAACGCCACAGCATTTTGGTTATAAGCCACAAAATTTAGGAACGCCAGAGCATTTTGGTTATAAGCCACAAAATTTAGGACAGCCACAGCATTTTGGTTATAAGCCACAAAATTTAGGAACGCCACAGCATTTTGGTTATAAGCCACATAATTTAGGAACGCCACAGCATTTTGGTTTTAAGCCACAAAATTTAGGAACGCCACAGCAAGCCACAAAATTTAGGAACGCCACAGCATTTTGGCTATAAGCATCAAATGCCCCCACAACAATTAAACCTCAAATGAGTCCCCAACACTTTGGTTATCAGCCTTCAACAACCCCACAGCAGTTCGGATATCGTCCCCCTGCAGTACCACAAAAGTCTGGCTATAGACCTAATATTCAAAAACCTTACTTACAAACTACTGAAGTCTCCATGAGAACAGCCCTATTCCAACAAAAATCTCCAAACGGGCTTAAAGTTAATGAACTGACTTCTGACATGGATGTAGAGTATTAAGACCCCAATTATTACTACCTTTTTTTTTTTTTATACACTACAAGTTAGCCCTTGACGGCTATCTCACCTGGTGGTAAGTGATGATGCAGTCTAGGATGGTAGCGGGCTAACCTATTAGGAGTATGTTAATCCCAAGCTCCAAATTGGTTTCTACGCGACATCGTGCCGGAACGCTAAAATCGCTTGGCGACACGTCTTTGTCGGTAGGGTGGTAACTAGCCACGGCCGAAGCCTCCCACCAGACAGAAACCCTGAGTATTGTGATGTACATTATGACGAAACGACTGGACTGGACCCCTCTGAACAATACCCAGAGGAGCCTGAAATAGACCAGACTGATGACGTAACTCAACCTACCCCTTTTCAGGTTCAAGCCTCTACAACAGACAAATCATAGAAATAAACTGTGACCCCAGTCTTAAATTACCCTACGTTTATATACCCGAGATCGAAGCGAAGTTCATGATCGATACTGGGAGTACTCGTTCCTTTATCAGTCCTCGAAAAGCATGAGTACTCCTTTCCGTTTATTGGTTACGAACCCTTTAAAGTCGTTAGCACTCACGCTTCGAGTGAACATGACGAAGTTTTACAAATACCCTTGTTTCCGACATTTTTTATTTATAAGTAATTTTAGTACGGTGTTCATTCAAATAACTGAAATTGAGACTGCTTTAACTCTAAGTAGAGTTTCAGTTTTGCATCAAAGTAATATAAAATCTACCGAATTACTGCATCACTTAAAGTCTATATCTAAATAGGGAAATTTGTTGTATCCACCCACCGATAGTGACTTAATAAAAATTGAAGAGACAATTAATGTTAAGTCCTATATTAAGAAAAACCAGATAACGTTCATAATGGGAATACCTCTTGTTGCTAATGTTACTTATAATTACTTTAAAATATACTCTTTACCTATTTTCCATGAACGCGAAAACCTTACACTTACCATATTCCCTAAATATCCCTTACTTTTGGCAAAATGTATGACCTACTTACCGATCGTGAAACCATGCCGCGCACGCGCCGCTGGAGACCAGTTTCTATGCACCAACAACGACCGAGCTCTATATGCGGAGCCTACATGTGTAGAGTATTTTCATCTAGAAGTATTTTCATGAAATTTGAAAATACTTCTAGATGTGCACAACACTCGATATCAACGGAGGAGCTGATCAACCCATTACCGGCTCACTACAGAGCACGGGTCTCCTCTCAATATGAGAAGGGTTTGGCCATAGTCCACCACGCTGGCCATGTGCGGATTGGCAGACTTCACACGCCTTTGAGAACATTATGGAGAACTCTCAGGCGTGCAGGTTTCCTCACGATGTTTTCCTTCACCGTTGAAGCAAGTGATATTTGTTTTTTTTTAAACGCATGCCCGGATTCGAACCGCCGACCTCTGATTAGGAGGCTGACGCCCTTACTACTAGGCTATCACCGCTTTTCCATCTAACATATTTTTTATTGTTTAATTTTTAAATCATTGTATTCTTTGCCTTCGCATCGGCAACTGGTATTTTCATTTATTTCATTTAATTTTAGTTTTTAAAAAAACCATTTGCCCAAACCAGAAACTTAATTACTTTGTATTCTATGTCTTACATTCAAAATAATAACTTAATAATATCATTGTATACCCCACTTACAGGCTAGCTCAGCACGTATCACTAAAATTACAAAAACTAGAATAAAGAAATTATTAATCTTTTTGGGCATGACAACTACAAAAAGTTTTGTCCAACATATTGTGTGCCGGGTCTTAAGAGGATAGGAGTTGCCTTTAGTAAATTGCAATTTATAAATTTTTGGGCCTTGTTAACAATCACCAACGTGTTATCAACTATTAGCGACGAGTTGTGGTAATCAAGTGTGGCCGTAAGCTTTATTGAAAGGGGTACCTAATTTGCCCATGGTGTATTACAGTATTCATAATAATGTAGAACTAATAATTGTGCAAAAACGAAAAAAGATTTATATCATAAATCAAAGTAAAAAAATTCAAAATCAATGTAAACCTACAACTGTCTGAACTTTAGTGATCCACTGATACACAGACCTCCTCTGTAATGGAAAACAGGCTCTTTTAATAAAGACAATATCACTATCCCATAGCAAAGTAAAACCAAACAAATACTTAATAACAGTCGCACAAATCACGAGGGCGTACTATTCGGCAAAAATAAATATCCGCCCTATTTCTGTTCTCAAATGACAGATGTAAAGTATTGCTCTAATTATAGTGTACCAAAGCAATAATTATTATGCTCATCTCTAATCACCAATAAATAATTACCTATAAATTAAGATACAACTATTGTAGAATCACAGAGAAGACTCTCACTTGTAGCTTTTTCAAAATTTTAGAGAAGAGATGAACATACATCTGTTGTTTGTTCGACTAGGCGACATGTACAGATCGATAATAATCGATTAAACAATAATTGCCGAAGAATTCATGTCTATTAGTAGTGTATTTGAAATTATGCCGTTTCTGTCGTAAATAAATTTCACAACTAAAGTAAATTAGATGTCCAAACATATATTTTTTACTAGCAGATACACTGTGATAAGGCCATTGCCTTGCATTGCGTACAAACCTTTCAATTTAGCATAGAAATCTGTGTAAAACCGGAACGACACCAAGAAGAAGAGTTGAATAGGTCATTTTTAAACATATAAACTTGTATTCTGAACTAGTCTGTAATATATTATAAAAACACACTACGACATTTATTTGAAATAAGCATTTTCAATAGTTAATAATTACCCTTGCTTGTTCCTAGCAAAATAAAACTATAAAAATTTATATTCAATAAGAATGTACTGTTTCAAGTAATTTCATATATATATTTATCAATAATTATACATATTTAATTTTCTATAATAATGACGTTTGTAGGTAGTTTTGTTTCACCATAGTAACTCGGTTCCATCATACTGTAAGAACTTTCCACTGTCTGCCTCCCCTAGCTTGCCAATGGTGGTGAATATGCCAGTAACACTAGTTTCGACGTCTAAGGGCGCGCTTTTACCCCCCATATCGGTTTTCACCCACCCCGGGTGCATTGAAGCAACTAGAATTTGATCTTTTTTCAGATCAATACTCATCGACTTAGTTGCTGCATTTAGTGCTGCCTGTAAATAAACATAAATTAAGTATTCTGCAGTTTGCCTTGAGTGAAATTTGACAAACAAACTTTTAAATTGTTAATTATCTGTTTAAAAATACTCATTAGTTAAAATTAGTACTGAAATAATAATAGGTAGTAAAATGAGGAACCTTGGAACATCTATAAGGGTAGAAACCGCCCTGGTCGTTTTGGGCAATCGATCCAAGTATAGAGCTCATATTTATAACAGCAGCTTTGTTACAACTGACTGGCTTGTCCTTGTTTAGTTCCGCTGCTTGTTTCAAAAGAGGTACAAGGGTCTATATGGAAAAAAAATCTTGTAAGATACTTTGACATTGAATTATTTCTAATCAAGATATAGTAGACCACAATGCGTACAAATATTTTTCTATTTTCATAAATAGAAAAATATTTGTGGATACTAGGTTTTATTTAAATATGCAATAATTGACATAGCATTACTCTAACCGGTTCGACTTTAGTGCGAGCGCCGTAGTGGTTAACGTGTATAAAGTTTTTCTTCGCTCTATCGAAGAATAATATGTACATAGCAAACAGAACTATTTTATTAGCTGCAGTGTGGCCCATAACTGGAGTATTACTTTACCTTGGTCAGCATTATTGGCGCGATTGTGTTGACTGTAAGGTTTTCCAGTAACTGTTCTGCTTTCACCAAATTTAATTTAGTGAATTTTGTGCTAATACCTGCATTATTTATAAGCAAATTCAAACCTTGCGTCCCCATCACTTTTGAGATTTGGGGTGTTAAATCAACATAGTTTGCGGTATTTGTAAGATCTGAAAAAAAAGGTTTCGAAATTAAGTACCTACATAAGAAAAATGTCTATATATAAACATACGTAACCTACCTACCTAAGTGTAAAATGTGAAGGTTTTTGTACTCCTGGGCAATATTTCTTAACTCCTGCAAAAAACAAAGCTTATATGTACATAATATTATTTCAAAGATACAGAAATATTGTGCAATCATCAACTGGTCAAATATGTGGTAGGTAGACGAGACATAATTATACCATCTTTCTCATGTCGATTCTCGATTCTTATTTGCATCGTCATTGCTCGTATCTAGTGAGTAGTGTACTACGTCATTAATGACGTCACCCCATAACATGTCATGCTCGAGTCGCGGTCGGCACGATCCAGTTCTCGAACTATAACCATCTCTTTCTCGCACAGTATAACAGTAATAAAAGGCGCCCTTTATTACGCGACAGCAAGTCTAGCATATTTAATTGAATCGCTAGTCGGTGTCGAATAGACGGCAGTATAGTGAGCAATAGTGTGAATTTAGTGAAGTTTTAAGTTGAAATGGCACCAATTGGTGAGTTTAAAAAAACTTCTTGAGTTATAATATACTATAAATCGTACCTCAGAAGTAGTTCGGCATGTTGCGAATATATTTTCGGCCTTGTTGTGTTTAGTGAGGTATTTCACCATACCCAGTCCCAGGCCTCGGTTCGCTCCAGTGATTAAAACAGACTTCATTGTTAAAACACTAGATATTACGCTAAACTTAAAACGTTAATTAAAATTGACTTGAACTGGAAGTCTGAAACACCACCTCGCAAGTAAAAGTTTAGAAGAGTGCCTTTTTCTGTCTCTGTCACTTTACTTCTTTCACGTCAAAATGACACTGTTCAATAATTTTCGTAAAATATGTAATTTTGTGAAGCCGCTCAAAAGGACGGAGTGTCTCTTTGTATTATCGAAGCGCACCTATGCGAGTAAGTTTTGATATCTAATACAAATTGAAGTATAATCTTTAGAGTTGCTAGTAATCACATAACCTAACTTCAAAAGTTTCGAACAGTTTAATTTTATTGAGCAATTATCCCTCAAAATTTTCTCAGAAGCCTTTTAATTTACTCATCCGAATCTACTAATCTCTGTAGTCTCCTACAAGTCAAATGGTTTTTTTTCGCCAATAATAATAGTTATTTAGAAGTAAGAATAAGGCCAGTTATACATACAATTACAAGTATAATACTTTGTCCAGATTGCATAATCATAGCAACATTTATAGCCCTTATATGTCATTAATAATGGTTATAAGATTACTAAATACTAAATTGATTACAAGTTCCTTAAGATTAGTGTTGTGTTCTGTTGTATAAATTCTCATTCATAAATAACTGACATGTAAGGTGGACTCCTATTTACTATGAGGCTGATGTCAAGACAAATTTATTATGAAAACATGCAGATTCTTAGAGACTGACTGACTGTGATTGAAACAGGCAAAGGGAGAAGTGGTAGTTATCCAAATAACATTAAAAAAAAAGAGTTGACAGGCAGGGTGTTGTTTTCTACAATAGCAAAACGAAAACAATTTGCATTTAAATGTGAAAGAAGATATTCCGTTACTATTCATTCAATTACACAAAATTTAGGATGAAAATTAATTACTTAAAAAGCAGTATAGTGTAGGTGGGTCTAAGCTTGTTATAGAGGTAAGACCCCTTATACGAAGGGTGGCCTGTCCCTTGCAGTAGGACAAATAGGCTGATGATAATTATCAATCTTTGCTGCAATAGTTACATCAGGATGATAAATGGCCCTATGTTAGGCTTAATGGTGTTCTGTTAAAATTACATCACAGTGATGTTAGTTATATCTTGCCTTATGTCCAAACACTAAAATACCAATAAACTGATTGCATTTATTATACAATATTGAGAGACTATTCATGCTGTATAGGAACAATAACTAATAACAATTTATAATTATTATTAAAGTGTTTTATAAACACTTGTAGACTTTTAGATTAATGTCAAAATAGTATAACCTTGAGGACTTAAATATGGTATCTACCATTATCTAAAATTAAAAATGGCTTCCTATATGTTTTGTTCTATGTTACAATCTTACAGCAATTAAATAGATGGGATATATTGTTCCTATGTGAAGCGGTGATAGCCTAGTGGTTAGGGCGTCCTCCTCCTAATCAGAGATTGGCGGTTCGAATCTGGCCACGCACCTCTAACTTTTCGGAGTTATGTGCGTTTTAAAAAAATTAAAATATCACTTGCTTCAACGGTGAACGAAAACATCGTGAGGAAACCTGCACGCCTGAGAGTTCTCAAAGGTGTGTGAAGTCTGCCAATCTACACATGGCCAGCATGGTGGACTATGGCCAAACCCTTCTCATATTGAGAGGAAACCTGTGCTCTGTAGTGAGCCAGTAATGGGTTGTTCATGATGATGATGATTGTTCCTATATATAACAATCAATTATTCTAAACAAGAAATAACCTTAATTTTGTTCATCTGTAATAGTCTAATTGGTTCTAATACCACTAGTAAAGTCTTATTTTTCTCAGTCTGTCTTCATATTTTAAAATTTTAAATGTAATTTCTTAAGTATTTTGGTGTTTGGTGTTTAAATCTTTAAGTAATAATGTACTACATGCTCTATTAGTCATTGCAACAAAATCTATGATCATGCTGACTGTAAAGATTTTTACCATTTTGTTACATTTTCTTTGATATGCCATACATTCTTACTTAAAGAATCTAAAATTAAAAACATTATTTTTAATGTAGTGAAGAATTGGCAGAGTTCTATATTTTTTTTGGTTGGTGACAACACCAGGTGGCTGGATGTGTTGTGGACGTAAATCCAAGTTGGTAGCCCCATTAACTGTGTCCGTAACTGACGAAGGTATTATTAAATAATTAAGGAATATCTATATCTATTGGGCATTTGTGCTGTGCTGCTGTTAAACGTAATTTGCCTTACATGGTGTATTGTAAATTTTATTGTAATGTGTGTACGTACAATTGAAAGATGCATAGCTGGGTACAAAAAAAATTTAACCATCTGATTTTTAACAACATTTTTGGTTATTGATACACCCTGGTTGGGGAAATATGGTGATTTTCCTGTTCATTCTTTATACATGTTTCCTGTCAACTCATGCAATAGTAGCTATTTATTCATTATCTACTTTGCTAAACTAATTAATTAAATAAGTTTAATAAATTTTACCATCATATAATTACAACACACAGATGACAATTAAATTATGGCACATTCTACATGGGTTTTGGTTATATTTAAGCTGAAATACTGATATAAATGGTATGATACTGGTGAAAGGTATTAATGTAAATTGCTAATGGTATTATAATGCTATTATAATGGTGTAAGTTAAATAATATACCATACCAGATGCTTTGTGTTGTCACCAGACCTAAAATATGTGCTATGGTCTGATGCTTGGGGTGTCTGAATGAAACATTTGCAATTATGCAGAAAAATGCAATTTAAATAAGAATAGATTAGCTTCTATATATTATGTTAATCAATATTTTTACTGAGATTATTTAATCATTTTCTGAAGTTTTAACTTAGAAATTTTGATTTAAAAAAGATTGTCTTTTTTATAAAGGAAATTAGTATAATAAATTTAGCTTATAGATATGATTTAATGACAAATATATACTTATTTCTGGGAAAATTTATTTCAATGATTTTTTAAAATTAAGGTATAGATGGATTAGAGTACTTATTTCACTGAAATTGAACTGAAAAATAAAAATAAATTGAATAAAATTTCATTTAATCATTTACATAAAGCTTCAACAGTTAGCATTTACGGTTGGTTGTCTCCATCAGTCTTTTTTAAATTTATATAATGTAGTATCTGTACTAACACTATGGATGCACTATATTATATTGGTATCACATGCACATTGTAGATGGGACTTACGACTATGACTTGGCGGTCATCGGTGGTGGGTCAGGGGGCCTAGCCTGCGCCAAGGAGGCTGTGAACCAGGGTGCTAGAGTAGCAGTGTTAGATTTCGTGACACCTTCCCCGCAAGGGACAAAATGGGGACTCGGTGGAACATGTGTGAATGTTGGATGTATACCGAAGAAGTTGATGCATCAAGCTGCTTTGCTTGGAGAGGCTATTCATGTGAGTATATTTTTACAATAATTTTTAGATTTAGAAATGTTATATAACTTGATTTTAGAGATATTTATGTAATTATTAAGAAAGGATATTTAGTGATTTAATTTACAAAGCAACACTGCAATATAAGTAAAGTAAATTAATTTTTTTATATTTTTTATCAATATGGTAAACGGGAAGGTTACAGTAATATGTATTCAGGTTTATGAAGAACTGGTAGATATTTCATACAATTCTTATATACCATAGGATGGGGTGTTTGATAAAATTTGAGTGAGCTGCTTTTTTTTCATTCATGTATATGATTTGATGATTATGAAATTTTGTAATTCTGTTTTTTTAATCTGCCATTTGAACAATATACTATTTAAAATGGTAATCAAAACATGCTTTTAAACTATTAGGTCCTGAATAAGATAAATTTAGAGTTTATTTGTAAGCTTTAAAACAACCATACCAAGTGGTACCAAAATCGCAGCTAAATCACCTGAAATAGTTTCTGCTTTATTTTAAATATTATCAGTTTTAAATTGTTAAATGCTAATTTGGAATAAGCATCAATATGCTAATTGATATTTGTTATATCTTGTTCTATTTAAACTTATTTTTATTGTAGGATTTGGTAAGTGCTTCCAACCCTGGACAATCCTTTCCCACGATCCCGATCCTGATTTCCTCTGGAAGCTCTAAAGTGGGTAGACATTTCATACTAATTATGCCAGTATATATTAAAAATGTATTATATATCAATATTAAAAAAAAAAATGACAAAAATAAGCTTGCCTAGAAATCAGCAAACAAATTACCAAAGGTCATTTCTGGGATAAACCTCAATTACTTCATAGTTTTATAATTAAACGTAAGGTTGTAGAAAAGTCCTATAAATGTTAAACAAACTGGGTTATTAAATATTATATTATATTGAATATTGCTCTTAAATACTAAAGTGACTCTGTGAAATGGTAATAAGAAAAAGAATATTTACCTTGCTTTGTTTGTTGTGGGCTTCTTCTTAGGTCAGGGCACGTTGAGAAACCCTTGTAGCTTTAGTTTAAAGTCAACGAATATAGTAACAACTATATTTTTTTTTGTGTTATATTAATAATTTATGATTATATTAAAATATTTTTTAATTGAATGATTGATTGATTGATATACCAGTATTGTATTGATGGCTATGTAATTAATAGCAAGTTCAAACCTTATGCTCAATTAGTTATTTTAATATTTTTCTAATAAAGCTGGAAATTATGTTAGCTATGATACTGTTATTCTCCCCATGGAAAATTGTAAAAAGGATAGTATTGCTTTATATTCTGTCATTTACACAGAATTTGCAACAATACCTATATTATGAGGGTTATAAAAATTTACAGGATTTTACTGAAACTTATAGTTGGCTGAGTTAGAAAAACACTTGGTTTATCCCTTGTTCTACCTTACATAGCAGTTCCACCTAAAACTCCTAAATAAATAATAACTAACCCACTACTGGCTGGTTTAGTACAGTATTTCTCAGGTAACGAAAAACTAAAAAAAAATACCATTTATCAAACACCTTCATGGAATTGGCTACGCTCTCTCTGAATGTGGGTATAACTAATAATAATAAAAAAATCAAAAGTAACCAATAATAAATCATTAATTTTCTTAAAAATAATTTTAAAAGATGAACATTTCTTTAAATAAAAAATATAAGTATAGTAAATATAGAATAATATAGTTTAAAAACTAGTGTGATATTAATAATTCCTCTCTCCAGTTAAATTCATAAAAAATATTTAAAAGACGCAATATCTTATTATGTGTTTATGTGAAAGTGCACGCTTGAGTGTATGGTGCATTATTCATGTATGGAGTAGATTTTAATCTTATCGTGATCTTAATCTTATGGCCACTTATTTAAATGCTTTGTACAATTATGGGAACACAGTAAGTAAATGGAAATAACCGTATTAGATTTATTGTTCACTAGCTGAAAGCCCGCGACTTCGTCTGCGTTGAGTTAGTGTGTTTGTTTGTCTTTCAACCACGAAGCCATAGATTATTAACCCAAATTACTTGAAATAATTACAGGATAAACATTAAAATATCTCCTTTCTAAAAAAAAAAAAAAGAATTTGCCCACGTGACGGGCAGCCTTTGTGATATTGATTCGTTGGTCAATATCACAAAGGCTGGGAGGCGCCCGAGACGTGATGGCACAGGCGGTGGCATGCGCGTGAGCTGCGCGCGGTACTGGACAGTACTTGGACATTGCAGCATTAATTAATTAATTTATTTTTCTAAATTAAAAGACTTTTTCTTAAATAAAAGTAGCCTTATTACATCAGCTATCTGCCAATAAAAGTCCCGTAAAAATCGGTCCAGCCATTACAGAGATTAACCGGAACAAACAGACAGACAGGCAAAAATTGTAAAAAATGTTATTTTGGTGTATGTACCGTATATATATTCATATGCATTCAGTAAAAAACGGTTATTTCAATATTACAAACAGACACTTCAATTTTATTTATTTGTATAGATTATATTATAACTATGTATAAGCGGGTCGTGTCTTATCTCTTTTGGATGCTGGGTTACTGGCATAATATGAACATGACAAAAAGATTAAACGTTAAGCGAAATAGGCAACAGAATATAGGTTTGCTATTCTACCCACAGTATAGCTGGTGTATCTGACGAGCGTAGAAGCTTAGCTGGAAAATTGTTAGAACGAAAATTTAAAATAAAACTGTAACAGGACGAATTCTGTACATTAAATATATTTTGAAAATTTTAATTGGAAGATGCTTTACTATCAATACTGATACAAACAATTTATTTTTATTTTTTGTCTGTTTGTCTGTCTGTCTGTATCTTGGCCGCGTATCACGCCGAAACTACTGGATGGATTTGAATAAAATTTGGTATAGGCGTAGCTGATAATTCGGTTCAACTTATAGGTTAGTTTGTATCCCGGAATTCAGCACGGTTCCCATGGGAGAGGGGATGAAAGTCAAAATGTGTATTTAGTTGTAATTCATTAACGCGTACTCCGATTTCATTCGTTCTTTTTTTGTTAGAAAGGATATACGTTGCAGATTATCCCGTAATTATTTCAATGTCGTCGGTTTAGTAATCAATTGCTTCGTGATTGGAAAACAAACAAACACACTTTTACACACACTAACTCGACCTAAACGAAGTCGCGGGCATCAGCTAGTAGTTCTTCTTATATGTCTTCTGCGTGATTAATTTCGACCAATACAAAATTTATGAGAGCCTCTTTTAAAAGTGCTGTCGAACTTTTTAGGCCACAAGTTTACGTCCTTACGCGCGATCAAAATAACAGTTTTTTTTTATCCACTACAAGTCAGCCCTTGACAGCTATCTCACCTGGTGGTAAGTGATGATGCTGTCTAGGATGGTAGCGGGCTAACCTGTTAGAAGTATAGTAAACCCACGCCCCTAGTTGGTTTCTACGCAACATCGTGCCGGAACGCTAAATCATATTTCAAGTGGTTTACAAGTACCTATCACCTGTTAGATTGCCTCGAGTGCCCTTAAATATAAGATTTTTTTATATAACTTGTAATTAATTTATCCGATTTGGATCATTAATTAAATTATAGGGCACTTGATGCAATTCTCCTTGAATGACAACATAGCTATTATCATGATGCGACGCTAGGATAGGGTTTTATCATGATAAGTATTTATATCACAGACGACGCTTAAGCGCTCATTCAAACATTTTTGATAATGATAAGAATACGAAATTTTTCTGGTATTCATTTTAACCGGACTTGAATTTGCTGAAACTTTGATACTGCTCATCCAACAATTTATTTTACTTTACACTGTACTTAATAGACCGGCACCACTTTACGGATTTATTTTAAACAACTTTACTTTTAACTATTTAATTGTTTTTTATTATTTTAATATTTAATAACGTATTATCTATGTTCTAACGACGTGATTTTTAAGGAGTCAAGATGTTAGTTGTTAGGAGAGTTAAGATTTTGATTTCATGGATAATGAATCTTCCTTTATTTTGCTTGCCCTTATCCCACATTATGTGGGGTCGGTACAACACGTCTTCTTCTTCGCTCACTTCTATCAGCCGTCACCTCACTACCCACACCTTTTACCCTCATGGATAATGAATGTATTCATATATTACATTATCTTTGCGTCTATGTATTTCTGCATCTGTATCTTTTATGTGTAAAACAACACACATAAATGCGAAGTGAGCTGATGTGTTAATTTAATTCACAATGAAGTGAACCAGTGACAATGATCTACTGAAGTACCTAAGATATCGTCGATTTATCTGTATCGATAAAAAAAATCGCCTTAGTAATATTTGAACTCTCACACGGTGGTCTATGAAAACTACATAATAATGGCATTATTAAAATCGAGCTAAAGAATAATTGTCCTTTAATTATTTTTAACAAAACTTTAATGCACAGAAAACACGATACAAAATAATACATATACAGGTATGTGCAAAGATGGTCTTATTTTTAAAGCAATCTCTTACAGACAATCCTTGGTGAAAGGACATGGTTGACCAGAAAATGGGATACCTAAACATGAAAGTAACACAAAATTAAAAATAAAATTTCTTGTATGTTATCATTTTTAATTATCATTTTTTTTATTTTGTTTTTTTTTTATGGCAATATTATACATGTTTGAAAATTTCAATTTTATCTCTAACGGGTTGTGAGATAGATACTGATGAGGGTTCCGTTGACGCTGGGGTTTCGGATTCTAAAAATCACCCATTGTAGGTACCTTCTTTTCTTACTGTCTTGTATTTCTTATGTTTGTGTGTTATACAATTGTGATGTGGAGTTTCTTAGTCGCTAAGCTCTGCGTGTAGAAACTACGCCGGGTTCTATTCTAACTAAAGGAATAAAAAAATATATATAAAACATATTCACACATGCATATACACATACACACATACATATACACGTACCCTGAAAATCATACATACTAATAATTATTGTTTAATTTAACTTTATTTTTCTTTGTAAACAAATTTTGGTTGTGTAAATTTGTTATTTTTTGTTATTTTTGTCAATCGCATATTGTTGTGCCATAGATATAGGGAAGACACTGTCTCCTGTAACACAGTTTAAACTATAGCAGGAAACAGGGCTTCATACTTATGAAATGTAATTATGCCTTTGATAAATAAATATCGTTAAATATCGTTATATCGTTCGCATGCTCAAATGCTAAGCACGTCTTACAGATCCAACCCGTAAGCGCGCGGATGTTAATTCACAATGACTTGTAACATCTGGTTTAATCTGTTATGACTCATCGAAGTATGTTGCGCAATGCATGTATGAATGCGTACCTATTTCGATTGGCTATAACCACTATAATTACTACACGCAACACGTATCATAATATTCTTTTAATAGGTTATTTAAATTACAAACGAGTGTTTGGCCGCTATCTCAGCCGGCGGTCGATTGTGGTGGAATGACAGCGACCACACAGCGACATTGTGACATTTGACAATAATTTTGACACTTCCACTAAATGCTTTTGGTTTTTTATCGTGTTTTTTAATTATTTTTTTTTAATTTCTGTTCTGTGTACAATAAAAATTGAATTCATTCATTCATTCATGCTATTTATACGTTTGGCCTAAACTACGATAAATTATTAATTTAATATATACAGCTGGAACCTTCTTTATATTTATCTACCTTATACCATACCCATAGTCGCTCAGCGTGCTATGGAAAGATGCTTGGAATCTCTTTGAGAGATAAAGTCCGTAACGATTCGGCAAAAAACGAAGGCAACCGACATCGCTCGAAGGGCTTGCACGCTGAAGTGGCAGTGGGCTGGTCACGTTTGTCGGAGAACCGATGAACGTTGTAGTCAGAAGGTCCTCGAGTGGAGACCACGTCTCGGCAAACGGTGTGTGGGCCGTCCTCCGGCCAGGTGGAGTGATGACCTCTTAAAACTGGCAGGCATCGACTGGATGCGAAAAGCCGGAGACAGGATGAGTTGGCGCTACTTCAAAGAGGCCTATGTTCAGCAGTGGATTAATGTTGGCTGATGAAGATGATGATACCATACCCATAGAAGGCAAGGCGTACATAGTTTTTACAACGAATTGTTCTTTAACGCGGCTAGCGGTTGAACTGCTATCGGGATCATCGCGTAACAAAAAAGCGTTATTCCATATCCATTGGAGTAGTTCGATTTCCTCTGGCGTAGTTTTGATATTATCGTCAAAACGCTGATACTTGTTGACATCATGCGATTGTTTTTTAACTCCACTACAAGTTAGGCACTTGATTGCAATTCAACCTGATGGAAAGTTCAAAGTGATAGCGGTAGTTATATTGAATACATACCTGATTGGTTTCTACGCGACTTTGTTACGCTTGGCGGCACGTCTTTATAGGTAGGGTGGTAACTGGTCACGGCCAAAGCCTCCAATGTTACTATCAATGGTCAAATAAAGAATAAATAAAACAAATTAAAGGAGAAGAAGGATGTTAATGAACACAGTGATATGAGCGAGAATAGTGGAAATACCTCTCGGACGAATGCCACGTTTACTGTTGGGCACATAGGGTTCACCAGTGGACGTCCCAATGCTCATGTTGGACGATGATGTAAATTATACACCAAGAGTCACAATTAGGTAGTGAATAATAAATTATTAACTTATTGATTTGGAACAGAATACAATACATTATAAAAAAAGATAAACCTTGACAACTGCATTTGTAAAAAATGAGCTGCAGTTAGCATAACCTTGTTAGTTGCAATATTTTATTAATGCACTTTACGACGACCAGTGAAATATAGACAAACTCAAAAATTATACATTTTTAGTAAGTAGGTTATTTTGTGTGCACGTAATGTTAGACGTTAAAGAAACGCACCAGGTTCATCTTATCAAAGGTGTCACAGAAACGTGTGGCCATATTATGAAGTACACGACTTCAACTTATAGATTGTTTAGGGATATTCAAAAAATGGTTGATATTAAAAAAGAATTTTAAAGTCGAAAATTTGCATGATTGTACTATTTATGTCTAGCTATTTTATGATTAAACTTAGGCATAAAAATTGGTGAATTTTCCTCGATTTTTCATACGTTAATTGACGGGTACTTTCATATTTCGTTTATAAAGGTGTTCCAAACATTCATATAAAATTAATGCTTCGTGTACACCTTGTAAAAGTACCTATATTCTTCGAGCTAACTAGACATTATTATAATATATATCGATTTTGTAGTAGTTACCTCGTAAAGTAGTAGGGTGCTACTTAAAATATTCATTGGTATTGATTGTGCGGTTATAAACGAACACTGCTCGTTATAATTTATATCGTTGCTAACGGATCCCCACAACTATGTTATACCGCTATGTATATCAAATTACGCTATTATTATAAATTAGTGCCTTAATAAGCCAGTCAAACTGATTAATTATGTATGAACATTGTTTTTAATTTTATTAATCTTAAAACAATCTTGCTGATTTCACTTAATATTTAACTAGAACCTAATTTCTCTTTTATTTATGTTTATTTTATTTTAGTGAGTTGTTTTTGACTTTTTTTTTCTGTTTACTTGGTTTATGTTATGCATGTAGTGTTTGCTTTAAAATGATTTAACATACATCTTACATGTAATTTAACTGTAGATAATTTGAGTCATTTGTATAAATCGCTAGCAAACCTTATTCAAATAAATAAATAAATAAATAAATTACGTTACGATGTGATATATAACAAAGTGTAGGCGGCATACATTTTTACAATAAACTGCTCTACGGATGACATCTTGTAGTTTTCGCTCAATAAATTCAGAGTTGATATTAAATTAGGATAATAATGAATCTTTATTTATGAAAAGTATAATTTACATTTCATTAGTATGACACTTGTCGCCTACGATAGTTTTAACTGTGTTACAGGAGACGTAAGCATATAGAAAATACAGTTATAAAGTATACTTAATTGATAAAAAAAAAAGCTTTGGTATGAACTGTTGCTCTAACAAAAAAGAATATCTGGTTAGGTTTATTGTGGGCTTCTTCTTAGGCCGAGATCTATACAGTGCTTAGCCTTTCCTCTGACTTAGGTAACCGTTAAAACGAAGCGGGAATGATTGTGAAATGCTATTATATATATAAGAACATACAAATAAAGAGTTCTGAGGCATAAGCTAGTGATTAGGACGTCCGCCTCCTAATCAGAGGACGGGAGTTCGATCCCAGGCACCTCCAACTTCTCGGAGTTATGTGCGTTTTTAGGCAATTAAAATGTCACTTCAATGGTGAAGGAAAACATCGTGAGGAAACCTGCACGCCTGAGAGTTCTCAGTAATGTGCTCGACGGCGTGTGAACTCTGCCATACCGTACACGGCCAGTGTGATTGACTATGGCCATACCCTTCTCATAATGAAAGGAGACCCGTGCTCAAGTTAGTCGGCAATAGGTTGATCATGATGAGGCATCTTTTATGCAAGCGCGCGCTCTAGCTTAACCTGCATAATCATTTGTCCTTGCTTTCAAAGAGAGCAGTCAAACGCCAGTCTGAAGTATTTACTATTTTAAAAACAATTGTTAGTTGATGCCAAGTCACGTTCCAGTTATTGGTACTAAGATTACAAATAATATAACAACTTATTATTTAGTTCGATCGATGTCCTTGCAAGTCCGATGACTAAAGTCCATCGATCAACTAAACTAACCCTAAATCATCATGATCAACCCATTACCGGCTCACTACAGAGCACGGGTCTCCTCTCAATATGAGAAGGGTTTTGGCCATAGTCCACCACATGGCCAGCCATGTGCGGATTGGCAGACTTCACACACCTTTGAAATCTCAGACGTGCAGGTTTCCTCACGATGTTTTCCTTCACCGTTGAAGCAAGTGATATTTTAATTGCTTAAAAACGCACATAACTCCGAAAAGTTAGAGGTGCGTGCTCGTATTCGAACCGCCGACCTCTGATTAGGAGGCTGACGCCCTAACCACTAGGCTATCACCGCTTTTTCCCTTTAACCCTAAATATCCTTCACTAATGGTAGGTTTCCGTTTTATCTTACTGCTATTATATTTTCGTGACAGTAACTCTTAAAGTTCTCCAACCCGCATTAGAGCTGAATATGGAGCCGATGGATCATTCTTTATAGCTCCACATTTGAAAGAACGTATTATTGACCAGGTCGCGATCATATTACCACCCATGGGTGGGAGTCCCACTTAACCTCCGTCCTGCCCAAGGGACGGAAGTATCCATAAAGCTTTTCCACCACGACAAAAATCATATGGACGATAGCTATTTCTATTGTTATTGCCTTAATAACGAATGATTTTATTATCAAACTCTGCATAATTATGTCAAATTTAAATTAAAGTGTTTAATTAAATACGCTTAAAGGATTATCGAAGTTTGATTACGAATCGTCATCCCAGAGTTCTTTCAACGGCAAAACTATTGTTTCTAACATGTATCCTTCAATAATACCTTATTGATTTGTTGGTACAGGAAAGTGTAGCATAAATATTGTATTGGCTCGAGCGTCGACCTTGGCCTTTCGCTATGCCGTGTCTACAAACGTGACGCGCAAGTTTAATTTGTCATGCCGTCCGCCTTACTGACCAATGGTGGCACTGTTAGGTTATTCGTTTTTGCGTGTTTGTGTTACCTTGTTAGGCGAAATATTTGATTTGGTCAATACGACCATTTACACATGAGTTGAAAAGATTCCCACCGTTCAGGGACGCACGCGTTTCTGAATACGGTCACTTTGTAGCTGAGTTTTATTTACTCCTTTGATTCGGACCGAAAAACCGACAGTCGTGAGATCAAATAGGCTAGTAAAAAGTCAATGTTTTGTCAAGTACAATGTACGTAGCACATGGCTAGTATTTGTCAAGTATCACAAATAACCAGGTAGGAATAGATATGGTCATGCAAACAAATATTTTACACTAAGGGGTTTGAATATTTCAATATCCTCAATATCAGCCTGCCTTACATCCTGTCTTCATACGAGTAAGTAGGTAATATTCCATGGCGTTGATTTATTTGTTGGTCAAAGAGGTGACCAACAAATAAATCAACGCCATAATAAGAACAGAAAAGTTCGAGTCTGGTCTGGTGGGAGGCTTTGGACGTGGCTAGTTACCACCCTACCGATAAAGACGTGTTGCCAAGCGATTTAGCGTTCCATACTCCTAACTCTGTAGCCCGCTAACACCTTAGACTGCATCATCACTTACCATCAGGTGAGATTGCCGTCGACGGCTATACGACCAAATCTAGTGTCATTGTTAAATCGTAATGTCAAGTCGGCATTACAAAGTTGCCTGCTCTTTTAGCGTTTTCGCTCTAATAACTCTGTTATATTCAAATTCAAAATAATCTTTATTCAAATAGTCCTTAAAAAGGCACTTTTGACGCGTCAATAATTTACATAGTAGTTATTTCATGGTGATAACTATATTCGTAAAATTAAAACTAAAGCTATGAGGGTTCCAAACGCGTTCCAATCGTTTACTATGTACCTACTATCATTATCATGTGCATATTATCGTAAACTATATAAGAAAAAATGATTAGAAACCGAACTGTGTCGATGTACATGTTCATGAGTTTAAAAATGATAACGTATTAACAGATCGTTTTGAATGTTATAATTTATACATGGGCATATGAAATAATGGAATAACTGCGATCGCTTTACTTAAAAATATATGTGTGTATATGTAGAAGTGGGTAGGTTAACCTTTAAAGTCAGTTCTTTAACAATTATTTGTAATTTTTAGATATTCAAGCATTTTTTTTTATATATCCAAGCATTTTGAGTTTATATATGCAAACATTTCGAGTTCGTTAATCTACTTGAACAAAATGTAAGGTATTCTCTCATCGGGATGAAATACAGTTAAAGGTCAGGCGAATCGGCCAAGACTATAATAAAAAAAGCCTCGATTTGACAACTCATTAGTCTCATGGCGCTTATAAAATGTCGAAACGTAAAAAATGCCTTTTAAAGGACTAAATAAAGATTATTTGAATTTGTATTGATTCCCTTACAGCAGGTCGATACTTTTCCAAGTTGTCAACTGTTCGTCTTCATGTAAAAATCATATTTGATAAGCACCAGTTGGGTGCTTATCGCATCGCAATACCGTCGCAATCTGTCACTTCTATCATCTAAGATCGTCACCAGTTAGCAACTGTAAGGCAATTACTTAATAGGGGTTATAATATTCTTTAAGTATACTGAAGTATTAAACAACCAAAACTACAATTATTTCCTCTATAATCCTCCTTATTTGCTCCTAAGAAAACAAGTAACAATTATATCTACAAACTAAATGAAAACGGAAAAGTAAATATTGCAACGTTGCTTTGTAATATTAAAAGCTAAATATTAGTGCTAACTCTAATTAAACATGCAACTTAGTTAATAACGTGAACTAAAATAATCTCCAGAGGAAACATTGTGAGACAGATGCCATTATTTTAGAACTTTCTCGAGAATTCTCTGCAGTAATATACCTATTTGTACTTTTATCGCGTTAAAAATAAATTTTCGATTGTAGGAAGCGGTGGCATACGGCTGGCAAGTACCCTCGGCAGATCAGATTAAAATCAACTGGTCGGCGCTAACGGAGTCCGTACAAAACCACATCAAATCCGTCAATTGGGTAACAAGGGTAGATCTTAGGGAGAAGAAAATAGAGTACATCAACGGTTTAGGAGAGTTTAAGGACCCCCATACGATAATAGCGACGCTGAAGAATGGCAGCAAGAAGGAGCTGACGGCCAAGAATATTGTTATTGCGGTCGGTGGGAGGCCCCACTACCCGGACATTCCCGGGGCGAAGGAGTATTGCATAAGCAGTGATGATATATTCAGTTTGAGCCATCCGCCGGGCAAGACCTTGGTCGTTGGTGCTGGATGTAAGTAGACTTTATATTCTTTTAATTTGGAACAGATATTTCATTAGTGTAATTGATGATACCATATTATTTTCATCATGATCATCAATCATCGGCAATGGTTGATGGTTGAACCCTTTGCCGGCTCACTTAAATATGAGAAGAGTTTGGCCATAGTGTACCACGCTGGCCATTTGGGGATTGGCAGACTTCACACGCCTTTGTAAACATTATGGAGAACTCTTGAGGCATACAGGTTTACTCACAATATTTTCCTTCACCGTTGAAGCAAGTGATATTTAAATTGCTTATAGACGCACTTAACTCCGAAAAGTTAGAGGTTTTTCCGGGATCCAAGCCCCGACCTCTGATTAGGAGGCGGACTTCCTAACCACTAGGCTTATTCAATTTAGTCCACACCTAATTCTTTATAACTCGTTATGAATTAATTCTAGTTTTCTTGGGTGCATGGTGTATGGAAAGATTAAAATTCTTTCGCTCGGGCAACTCTCCTCAAACTTAGACTTAACGCTCAAAGTAAACATGTGCAGTAGGCATTAAACCTAAACGATATAATAATATCTGACTACAAAATAATACAGGATATTCTAGAACCTACTAATTAACGTTGAGTAGCGATTGTTTAGTTAAACAACGTTTTGTCTTCTTCATTGAAATGTTAAATTATCGAAGACAGAAAAAGAGAAATCCCTCTATTCAACGTTTATTGATGAGGCAGTAAAGCTATAGGGTACAAGTTAAAATATAAGATCAGTTCAACAAAGGGAAAGGTGACGAATTAAAATTCGCGCGCGTGGTTAACAAAACTAAAAAACGCTATTGTGATGTGATGTCGCAGATATCGGCTTGGAATGCGCTGGATTCCTCAACTCGCTGGGCTACTCCGCGACAGTGCTGGTCCGGTCGGTACCTCTGCGCGGTTTCGACCAGCAGATGGCGACGATGATCACCAATGAGATGGAGGAGAAGGGCGTCAAGTTCTGCAATCGCTGCATCCCAGTGTCGGTGGAGAAGCTGGAGTCCGGACAGCTCAAAGCGCGCTGGTTAAACACGGAGACTAAAGAACAGTGAGTTTCCAGAATTCTTCTAGGTCTCACCCACTTTGATACAGAAATGAGTATCGTCATATATATATTAGACATCTTAAAACTATCATCATAAGCTAGCCTAATGCGACATTCACTTAAATTATTTATATTTATACACGTAAAATCGAATATAATTAAGCGATTGGGTAGAGTGCCTATAGAGTGAGTACATCTGTTGGGACAGATGTAGCCACTCTACCCAAGTGTGTCTCGTACCCCAGTACGGCAATTATATTACACCCGTAACCCGTGGGTTTATACGCGAAGTAACGTCTCTGTAGACAGATTGGTAACTAACCACGGCCGTACCCTCCCACCAGATCAGACCAGACTCGATTCATAATGTTTTTATTTGTATGTCACAACATTTGATTTGTTTTCAGAGGCGAAGACGTTTTCGACACAGTGCTGCTGGCAACCGGAAGATATGCTCTCACCGAACAACTGAACCTGGCAGCGGCGGGCGTTAGTGTAAGTAGTGCTACAGCAGTAGTTCCAGGATGCCGTCTCTCACGTCGGAGCATACTCGGGAGATGTGATCTTCACAACGTTATATTGCTTAGCTATCTAAGCATCGTGCAGATTTGCCAATTTCACAGGGATTCCAGCGGATTTTAGTAAGAAATTCGAGAAAAGGTTATGTGGGTGTTTAACTGCCTCTGGTATTTTCGTCTACAGGAGACCAGAGTGCCTAGTGCGAGATTTTGTTTAGATCACATAACCACAAGCAATCGCTCATGTACAACATATGCTGCAGGTACTATCGGAGAACGGCAAAATAGTCGCGAGCACGGAACAGACGAACGTGCCCCACATATTCGCCGTGGGCGACGTGTTGGACGGCAGGCCGGAGCTGACCCCCGTGGCCATCCACGCGGGCCGTCTGCTGGCCAGGAGGATGTTCGCGGGCGGCTCGCAGCAGATGGACTACGAGAACGTCGCCACCACGGTCTTCACGCCGCTGGAGTACGGCTGCGTGGGCCTTAGTGAGGAAACCGCCACGGAGAGGTAGGTGGCGTGCTGTGTTCCAGCCAAGTGTAACTTCAACTAGCTTCATCATCATTAACATCATGACAACGGATTGATGTTAACTGCTGGACATAGGTCCTTTGTAGCTAGTACCGTGTCCCAGTTTGTATCAGTCCACTTTCTTGGGCCACTTCTTTCCAGCATCTCCTTGCGACTCGTTAATTTTTAGTTATCAAGAAACTTTGTAAGTAAAAAAGCCGGCAATGTGACGCGGTGGTTCGGAGTAAGTTTGTTGTGTAGAATAACGGATGAAAATTTGAAGAAGAAAAAAACTTTGTACGCATAAAATCGCGGGGAACCGCTAGTAATCACATAAAAGTGACAAGATATCGGTATTGTTGCTATTTTCAGGGGGTAGGCATTCTTAACAAACCCCTTAACAAAACGAATGGAATCATTTCAGACCCCATAACATTAAAGATGGTATCCATTCAGATCACATGCAAGAGAACAAAATTCTTTTTAACAGGAGAAAATAAAATTCCGATCTTAATCTATTTTTCTGTGTACCAAAATAAAATTTGTCAACAGGTACGGTGCCGACAAGCTGGAAGTGTACCACGCCTTCTACAAGCCCACGGAGTTCTTCATTCCGCAGCGCAACATTCGCAACTGCTACCTCAAGGCCGTGGCTCTGCGCGAGGCGCCGCAACGGATCCTAGGGCTCCATTTTGTTGGCCCGGTCGCCGGCGAGGTCATACAGGGCTTCGCGGCCGCTGTCAAGTGAGTAGCCAGATTTTTTCTCAAGGATTGCTGCCTCCTATACAGTTTCTACGGTAGCGGTGATAGCCTAGGTTAGGTTAGGGCGCCAGCCTCCTAATGAGAGGTTCGAATCCGGGCACGCATCTCTAACTTTTCGGAGTTATGTGCATTAAAAAAAAAAAAAAATATCACTTGCTCCAACGGAGAAGGAAAACATCGTGAGGAAACCTGCACGCCTGAGGGTTCTCAAAGGCGTGTGAAGTCTGCCAATCCGCACATGGCCAGCGTGGTGGACTATGGCCAAACCCTTCTCATATTGAGAGGAGACCCGTGCTTTGTAGTGAGCCGGTAATGGGTTGATCATGATGATGATACAGTTTCAACCCGTACTTGAGACCGACAGTCCCACATTCATAGATCACACTTCTGATGCTTGTTATTGTCTTTTTATACACTAAAAGTTAGCCCTTGACTTCAATCTCACCTGATGGTAAGTTATTATGCAGTGTAAGATGGTAGCGGGGTAATCTCTTAGTGTATAGTAAATCTATACTCCTAATTAGTTTCTACGCGACAGCGTGGCGGAACGCTAAATCTCTTGGCGGCTATTCACGTAGGCTACTTTTATTCCCGAAAAAATGTATGATTTGTGAAAACCTGTAGTTCTTGGGTCTCTTCTTCTTTGGCCTCGCCTTATCCCGTTACGCGGGGTCGGCTTTTTTTATCATTCGGCGCCACGTCGATCTTTCTTTAGTATCCTCATCATTGAGGCCGAGGCATTTCATGTCCTTTTGGACATTCGTCAGCCATGTAGTTGGGGTCTTCCCCTTCCCCTTTTCCCTGCAGCCATGGAAAGGCACTTTTTCACTACGTAATCGTCAGGTCTACGCATTACATGTCCGGTAGTTCTTGGGTATAATTGAAAAAATGTTCTTTCTAGATGCGGTATAACAATGGAACAGTTGTCCAACACCGTCGGCATCCACCCCACTGTGGCGGAGGAGTTCACGCGGCTCAACATCACCAAGCGCTCGGGCAAGGACCCCAACCCCGCCTCCTGCTGCAGTTAAACACCACCATGGGCTGGTGGAGGTATTAGGGACCCGAAGGAGCAGTACACCCACCACATTCAACGACTACCAACACATCTCACCATCAAAACAAACCTTTATCTATTACACTCATAATAATATAAAGATATGAAGTCATTAAAAAGTGTCCGTGAAAAATAAGATCACAAATAAATAGTCACACACAAATTTGGAACCTACTTTCCTACACGTTTGCCAGTGATAAAGTGTGTGTGTGCTTAAAAACAGAATGCTTTAAAAGTGACGGAATTACTTATTTTAAGTTACATATTGTAAGTTAAAGTTAATAGTTTTAAACAGAAAACTTTAACGCCCGTAACTTTTCTGTAAAATTTTTGATTTTTGATTGATTTTTGATCGAAGTGCTAACGCAGCCGGCCGGTTTGCTTGCCAATACCTTGTCCCTTACTGATGAACATTGGTATACGCTTCACGTAAAAAGCTAATTTGTGCACATTTTGTTACGTATCCGTGCTAATTTAAGCGTATTTAAAACTAAAATAACACTTTTAACGTTACAACGATGGGTTATTTGAAGGCGCGATAATTTTCTAGCCAATCTTAAACACAGCATTTTTAAGCGTGAAAGTTCATTTGATACTTGTCTCTGTGCATTTGAATTTCAAATCTTAATCTAAAGCAAGAAGACGTTATTTTTTGTTGGCGTCTACGAGCGTTTAGTCGGCGTTAGATCCTTCTGTTGGTCGCTAACGAATTATTGTTGATGTATCTTATAACCGTCGATTGTTGACGATTCATCATCACCTCATTTATGCCAGCCTCTGTATAGGGGGTAGTATGAAAATATTTCAGATCCTGCTTTATTTTGCGATTGTGTATTTCATTGCTACCTGTCGGACACATTACGGTTTATTACATCTATATTAAATTTTTTCTTAACTTTCTAATTATTTAAAAAAGCTTTCATTACTTTCACTGTTAAGTATGTTTTACAAATATTTAAAAAAAAATGATCTATCATGATGAAAATGTTTCTTTTAATTTATTTGTTTTTCTTTGTTTTAACGCAATTATTTTTTTTCTATTATAAGCATACTTTACTGTTAAAAGTAATAAAAATTTTGATTACGTAATACAAAAAGTTAAAATAGAAGTACAGAACCGAAAGTTACATGAGAAAAACGTAAAAAACTGTCATGACACTGACAGTGCCGATACGAATCGTTCCAACATCGTGTTAATAATATGAGAGAATACCAACATAAACTACATTTACCTTAAAGTTGACAATGCTTGTATGAAGTGGGCTTAAAATGACGTCATACAAATCTCTTCTTCGAAAATCTTCGAAAACAGAAATACGCTCTGATGAGAATGAGAGATAGCTTAAAAATTCCATGTTTAGAAAGTTTGAATTTCGAATTCAACTTTTTTTGTTTCAAAAATGGTGTTGAGGTCCCTATAACATAGAGAGTATTGTATACAATGATATTTTTAGCACAGATAGTTTAATTGTCCATAGGGTTTAATAATCTGTAGCTTACAGACAAAAGGCTAGTTGTGGTGGACGATTTGAAATTCATTCCTAAAAATTTTAAGATGTAAAATAATAAATGTTGTTAAAATTTCATATAAATGTTGTGCCAGAAAGGTATTATTAATTTTCAATGTTATTAAATAGAAATGTTATGAACAGAGTATTGACTGTCAAAATAGTATTTTTAGGGGCATTTTAATTTTCATAGGTAGACTTAACATAGATGAGAAAAATAAAGAAATCTTATATGTCGTGAAAGAAAATCAAGTTACCGTTTTTATAACACACAAAATAAAAATTTGACGTTAAATAAAGAGTACTGAAGATTGTTATTTGCTTACAAGTGTGAAATCGTGTTAGAAAATACTAAGTTTCAAGTATTATTATTCATTTCTAGAAAAATAATACAGATATCGATGAATTCTGAGTTGCGGTTTATTTTGCGTCAATGCGGATATGGGGGATTACTATCATCTCAAAACCAGCATCCAGGGGTCTCCTGGATTCAGGTTTCGTTAGCTAGCTGTAAATAAACTTGCCACGTATGCACATTTAGATACAAAACATGAAAAAGTGTAGAAAAATTGTATTTGTATTGTTGTGCACAGAAAATAATATATTCACAGGTAATTAAAACACATGTAGATTAAATATACCGAAAAAAAAAATTGCTTTGGAACTAATCCTGTGAATATAATATAGGTAAATTTTTTTTTATACACCAAAATTAATACTTTTTGAACAAAATGGGTACTAATAATTATATGATAACACTGTTGAAATTGTAAATAAAAATGAATTTCATTGTTGTCTCGATATCGTGAGAAGTTATGTTGATTTAAGTAGACAGAGAAGACATAAGACCTTTGTCACATGGAAAAGAAAGAGATGGACATGGACTGAAAACGTCACAAAAAACTATTAGAACTGTATCATATCGTAACCAAGTCTATTAATGTTCCACAAACACTGACTCTGACTTCCAAGATCCTTCAATACCACCAAGTAGCAGACTTTTAACGAATGTTTTTTTTTTTCTCGTTTATGGCTTTACACAGATTAGCCAATGTCAAGTTTATAGCAATGTAGAAGTTAGGGAGATGGCGGGAAACTTCGCAGTCTGCGGACGCGGATCCCTCAAACCTTTCCCAAATTAATACCTGTTAACCATTCAGAAAACTAGCCACTACACAAACGACACCAAAACTGTCCACGACACAACCAACACCAGTCCGTTTCCAGCGTTAGCCAACAAACATTAATTCAAGAAAAGCGTGAAAAACCCGCGCCCGCCATATACGAAGTCTCCAGCCTTTCTCCATTAACAAATCTTATTAAGTGTAGAAATAAAAAGCAGGACAGACTGCTTTGGTGCTCATAGATTACTAATCTGTACCAAACTAAATTGACATGTCTAAAATAGTGCTACCCTTTTCTAACCGGAACACAATGAAAGGGATGGCACTTCATTTAAGACTTGTCATCAATTGATTAGAGGTTTACGTGCAACGGATTGAGCACCATTACTTAGTTATATCCCACGTCCGTCATACATTGTATAATGCCCAATGTTACAAGATGATATGGCCATGCAGTTCTAATGTGGATTATTTTTAAAAACTTATTGAGTTGCCAGTAATGTCTTTGCGTCGTTTGTTTTATGTATTGCCAGTCTACATATTAATTATTACACATATTATCTGTTATTCCAGTGCACCTTCAAGTGTCCGCTAGTGGGCACGCGTTGTTCTTAATCTAATTTAATTATGGATATCAGTTTGTTTATCACTAATATAATTTCTATTGTGATTCAATTAATAAAGTGATATATTTTTAAATGTTGTTTTTTTTCCCTTATCAAATTTATTTTTTGAAGTGACAGCTTACCTAAATATCTTTTTCTAATTACGTGAAATCATGGTTAAAGAATGGGTTTTAATATTTATTTAAACCCTGCTTTTGTAGTGATAAACATCTTATGAAGGTAATAGCATCGTCTTTTGTTTTATTATGATTGAGAAGTATAAGAATCATGCATAGAAATTATTGTATACTGCCAACTTTATTTTACATGAAATATGCTTCTATCTGTAATTTTTATGATATTTATTGTATTTGTCGCTAGTCGCAAGGTGTTATTTAACCTCTGGTATGCCCTGAACGTGGATCAGCGCAAAGCAGTTATCTGCCGGAACGTGGATCCACGCTCTCCGACCAGCAGACAATTTTTTATAATTTTCTCTCATAAAAACGATGCAGAAGTGTCAAAATCGCTTGCGTCCTTGAATGAATGAATGTACCAAATTCTCTTATACCTGTCTTTAGTTCAGAAACTTGTTCATTCGTGTCACTGAATACTCGACTTCGTTGAGAACTAAGTGTTTGATTTTTTGTAATTACTGGACACAGTGAGTATATTTTTGTGTTATTTCAATAATTTCTTTCATTTAGAATAGTTTTCAATAAAATCTTATGAGAAATTTATGCAATTACTAAAATAATTAGAAGTAAACGATTTGTCGGTTAGTTTTTTTTTTCAAATTTATTCATAACTATTGTATTTCTTTCATTCTGAGTGCGTGTTATATATAGTTTTGAAGACTTTTTTGTCAAGATCTTCAATTTGCAAAGTGTTTTCGTCCATAATTCATAGTTTATTCAGAATCTTTGTTTTTCGATAGTCTTACCGCATATTGAGCGCGGATCCGCGTTCCGGCTAAGACGTACAGGGTGTTCAAATTTATACCACGCACTTTACTTGTTTATTTACTTTATTGAGTTGTCCAGAAAATATTTTGAGATATCTTGCATTGAACCTAACAATATTTTATTAATTTAATTTCAAGGTTATAAAATAATGGTGGTGTACCTAGATGTTGATAAGTATCTCAACAAAGGAGATTATTGCCTATGTCTTCGTGAAGCTATATGGCCTTGGAAAGAGACTCATTTTATAAAATTAAGTGCTTGTTTCATATGTAAAAAACGCACGAATTCTAAAATGCCTCGACATTTATGTCTTCGGACTGACAAAAAAAGTACTTTTAAAATGATATTACACGCTAAACATTTTTGGTGTCGAAACTGTATGTTTGCCATATATGAACATTACACAAATGACGAATGTAACATTTGTGCTGATTTCTAAATAACAAAAATTTAATTAAGTATTACAATGAGAAGGTTACTGTTATTTGTTTAAAACTAATAAAAAAATTCACATATAATTAGTTTTATTCTTTGACAAAGCAAGACTATACAAAATGTTGTAGAGGTAATTTATTTACATTTCGACTTCATGTCTTACATTATAATTTTACCTCCCAATTTGCTGTTATTTTATTTATTTCTAGATGGAATCAAATGTGAGGAATACTACACCACCTGAGTGGGAAGCAACTCAACCCATTGTGGGTATGGAAATACAGATTTCGCCCAACGGTTCTTTGTATGCACGACCTGATAAAACCGTATATATGGAAAAATCCCTATCCGGATCATTACATGTATGTATTGCACATATGTATGCCATTACTTTTTAAATAGAGGGGATGCTGTTTCATACATTTTGTGTCTATTGAGATGAAACAGCTGATAATTATTTTTTAAGCGGAGACTTCAATGAAGTCGGTTCTTGGTTTTTTATTTAAACCATTTTATTTCGAATCCAGGTGTAAATTTCTACATTACATTAATATTCGTTCGTTGTAGGTACTGAGAACGACAGCCAATGTCGAAGAATCCTCTGAACGACCTCGAATCCGGAGGAGGTTAGATTTAAATTCTTCACCTGATCTTGACGCTCCTGGGCCCTCAAATGAGGTTGGCAGCCAATTACTGAGAACAAAAGCCAATGTCGAAGAATCCTCTGAAGCACCTCGAATTTGGAGGAGGGTAGATTTAAATTTTTCACCTGATCCTGACGTTCCTGGGCCCTCAAATGAGGTTGGTATTGATTTGTACAATTACATTTTATATCCGTTTTTGCACATTTTGTAACATTGTAATTAATCAAACTTTTTTTGCAGCCAGTGCGGAATGTGGCAAGAGAGTCTTACGAGATGCAGCAACTCAGAATGTTAAATTTTGAAGATGAAAGCGATTCTGTTTCACCTATACCCTCTCATGAGGTTAGTCAGTACAAGCCATGGATACCATTGTAATACCAAGTCAAATCTATAGTAGAGAATATTTGTCTATGTCAATAATTCCTATCTATCTAAATTGGAATTGTCCTAAACTTAATTCAATAAGAATAACTTAATTTCTACCGACATGTTTTTCAGGTCGTAAATACATATCTGACGTCTGAACTAGCTGAGGCTTTGGCAGTCGATTCAGGAAGTGAAGATGACGAAGAAGACGATCTTGATGAAAATGATTTACGCAGGATTTTGGAAATAGAAGAAGAAGGGGAAGAAATAGAAGAAAGAGGGGAAGAGGAAGTTATGTTAAATTATGATTTCACGTGGTCTCAAAATTTCGAAGAATTTACTGGTACAGAAGAGAGATTTGAAGTACAGCCAGGACCCACAGTGCAGGAAGATACTCCAATTAAAATATTTAAATCCATCTGGGATAGGTCTGTAATGGAAAAAATTGTCAAAGAAACTAACTACTACGCATGGCAAAAAATTGCTGCTGCCGCCGAAGTCGAGGATGGTATTAAACCTAAATCCCGTCTCTATCAGTGGGAAGACACAACAGTAGAGGAGTTATACAAATTTTTCGGAATTATGATTTATATGGGAATATGCTACAGAAGCAGAATTGACGAGTACTGGACTACAGGCATACTAGGCATGCCAGAATTTAGAAAGCTAATGAGCAAAAACAGGTTCCTCTTACTGTTACGGTTTTTACATTTTGTTGACAACGATGAACTCGGTCCTAATATTCGCGGGTATGAGCGAAAGGTATCTAAAGTTGTTAATATTGTGGAACACTGCAACAAAAAATTTGGAGAAATATATATCCCACACAGAGCCATAAGTATTGACGAGTCGCTGCTGCTGTGGAAGGGACGCCTGAGTTGGATTCAGTGCATTCGTTCTAAGGCAGCACGATTCGGTATTAAAACTTATGAGCTCTGTGAGGCGGAAACCGGATATCTGGTAAAATTATACATATATGCAGGTAAAGGTGAAAATTCTGAACCTATACATGGCTTTACTGGCGCAACTTCAAAAGTCGTCCTCAAATTGATAGAAGATTATCTAGGAAAAGGCTATTGTCTATACATGGACAATTTTTTTAATTCCGTTAGTCTTACACGGTTCCTGAAGCATAACCACACCGACGTTGTCGGAGTGTTAAATCGACGAAGAGTCGACACTCCGTCAGATATCAAAAACTTAAGCGAAGGACAATTGCAGCGGGGGCAGATTGTCTCTCGCCACTGTGGTGACGTAGCAGTAACGGTTTGGAGAGATGTCAAGCTTGTGACCACAATATCTACGTTTCATAAGCCCGAAACTGCTCCAGGCCGCCGAGCAGGAGTCACTTACGAAAAACCCATTGCAGTCCACAGTTATAATAAATACATGGGGGGCGTGGACTTAAAAGACCAGAAGCTCTCCATGTATTTATTAGAACGAAAACGAGGGCTAAAATGGTATTTGAAAGTTTTTCGGCGCCTGCTGAACTGCAGTATTCTAAACAGTTATATCATACATAAATGTCGCAGCGCAGCAAATTACAGTCACAGGAAATTTCGTTTAATTCTAGCAGATGCACTCTGTAAGGAACATAATAAAATACAGCGCATAAGGCCTAATACCAGTGTGTCGTCCGGAGATAACAGTCGAAGCTGTAATGGACATGTCCCAGACTACATACCAGTTGACACAACAAACCGGACTAATAAACGTCAAAATCGCCAGAAACGAGGACGTTGTGTGCAATGCCTAGCTAACAAACAACGAAAGGAAACAAACATAATTTGCTCGCAGTGTAAAGTGTTCCTGTGTGTAGGCCAATGTTGGCGTACCTATCACGAATTATGAATAGACATAGACATGCAGAAGTCGTGGTGGCCTAGCGGTAGAGCGCTCGCCTCTCATACGGGAGGTCGTGGTTCAAATCCCGGCGCGGACCAATGATATTTTTCAAGTCCGTATTTTTCTAAGAAAAATTACCACTGACTTTAAACGGTGAAGGAAAACATCGTGAGGAAACCAGCAAGTCGAAGAACCTAGCAAGTTTGAGGACTTGTGATATCCACCAACACGCACTGGGTCAGCGCGGTGGATTATGATCCTGATTGGGTAGGCCATGCTCCTGCAGTGGAGTCGTTTAGAACGAAGGCTGATGATGATAGACATGCATTCATGAATATGAAAATAACTTTATCGATTCGAGTCGATTTGAATTTATGTAGCATTTTTTGTTTTTGTAATAAAACCATTCCACTATACCTACTTAGTTCACATTGTTTTATTTCTAAACTAAAATAGTTACAGTAGGTGATACAATAATAAAGTACAAAATAAAATTTAAAAATTAAAAAAAATGGAACATCCTTTGTACAAATATACATGGCTTTGCCGGAACGCGGATCCGCGCGTTCGTATCACTCTGTTTTTCGCGGCAGATAGCGTAATTGTCAAATGGCTGCGTCCGGCATACCAAAGGTTAATAAGAAAATGCGTTCGAGAAGAGCCATAAACATAACACTCATGTTCCTTGATTTCCCGATAACCGTGAGCAAATCTTGTGAGCACAGTAAATTAAAGACTAGTCTTCGAACCAAAAAGTATATAAACACATATATCATCATCATCATCATGATCAACCCATTACCGGCTCACTACAGAGCACGGGTCTTCTCTCAATATGAGAAGGTTTTGGCCATAGTCCACCACGCTGGCCATGTGCGGATTGGCAGACTTCACACGCCTTTGAGAACATTATGGAGAACTCTCAGGCGTGCAGGTTTCCTCACGATGTTTTCCTTCACCGTTGAAGCAAGTGATATTTTAATTGTTTAAAAAAAATGCACATAACTCCGAAAAGTTAGGCTGACACCCTAACCACTGGGCTATCACCGCTTCACAACACAAACACATATATAATAGAACATATTGTACAGTTTTAGTCTGCATAAATATTGCATAAATCAAAATTTAAGAACAGGAGAATATAAATTTTATTGGTTTTATATTTTCTAACCTACCTACCTAATTTAAATTTAATAAAACAGTGAACATGTAAAGCCTTAACTCCATGCAATTATTACTTGCATTTATTAAAAACTTAAAGGAATTCGGAAATACGAAGAAGGGATGTGACCCCACGTCCTACCAAGCGGACGTCACACAAAATAAACAACTTAATTTATGCTCATATTTAATACAAATAGATAAAGCCATCGTGTGGCCGCACGTGAAACAGCAATAAAAATGTATTTTTGTTATGCAAAATTTCTTATTTTTGTTATGCATAATTTTCCCCCATAACAAAAAATGCTGCTACAATGGAATGTTGCTACAATAAAGCAGAGAAATACCGATAGAAACCTAGTTCTTATAGAACAGGGGGAGTACTTAAGGCGCTCTGTATAGACAAACTTTAGGTATTTGAGGGGGTGAAGCAGCGGCAGTAGCGGACGGTTAGCCCCGCCCACCTCGCGCAATACTTAGTGCAGCTCGCCATAACAGTTGCAATAAACGGCTCGCGACAAGGCTTATCAACTATAGGTATAGATACGTTACCTTAATTTCGTCACTTGTTTGAACGGTCGTCTGGACTAATACAACGTGAATACGAATTTTTCGCATCTTAAACAAAATATGCTGTTTTTTTTTTTTATCTTGTTTATGTTTTTATATTGTTTACAATAATTTTCGTACATAAAATTTAAATTTTCGCTGATAAACATCGGATTTCAAATTCAATCAAAATTTCAAATTTGGAAAATTGGTATTTCTTCCTACTACCTACTTGTATGATTCGGAGTAAACGATCCATCTTTTTATATAAATAAAAAATGTTGTTGATATGCTTGTCCTTTGCTGTGTTCCTAGAATATGTGATGAAAGTTTAGTGAGGTGTTTTGGGGAGGGTACCTGGTCAAAAAATCAGCTTTTTTTTATGTGGGCATTTCGACTCATGCCCATTACACTTATTATATATATTTATCCATGGCAATAGAAAGCGATGGCCACCAAGCGAAAAGAAAATTATGTAGCTATTTTATTTTTTATTTATTTTAACCAACTTAATTGCATAATATAAGGACAAAAAGAAAAGTGGAAAAAATACATAACATAAATGTATAAGGGTATATTAATGTCCTAATGGACATTCCTTAAAATATGTGATTGTAGAAGCTGAGGATGATACAAATAAAACTAGCATTGAATCGCTCTCTCCTACTAAAGCCCGTAGATATTCTCTATGAAAGGAATTATAAATATTACTCGACCTGCTGTTTCTACCTCTCCTATTGAAGATTGTAATACTTACATTTGTAATACTATTCGCACCAAATATGGAATTAGCAAATGCAGATGAATCTGACATTCATAAGATATTGGATCAGGACTTCCAGCTATATCTACCTCTTAAGTGTGTCGCACCGAAGGAGATTCGAAGGGCAGTCACAACACTCAAAGACAAGAAAGCTCCAGGATTTGACCTAATAGACAAAAGAGTAATGAAAGAACCTCCAAAAAAAAGGCCTTATGTATCGTACTGTCCATTCCAACAGCATAATTAGAATTGGTTATTTCCCACTGTTGTGGAAATCCCTCAAATCTCTGATCTGCTAACCTGGTAAATCTTCTAGTAAAGTTACGTCTTATAGACATACCTATAAGTTTGCTGCCACCGTTATCCAAACCACTTGAAAAGATAATGCTAAATAGCCTACTGCATGTAATCTCTGACAGAAAAATACTGCCTGACCACCAATTCAGTTTTAGAAGAGACCTATTGACAAACTGCAACTATTGAACAAGTTCACCGAGTATGTCAAATCATAAGAAAAGCACATGAACGAAAACTGTATGTTTTCTTTGATATACAACAAGCCTGAAATAGTTTGGCAACAAGGCTTGTTTCGGAAAATCAAAATGCTTCTACCACACACCTACTTTGCTTTACTAGTTTAAATTTTTAAGGTCACAGAAGGTGAATGTACCTCTAGATTCTACTATATTAAAGCTGGAGTACCTCATGGCTCAGTGTTAGGTCCAATCCTATACACATTATTTACAGTCGACCTACCAAAAACTTGTAGAGTATCTGTAGAAACCTTCGCTGATGATACTTGCTTCTTACGAGAAACCTGCAAAAGCATCTGAAATGCTACAAAAAAGCCTCCAAGAAACTCAGACATTTGTCCATCCATGATAAATAGAAAGTTCTAGCTATTGCTTTGAAATCACAGCACAAAACGTTCACTCTGAGATCAGGTGACTGCCCTCCAGTTAGGCTTAGCACCAAACAACTACCCCACAATCGTCTTCCATAGAAAGATGTCTCTTTGCATCGTCATTCTCATTACTCAGGGTCGCGATCCTTAGCATGGATCATCTTCTTCCGTATGATGTTTCTCCAGATGGTTCTGTTTCCGGCTTTATGTGGTGTGGCGTGGAATGATGTACCGAGTGCAGTGCTGATCTGATCGGACCAACGCATGGGGCTACGTCCTCTTGGCCTTCTTCCCTCCACTTTGCCCGTTACGAGTAGTTTCCTAAATTCCCAGGGCTGTGTCCGAAGTATTTCAAGGTGCGCTTGATACATATAGTTTTCAGCTTTGCTGTAATTTTCAACCCTTTCAGGATAGATGCGTTGGTCCTGAATGCAATATCTTTAGTATCTTCCTCTAGCACCACATCTCGAAAGCATCAGTGCGTTTGCGATCTGTAGCCCGAAGAGTCCATGTTTTAGAACCGTATAGAAATATGGAAAATAACCAGAGCATTTACTAGTCTTTGCTTGGTGCGAATTGATATGCTCTTGCTATTTCAGATCTTGGATAGCTGGTACATGATATTCTTTGCCATACCAATTCGCCTGCGCACTTCCTGTTCACAAGATCCATTGTTTGTTATACATGAGCCTAAATAAATAAAGTTATCCACAACTTCTAACTTGAGTGCACCCGTGAGATTAAGTTTGCCACTTCGATCCACAACCATGATCTTTGATTTAGATGGATTAATGGAAAGACCAAGTTCCTTGCTTACATTTTCCAACTTACTAAGGAGAGTCACCATTTCTGCTTCATTGGATGCCAAAAGTGTAGTGTCATCAGCGTACCGCAAGTTAGTAATTGTGGTGCCTCCAATGTTTATGCCCCCATCCTAAGATTCACAAGTGCGACGGATTATGAACTAAACATAAAAATTAAAAAGTATGGGTGACAAAATGCATCCCTGACGCACACTTTTTTTGAAGTAAAATGAGCTTGTCATGGTCTTATCTAATCTGACGGAACCTTGGCTGTTACTGTATCAGGTTTGTAGTAGTGCCACAAGATGCTGAGGTACGCCCAGTTCTAAGAGAACCTTCCACATGCAAGTCCAGTCAAAAGCTTTGCTATAGTCTACGAAGCAGATGATGACAGGATTGTCAAATTCGTAGCTTTTCTCTATAATTAGTCTGATGTTGACTATCTGTTCGCGGGTACCCCTTAACAAAGCCTGCCTGTTCTTCAGAGATTTGCCGTTTGATTTTTGATTAAAGTGGCGATTTGCTAGCGTGGGAGATTATAGCCAAAGTCCGGTGGTTGTCACACTTTCTTGTGGAACCTTTCTTGTGGATAGAGCGATGACTTGTCGACAAAATATTGTAGCAAAGAAGGTCGAACTGAAACTTAACTACACTGGTTTGTATTGGTTACTCTCAAGAAACGCAAAGCTCACAACTGACAACAAACTTCTCATCTACAAGGCTTTACTCAGACCAATCTGGCAATTTGGAATCCCGCTCTGGGGCTCCGCATGCGACTCTGATATCAAAGTGATACAACGGGCAGAGGATTACATACTCAAACAAAAAGCCAACGCATTATGGTTTTTAAGAAATAGCGAGATCCATGAACGCAGATGTATCACTATACTGTGAAGCAGGAAATCCAACATTCTGTATAAACTACAAATTGCGGCTAAAACATCATCCAAATCCGTTAGCAGTTCATTTAACTGTACCAGACTGCCCAAAGTGAAAAAAGACAAGAGGAATCTTGGAGCTTGACCATTCTAACAAAAATATTAATATATCCAATGGGAAATATTTATAAATGAGATAACTTATAATGAAAAAGTCATGTATAATTAGAGTGTATACAAGTATATTTAGACAAGTGGCATATGTGTGAAATTACTATTTTATAAAGAATTATGGCCGGATATCATCTGCAACTGCTGGATAAAAAAAAAGGAGAGGAGCATGCTGGGTATCAAACTATCTGACAAGGTGAGCAACATAAATATTCGGAAAAAAAACCAAGGTCAAAGATGTCATCAGCCAAATACGATTGCTTAAATTTAAATGGGCTGGTCACATTTGCAGGATGACAGATACAAAATGGACAAAAATTGCCACAGAATGGATTCCGTAGTAGCAAAAGAAAAAGAGGAAGGCCAAGAAGACGGTGGGCTGTCTTGTTCCTTCACGTCAGTGGCCCGTTATGGACCAGAGAAGCTAAGGAAAGGAAGACTTGGAAAGAGCTGGGGGAGGCCTACGCCAGAGAGGCGACTTCTACCAAACACTTGTGATATTACAATATAAAATTTGACTGAAACTTGTAAGAAAAAAAAAACATTGACATAATTTATTATTTTTATTGACTTGGTAGTAGAATAAATGGCTTTTTTTTTTATTTTATTTTATTATTGAAACAATCTCAAAAACTAACCACGGGAAACTCTAATGGACCCACAAAAATACTACTACGCATGCTGACTAATAAAAATAGACAGCAAATCTCTAAAGTAGTCGGCGTACCTCCAATGAAGTCGGCGTATTTAAATCTAAAGTAGGCAGCATACGCCGAATTGATAGCGGCGGTATTTTTGATTATTACTCAGGTCAAGCAAATAATTATCCTCACTCTTGTAAAACAATGACGGTTGACGGTTCATCAGAATCAATCTTCAAAAAACTTTATCTGTTCAAAATTAATATATTAAAATAAAAAAATATTCAAAAATACAAAATACGAAAATAATAAAAAATATAAAAATATTTACGGAAAAAAAAGTTATTGAAACCTTTCAGGATCCGAACTCCCGCTTATCTAATGCACCACATGTGAGCGTGATTCAACTGAGCCACAGTTCTTATTAAAGTTAGGGTGAAATTAAGGTACATTATTCATTACCTTAAGCAATTTGATTTTACTGTGATAATATTAGATTACCAGAACTATTTATAAACACACGTATTTACACCTTTTATTACAGACACTATGTTTAAATGAATTAATATAAACGAAATAAATTCCTGTAACAATTTTTTAATTAATGTAATCGAAAATAATGTTTGAATGACGGGCGATCGCAGCTGGTCACAGGTCCACCTAGCAACGCGCCTCAGCGATCACTGTCGGTTTGCGTACGAGTAACAAGGACGCCGATACTGGGATGCAAAGGACCTAAGTGCCAAATCGTAATAAAAATTATTAAAATTATAATATACGTTTTATGCAAAATGTAAATCGGCCAATTACTTTATTAATATATCACAAATAATTGTACTTAATTTCACCCTAATCAATTTAGGCATAACTGAGAAAAATTAGTATTTAAGTATTTTCAGAGGTGCGATTGCAATTTTTTTTTATCTAGTAAACTTTGTTAAATCGTGTTTCTAAATCGGCCATCACGTCAGAAATACGATCAAGTGTAACCATATTTTTTTTCATAATGTTATGAGCTATAGATTTTGCAGAAAACGATACTCATTCGACTCAATTTCACTATACACAGCGCCTTAATCTGAGTTATTTATGCCTATTAGTTTAATAGAGAAAAACGTCGACGTCACTCAAACGTTTGTTCAAGCAATTTCGGTTGGTCAATATAGGCAAGAGTTAAATAGTAGTACCTATAATTTCATTTTAAACGGATTTCACTGTAGAAATATTTACATTTCGTTATAATAAACCGTGTTTATGTTATGTTAAACAATATACAGCAAGTATAATTTGCTATAGTATGACTTATTTTACAAGCAAGAAAAGTAAAGTGACTTACTTTACTTTTCTCGTTTGTAAAGTCAACATCTCCTGAGGATGATCCGGTGTCGGGTCGAAACGTGCGTAGAGGTTCTAGTGGAAGATTTTGTGTGGTGTTATATTATACAAATCTCCCAGTTGTCGGCGGAATATAGCAAATTATACTTGCTGTTTATTGTTTATCATCCGCAAAGTAACGCCTGCTTCTATTCATTACTTATGTTATGTACCCACTACGGTTCGTCGTTAGTCATGTACTGCATCATATCGGGCGTGGAGGGACACGGGAACCATATCTGCGCCGTGGGCAGCGGGTAGTACTGGTGTGCACGGATTTGATTGTTGTCGAACCGCCAGAACCTCGGCCCGCGGAAGAAAAACGTGTCTGCAAATGAAAGATTAACAAAACCTATGGGTTTTTAAAACCATAAATTATAGATCCATGTTGTACTTGACATTGAGCTTGAAATTATTCTAGCAGCAACACCATAGAAGTCATGAGCTAGGTGGGATACTTGTACCAAGAATAATCGTATACCGTTCATCATCATCATCATGATCAACCCAATATCGGCTCTCTAAAGAGCACGGGTCTCCTCTCAATATGAGAAGGGTTTGGCCATAGTCCACCACGCTGCCCATGTGCGGATTGGCAGACTTCACACGCCTTTGAGAACATTATGGAGAACTCTCAGGCGTGCAGGTTTCCTCACGATGTTTTCCTTCACCGTTGAAACAAGTGATATTTTAATTACTTAAAAACGCACATAACTCTGAAAAGTTTGAGGTGCGTGCCCGGATTCGAACCGCCGACCTCTGATTAGGAGGCTGACGCCCTAACCACTAGGCTATCACACCTTCTATCGTATATCGTTAAAGGTAGATAACTTATCTGTGCTTTTATCTTTCCGTTAAAACTATCATCTAGAAGACTTTGAGATAAAGCCATATTTAAAATAGAACACAAGACGAAATACATCTTAATTTTTTTTTAAAACATATGGTACATTAACCGTTTGTTATATATATATAATAATATATACATTTAAGGTATATAGGCTTACCTCCTTTCCAAATAATAGCCGCGTCTACAGGATACGGTACATTTCTCCACGCGGACATCTCCTTTGGATATCCCCGGTCCATGGTCTTGGTTGCCTCGTCATACCGCCAGTACCTCTCGTACTCTATGAGGTAGGTCTTGTTGTTATAGTTGGATATGAACACGGTAGTTAGTTCTGGTACTTGGGGTATCTTGTACTCGGTGATTCTGCCGCGCTTGACTAGCCGGAACCGGGCGCTGAACTCCCAGTAACTGCGACCTAGATTAATTGGAGGTGAAAAGTTATGCAAGTAACCGATATGTTATATATCATCATCATCATCATCATGATCAACCCATCACAGGCTCACTACAGAGCACGGGTCTCCTCTCAATATGAGAAGGGTTTGGCCATAGTCCACCACGCTGGCCATGTGCGGTTTGGCAGACTTCACACTCCTTTGAGAACATTATGAAGAACTCTCAGGCGTGCAGGTTTCCTCACGATGTTTTCCTTCACCGTTGAAGCAAGTGATTTTTTTTTTTTAAACGCACATAACTCCGAAAAGTTAGAGGCCCGGATTCGAACCGCCGACCTCTGATTAGGAGGCTGACGCCCTAATCACTAGGCTAGCACCGCTTCAGCGTTTGTTATATATCAAGTAACGTTAATTACGGAGTCGTCTCAAAAATACGCAAGTAACTTCTTAATTTTAGTGAATGTAAGTAACGCGGATTGAGTGTAGTTACCATCTCTGCCTTTATCACTAAACGTAAAGTTAAACTAGGTCTATCGCTAACCAGTGCATACAACTTGCTATTGCTCCTTCTCTGTGTCACCAGAATCTGTGTGGTAAAACGACGTCCTTAAATTCCAGAATTTGGTTTTATTAAGAGAAATAAACTCGTATTTTAAACTGTGTTGCAAAATTTACGCATTTAGGCTTAGCAGAATCCTACCCAGCGAAAACTCACCCTACTCGTAAGAGTGCAGGAGTCAAAAAGAGAGTGAATAATGAATAGAAGCAGGCGTTACTTTGCGGAAGTCCATGATAAACAATAAACAGCAAGTATAATTTGCTATATTCCGCCGACATCTAGTAAAAAGAAAGTAAAACTTTACTTTTCTCGCTTGTGAAGTCAACATCTCCTGAGGATGATCCGGTGTCGGGTCGAAACGTGCGTAGAGGTTCTAGTGGAAGATTATGTGTGGTGTTATATCATACAAATCTCCCGGTTGTCGGCGGAATATAGCAAATTATACTTGCTGTTTATTGTTTAAAAAGAGAGTGATATAATACCAGTAAGAAATCATGGTTATAATGTGACAACAATAATTCGACTACTGAATTCGAAATACCCAACCTGAGAACACAACGATGTGACCATTCTGCTTCTCGTAGATGGTTCTGATGACGTTGATATGCCGAGGCAGGCCGATGAACACCTCGTGGAACCTCTTTGGGTAGCCCTCCATGATTGTCTTCCTCTCGCTCAAGACCCACATCCACTGAAATATATTTGGATGTAGTTAAACCAGGCTTTTGCGGTATTCATCATGCTGAATCATGCGTGAAAGTCTGCTGAGATCATTGAGCACTGTATTCAGGTCGCCCAGTCTGAAGTTCTGCCACAAAGAATAACCATATTACCTTGGAATTTCGTAAGTGTGATTATTTTTACTATTCAAAGGAATGCCAATAATCACCACGCTTGGCATGCGGGTTGGTGATCGCAGTGCTGGTCCTCTCGCTGCCCGTTATTGTCAGTCAATTTTGGACCAGTTAATATTTGGACCAGCGGTGGACAGACGACATCAAACGAGTCGCAGGGAGCCGCTGGATACAAGCGGCCCAGGACCGTGGCCATTGGAACTCCCTACAAAAGACCTATGTCCAGCAGTGGACGTCTATCGGTTGAAATGATAATGATGATGATGATTATTTTTCATAACGTATCTCCACAAAAACGTGCATCACCCCATGCAGCACCAGTATGGTGTCGCAATTCCTGTAACGGGGATCAGCAAACCTTGCGGTTATCGTCCTCGAATAACCAAGGCCGGATTGCCTCCAAGGCTTGCCTTGGTGAAACCAAGCCAACTGTGTTACTAGAAGCTGTTATAGTCAAATTTTTCACAAAGGATATAACATAGAATACCTGACTTTGTTGCTTTTAATACCCGTGACCCGGGTATCGAAATTGCCACTTCGCTATATATCATCAAACACAGAAATAGTCTAAACATTGGGGAGACTTGTAATATAATCGTCTCGCTCTTATAGAGAATTCACAAAATGTATACGTGCGAAAGACAGCTGGGTTTCCTCAATTGTACTTTGATCTTGCCCCATGTCTCAACGTACCTCTTCCTCGAAGACATAGATCTTCCCCTGTAGCACCTGTATGGTATCGTAGTTGGTGTAGCAGAGGTCGGGCACATCGTTATCGTCCTCTTCCTCGCTGTCGGCCTTCGTAAAGCGCGGCGCAAGCGACGAGCGCCCAGACACCGCGCTCTCTGTCCTCACCTCCAGCGCTGGCGAGTGCACGTCCTCTTTTACTAGAATATTATCAATAAAACACTATAAGAAATATGAATTTGGCGATATTTCTAGACAGCAAGAAGATACTGTACAGGGTACAGTTCTACGATCCGTGTTGCGTGAAAACATACAACTGTGATATAACATGAAACATAATGATAGCAATTTAAATAGTCTCCAGAGGGTATTTGCGGAAAACATCTTACTGTATTTATTGTTCTAATTCTGTGCATAAGAATACAGTAAATGTACTACAGAATACAGTACAGAATCCATTCTTTGTATTATGTATATTGTAGGTGTCAGGGTGAGTATTGTGGTATTTCTATTTACTACAACCCAGTCAGCGAAAACCCTCACATACCCACATATAACTGAAAAGCTCTAAGATCTTCTGAACGCGCCAGTGCTACACTTGTACGACGCCGACTAAAAATCAAAGTTTTCCTGCTTACCCCAAACTAGTGCGTTTCGCTATTGGGCATGACAGCTTGTGTCCCACCAAGTTGCCATCGTCTCAGTGTCTCATGACAGAGGATAGCAAGTGGTCACAGCTCCACATTCTAACCACTTATGACCCCCGAAAACGACGTTTAATCGAAAACCTTCTGAACGCCAGATACAGAGTCTTTTGCATTCGTAATACTTAGTACGTATAGGTATTTAATTAAGTAATTCCTGAAGCTGCAAGCGTGATTACTAGATGTTGACTATAGGGTACTTACAATACAGTTCCTGCATGCCCATAATGTCGTCTTCATGAAGCTTCTCAACAGGCACCTGGTAGTACGGGTACATCACAGACGCCTTCACGTTGGAGTGCGAGAGCCCTAGCGCGTGGCCTATCTCGTGCACGGCCACCGCGAAGAAGTCCGTTATGTCTTCGTCATCCTCGCTAGGGTTGTCACCCCAGATCTCGTCGTCGTCAAAATGCATGGCGCCGTGCGGGGGTGGGAACGCGTGGGCCACCACATGACCTGGCCCGTCAAAAGGAAACCTACGTTAGAGAGGTTCGCATGTAGTTTTTTCAGTTTATAGAACACGTATCTTGGTTTTTAAATATAGTTAGAAAATTGCGAAGCCATAGGGACACCGATTGTAGGTAAGTCACATAATATCCTGATCAAACTAAACTGAGTGGTGTGAGATAAAATACCATCATCTTTCTGTTTTGAATTGCGCCATTACCCTCATACTTTAATTAATTCTTTCCCCAAGGGTTGTCTGGAAAAGATTGCTGAAGCAATAAGACCGCCTTTGCATACTTATGTGTTAAATGCTTTTGTATTGTTGTTGCTTTAAAGTTTGTGTGCAATAAAGAGTATTTATCTTATCTTATCTTTCTACTACATTCCAAATTATGCTAATTTTAGACCATACAAGTCTAAAAAAAAAATATTTCCGAATGTTGTTAGGCGCAGTGTCACAGTATTTTTTAAAAATAAAATGATTATTTTAAGCCGCTCAACGCTTTTACGAGTGATAATTACCCATCCCCGTGGTCCTTGCTGGCGAAGGAAACCTCGATGTCCGCCTTGCTGTGATCGTCGCGCCGGAAGTGCAGCCCTCCGTGCGGCGCCCATACTTCCAGTCCCGTCTTCATCAGGCTCTCCACGCGGCTCTTTGGCAGGGTGCTCGTCCCATTGATCACTCTAACAAGAGTCATTTAACTGTATACACTCATATATAGGCACCATACCTACGCATAAAAATTCTTTCGGAATGTGTCTCTAACCCTTTCGTATGATTTGGATTTTGATTGGGCCATTTATTGAGACTTTTACAAGTTCCTTATTTGATTAAAGGTATTGCTTAACTGGAACCCTAAAATAGGATAACCCTAATATTACTTTACAGTCTGGATCACGTTAATTACTTTTACAATTCAGGTTTTGTCACACTCTGTCATTTGAAAGGTGCTGTAAGTTGATAAGTGTCATAATACAACTATTTCGACGGTCAACATCTTGCTTATCACCCCATTCCAACGTAACCAGTAGACGAATATATTAACTTCTTAACAACCATATTCTTTAATTTTACCTGTACGTAATGGCTTTCTTGCCCCATCCTTGTTGCAGAATGTATCTCTTTCTACGATGTGCTGAGTACTTTGCTTCGATGTCTTTGACGCCACACCGTCTTCTTTTAAAGAGCTGTAATAAGGATAAATGTTAACGCTTCGACCGAAGCCCAAAAATGCGGAGCGCGCGGGGAGTAGATCCAGAACAGCACCAACCAACAGATTTGATGAAAACTAAATTAAGTAAAAGTAAACTTTTCAAGTTAATTTACTAAATTACCTAAATTAACTTTTCACGGCTTTAGAATTTTATGAACGATTCATTCGTTCATAAAAAAATTTATGAAAGAATGAATAGTTCATAAAATTCTAAAGTCGTGAAATACTTTAAACAGTTCTACCAGCAAACACATACACATTTTGGTTTTCGCGAAATCCCAAAGGCACTTGCCATAATGGAAACGGCATAATTAATGGACAATTGCACATGTATCGCTGCCAGTATCTTCGGAACCTTGCCTAAAGGGACTCCTTTTAATAATATATGATGTTATATATTTATTTATTTTTTAAGATTGTTAGTTTTAGGTTAATCTAAGTTTTATGTAAAATGTTTGATGTATAATAAATTGCACATTAAATTTCATGTTCAAACGACTTCAATGCTTTTCAAGCTTACCTTCCTTGTCTCATCGTCAAGGTATCCTGTAGGTGGAAGACCGGCGAAACTTTGCATCCTCGCCACAGCCTCAGCGATGGATTGGCTGGTGTAGGACATACTCACCGAGGGCGGTACCTCTTGTAAATAGCCGTACTTCTTCATGAAGTTTACCTGATAGATTTACAAAAAGCGACTTGTAAAATGTGGGTTATCATAACGGTATATGTACAACTGTCAACAGATCTAAGTATCAGAATCAATTAATTTATTTATTTGCTTTCATATTTTACAAACATGAAACCCAGTCAGTTAGTTACGGTTGGCCACAGGTGGGAAACAAAGAAACTTCGGATTTACTTATAATTAAATTTAATATTAGCATAACACTTTGGCTTACAACTACAATACAACTAATAAATTCATGCGGGGAAGCTACCGTCGCGTCGCAACGCTTCGCAGCTGATCGCGTTGCGTCGTTGCATTATGTATGTGTGTATGTATGTATGTACTTGAGTAATAAAATCTACTGCCCCTGATTTAGGTATATACCTGTATTTTAGGCGGCAGTACTCTCCTAAAATTATTGAACCACTGAATGAGTGTAAATGTGTGTGTGTGTGTGTGTGTTCGTTTTATAACTTAATCCGAACCTAAGACTTCCAGCAGTTTTTCAGTTTCACTGTATGATTTTGTGAGTAACCACTCTTTTACACGTATTTTACATAGTTTTTTGTTAAGAGGATAAATATTTATAGCTTTATTTATTTTATTATAGAGTTAGTATAGAGTAATAAAGAAATTATAATTAAAATCTTACTAACTAGCGGACCATACCGATGTTAGGAAAGTTCTCGGGATTAAAATCTAATTAATAATGCTCCGTTGCTGCACCTTTTGGAATCACCCAGATCTTTTGACAAAAGTAGCCGACTTAATCAAAATTAGCTTAGAATCGATACTTAATATGCAGCTGAACGAGCAATCTTGGACCCAAGCATCCCTACCCATCCGTTATGGTGGTTTAGGGATTCGCAAAATTTCCAGCGCTTTACCAGCCTTCCTATCTTCTGTCCATAGTTTAGCAAATCTCATAAGTAAACTTTTAAGGGCATCCCCTTCAAACTTTGAGATTGCTGGCTTTATTTATTTTTTAATATTTTTAGCTGTAGGTTAATCTAAGTTTTATTTTACGTTTTATGTAAATTGTTTGATGTATACTTAATAAATATTCTCATAATGATCAAAAAAAAAATATTACTAATCTAACCTACATTCTAAGTTCCTATCACTAACACAAGTAGACTCTTCCGATGCTAGGAAAGAAGTCGTGGGAACACTGTTTTCTTGCGTTCACGGGCTCGGTAATATAACGCCGATGCTAACGCGGCGTCATCGTGGCGTAGGGCTGGCGTTCCAGGGCTGTGCTATAACTAGTTGCAAACACTACAATTGTTGATGTACATTATAATACTCTTATATTAATAATATTTTAGTTATGATGTTAAATATTTATTTATTTTTAAGATCTTTAGTTTTAGGTTAATCTAAGTTTTATTTTAAGTTATATATGTATTTCTAACAACTAATTAAATAAATTGACTTACCACTTTAATAATTCAATAAACAAAATAAATATAACAGGACTAAACAAAAATAATTCAATAAGTCAATATTATGATAATCAAAATTATAGTTATTTAAAATTATTACAATTATTATAACTCAAATTAAAATTAAAATTAAGTCCAGTGCTTGAAAAATTCTGCGCACTGGGATTATCTTTCAGTCTAAAACTTATTGATGTAGTAATGGATGAGATTCCGTTTATATATCCACCATTTTTAATTAACTTCATTTTAAGAATTTTCAAATAAATATATAAGAATCATTTTAAGGACAAAGCCTTATGTGGGGGGCCGGAGAGTACAACGATAAATTCAAAATTCAAATTCAAAAAAATCTTTATTCAAATAGTCCTTAAAAAGGCACTTTTGACGCGTCAATAACTTACATAGTAGTTATTTCATGGTGATAACTATATTCGTAAACTTAAAACTAAAGCTATGAGGGTTCCAAACGCGCCCCGGTCTAAGATGAAGCCTACAACAAACTTAGCCGGGTTTTTTTTCCGTTATCACCATTTCACATAATGAACAACAAATTGGAGAGATGGAGATAGAGCAATTCACACCAAAGCTTTTTTATCGTTTATATAATCCTTAATATCGTAATATGATTTTTCTACAAGCTTTCGTTTTCTAAAAACTTGGAACTTATTGATAGACTTATCAATAGGTAATTTATTATAAAATGAAATACAATTTCCTTTGAATGAGTTACTAATTTGGTGCAGCCTGCTAAACAGTACTACAAGTTTACTAAATAAGAATACAAACTGATAGATAAGAAAGGAGAACTTTTACGATATTATAAAATCATCTTACTATCGTAATACTGGGTCCAGGCTTTCAGTCTCAAAGCAGAGAGTTATACCAGTAGGTACATATACTCGTAGCGTTTATTTAATACAGATCAACCACACTACTCCATTGTTGGTCCATTTCTTGGTAAAGATGTACTAGGTACATGGTTGTATTATCTATCTACTCTGCGGTTTTGTATAGACTTACTTAATCCGCAAAATTATATGAATAATCAACAACAAAGGGCCTTTGTTCTAATGCGAATGATGTAACGTCAGATCACGTTACTTAAAAGATTTTGCAGGGAACTAGCTAAATAATTCATCTATCTACATATACAATTTTTTCTTTGACAGAAAATGGTAAAATTTTTGGCCAGTAGGTTTTGTTTCCGTTTGCTAAAGCAGGGAGAGGAAGTCTCCAAAACTAATTCTGGGCCGAACAAGTTTCTACGAAATAAAAACACATATAGACATCGGGTCCTTTTTATACTTGCTGAAAAAACGATTAGATTTATAAAAACCTGAGAAAGTTTCACATCTCACAAAAGTTCACTGGAAATAATTAAAATCTTAAAAAAGCAACTGAATTGTTTTCAAATATTTTAAGACGTATAGTGTTACCACACGCGAATTCGCAAACATAGCCTACTGCTGCAATAGTTGAATATAATATACAACATAGATTCAGACCAGATTTGATGTGCATAAGTATTTACAACTAATTTCCAGAAAATATTCAAGAAAAAGAAAAAAAAGAGTCAACAAATATTTGATCGAAAAAACGTACCATAAACCCAACCAATTTTTTTTTGTACCAATAAAATTTTAAAATAAAATTCTTGTATTTTTTAATTATAAGAACTTCGCCTCTCTGTTGTCCTAATTTAATTCAATTCTGATCAATTATTATTGTGTAATTAAATTGTAATGTAACATATAAATAAACCAAATCAAATCAAACAATATTTCTTGTGAGAGTTTGGCATCGGAAAACGGTAACCTGGCTTAATTCCTTAATCGCCTTGAGACACAATCGTGTTTGCGCAAATTTCAATCTCATAAAAAATGGGAAACGAACAGCCTGAGCCCCCACTCTGACCGCTAACGACCCCAAGGTCCGTTCAAGAGACTGATAGATCGAGGCCTTGATCACCGCTACCAGAAGAATTGGCCATCTCTCAAACCGGTTATTGGCATCTGCGTTTTGGATAAATGGATCATCGAAAGGTTTAAAATAGTCGTTGGACGATATTGCAGCGGATGAAGAAAGATTTCTTACATGTCCGAATAGGATACGAATTCTCATGAACACAATGGGATCTCGACCATAATAGATGCAAAATATAGTATTTGGCAGGTTCGCATTGAATTCTTACAATAACAAGGCGTTGAGACTGAATGTAACTTGAATAGATAAAATTATAATAATAAAAACTTGACTAAAGTAAACAAAAAATTAGGTCACCGATGGCAATAAAAAATCATGAAAACAAAGAGCGGCTTTTTATATATTTTCAAATGATTACCACTGACCTCTTCTATTGTGGGTGCATTTTCTTCCAGGAAGATAGTTTTAGCTGATACGGCATTGCTGTCAATGTGGATGTACGCTAGAAATGTTACAATGTACCCCAGAAGGGCCACTGGGACGCACTTGCACGGTTTCATGTTCATGATCGAATGGACAGAAGCGTGCGTACACTGCCGACCTTTGACAGCCGTTCGCAGATAATAGTAGCCTGAGAGCTAAACTAATGTTTCCTGAATGGTCAGCTTATTCACTAAGTAAGTCTTTTTTTTCACGCTGGGAAATGCTTTTACGCATCCCCTCCGGAGGCGACGCAGGCAAGACTGCGCCGCTTCCGACGGGGTTTGTGGGACTCCCCGGCGACCAGAATACCCACTAAAACCCAGCGATGCTCCTTCGCGTCGCCTGGTGGCTGGGTCACGGGAACACTTGTGCATTCGACCGCGGCCCAACCAGCGGCGTCCGCCGAGGCAGACCCTCCACGGGGGCCCTATATTGACCCCCGAGCTCCGTCCGAGGCGCGCCAGGACCATTGAAAGCGCCTCACGACCCGAGGATTAGGCTCGACGGGTGAGGATGCCTCTCATCCATCACCCGGAGCTCCTCGACTGGGGGGCAGGCGGCGATCGTGCGCCCGTCGCTTGCGCCCCGCCCTACGACGCTGGAGAGGGTGCGCGTCTGCGTCATTTCGCTAAGTGACCCTATCATTTAAATTGAAGCATTCGTAAACCATTATTATTATCATACTGTCAATGTGTACCGGGAATTGATCATTCATTTTTTTATACACTACAAGTTAGACTTGACGGTTAACTCACCTAGTGGTAAGTGATGATGCAGTCTTGGATGGTAGCGGGCTAACCTGTTAGGGGTATGGTATACAAACACTCCTAATTGGTTTCTACGCGACATGGTGCCGGAACGCTAAATCGCTTTGCGAGACTATCTACTATATATGTATATATATATATATATATCTATACAGAAAGAGATATCCGCCAAGGGCTAAAGTAAAATGGGCAGCGTGGTGGACTATGGCCAAACCTTTCTCATATGCTCTGTAGTGAGCCGAGAATGGGTCGATCGTAATGATGATGAAAACTCTTATAGTTTTTGCAGCGTCAACGGTAATACTTGGCACGGGCTCGTTCGTAATCGATAAAATGTCCGATTATGAGGCCTCCTGTGGGCTTCAACCTTCACTTGGGGTATTTTTGGATAATTTTGATTGTTAAGACATTGAAAAACAAAATAATTCACGGGCTCTGGAACTACTCGCCGCTGTATTAATACGCGGTGTGTGGTGAACGCCCTTTGTGCTGCTTACTCATGTATTTCCTACTCGGTGCGCTATTTCGATGACACTGGGAGCGATTGCTGCGCACACCGGACATTGATTTTTTATTTCATTAATATCAATGCGATTCATGCGCGTGCGCATGACGCCCATGCCTATAGTTGAGCGTGATTGCATATTATTGGAGCTACATTGTTTAATTTTTTCATTTCATCAGCGATCAGCTATGTAGTTCGTCTATTAGATAATGAGTCGAGTGCGCTGTCGCATTATGAAGTTGGAGGTCCTGGGTTCCATTCCCGACTCGAAGTCTGGTCTGGTGGGAGGCTTCGGCCGTGGCTACTTACCTACCGGCATATATAGTTCCGGCACGAAGTCGCGTAGAAACCAATAAGGAGTAAGGATTTACCATACCCCTATCAGGTTAGCCTGCTACCATCTAAGACTGCATCACCACTTACCATCAGATGAGATTGCCGTCAAGGGCTAACTTGTAGTAGAAAAAAAAATTGGCGATGGCCTGGCCCAAACCTTTTTTTTCATAGGACTTCACTTCAATTGTGGGTTGGAAAACTTCTTGTCTCACTCGCGCTGTCGTTTTTACATGTCTTTGCATATAGGTACTTTCTATTCAAGCTTAAATATAATACTCATGTTGTTTTTGTATTGGTATTAGACCATTTTTTCGACCGGCTGCCTGTCTGAATTCTTCCCACTTAGAAAGAAATAACCGCCTCCATTCGGTACAAAGAAGGTTTAACCCCCTTTTTTATCGCAGTCAGTAAGTTTTTCTTAAGCCCGAGACACAATATCATTGTGATCCTTTCGCAGAAGTTCCTCTTTATATTACACTCATTTTTGTACTGAGAATCCCATTTTTATTCATTTATTTTGAAGCAATGTGAATAATTTTATCACGCTTTTATTAGCTTCACATAATATAACCTACAGTGTAATAAAATTTTACAAGTCTTTTGGACCAATTTCTAACGTGTGGCTCTCAATATGAGAAGGGTTTGGCCATAGTCCACCACGCTGGCCATGTGCGGATTGGCAGACTTCACACGCCTTTGAGAACATTATGGAAAACTCTCAGACGAGCAGGTTTCCTCACGATGTTTTCCTTCACCGTTGAAGCAAGTGATATTTTTTTTTTAAACGTACATAACTCTAAAAAGTTAGAGGTGCGTGCCCGGATTCGAACCGCCGACCTCTGTTTAGGAGGCTGACGCCCTAACCACTAAGGCTATCACCGCTTCTCACATATATTGCCACATTATTATGTATTAGCGGCCCGCTCCGGAGTTTTCTGTAGACCTTTTCAATATGTACAATACTTAGTACATTATTTTGAAATATTTCGTAGGGTTCAGCCTGCGTTTGCAATGTAAGCGGAATAATGTAATTATTTACGACATCACATTAGAAACCTCAAAAATAACAGTATTTCTCCACTATTTAATGGATGTTATTATACATATGAACCTTCCTCTTCAATCACTCTATCTATTAAAAAAAACCGCATCAAAATCTGTTGCGTACTTTTAAAGATTTAAGCATACATAGGGATTTAGGGACGGAGAAAGTGACTTTGTTTTATACTATGTACTGAAGATACCTAGTTTTCATATTTATTTTGCGAACAAAGTCAGAGTTAAACCAAGTTTGTTCTCTTAGAATTTTTAAACTGATATGGGTTGATGGCCCAGGTCATTTTATGAACTGCGTTGGGGTGATTGAACTTTATTGATTAGGCACAACTTTTTGTGTATAAATATTTTTTTTGTTTTTGTTATTACTTACTAAAAATAAAACGTACGTAATTTTAACTGCAGTAATTTCTAAATAGATCGCTACTCTTTATTGCACTCAAATCATTTAAAAACAACATCATGGGACAATTTGTACTCATAAGTGTGAAAAGGCGGTCTTATTGCAATGAGCATTCTCTTCCAGACAGCCATTAATATAACTATTACTTTGTGTAAGGATCCTTGATTAACTTGCTCGAAGCCGGTGAAAAACTGACGTACGAGTTTGCTCACGATATAGCCCGACCCACCGCGTCGCATAGATCTCTCGCGCTAATACCTTATTTAGTCGGCTCTTAATGGAACTAAAGTGATATAAAATAGCTAATTAAAACAGCTCTTAAGAATTGGGCTGTTAAATGTAAAGAAGATCTACTGGTAAATCCATTCAACTTGACAATGAACATCAACTTTATTATCAATATGATATATTTACTGATAAAAAAAATTAACGCAGTGAAAGATAAAACTATAACTCACGAAAAAAATAAATCTGAAAATATCACAAAAGGAGTTTATTTACCATCTAACACACTGTTAATGGAGGGCAGTGATCTCGCATCATTATAAGTAATTACGAAAAACGGCGGTAGACTTCGTATATGGCGGGCGCGGTTTTTTCACGCTTTTCTTGAATTAATGTTTGTTGGCTAATTCTGAAAAGGACTGGTGTTGGTTGTGTCGTGGACATTATATTTTGGTTTGTTTTGTTTAATGACCAGTTTTTTGAATGGTTAACAGGTATTCATTTGGGAAAGGTTTGAGGGAGCCGCGTCAGCCGAGTGCGAAGTTTCCCGCCATTTTTCCCTAACTTCAATTTTACATTGCTATAAAATTGACATTGGCTAATAATAATCTGTGTAAAGCCAAAAAAAAAAAGAAAATTAAAAGTAATGACAAAAATGACAATCTTATGTCAGGATAATTTTGTCATTATTTGTTAGATCCTGTAAAAAGCCATACAGGAGTGAATTTAACAACAATTATCCCCGTATATAGTTCCAAAAAATGGAATTTAAAGCCCTATCTTCAAAATCGCTTGATAAATTCCACTCTCTGCCAAACATCCGTTCCAGCTTGCCCAGCGACCTGGACTTCCGGCGTCTCTACAGCTTGTCTCTTACACAGATCAGAAAGTACGCTGAATATGGAGAGTACAACTATAAACAATCTCCATTCGTAAGTAAATAATCAATTTTTTTTTTTTCTAAAATAATACATTGTTTCTGCGGCATACGTGACCTGCTTGACCACGTCAGCCTGAAGTGTAGGATATATGGACTATGAAATCGATAAGAGACTTCTCTTAGGTGTCCTCGTTAGTATTCGTTTCTGTTCATACTTAAGTTGACGCGCAGAATATTGGCATTACTGAAAGATTTCCATGTTGAATGTTTCTTAACTTTTTTTTGAGACAATGTTTGTTTCAATTAATTTTATAAGAGCTGCATAGTTCAGAAAAAATATTTTGAAAACTACACGATAAACATAAGAGTATTTCAGTAGGTTTTTTCTAAATTTATATAATCCTTTCTTATACCAGCGTTTGATACATACCACTAAGATGTGGAAAGTCTTTCCTGTGTTTTTGTTTACTGTCACATATCTTTTGAGTCCTTCCTTCTAGTCTTTATATATACACGTCTTCTAAGTACTCGGTAAACTAGATATCCACCAGGAATAACGATTGCCACGCAAAAACCTTGTTATTTTGAAATAATTTAAATATTACTTGTTCCATCAGAATATAAGATGGGTTCATGGCTATAACCCGAAAGTGGGCGTTATCAACCTGAACGAGCAAGGCAGTACTACCGTGTTTTACGCAGCGGGCAACGTGGCTGTGCTGTACAACTGGAGCGTGAACAACATGAGGATACTGCAGGGGCACGTGAGTGACACCCATAGCGCCCGATACGGCAAGAAACGCGATAGACCCATCCCTAAGTTAGTGAGTTAATTTTTATAAGTTAGTGAGCCCTTGACGGCTATCTCACCTGGTGATGCAGTCTAGGATGTACAGCCCGGTTACGCTGTCGCAACCAATAGGGTTAGCACAGCTACTAGACAGTCCGAAAAAAAAAAGTCTACGATGGTAGCGGGCTAACCTGTTAGGGGTATGGTAAAACCACACTCCTAATTGGACTCTACGCGACATCGTGCTGGAACGCTAAATCGCTTTGCGAGACGTTTTGTCGGTAGGGTGGTAACTAGCCACGGTCGAAACCTCCAGATCAGGCTCGAGCCGTCAATCGAACCTAGTACCTCCAACTTTAGAATGCGACAGCGCACGTACTGCGCCACGGAGGTCGTCAAAAGGAGGTTCTGGTCATGATCACCACTGCTGTCTAAAACTTGTTTTTAAACTTGACGTTTTAACGCACAATTGCTATATCAATTTCATTAATAAATTAATTAAGAAGTTGTACGTTGTGAAGTAAAGATCTCCCAAGGTGTCCCTAACTAGCTAAGCGAAATCTAGAGATCTTTTTGTTGTAGATCGGTTTGGCATATTTGGAATATCACATGAACTGTCTGGTTTTCGTGGATATAGCGGTCAAGTTTAATGTTCAGTATGAAATATCAACGATCTTTGAATTACATGACCCAATCGCCCCATAGTTCCGCTAGAGTTTTTTCTTTTACACACTACAAGTTAGCCCTTGACGGCTATCTCACCTGGTGGTAAGTGATGATGCAGTCTATGATGGAAACGGGCTAACCTGATAGGGGCATGGTAAATCGCTTGGCGACACGTCTCTTTCGGTAGGGTGGTAACTAGCCACGGCCGAAGCCTCCCACCAGACCAGACTCGAGCCGGGAATCGAACCCAGGAACTCCAACTTTAAAATGCGACAGCGCGCGCACTGCGCCACGGAGGTCGTCAAAATAATGAGTAATGCGAGAATTATCCGCTTCAAATTGATTAAAATTTTCAGAAGCACATGGTCACATGCATAGCTTCCGACAGTGAAGGAAAATGGCTCGTCACAGCAGACTCTGGCCCGGAGAACGTCATCATAATATGGGACAGTTCCGACTATTTCCCCCAAAAAACCATCTTCAACCCTCACGGAAACGTGAAGTTGGCGAAGGTTGTCATCAGTGCTGATGCCAAGTATCTACTAACGTTGGGATATCAGGACAAATCTACAATTTATTGGTGGATTTGGTCTTACGGCTTGGATATTCCTCACGGTATTTACCTATCTTGGTTATATATTTTCATACGAGAACTGAACCGATTGGTTTTCGTAGCATGCAAAACAGAAAGCACTCTCAACTCTTGCAAACATTTAGAAACAAAGTTTATCTCCAAACATTATGTTTGCAAGAGTATGTTTATGCCATCATCATCATCATGATCAACCCATTCTCGGCTCACTACAGAGCACGGGTCTCCTCTCAATTTGAGAAGGGTTCGGCCATAGTCCACCACGATGGCCGTGTTCACACGCCTTCGAAAACATTACGGAGAACTCTCTGGCGTGCAGGTTTCCTCACGATGTTTTCCTTCGCCGTTAAAGCGAGTGAAATTTTAAAAACACACGTAACTCCGAATAGGGGCGTGCCCGGGTTCGAACCCCCGACCTCTGATTAGAAGGCCGACGTCCTAATCATTAGGCCATCACAGCTTATCTGCATCTTCATTACCCTTTGAAAATGTAAGTAACATATTTATAACTTAAATTATTTATTTCAGCAACGTTGGAGGTAGATATTCCGAAAGGTGCCGTCATCGACATGAGTTTCAACCCCAACAATACTCAGCAATTTTTACTGATGACGAAACATGATATATGGATAGGGACATCTGCAGTTAGTATTAAGCATATTTTAATTCACATTCTAAGCGGATTTAATTCAAAACTTTCATTATAATGACATTGTATACATGGTAAAAAGCGGTGATAGCCTAGTGGTTAGGGCGTCAGCCTCCTATTCAGAGGTCGGCGGTTCGAATCCGGGCACGCACCTCTAACTTTTCGGAGTTATGTGCGTTTTTCAAAAAATTTAACTAGCACTTGCTTCAACGGTGAAGGAAAACATTGTGAGGAAACCTGCATGCCTGAGAGTTCTCCATAATGTTCTCAAAGGCGTGTTAAGTCTGCCAATCTGCACATGGCCAGCGTGGTGGACTATGGCCAAACCCTTCTCATATTGAGAGGAGACCCGTGCTCTGTAGTGAGCCGGTAATGGGTTGTTCATGATGATGATACATGGTTATTGTCTATTATCGTGGTTATTGTAAATAATTTAATATAAACTCATTAAACGTTAGCAACTCAACAATTATTTTAACACAGATTTGTTCCACAGAAAATATTCGTCTTGGAACGAGGTCTTTGGAAAGAGACAGATAATTATGAACTAAAGGTTCGAGTGATTGAAAAAATGATAAGTCCAGAAAACGGCAGACTCACTTGCTTTACGTTTGTAAGAGATACCGCCCAGGTGTTGGTGGGTACCAGTCGTGGATCCGTCCTGGTATTCGGGTACTCCATAGAGTACAAAACGAACGTGGAAACGATGAACTATGAAAATTTGAAGTTCATTAAAGTGCTAAAGATGGGGCAGAAGAGAATCAATGTAATTAAAAGTATTGATGGGTGAGAGGGTATTATAATTATTTATAACTAGCTGACGCCGGCGACTTCGTCTGCGTTGAGTTAGTGTGTGTGAAAGTGTGTTTGTTTGTCTTCCAATCGCGATTGATTACTAAACCGACGACCTTGAAATAATTACAGTACTAGTACTAAAATAATTTAAGTACGCGGTAATGAATTACAACTAAATACACATTTTGAGTTTCGGAACGCGACATTAGATCCTCCAATGCGCACGCGAAGACTATTTTCATAGATATGACAATTTTTTTTTTTTCGGACTGTCTATTAGCTGTACAAACCCTATTGGTTGCCACAGCGTAACCGGGCTGTTTGGCGAGCTTTGGAAAGAAGCTCTGCCAGAAGAAATTTTGAGCCCTAGGGCTCGAAGAAACTATGAGAACGACTGCCTAAGGGCGCCTCCTTTGAGGCCGAACCTCGGCTTAGGCGACGTTTGGGATAACGGGGGGGTCGGACGGTGTATATGACAAGCGTATATATATAGCTATATAAACTGCGAAAGTTTCCGCCGCATAGCTTCAAACTGTGTTATGAAATCTGGAAATTCCTTTGAATAGGTTTCGTGAGCACATCCGCAACCGACTTTAACTTTTAATTAGGCGAAATTATTTGACAGATTACTTCAGCATGTTACAATGGAATCTAATATTTATAATCCACATTATTGAGGGAATGACTTTATTTATTCCACATTTATGTGATTACTAGCCGTAACTTTTTGCACAAGGATTTGACAGGATTTGTTACATAATTAAGAAGAAAATCTTCATAGTTATGTAAAGTTTAAGTCGTGGATAGTGCTGTTAATTGTATATTTATTTATAGTTATTATGTGTAAGTTTATCTTGTACTAGTACAGTATTTAATGTACAATTGTTTGCTGTCCCAAATAAATAAAAATAATAAATAAATAAAATAAAGCGCAGAATAGCAATAATATTAAATATTTTTACTACTTTAAACTGAAACATATGTTCTACTAGCTGGCGCCCGCGACTTCGTCCGCGTGGAATAAGTTTTTAAAATTCAGTCAGAATAAATTGTAAAAATTCCTACGGGAACTCTCTTATGTCACTCTCCAGGTCCTCAACTTTACTTTCAATAATCACGTCGATTCATTGCTCTGTTACGACGTGATTGAAGGACAAACCAACATACAAACTCACATTCGCATTTATAATATTACTGTAATTTTGTCCGGATAGTAAGGATTTCTTAGTACAATGTATTTCAATGGATTCAAAGGAGTAAACTTTATAAGATTTTCAACCAACATGAACCCCGGTATTAACCTCTATGCGGCGGATTTTCACAAATTATTAGAGGATGTCTACGCCTAAGCAGGGCCTAACTTCCAAATTCCTTTTCATTCTTTATGTTTCCACTTTCAATGTGTGATTTTGCAAAAGAGCTTAGTCCTACATGTTATGACATGTCTTTATCGTTATTTTCAGTAACTATGTTACTGAAAAGTAATGCTCTAATTGCCGATTTTCATTTCTCTAATTCCAAAAACTCAGAATTTACATGTATCCTTCCAACCCCTCACCCCTCTCACCCCTTTTGGGATGGATTTTTGTAATATTGCGTATACACAGGTTTTTATTATTTAAATCAAATAACCTAAATGCTAATTTTCATGTCCATAACTTCGAAAACTTAGAATCCTGATGAAAACTTCCAACCCCCATTTTACCCCCTTTCGGGTGGATTTTCGCAACATTGATCGTACAGATCTTTATTATTTATAATTAACAACTTAGTTGCCAACTTTCATGTCATACAAACTTCCAACCCGCATTTCAACCCTTTAGGGGTGGATTTTTATAATATTGCATAACAGGTTTTTATTATTTAAAACAAATTACCTAAATGCCAATTTTCATGTCCCCTAACTTCGAAAACATAGAATCCTGATGACTCAACACTTTTTTACAATAAATATTTTTAACTTTATATTCTTGTTTCAGAGTAATCGTGACTGGAAACTGTTCCGGCGAGATTCTCTTCTACGACAATCAGATGAAACTTCTTTACTGGCTTCACGGCTTCACGGTGGACTCTATTAAAGGAATAAGCTTCAACATTTCTCCGAGGAGTTATATGATTTTAGACCCTAAATGTAATTTGGTTTATAGTATATTGAGAAGATCTTTCTATTATAGTAACTAGAAATGCAACAACTGGATTAAGTAGGTGTTGAAAGAAAATAAGTGGGATGGAAATTTTACTGGACTATAGAAATAAACCATTTAACAGTATAAAAGTTTATCAGCGTCTTTAAGTTATAATTTTCGTTTGACTCTCTTCATCCAAGTATATAGTTTTGACGGCCTCCGTGGCGCAGTGCGTGCGCTGTAGCATTATAAAGTTGGAGGTCCTGGGTTCGATTCCCGGCTCGAATCTGGTCTGGTGGGAGGCTTCGGCCGTGGCTAGTTACCACCCTACCGACAAAGACGTGTCGCCAAGCGATTTAGCGTTCCGGCACAATGTGTAGAAACCAATTAGGAGTATGGGTTGACTATACCCCTAACAGGTTAGCCCACTCCCTTCTTAGACCACATCATCACTCACCTTCAGATGAGATGCCGTCAAGCGCTAACTTGTCGTGTATATAAAAAAAAAGAAAATCACAGCTAGCGTTCCGGCACGATGTCGCGTAGAAACCAATTAGGAGTGTGGGTTTACCATACCCTAATAGATTAGCCCGCTACCATCCTAGACAGCATCATCACTTACCACCAGGTGAGATAGCCGTCAAGGGCTAACTTGTAGTGTATAAAAAAATCCAAGTATATCTCCTGTTAAATCGTTAATTAGTCCTCTAGTATCCACCAATCTGGTCGTATTACTTAAGAATCCTCAAAAAAGCGTGAAACGTCTTCATCGTCCAGGTTCGTCTAGGTTCTTTACCAAATATGATTGAGAAGTATAGACATCTGGTGTTTTATAAAGTAAGATTTTTACACAACCAATTTGACAAAGATATCTGTGAGGAGACCATCTTTTAACCAACCATTCGCTTATATATTTGGGGTGGTATATAAAACACATTTGGCTATATATGCAATGTGATCGCATATCATCATGATCCCCATATGTTAAATACTATGACTAAGTAGCTTTTTAAGTTGGGTGAATTTATATATTTTTTTCTATCCTTTATTCTTTATTATGAGGCACGCACGCACCTCTAACTTTTCTGAGTTATGTGCGTTTTTAAGCAATTAAAATATCACTTGCTTCAACGGTGAAGGAAAACATCGTGAGGAAACCTGCACGCCTGAGAGTTCTCTATAAGTATTTAATATTAATTTAATATCAAGGTAACAAAATTTGTCCCTGCTGGGAACGCGTTGTCGTCGAGAAGGATCCTAAAACTGGCGTGCAACGACAAAAGCTCATGAAACAGGCGTTGCCGACAGATGCCACAACGGGCGGTAAACCATTTCTCGTCAGGGATTTTATTGTATGTAAGTTTATTTTCCTATAAAACCATCAAATAAAAGAAGCAGCCTAAAGTTTGTGGTAGACAAAGTTATCTTAAACAATAAACAGCAAGTATAATTTGCTATATTCCGCCGACAACCGGGAGATTAGTATAGTATAACACCACACAAAATCCTCCACTAGAACGAAAGATTTTGTGTGGTGTTATACTATACTAATCTCCCGGTTGTCGGCGGAATATAGCAAATTATACTTGCTGTTTATTGTTTTACATGGACTTCCGCAAAGTAACGCCTGCTTCTATTCATTAAAGTTATCTTATTTGAAAAAAAAATTAAACTAAACGTAATGTAGACTAACTTACTCGTACTTCTATGGACTTACTTTTTCAAAAGAATTTAAAAAGTCCTTGATGATACTAGCTATTATACATTAACGGTGATTTGCTACTGATCTTATCATTACATCTGATATAAACTTATAAGTAAATTCTTGCTATAGAAATTTAATATAATATTGCTAACTGGAAGCTGTGGCGTAGATGAGAAGACTAGGGTTCTTCTTCTGTCCATGAAGGTGACAAGATTTGAGTATTGGGTTTCATTGGATCGATCTTATTTATTATTTATCTGGCTTTGAATTTGGTTTCTGCTACAAACAGTCAAACACTGTGTTCGGAAATCTTGGCTATTGAATTTATTTAATTTGGTGATCGTCATCATACCTGATGATCAATGTTTGAGAAAACGGCCTAGTTCTGATCATTGATTGGGTTTCGCAACTAGCAGAAAGATTGTATTTCAATTTTCCAGGTACACACAACCAAGGCATAGGTTTCGTCGACTTCGTGACGGAAAAGCTTGCCATAATTCTGGACAACAAGATATCTTACGCTACGTCACTATCAATACACCCCGAAAAGTGAAGTAAATTTTTGTTTAATATGGAATTTTGGGAGATAATTGGAATAGACAAGTAGCTGTTTTATTAATTAGTAATTGGAGTATTTATACCTCCAGAAAAATGATGAACCGATATTTAACGGGCTTTTGTTAATTCTGGAGTGGAGACAGCGTACCGGTAAGCGCAGCGTAGAACGACCACCTGCTCGCTGGACCGACGAGCTGAAAAGGATCGCTGGTGGCGGGTGGATGAGGAAGGCGGAGGACCGTGTGTGGTGGCGCGCTGTCGAAAAGGCCTATGTCCAGCAGTGGGCGTCTATAGGCTGATTGATAGATTAATTGATTTTGTTAATTGGGTGCTCAGTGAACTTTGCAACAAGTTTTACGTCACATTGTACCCCGGGATTCGGAAAAATAACTGCTATGCAACTGGTTGAGCTTGAAATATCTCTTGGGGATTAAAGTGGATAAGTTAACCTCGAGCTCTCTGTATCCCCTGCTGATCTTTTTTATTGGACCAATAGTTAGACACGAAGTTTTTACCGCCTCGATTTCCAAGTGATACCGTTTTTAAAAGTATCTTTAAACATTTCCACAACGTAGGACGTACGCGTGCATCGGATATGCCGATGGCACCATCGAGTTGGTCGACTATGTGCAACACAGACTGTTCATAAGGATTGATCTGAGAGAGCATTACAAAGTGGTGATACCGCCCAATGAAGACTCTATAAAGGGGGACATGGATATAACTAGACCCCAGCTTTCTGCCACATGCTTGAAGTATTCCCCTTCAGGTGAGTTTACTGTTTGATTTTATAGATCTGCACATGTTTTTTTAGGAAGCCGAAAAGAAACGTTTACGTTGCATTCTCAATGCTTTTTAAATATATTCGGCTTTTTAAATATATTTCGGCTTTCAATCTATTATCTATCAATATCTTTTATTTGCTAATCAATGTTGAGTAAATTGATTAGCAAATAATCTATATGAATAGAATTAAAAAAACAAACAGACTGATTCAATCATAATAAATCCGTCACTATCATCATCTCAGACCGATGGAAACTTTTTACTTAATATGAGTAGGTTTCTCATAGAGGTTCTATGTTCTGCTTGTATCCAGGCTACGCTTGATACTACTCCTTTTAGTCATCATCATCATCATCATGAACAACCCATTACCGGCTCACTACAGAGCACAGGTCTCCTCTGAATATGAGAAGGGTTTGGCCATAGTCCACCACGCTGGCCATGTGCGGATTGGCAGACTTCACACGCCTTTGAGAACATTATTGAGAACTCTCAGGCGTGCAGGTTTCCTCACGATGTTTTCCTTCACCGTTGAAGCAAGTGATATTTTAATTTTTTTAAAACGCACATAACTACGGAAAGTTAGAGATGCGTGCCAGGATTCGAACCGCCGACCTCTAATTAGGAGGCTGACGCCCTAACCACTGGGCTATCACCGCTTCAATTTAATTAATATTATCAATGTGTAAATGTAAAAAGTAAAAGTAAAAACCTGTATGTAACTCTGAGAATGTACCGACACTGGGGTCCCAAGTTGCTGGAATGGCGACCCAGTACCGGATTAAGCAGAAGGTTCGCACTATAGGCGAATAGGTAATTTGCAAGCCCGATATCAAGAGACCGAAGTCTGAAGTGAACGTATATTGCTTAATCATGTTTTTTTATACACTACAAATTAGCCCTTGACGGCTATCTCACCTGGTGATAAGTGATGATGCTGTCTAGGATGGTAGCGGGCTAACCTGGTAGTAACCCAAGCTACTGATTGGTTTGTACGCGACATCGTGCCGGAACGCTAAATCGCTTGACGACACGTCTTTGTCGGTAGGGTGGGAACTAGCCACGGCCGAACCTCCCACCAGACATATATGTTTAAAGTGAACTTTTCTAAGGAATGCATTTGGCATGCGGGTTGGACACGGGCCAGCTGATTTTCCTCCACCCCACCACCATCAACGTCCTAACAGAAAAGCCGCATCACGATACCTCTTCCGCCATCATCCAGGTCGATTTCAGCTGTGACTCTATGACGCTAGCATTGGCTGTAAGAATCTTTTTTTTTTTTACACTCCACAAGTCAGCCCTTGACGGCATCTCACCTGATGGTAAGTGATGGTACGATCTTAGACGATAGCGGGCTAACCTGTTAGGGGTATGATTAACCCATACTCCTAATTGGTTTCTACTCGACATCGTGTCGGAACACTAAATCGTTTGACGACACGTCTTTGTCGGTAGGGTGGTAACTAGCCACGGCCTCCCACCAGACCAGACTCGAGCCGGGAATCGAACCCAGGCCCTCCAACTCTTAAAATGCAACAGCGCACGCGCTGCGCCACGGAGGTCGTCAAACATTCAAAGTAACATAACACAATGCTCTCTCAAATAGTCCTGTCTCATGACTTTTCTTTAAGTTTGCGTTTAGTTTATTTTGTACACCGAATGGGGAAGCAGCCCGTACTCTTCTTCGTAAATAGATTTCTTTACTTAAAACATACCGGTTGAATCGAAAACGATCGTAAAAATCCAGGCTTAGTTTGGTTCAAATGCCAATCTTTACTACGTACCTACAAAAACCATTATGAAACGGTTTTTTAAAACACCGTTGTGAGGTGAGCATTCATCTTACACGTTATATGTTTGAAGATTAATCTCCGAGAGTACCAAACTTAGTTAGTGCTTTCTACTGCTCACTTTTGAACTCTGGTTGAAGGGCTATAAAACCAATAGATTAATACAATGACATTTATTATATTACATACATTGAAATTATTAGGAAGCAAGACTAGAGTAGACGTAGGACCAACGCTTGGTGATTCTGAATCCGTTAGTAGTCTTATCGCTGAGTCTCAGAAAATGTATATAACACTAAAATAATTCCTTTATTTGCATAGAAGAAAAAAGGCGTTTTAGTTCAAGACGAGATTAAATGATTTTCTAATAATATATTCTTAACTTATTTTATAATTGACTGACTGTAAAATAAAGTAATCAATATTTAACATGAAAAGTACAGTTGCAGGATATGTAAACGTAATCTTAAGATAAAATATTTTTAAAGAAGTACCTGCTTATCAATTACCTACCCATTTGTAAAACGAAATTATATGTATCAAGAAATGTAGGGAGTTTTGATTCTATCTATTTTTTTGTGCTTTTTTTCATGGTGAGTCAGCAAATATTTCGTACATATGACTTTCCTTAAAATTTGCATTTCTTTAAATTGTTAACAGGATAAGAACAGAACCGTTTGTGTGTACAAATTCGATTGCGACACGTACAAGTGGAGCTTCGTGGGAAAGCACAGGGCTCATTACAAACACATTTCCTCTGTCTTCTTCATACCGACCAAGAACCCTAGCGGAGACTACAAGCTATTCTCACTCGGGACTGATCGGATATTGGTTCGTTTTGTTCTAGTTTAAGAAGAATTAAAGTGAATGTTGGCAGTCAGAATGGCATATTTCACCTTGGCTCTCGCGAGGCTGAAAAGCTGTGGCTGATGTTTCGCAACCAAAACTCCCTCTTGCGACCAGTTACGTCATTTTCCCGCGTTAGTTTTGCAGGATTTTAATGCTATACCGTTTACATTTTATTCATGGTGGTGCATGTAGCTAACGGCATATACTTCGCGCACAAGCCGTCTGTGATATCACACCCCGTTGTTAACAAAGCACTACGCTCAATCGCACATGTTTTGCAGGTTTGAAGCGATGGGTTACCCATGTACATATGTTGAGGACGATTTTGATGAATTTGGCAGGTGGAGTATGATATTGGTGCGAGTTCTGACGAGTACCTCGAGGTTCTGAGCTTAGACAGAGTGGAACAGAGTGGAGTGCCGCTCTGCGGGATCTACTGGCCAAACGACTCCGCCGTAGACCCTAGTACACACCGCAACGACTTGCCCATGATACTCATTGCTAATGACGAAGTGAGTTGCACATAATTATCTGTAGGTATCCTTTACACTAGTGTAGTCTCTAGAGACACGCTCGCTCAGTTTCGAGTGTCAAAACTCTAGAACGTAAGAGTAACATGGACCTAATTTTTTTTGAAAAGTTAAGTAGTAGGTACTATATGTTTTACAGAGATTTAATAGTCTATGTGCAGTCTTCATATTA